>CM062297.1:690241500-690841500 GCA_031216915.1 Pictodentalium vernedei
AATTCGCCCCAACTGATAGCAACCAGCACAAAATGGCTATTTAAAAACAAAGTACCAGACAAAACAACGAATCACACAAGACACGCATCGAGTTAATTAGAATTTATTAAAGTTAACCACCGTTTCAAAACCAAAAAAAATGTATTGGAGACAGTTCGTCCATATCGAAATTGCTTGCGGTTATGCTCTGTTCCACTGAAAAATTGGCTGCATTGAAATTCGCCCCGCAATACATTGAATGTTTTTCTTTGAAAACTTGTGAAGTTTGTTGGAAGGGGGTTAAATGTAATAAGGCTACAATAGAAATCACAGGTATTTGGATGGATAAGAATGGCAGACCTTCAAAGCACCAATCGCACGTGTCAGTGAAAGATGGTTGGCAGAAATTGTCAGTTTTCTGAACAGTGTATTATTACACAGCGCAGCCGGGAAGGGAGACAACTGAAATGTTTTGTCATTTACCAAAGAAATTAATTAACTCAAATTGTTAATAACGCTTAATTTACGAAGGATATCGAAAACTTTTTTAACTACGCTTTTCAACTCAGTTAGGGTATTCAGAAACCATGAACGACCCAGCTTCTTATATGAACTTGAAATTTATTTTAAACACTTTAAATATTTTTTTAAAAAGAATATACCTTCTGTTACAGAGAAGAACACTCTCACCATGGGTCATACTAAATTTCAAATCCACATCGTTGACGCAAATACAAAATCAACTGCACGGTAACCTTAGTCATCACTGTTCGGCAAAGAGTTAGGGGGTATTCAGAAACCATGAACGACACAGTTTTTTGTGGGGTGGGGGTGGGGATTTTAACCTACATTCTGTTATGTAACCATCTGACTTAGTTTTGTGTGTGTTTGTATGTTTGGATAACTTTTATTTATTTTTTTCTCCACAATTGTGTCCTCTATGTTCATTTATTTTGTCATGATGACATATACGTTTTATGTTTTTTTTTCTGATTTCTCCTTCATGTCGACTGACTTCTCCCTCCTGGGTCCTGACTTCTCCCTAAAGTCTCTGAAGGGAGAAGTCACTTCTCCCTAAAATCAGCTGCCAGGCTGACCCCTGGTCGGAGAAGTGCAAAGTACAGAAGAACCTGTCATGAGCGACCACCCTTGGGACTTGCCAATTTAAAACTCCACAAACCCCTCCACACAATCACATCTAAAAAAGAATTACCGAATGTGAAGACGTTTCGGCCCAATTTCTAAGACGTTTTGGCCTCTTAGGGCCGAAACGTCTCAAGGCCGAAACGTCATAAAACCAATTATTTTGGAAATCGCGCGTTATTAGGCCTACTGATTTCTCAACAGCAATCACCACCAATCCTCATTATTCCACCTGGGGGCGAATTGGCCCGAGGCATTATTTTTTATTTTAAAAATCACTCTCCTAAAATTTTTCACTCTCGTAAAATCTAAAAGTGGAGAGTGAATTTCCACTCTCCTGCCCTCCCGCTCCCAACGGTCACTGCAGCAGGCAGAATCTTCTGATATTGGGTATGCACCATGCTTAGGGGGGTGAGATTCAAGTTTGTTCAAGCCAAGTCCCTAGATCCATATTTGGGCTCACCGTGGTAGCCCGAATTATAACTTAGTTCAAAATGAGGAATTTTCTTTAAAAATCTTCTTCAGATCCAGCAGTCAGAATGTTTTGATATTTGGTATGCAGCATCCTTAGGGGGGTGAGATTTAAGTTTGTTCAAGCCATGTACCTAGGTCCATATTTGGACTCACTGTGGGAGCCCGAATGATAACCTAGTTCAAAATGATGAATTTTCTGTAAAAATCTTCTTCAGATCCATCATTCGGATTGTTTTGATATTTGGTATGCAGCATCCTTAGGGGGTGAGATTCAAGTTTGTTCAAGCCATGTCCCTAGGTCCATATTTGGACTCACTGTGGGAGCTTGAATTGTAACTTACTTCAAAATGAGGAATTTTCTTTAAAAATCTTCTTCTTCCGTTCCAGCAGACAGAATGTTTTGATATTTGGTAAGCAGCATCCCTAGGGGGGGGGGGGGGGGGGGGGGGGGGGGGGGGTGAGATTCAAGTTTGTTGAAGCCAAGTCCCTGGGTTCATATATGGGCTCCCTGTGGGATCCTGAATTATAACTTAGTTCAATATGAGGAATATTCTTTAAAAATCTTCTTCAGATCCATCAGTCGGATTGTTTTGATATTTGGTATGCAGCATCCTTGGGGGGTGAGGTTCAAGTTTGTTCAAGCCATGTCCCTAGGTCCATATTTGGACTCACTGTGGGAGCTCGAATTGTAACCAAGTTCAAAATGAGGAATTTTCTTTAAAAATCTTCTTCAGATCCAGCAGTCGGAAAGTTTTGATATTTGGTAAGCAGCATCCTTAGGGGGGTGAGATTCAAGTTTGTTAAAGCCAAGTCCCTGGGTTCATATATGGGCTCCCTGTGGGAGCCTGAATTATAACTTAGTTCAATATGAGGAATATTCTTTAAAAATCTTCTTTTTTTTTTTAGATCTACTGGTCAGAATGTTTGGATATTTGGTATAAGCTTTTCTTAGGAGGAGCAGATGCAACTTGTTGAAATCAGTTCTCTGGGTTGATATTTAGGCTACCATGTCAGGTGAGCGCCCACAGGTCCCTTGGGGCCTCTTGTTTCTTCACATAAAACTTTATTCATACCATGTTGAAAGGGTTGAAATCAATTTTGTTGAAGTTCATAAAAAGTACTTGTGAAAATCCTTCCAAAAATTGCTTACAATTTCTTAATTTTTAGCTTAACTTGACATAGTCAAGATAAGCTTCTGCCATCACGCGTGCGGAAGTCTGTTAGTCTGTGAATCTGTGAGTCTGTGAGTCTGTTCACATATTCCTTTAGCGCGGGCTACACCCCGGAGTTCTTGTCTGATTGTCACAAAATTTCATATGCAGGTTTGGGGTCAAGTCTAGATGAGAACGTCCCCTTTTGGTCGCGATCGGGCAACCGGTATGGCTGCCCGAGCCCAAAACCCGAAAACTATTAGCACAGTCTACAGGTCGTATTTATGAAGGGATTTCATTGTAACTTGGTAGGATGCCTCTGTATAATGTCTAGATGAGAACATCCCCGTTTGGGCATGATCTATCGACCGTGATGGCTGCCCAAGCCTGAAACCCAAAAACTTTTAGCACAGTCTGCAGGTCATGTTTAATGTGGAGGGATTTCATTGTAACTTTGTAGGATGACTCCATATGATGTCTAGATGAGAATTTCCCCATTTGGGCGTGATCTGCCATCCGTGATGACTGCCTGAGCCCAAAACCCGAAAACCTTTAGCACAGTCTATAGGTCATATTTATTGAGGAATTTCATTGTAACTTGGTGGGTTCACTTCATACAATGTCTAGATGAGAAAGTCCTCTTTTGGTCCTGATTGGGCAACTGTGACGGCTACAGGGGCCTGAAGCCCGAAAACCTTTAGCACAGTCTACAGGTCATATTTATGAAGGGATTTCATTGTAACTTGGTAGGATGACTCCAAATAATGTCTAGATGAGAACGTCCCATTTTGATCGCGATCATTCAGCCTTGATGGGTGCCCGAGCCCAAAAACCTTTAGCATAGGCAAAAGGTCATATTTATGGAAGGATTTCATTGTAACCTGTTAGGTTGACTCCATATAATGCCTAGATGTTGACATCCCCTTTTGGTCGTGAGTGGTCAACTGGGACGGCTTCAGGGGCCCGAAACCCGAAAACCTTGAGCACAGTCTACGGGTCATATTTATGAAGGGATTTCATTGTAACTTCGTAGGATCACTCCAGATGATGCCCAGATGAGAATTCCCCTTTTGGTTGCGATCATTCAACCATGATGGTTGCCCGAGCCCAAAGCCCAGAAACCTTTAGCACAGTCTACAGGTCATATTTATGAATGGATTTCATTGTAACTTGGTAGGTTGGCTTCATATAATGTCTAGATGAGAACGTCCCCTTTGGACACAATTGGGAAACTGATGGATACAGGGGCCCGAAGCCTGAAAACCTTTAGCACAGTCTACAGGCCATATTTATGAAGGGATTTCAATGTAACTTGATAGGATGACTCGTTTTGGAATAATTTCACTGTAACTTGATAACTTTTGTTGATATACGTTAACTGTGAGGACCACATACATTAACTGTGAGGCCATATTAACCCACCCCTCAGCTCTTTAGTACAGTGTACACCTCATATTATTTTTAGCTCATCTTGACAAAGTCAAGCTGAGCTAATCTCATCGCTCCGTCGTCCGTGGTCCGTCAGCACCATGTTTTGGAGCCACTGGGCCAGTTCAAGTGAAAGTTTGTGTGAGTGATGGTCCCAAAGGGGCATTTCATTTTTGTTCAACTCAACATGCCCAGCCCCATAGGGAGGGAGTGGGGGAAAATGCTCCAAAATATTTTCAAAATCTTCTTCTCAAGAACCAGTGTGTACAATGACTTGATATTTGCTGTGGAACTTCCATATGAGGTGTAGAATCAAGTTTGCTCAAACGAAGTTTGTGAAGTAATATTTGGCTTTGTAATAGGAGGGGTAAGATTTTTGGCCCCGCCCAAAATTTCTATTTTCTGAACCGATGGTCCGGTATGAACCAAATTTGGTTTGTGGTAGTATTGGGTCATAAGTACTTGACCCATGCAAAAAAAAATATTCCTGCATCCCCCATGGGAACCCTGGGAGCTAAAAATAGAAATATTTTCAAACGCCCATATTTCCCAAACCCCACGGAACAGAGAGCTGTTATTTGATATGAAGTATCCTTAGGACCAGTAGAATTGAATGGTAAAAAAAACATTGCCATCGGTTAGGGTGTTCTGTAATGGGCATCGAAAAAATGCTGAGTCAGCGTATTTGCAAAAATTTAAAAAATCTTTTCTCCAGAACCAATCATCAGAATCTTTTGATATTTGGTATGCAGCATTCATAGGGGGGTCAGATAAAAATTTGTTGAAATAAAGCTCAATGGTTCATATTTGGGCTCTCTACACGAGCCTGAAGTTTTAACGTCTAGGGTAATATGGGGAATATTCTTTAAAAATCTTCTTCAGAACCACCAGTCAGAATCTTTTAATGTTCGGTATACATCATTGTTATTAGGGTCAGATTCTAGATTGTTCAAACCAAGTCCCTAGGTTAATATTTGGGCTTCCTATGGAAGCCCAAATTTTATCTTTGTTCAGTATGGAGGGTAATTTAAAAAAATCTTCAGTCAGAATGCTTTGATATTTGGTATGCAACATCTCTATAGGGGTCAGTTTCAAGTTTGTTCAAATCAGATCCCTAGTTATATATTTGGGCTCACTATGGTAGCCCGAATTTTTACTTAGTGAAGTATGAGAAAATTTCTTTAAAAATCTTCTTCTTCAGATCCACCAGTCGGAATGCTTTTATATTTGGTATACAACATCTCTACGGGGTTCAGATTCCAGGTTGTTCAATTTGCATGCCTAGGTTAATATTTGGGCTCCATATGGGAACATGAAATTTAACTTAGTACAATATGAGGGAATTTCTTCAAAAATCTTCTTCAGAGTCACTGGTCAGAATGCTTTCACATTTGGTATACAACATCTCTAGGGGGGTCAGATTCAAGTTTGTTCAAATCGGATCCATAGGTTAATATTTGGGCTCGCTATGGTAGCCCAAATTTGAACTTAGTGCAATTCGAAGAAATTTTTTTACAATTTCTCTTCTTCAGACCCAACAGTCAGAATGCTTTCATATTTGGTACACAACATCTCTAGGGAAGTCAGATTTAAATGTGTTCAAATCAAGAGCCTGGGTTAATATTTGAGCTCTCTATGGGAGCCGGAATTGGCCATTTTGCTGAAGAATTGAAAATTTTGTATTCAGTACCCTCTAGAGGTACTAAGATTAATCCACATAGGTTGTATCAAGGGGCTACATAGGGGAGCTCTACATTTTACTTTATGATCAACTAAAGAAAAGGCATGATGCCCAGATTATTTTTGTCACTCCAGAGGGACTCAAGGATTGACAGTGTAGCCTATGGAGATGGCTTGCTTAATGTAGACTCATTCTTGGACTCTGTTTAAATTGTGTTCTGTTCAAGATGAGCGCTTCAGGCCCCGTGGGGCTTCTTGTTTATCAAAAACATAGCATACAGGGAACAGAAGTGAACATATTCCCAATTATCACAATTCTTGTCTTATTTCAAAATCCTTTCATAAACATTGAACATTATCCTTTTCATCAAACACAACACACAGGTTAAGCTACAGTGTCATGTACACTTTCATTTTTTCTTGGGACCATACAAACACTGATACTGAATAAGGCTTGTATTCTTGAGCACAAGGTTTACAGTTTTTGCAGATGGAACTATCACTAACTAAAACCCCACAGCGAGTGGAATTTTCACCCCATAAGTGAATCTCACGATTGAACTGAGAGGTGAAAATTAGTCATTGATTTGATGCTTTTAGGAGATTTGATTGTCATTTTCATGTTGGATTCTTCACTCCCTGGGTGTTTTATTGTTAATCTACTCTCAAGGTAATGTAATTTGAATACTTGTTCTTGTCTTGGAGATTTCATTGATAATTAGATTGTGGATAGTATGTTGTTTTTTAACAATTGCCAATGAACATTCACTCAAGGTAGTAGTACTCACATGGCAGACTGCCAGCTATAGCAGGAATCTAGGTGATAATTGTCTAGGTCTGTAAACAGGTGTCACAACATTTCAATGAAAGTGCAACTGTCAGCAGAAGTTTCTAATTCAGATGGAGTAGAAATTTTCTTGAAAACATGTATTGATAGGATTGGGGTCTGTCATTATTTCTTGGAAAGCTTCTAGTGAAGGATGTCCAATTAGTGATGTCATTTTTTCATCAGTGAGGAAAGAGAATCTAAAAGTGTTCTGTTATGCTTTGTGTTAAGTACTAGATTGATCAACAGATGCCTTGAGTGGATCTACTGATTGTCTATGTTAGTTAATTGGACATTGTTCTGATGGATGTTTTGGATATGGGTACCATTCACTAACTTGTACTGATATGACACAGTTGATGCATTTTTCATTGAGAGGAAAACAAATTGCATCTTTTTCAGTTCAGCGACTTGATCTCCAGAGGAGCAGTTCAGATGATACAGACACAGTTCGTGGACAAATTGTTATCAGTTTAATTTCCAGAGACAGGAGTGGTTCTGGACCGGCTGTTGCAGAAGCACAAACTATACCTCCCACAATACCTTGTGATCCTAATGAGCTTCCAGAAGGGTGAGTGTACATGGCATTCACTTAGTTAAACAGTGAAATCCTATTAACCCTTAAAGGCCTTTAGGGTTGACCCAACACAGATAGAAACTGACACTTGTAAAACAATTTCTTGTACAACTATGTTTTCATTTTTTGCCACAAAAACAGGGCTTATGACCTCCCGCTGTAACAAGCTTATTGAACTCATTCCAGTGAGTTTTCATAAGCTAGGTTGTTCAAGATGAAAAATAAAAAAACGTTAAATTTAAAAGGCAATATTTGTGAATACCACTGGCCATTTTCTCTTGTCTGAGATTTTACCAAATAAGTGCCAATTGTTGTGGCTTTACTTTACAATTGTTGTAGACTTGTCTGAATCACTTGCTGAGAAGCATGGTTGTGTGTACACGAGAATAGCTGGGCAAATTCATGTCATTGCTCTGTTAACATGGGTCACACCCACTCCCCTAATATTCTACAATTTTAAAATAAAAAATGTGTGAACATAGGTGGAAATTTTTATTTTGCAGATTTTTTGACCCACTCACCCTTTCCTGCATATTTTGTCCATGACATTTTGAGGGACCCACCCCCTTCTCATACATTTTATATACAAAACTGTGGCACTCGAACACTAACTCAAAATGTGTAATGCACACTGATTCAATGCATATTTTTATATGTCCAAACTAGAGATGGGCGGTTAACTGAAAATTCCGTTTGGTTTTGTTATCAAAACCGAAACAATTACAGAAACCCGTCGACGCGATTTTCAACTGAAAAACTTTAATCAGGTCTTCACTTCTCAGAATAAAGAGAGAAACAACCTAAAGTTAACCTTATTTTCAAACTTCATAGTCATGATACCCCGTTTTCAGAACAGCTGTACTGACTGGTATTGCTTCGAGCGTGGCATTTACTGCAAAAATAGGTGACAAAATTACTTCTTACGCATCATTGTTGAAACGTTCATCTGTTTATCAAATGTGATTTCCTTTGCTGAGCTGGAACTTGTCACTTGTTCCACATTTATAATGACAAATATATTTATTTCTACACATAATTTTGAAAGCTTGAAATACAAAGCCAGCATCAAAATCACAGTTGAAGTTGGATGGAAATTTCGTGTTACATTGACCTATATGAGCAACTTTTACTTGATAAAAATTTTTATGGTCAGCATAATATTTTAGGGTGTGTCGGGTTACCCTAAACACAGGTATTGGGGGTGTGTGCTAATTTTGCAACAGACTCAAAAGCACAAATCATTTTTCTCAAAATTGAAACTCTTGAGTTAATTTATGCAAATACATTGTGCTCAGGAAATCAGAGTACTGGTATAGGCTATTGCACAGGGGCATTACCCTGGAAAAGGAGTGCCAGTGACACTGACTGGCACCAAATACATCTTCAAATATGCAAATGCAATGTATTGTTATGTTTGTACAATGAAAACCGAAACCAAAAACCCAGCTCTTTGAATGAAACCGAGACCAGAACGGACATGAAATTTGAAAACCACCCATATCTGGTCTAAATATGTTCCCATTTACTCTATCAGATGCATTTTTCAAGGCTTACCAGATTCGCGGGAGCGCAGTGGCTCAGTAGATCCAGAGGTGCAGGCTGCAAGCTGAGAGGTCCTCGGTTCGAATCCCACCTGCGGCAACCGCGTTGTGTCCTTGGGCAAGACACTACTAAATCTCCATTGCCCGCGTGGGGGCATGGTGTACTAAGGCGTACTGCACGTCGATGGTGTACTTGTCTTCAACCAGTGCTATCCCTGCTTATGTGGAGTTAGTATGTTGGGGAGCTGACAGTTGCTCGCCGTTGCTTGGTGGTTCTCTCCGGGTACTCCGGCTTCCTCCACCCGTAAAACTGTCATGGTCATGATAGCCATTGTGCATAAATATGTGACCTTAAACACCAATAAATATATATATCAGATTCACATCAGTTCACAAAAACACATTACTATATAGCTTGAACCCTGTGTGGACCCAGGTATAATAGGTCCACATTTGGTAGCCAGGTTTTTAACTCACAGCAGCGATGGCCTGACTGTTCATACAGACATTTTAATACTATATTGATGTGTCTGTGTGGATGAGCTTGTTAGTTTCTCCAGTGGTTGGTGGATTCCTTAGGCCATCCAGTGGATCTGTTTCAATAATTCTACCTTCATCTTGGAAACTAACAATGTTATGATAATAGGCATCATATAGCCATAGTTGTTGAAAGCGATGTAAAACCCCAATCATACCAGATCAGACATTTGAGACAAACTTAATATTGAGCTTAATATTCTTACAAATCTAGTTTCGCGATGTGTACCTTGCAAATGAAACTCAATTATTCTTTTCCCCAGAAACCTTTGATTTTAAACCAAATTTAAATAAGCTTTTGGGAGCGTGGTGGCTCAATGGTAGAGTGTTGGACTTCTATGCTAGAGGTCCCGAGTTCGATCTCTGACCAGGACTACCTGCATTGTGTCCTTAGGCACCTGCATTGTGTCCTTGGGCAAGGCACTTTATCCCATTTACCTGCGTGGGGGCACGATTGACGCCGTGTACTAAGGCATACTGCACGTCGATGGTGCACTTGTCTTCAACCACTGTAACCCTGCTTGAGAGGAGCTTGAACAGAGTTAGAATGTTGCGAAGCTGACAGTTGTTCATCGATGCTCGGTGGTTCTCTCCGAGTACTCAGGCTTCCTCCACCCGTAAAACTGTCAAGGTCACGATTAGCCATTGTGCATAAATATGTGACCTCAAACACCAATAAATAAATAATTAAGCGTTTCCTAATTTTATCTCTGATATGCAGTGCTTCGAACAGTCTAGTTTCTGTAAATCATGGCATATGCAGGCATATATGTGAGCACTGTGCCTGTTGTGCCCATAATTAATTTACTAGTGCTTATACTGTAACTATGTATGTGCTGCAAATATTGGTTGAGTAAATGGGAACTTGTTGTTCTGGCTCGAAAAGGGCAAACCTTGTGTTTTTATTATATGCCCATTTTGAAAAAACGGTCGTATTATGGTATACCGCTGTCCGGTTGAACGTCCATCCATCCGTCCGTCCACAAGTCGTACAATAACTCGAAAACGATTTGAGCAATTTTTGTGATTTTTTGGTTGAAAGTATATGTTGATGGAAGGAAGCTCCCTTTCGATTTGTGTCACTGTCCGATTTGTCATTCCAGAGTTATGGGACTTTATTCATCAAAATATAGGCAATGCATGTATACTCATATTGTGTGCTTCCGTCTTGTAATTAATAACGGGCGTATCATGCACTCATGGCGAGCTGTTTATTGTTTTTGTTATCGCATTTGCATACCAGATAGCGATCAAAAAGACTTTTGTTTTTGTTAACCATTTACCTAACATGAAAAGCAGACAACACTTGCAAACAAAATTCTTGAATAGCTAATTTTTTAGCTCACCTGACTGAAAGTCAGGGTGAGCTTTTCTTATCACTCTTCGTCCGCCGTCCGCCGTCTGTCGTCCATCGTCTGTCGTCCGTCGTCCTGCATGAAGGTGGTGTTTGAGCCTCTTCCTCCTAAACCACTGGCCACATTTTAATTAAATTTCATGTAAGTAGTGGTTATATAGGGGCATTTTGATTTTTATCCAAAATAGCTTTCAGTTCATATTGAGCAGAGGTGTGGGGGAAAAATGGCCAAATTTTTTGAAAATCTTCTTCTAATGAACCACCAGTAGCAGAGACTTGATATGTGGTATACAGAGTCCTTTTGAGGTTTAGAATCAAGTTTGTTCAAGAGAAGTTTGTCAGGCATTACTTGCCTTCGTTGTGGGAGGGGCAAAAATTTTGGCCACGCCAAAAATTTCTATTTTCAGAACCGTGAGGTCGATTTGAACCAAATTTGATATGAGATGATAATGGGTCATAAGTAGTTGATTGATGCAAAAAAAAATTTTCTCATTGCCCCGTGGGAACCCCGGGAGCTAAAAATAGGAAAAACCTTAAAACTACCATATCTCCAAAACTACACAGCACAGAGAATTCTTATTTTGTATAAAGCTTACTTTTATCCAGTAGAATAGAATGGTTTAAAAAAAATCCCTATCGGTTTGATCACAAGGTACTTTTTTCAGGACTTTGAAAAAGTGCTGAGTCAGCACTTTTTAACACTAGGCAATGGGAAAAAGATTAAAAAATCTTCTCCAGATCCAGCAGGCAGAATCTTTTGATATTTGGTATACAACATTGTAGGGTGGATCTGATTCAAGTTTGTTCAAATCGCCCCCCCCCCCCCCCCCCCCACCCCCCCCCCCCCACCCCCCTGGGTTTATATGTGGGCTCAGTATAGAAGCCCGAATTCAAACTTAGTGCATTTCAGGCAAATTTCTTAAAAAATCTTCTTCTCCAGATCCAGCAGGCAGAATCTTTTGATATTTGGTATGTAACATTGTGGGGTGGATCTGATGGAAGTTTGTTCAAATCGGCTCCCTGGATTCATATTTGGGCTCACTATAGAAGCCTGAATTAGAACTTAGTGCATTTCAGGCAAATTTCGTAAAAAGTCTTCTTCTCCAGATCGAGCAGGCAGAATTTTTTGATATTTGGCATGCAACATTGTGGGGTCGATCTCATTCAAGTTTGTTCAAACCGGCCCCCTGGGTTTATATTTGGGCTCAGTATAGAAGCTCGAATTGGAACTTAGTGCATTTCAGGCAAATTTCTTAACAAATCTTCTTCTCCAGATCCAGCAGGCAGAATCTTTTGATATTTGGTATGCAACATTGTGGGGTGGATATGATTCAAGTTTGTTCAAATTTGGCCCCCTGGGTTTATATTTGGGCTCAATATAGAAGCCCGAATTCGAACTTAGTGCATTTCAGGCAAATTTCTTAAAAAATCTTCTTCTCCAGATCCAGCAGACAGGGGCAGGATCTTTTGATTTTGGCATGCAACATTGTGGGGTGGATCTGATTTAAGTTTGTTCAAATCGGCCCCCTGGATTCATATTGGGGCTCACTATAGAAGCCTGAATTCGAACTTAGTGCATTTCAGGCAAATTTCTTAAAAAATCTTCTTCTCCAGATCCAGCAAGCAGAATCTTTTGATATTTGGTATGCAACATTGTGGGGTGGATATGATTCAAGTTTGTTCAAATCGGCCCCCTGGGTTTATATTTGGGCTCAGTATAGAAGCTCGAATTCGAACTTTGTGCATTTCAGGCAAATTTCTTAAAAAATCTTCTTCTCCAGATCCAGCAGGCAGAATCTTTTGATATTTGGGATGCAACATTGTGGGGTGTATCTGATTCAAGTTTGTTCAAATCGGCCCCCTGGATTCATATTTGGGCTCACTATAGAAGCCCGAATTCGAACTTAGTGCATTTCAGGCAAATTTCTTAAAAAATCTTCTTCTCCAGATCCAGCAGGCAGAATCTTTTGATATTTGGTATGCAACATTGAGGGGTGGATCTGATTCAAGTTTGTTCAAATCGGCTCCCTAGATTCATATTTGGGCTCACTATAGAAGCTCGAATTCGAACTTAGTGCATTTCAGCCAAATTTCTAAAAAAATCATCTTCTCAAGATCCAGCAGGCAAAATCTTTTGATATTGGGTATTCACCATGCTTAGGGGGGTGAGATTCAAGTTTGTTCAAGCCAAGTCCCTGGGTTCATATTTGGGCTCACTGTGGAAGCCTGTACTATAACTTAGTTCAAAATGAGGAATTTTCTTTAAAAATCTTCTTATTCAGATCCAGCAGTCGGAGTGTTTTGATATTTGGTTGCAGCATCGTTAGGGGGGTGAGATTTAAGTTTGTTAAAGCCTAGTCCCTGGGTTCATATATGGGCTCCCTGTGGGAGCCCGAATTATAAATTAGTTCAGTCCCTGGGTTAATATATGGGCTCCCTGTGGGAGCCCGAATTATAACTTAGTTCAATATGAGGAATATTCTTTAAAAATCTTCTTTTTTTTAGATCCACTGGTCAGAATCTTTGGATATTTGGTATAAGCTTTTCTTAGGAGGAGCAGATGCAACTTGTTGAAATCAATTCTCTGGGTTGATATTTAGGCTACCATGTCATGTGAGTGCCCTCAGGCCCTTTGGGGCCTCTTGTTTAATGTTTTGCTTCAAAAACATAGCTTATGGCACCTCATTGGAATGAGCTCAACGAGCTAGTTCCAGTTAGGGGTCATAAGCTATGTTTTCGAGACAAAAAATTACAAAATAATGAAAATTGAATGGTGATTTTTGTGAACAGCGCTGGCTGGTTTTGGCCGTTACATTGGTTAAAGGGTTAAATCAAACTTTTTTGTTTGTGTTGAAATAAAAATTAATATTTTCATTTTTTTCATTTTGAAAAATCAGTCCCACCTAGCTATTGTGACTCATTAGATAATATTATATATACTATGCTTTATTTTAAAGAATGTTCTATTAACTGATAGAGTGCTAAATTATTTTTGGACATGAAATTTTTTACACATGTCTTTTTGTCTTATTACACAATTTATGGGAGAGTGCCAATATGCACTCTCCCATAAAATGTAACAAGGCAATTTCATACAGATGAAATAATTTCACCTCAAAAGATAATATGAAGCACATCCACTGAATATGAAGCCTTTAAGTTGGGAACCCTGCACTTCAAAACAAAGCCCAAATATGGGCTTCCAGCACTACATCAGTTAAAAAAAAAACTTGATATGAATGAATTATGTTGTGAATAGATATTTTTGTTGACTTCAGGAGAAAATTGGGCAATTTTTTCCGCTCATTATTGGACACCCACCCCCATCCATAAGTCAGTTTTGGATGAAATTCTCCCAATATTTTTATCTTTAGGGAGTTAGTGTTTGTTAATAATGCTTCTAAATGGACTTTTATGATCAAGTGGTGACATTTTGTAACAGTTTGGGACACAAAAGATGCCAGAACAGTGAAAAAGGAAAATAAAATGCATTAACTGTTTCCGCACATTTTTGTTTTAGCTCTCCTGACAGAAAGTCAGGGTAAGCTATAGTGATCACTCACCGTCCGTCGTCCATCCATTGTCCGTGAACGTGGTGTTTGCATCTTCTCCAAAACTGCTGAACCGATTTAAGTGAAATTTGAGATGATTGTTTGTTATGACATCGCATTTTGATTTTGTTTAAATCAAGTTGCCTCACCCCTCAGGAGGGCCACACCCAAAAAGTATTTCTAAATCTTAAAAAATCTTCTCATGAACCCACAGTAGCAAAGACTTGATATTTGGTGTGCAGCTTCTTTTTGAGGTGTAGACTCAGATTTGTTCAAGAGAAGTTTGGGGGGCTATGTTTGCCATCATTATGGGAGGGGCTAGATTTCTCGCCCCACCCAAAATTTCTATTTTCCAAACCGAGAGGCTGATTTGAACCAAATTTAATATGAGGGCTTATTGGGTCATAAGTACATAATTTATGCCAAAAAGTCAAAAAAAAATTTTCTGTCGCCCCATGGGAACTGCAGGAGCTAAAAATAGAAAAAATTTAAAACGCTCATACCTCCATAACTACATGGCACTGAGAATTCTTATTTGGTGTGAAGCTTCCTTAGAACCAACAGAATGGAATGGTTCCAAAATATTGCTATCGGTTTTATCATGGGGTACTTTTTCGGACTTTGAAAAATGCTGAGTCAGCATTTTTAGCTCACGTGGTCTAAAAGGCTATTTGAGCTCTTGCTATCTCTTGGTGTCTGTCGTCTGGCATCCATAAACTTTTCACATTTTCATCTTCTATATAACTGCTGAGCTGGTGTGAACCAAACTTGGCAGGAATGGTCTATGGGAGGTCCTCTACAAACGATCCTCATTTTCTTCCCGTCAGATGAAAAACGTGGCTTCCAGAGGCATTCTTTGATTCTGGTTGGTGGATTTTCAAAATCGTCTCCTCTGAAACTGCCTGGTTAAATGTTTTGAAACTTCACATAAATGATGACTGGGACCCCCCTCTACCAACGATCCTCATTTAATGTTGATTGGGTTACAAACATGGCCGCAATTGCGTCTTATAGTTACTATAGAAACCCTATGAGAAATCACATTTTCATCATCTTCTCTGGAACTACTGAGCCGACATAAACCAAACGTGGCAGGGATAGTCTAAGGAAGGTCCTGTACAAACGATCCTCATTTTGATCCCATGGGTTTGAAAACATGGCCGCCAGAGGCATTCTTTGATTCTGATTGGTGGATTTTGAAAAATCTTCTCCTCTGAAACCACAGGGCCAAATCTTTTGAAATTTTGCAAGGCTGATCACTGGGATCCCCTCTACCAATGATCCTCATTTAATGTTGGATCGGGTTGCAAACATGGCTTCAATTACAGCTTACAGTTACTATAGAAACCCTATGGGAAATCACATTTTCATCTTCTTCTCTGGAACTACTGAGCTGACGTGAACCAAACTTGGCAGGAATGGTCTATGGGAGGTCCTCTACAAACGATCCTCATTTTGTTCCCGTGAGTTGAAAAACATGGCCGCCAGAGGCTTGTGGTTGGTGGATTTTCAAAAATCTCCTCCTCTGAAACTGCCAGGCCAAATGTTTTGATACTTCACATAAATGATGACTGGGACCCCCTATACCAACGATTCTCATTTAATGTTGATTGGGTTGCTAACATGGCTTCAATTGCAGCTTATATTTACTATAGAAACCCTATGGAAAATCACATTTTCATCTTCTCTGGAATTACTGATCTGATGTGAACCAAACCTGGTAAGGATAGTCTGTGGCAGGCCCTCTACAAATGCTCCTCATCTTCTTCTCTAGAACTACTGAGCCGACATGAACCAAACATCGCAGGAATGGTCTATGGGAGGCCCTCTATAAACAGTTCTCTTTTTGTTTCCGTCGGTTGGAAAATATGGCCACCAGAGACATTCTCTGATTCTGATTGATGGATTTTGCAAAAATGTTCCCCTCTGAAACTACAAAGTCAAATGTTTTGAAACTTCACATGATTGAGGACTGGGACACCTTCTACCAGTGGTCCTCATGTAATGTTGATGTAATGTTGCAAACATGGCCACAATTTCACTTAACATCTTTGGAAGATTGTTTCACAATGTTTATTGAAATCAAATCCCTGGGTCCATATTTGGGCCCTCTATGGGAGCCCAAATGTTTAAATTAGTGTAGTATGAGGAATATTCTTTAAAAATCTTCTTCTTCAGATCCACCATTCAGAATCTTTTGATATTTGGTATGCAGCATCCTTAGGGGGTGAGATTCAAGTTTGTTCAAGCCAAGTCCCTGGGTTGATATTTGGGCCCCTTGTGGGAGCGTGAATTATAACTTTGTTCAATATGAGGAATATTGTTCAAAAATCTTCTTCACATCCATCTGTCAGAATCTTTTGATATTTGGTATACAGTAGTATCCTTAAGGAGGTAAGATATAACGTTGTTAAAGCCAAGTCTCTGGGTTCATATTTGGGCTTCCTGTGGGAGCCCGAATTATACCCAAATTTCTATATTTTTATACTGTACCAATGACCCAGACATAGCTGCTGGTGCTAACTCTTAAAATATAGGGCCAAACACAAATTTTGCCCCCCAATCCCCAAAATTTGCATCTAAAACTAAAGAAAACATGTCCTGAAAGGCCCTCCACACCTCGCCCCCACTGCGCATGCGCAGTGTCCAGGACGTTCCGAAATTGGCGCCATTTATCATTCTAAGTTTGGCCCTTCATCAGTTAACATCTGACTGATCTTTGTGCTTTTAAATCTCAGTTTAAATGATGCCAGACACATAAATATTAGTGAAATGGTGATTCTAAGGAGGATAGAAAAGGAGGAGAGGAAAAGAATGTGTGACAGAATATTATCAGGGCTGTAACTTAAAATTTTTTAATGAAATTATGTTAAGTTACCTATTTTCAAGGCAGCAGCCATTTTGTTGTCATTCTGATTATTTAGTTACACTGTTTTTTCAAGTGTTTTTCCTCTCTCCCTGTCCTTTAAGTTCCCCCTTGCTATTCTCCCATGCTTTTGGCATAGTTTCTGTAATTATTATTACTAAAATTTCTTGGGAGTTTTAGCTTAATAACAGAATGAATTCTGTTCTTTCCCCATGTTTACGTCTTCACCTACGGGTGGTTAGGCGTTGTGTTCTGCATCTACCATCTGATGTTCTGCAGTTTCTTCCCTGGAAGTCTCTGTTTTGCATCAGATGGTGTATTTTTGGTAACTGATTTCGGGCCTGGGTGCCTGGAGTCTTATTTTAGTGTTTTTACACTCATTGTTTACATTTACAACAGCCCTCTGTGTGAGGGGGGGATTTCTAAATAATAATATCTTTATGTTATTTTAATCATAACTAGATACATTATTATTGTTCGTAAGTGTTGAATAAATTGTTTAAAATATTTTTAAAATTTTTGTCCACACTTAGGCTTGGGATCCATTGGGGCTCAACGTTACTTTTCAGAAACTTGGGCTGTTCTGAAAAAATATTTTTTCAAAATATTTTGATTTCAATTATTTTTTCTATATTAATGGATCATATTATTATTATGTATTTGATTGCCAGGGGTTAGTGCGAGTACCAGGACTTGTTTTCTTTTCTCATTGAAAGGATATTGATCAATTGTTTTAGGAGGAAGTCTTCCTCTGACCTTATTATCATTCTATATGTGGTCAGTGTACTCGCATTAACTCCTGTTCTGTATCGTATGATTTCGATGACAATATGGGAAGCGTATGTCACGGTATGTTGTTGGGGATTTGGACACTCCGGTCCTTTCCCCGCAGGGTCACTCTACTTTATCAATTTCTATTTCAGACGATCAAGATTAGGGTGATGTATCTGTGATGTCTTCCAACAGTGTGCCTCCGTCGTCACAATTAATGAAGGGCTAGCGGAAAAGTGCTCATGTAATACGCCAATTGCCTAAGAGGACCCTAGTAGGTTCGACGGCCTTTGACGTCCGCTAGCTCGCCCGGTGTAGCGTCCATTCACCGAATGGTTCGGCAGCCGGGTTCGTCCGTTGCGGTCTAGAAGGAATTTTGGGGTGATGCGAGCACTATAAAATTAACTTAATGCACACCCAGTGACGGCGGATCGGAGGGAGAACGGAGGAAGCCTTTTAGTCCGGTTCATAGCTCGTTCCGGTCCATCCGGACGGCAAGCGAGAGAGGCCCCTCTCTCGTTCAACAACATCTGGCCCCAGATGTTGTGGTACAAATGTGTTGTTAGCGGAGCATACGTCCGTCGCTCGGGACGCTCCGTTGTATAGGCAGTCCGCTGAGACTGCTAAGGCTTCCTCTTCTCATCAGCGCACACGACCGCACCTTGGCTGCGTGACCGCCGATATATTACCAGCTTCGCCGATCAAGGATTCTTCGGTGACCAGGTCACACCATCCGGCAGCCAGGGATTCGAGACCGATGGACTCCGGACGTTCGCATAGGAAGTATACGGGAGCCATCTGATGCGGAGCTGCCCTCGGCGAAGCACCGATAGACTGCGCCTCCGCAGGTCTCGACGCCGGACATTCTTGTGCACATAGCACAGCTTATCGCAGCATCCCAGCAGCCGACAGAAACGGTGTCGGATCGAGAATTATCCGACAGCGCTGGGTCGGTAGCCGGGGACTCGAGGCCTGCAGACTCCGGACGTTCGCATAGGAAGTGTGCGGGAGTCAACGTACACGGAGCTTCCAGCGGCAATGCATCGTAAGTCCGCTACGGCACAGGCCTCGGGAACGGACGTGCTTTCCTTAATAGCACAGTTTATCGCAGCATCCCAGCATCAACTGAATCTGTCGCATATATTTTATCCGACGATGCTGGGTCGGGACGCTCCGCGGAAGCGGGTACGGACGTCCGAAAGTTTCATCCGGTCCGACGGGATACCGAAAGGGATTCGGTGGTCAAGCTTTCCCTTTCGGAACAACATATGCTGCGATGCCGGATAAGAAACTGATAGCGTCGGTGGACTTAGAAATTTTTGGTTCGGTTCAGGGACATCGTCCCTCAGTTCCGACATAATCCAATAATGTCACACAAACTTTCGAATTATTGAACGACGCTATATATATTATTATTTTATGCTTGCTATCCAAGCATTTCTGGTTTCTTGTTCGAAGAGTTATGGAGATGTCTTTCAAAAGTGTGCCTCTGTCGTCATAGTTAATGAAGAGTTAGCGGCAATAAGTGCTCATGGAATATGTCTATCGCTTACGGAATGACATTCGCTAGCTCACCCGGTGTAGCATACATTCATCGAATGGTTCGGCTGCCGGGTTCGTCCGTTGCGGTCTAGGAAGGAGATTTGGGTGATGCGAGCACTTTAATTACTTTAGTACTCACCCAGTGACGGCAGATTGAGGACAGATCGGAGGAAGCCAACAACATAGGGGACCGCATGTTGTGGTTCAGATATTTTACATTCGGAGCATATGTCCGTTGCTCGGGACGCTCCGTTATATTGACAGTCCGAGAGACTGTCTTTAATGCTTCATCCTCTCAGCAGGGCACACGACCGCACATTGGCTACGTGACCTCGAGTATCCGATCAGTTTCGGCATTCAGTGATTCCACAGCGAATAGGTCGCGCCATCCGGTAGCCAAGGGACACGAGGCCTATACACTCCGTTCGCTCGCATATTGGAAGTATGCACGGGGTAACGATCTCGGAGCTTCCTGCGGCAATGCATCGTAAGACCGCTGCTCCTCAGGCCTCGGTGACGGACGTGCTATCCGAGTTAGCACAGTTGTTTCGCAGCATCCCAGCATTTGACGGTTTCTCGGTCGAATCAGGAATTATCCGACGGCGCTGGGTCGGTGCGGTCCGCGGTTGCATCAAGCTACGGACGACCGAACGCTTTATAGGGTCCGACAGGATGGCGAAAGGGATTCGAAAGATTTCGAGTTTTCCCTTTAGTAGTATCGGAAGATGCCTTTCATATCTTCTGGCATTTCTTCCAGTGATTATTTTTCGGACTTCATTGCTGCGTTCTTGGATAAGAGACTTATAGCGTCATTGGACTCGGATTTTTCGATCGGTACAGGGACTTTGTCCCTGACTTACCGACGCAGTCCAATATTGTCATTACAACATGTGTTTTATTTTTCGACACTATATATTATATATATATATACAAGCCTGCTACTAAGCATGATAGTTTAGTTTCTTGTCCGCGTGGCTCATTTCTGCCATTTTATCTTTTTTACATGTAGTTTATTTTGGCAGAGCAGGGCAAACCGAGAGTTCATATGCGTCTAGACGGTGTGATTAAAGACTGCATATATTCTTTTTCGCCGTTTATGTCTTTTCCAATTTCAATATTGGGAACGACATTATGTATAGTAGACTTAACTTAGACGCTTTATTATACGTAATCCGCCTTACTGAGGCGTTATCATTACGTCTTCAAGAAAAGATTTACGGGATATTATTCTCAATGTAATTTCTTTTGAGGGCAGTATTTTGTTCACGTATAACTCCGCCCTTCAGTGGCTGATTGGAGTGTTTAGACGTGATGCAGCCCTAGCTACATCCACGCGTGGATAGTAGGTTAAGAACTCTCTCAGAGTCGCTTCGTTCTCGGAGGAGCTTCTCTTCGACGGCAACTTTCCGGCAATCCATGAATTGCTTGGTTTATACATTCTCTTGTCTATCTACTGTTACAAGAGATTCAGACTGGGGCAAACATTCGGTGGTTGACTCAGAGAGTGCCGCCGCAGTTGCCGGACCCTAGTGTGGCTGTTATGACGGTTGCCAGTCAAACAGATTGGGATATATACTGATCCCTACGGATTCGAAGTGCCAGGGTCTTTGGGTTCCGCAGTCTTTTAGCTATCAGTTTAACTTCCGCGGAATAATGTTTTTTAGGCTTGCTTTATGTCATTGCATGAACATTATTCAGAAATGCATGCCCAAATTCCTGTCCTTTAATTCGACAGTAGTGGCGTATCTCCGGAACCAGGGAGGCACTCTTTCGTTTCCGTTATTCAATTTAATGGAAAGAATCCGTCTGTTGGTTATAGTACACCAAGTTCAGTTTTGGTCCGTCATATTCGGGGTCGTCTGATTGTTTTATCGCACTCCCGTTCTCTTACGGGTCGCTTGTTGCTGTCAGAATGGACTCTCAACAAACAAGTATTTAATCAGATTTGCTATCTATGGGAGCGCCCAATGATGTTTTATTATGACACAGCTTGCTAATCAATTGCAGACGTATGTGTTGGCTTGTCCAGATCTCTGAGCTAATACTGTTAACGCTCTATTGATCTATAGGACGCAATGATAGGATACGCGTATCCTCCGGCGCTGTTGTTTTAGCAGGTATTGCTAAGATAAACAACCACAATACATTTCTGTTGATAGCATCTCTATCTTCACAGAGATCATGAGTAATTTACTCTCTTGTCTACTGTGGATCTTAACGTGAAATCTTCCTCTATGTGAGGATCTTTTTTCACTGGGTAAATCGTGTCATCTTTATCACAACCAGCAAGGTCGCAACCTTCATGTATTCCGTTGTGTGGTCCGTATTGCATTGTAAGCACTGTACTGGACGAGCTTTGGACGCGATTTCTTACTATAGGAGATCCTCTTCTTCGCTATTCTATACGACTAAAGTGGAGGCTCTTCCGTCGTGGTGTAGGGATCATTATGTTCATATGGTTGATCCCTCCATACTACGCATTGCTAGTTTTTAGTATACTTGTTTCACAAGATCTACTGCAGCCTGTTGTTATTTAGGTTATAGGTTTATGTTACCTCATACCTATGCACTCTACGATAGTTTACAATTGAGTCTTTTGTCTCTTTATCTAAGTCAGTTAGTAACTTTTTGATAAATAGACTTAGAATCTTTAGATTAAATTCCTATACGGATTTTAACTTCGGTTCTTATTTAGCTAAGTAATCATTTGAGCCTCTGGAAACAGTAGTTTTCAAATTCTGACCTTTTAGACAGTAATTCTGTTGGTTTCTCTTTTACTGTAGAGTCAGTGAGTTTCATGCACTATCGATGGATGATTTTCACTTTCATAGTTTCGGAATCAATACTTCCGTTACTATTTAGGTTGGATTGTTGCATAAGAGTTAGGCTCCTATTATCCGGAACCTATTATTTTAAGGTCCTTCCGTCTTCGTATGGGCATAGGCCTTTACTCTTTCCGGGTACAGTTTATGTATTTATAAACAGATATCTGTTTATTACAAGGGCGTAAGCTTCTTCTGTCTTTGATGTCTAGTAGAAGGACGTTACGCTCCATTTTATTGTTAATCGATTCTATTAACTAGCGTACTGCTTATGGTATATCATTGGCTTAGCAGTTGTGCTTAAGATTTCGGCTCTTGAAGTAAGAGTTCTTCTACTTCTTGGGCTTACATTAATAGTGTTGCTATTATAGATTTTTGAAGGCTGCTCATTGCGCTCAGCCATCCATTCATGAATTTTATCTCAGAAATATCGAGTCCATTTCTGGAGGCCTCTATTGTTAGGTCTATTATCTACTGCTCAGAATGTCATTCACTTAACAGTTGCTACTATAGCTAGGTAGGCTGTCTGTTTCGGCAGTGTCTCCGTTCGGCTGCCCTCTTCGCTCTGGGCTATTTGACCCAGGGCAAGAAAAAGGGGGGGGGAGGGTGTTCCCTTGGGTCACCTGTTTTTACTATGAAAACAAGGGGATACCTCCTCCGGAGTTAGTAATTCTGAGCTGTTATTGGGATGGTTGTTTAGTGAGAAGTTTAAGTTTATAAAATTCATTCAAGTCTTAGTTTTTAAAGTATAGCTTTTGAATATTGCATATGTCAACGGACATGATTATGCAATTCTCACACACTTTTAGGAGTATAAGAGTCTCTATTCTCTAGACTTACTTTATTATTGGCTTACTTTAAAAATTATTAGTATAAGGATTATTGGATATTAATAGAGTACATGGATGTATGAAGCTCAATTTTTGGAAGGTGTTGTATCTTTCTAATTTATCATAAATAAGAAAGATACATGTAAGGCCTATTACTTCTTTTCCCTACAGGGGATGACTCTATTTTATTTTATTGAGCGTATTCCATTTTGCTCTATGTCCTTGGCCCTCCAGCCTTTTTACTATTCAGCTATGTCTGGGTCATTGGTACAGTATAAAAATGTTAAAAAATTTATAGTAATTTATATATTTTTTATACTTACCAATGACCCAGACGGGGATGGCCCTCCCAGGAGTTGGGAACTCTTGCCTCCCCGCTGAGTACATAGCGCTTACCAGGCACTGGTTATTAGAATGATAAATGGCGCCAATTTCGGAACGTCCTGGACACTGCGCATGCGCAGTGGGGGCGAGGTGTGGAGGGCCTTTCAGGACATGTTTTCTTTAGTTTTAGATGCAAATTTTGGGGATTGGGGGGCAAAATTTGTGTTTGGCCCTATATTTTAAGAGTTAGCACCAGCTATGTCTGGGTCATTGGTAAGTATAAAAAATATATAAATTACTATAAATTTTTTAACTTTCCAAACTGAGAGGACGATCGAACCAAATTTGATATGAGGGCTTATTGGGTCATAAGCACCTAATTTATGCCAAAAACATTTTTCCTGTCGCCCCATGGGAACCGCAGGAGCTGAAAATAGAAAAAATTTAAAACGCCCATATCTCCAAAACTACATGGCACTGAGAATTTTTATTTTGTGTGAAGGTTCCTTAGGAATAGCAGAAAGGAATGGTCCAAAAAAAATTGCCATCGGTTTTATCATAGGGTACTTTTCCAGGACTTTGAACAAATGCTGAGTCATGATTTTTTAACATTGTGAGTAATGGGAAAAACATTAAAGAATCTTCTTCTCCCATACCACTGCTCCAAAAGCTTTCATATTTCACATATAACATCTTTGGACGATTCATTCACATGTTTGTTGAAATCACATCCCTGGGTCCATATTAGTGCCCTCTATGGGAGCCCAAATGTTCAGATTAGTGCAATATGAGGAATATTCTTTAAAAATCTTCTTCCGATCCACCAGTCAGAATCTTTTGATATTTTGTATGCAGCACCCTAAGGGGGGTGAGATCAAGTTTGTCCAAGCCAAGCCCCTGGGTTCATAGTTGGGCTCCTTGTGGGAGCCCGAATTATAACTTAGTTCAATATGAGGAATATTATTTAAAAATCTTTTTTTTTCAGATGCACCGGTCAGAATCTTTTGATATTTAATATGGTATAAGCATTTCTTAGGAGGGGCAGATGCAACTTGTTCAAATCAATTCTTTGGGTTGATATTTAGGCTACCAAGTCAGGTGAGCTCCCTCGGGCCCTCTGGGGCCTCTTGTTTTGCACCTGACCACCACCCCCACCTATGTCCATGCAATTTTTTCCAGCGATTTCCCCCTCCCCACTCTTGAGTTATTAAGATAAAACTAACCAAGGACATATTCTGGATACATTTCAGATGGGAAGAACGAAGGACTGCAACAGGCAGAGTTCATTTTGTTAATCATGTTACAAGAACAACACACTGGGAGAGACCAACAAGGTAATATTTCAGTTTTTTGTGCCATCACACTGTTATCATTCTGCTTTTTTTCAAAAGTGTGGGCTGCATATGATTCCCCTGGATGTTTGTCCATCCCAGACATCTGTCCATATCATATGACTCTGTCTTTTCTTTTGTGTGCATTCCTTCTTGGTTTTGGAAGAAAGTTCTCACATATAATCAGTAGCAAGCAAACTTGTGCACACTCCCAAACTGTTTACTAAATTATATCATTAAGATTGATTTCTATCTGAAATTCATTTCCACAACTCTTCCCAGGTGTATGAACAGTGTATTTGAAATTCTTTTGTGCAACTCTTCCTAGGATTATATGAACTGATTTGTTAGCTCGCCAACGATGTTGTCATGACCTGAGACGCATCGGCGTCAACACTTGTGTGAAAGTTATTGTAAGAGTCCACTTTGAATTTGTGCCCTGTTACTATGCACCTCATTCTGTTTCTATGGCTTACAATTACCCACAGACCCTTACCCAGTGATATTTTTCAATTTTTAGAGTGTTTTTTGCAATGTTAGACTTTTTTTATCAGTGTGTAAAAATTTCTAACCTGTTTTGCTACCCTTGAGTGGAGGCTACCACCGCTATGCTGGGTATTTTATATTTCATATATATGTTAAATGCATCAATATAAGACGACATTAACCCTTGGCCAGAGATTTTTCGGAGATTTTGGACTTTTTTAATGCAATGTTAGACTTTTTTGTGAGTGTGGACTTGAAAAATTTCTGACCTGTTTTGCTATACATATACACGGGGGGGGTGTTAGAATTTTTTGTAAGTGTGGACTTCGCAAATTTCTGACCTGTTTTACTATACATGTACATGACCGGACATTTTTTGCAGATTTGTAATAAGCCTAGGTTTATTGCATGCCATGCATTGGTGAGCTAATAGGGATGGACCCCCCCACCCCCCGCCACCCACACCTTTTCGGTGACGGTAATGCTGAAGTACAATCACTAGAAAGTAGACATACGCATAGTACTAAATTTTCCAATTGCTACGTTTTTACTACCTCTGTCTATGGCAGCATCAGACGTATGTGTCCAGTTTATAGGAATTTGTGTTTAAGTCGTTTTCACAAAGTTCAATGGGCCTAGGGCTTTTATATTGCATATGTGGATTGTGGGGGGGGGGGGGGGGGGGGGGGGGGGATCACAACAGTATCCAACTCGAATACTGTGTTTTTTTTGTTCAAGTTTCACCTAAAATTGTCAGCCCAAACTTAGTCAATTTCTCGTGTGAATTCGCGTTTCTGTGCAGATTGTAGAGCCTTTAACTTCTCGTTACTGTATATTTTTTTATGCCCCCCCCCCCCTCCCCCCTTGTCTGTTATTCTGGTAAATAGTGTTAATACCGTTTTGTGTAAGAATACTTTACACTTGGCTGTATTAACCAGGAAGATACTGAGCATGCATACTTTGTGTCTTAATTGAATAATAACTTTGATGTCAATGCATGTTGTGAAGTTGTATGGCGCATTGGTCACAGATACACACACGACTTCGGAATATATTATTTAATGTTTATTGTTCAACTTGTTACCTCTCTTACATGTTCTCTGCAATCAACATTGGAGAGAAACATCAAGGTAGGTAACTGAATTAAAAAATAAACTTGACGTCACCGTCCTCTTTTACCTTAGATAACAACCAGGAAATAAATAATCCAGATTCAATTGCCCAAGAGTTTAATAATTTTTTTGTAAACATAGGAAAATGCACAATTGATAAAATTAAGAAACCCCGCAAATCATTTCTGGACTACCTAAAAATTAATTATCAAAATAACTTCTTTATAAGCCCCACAACTCCAGACGAGGTTGTAAAGGTAACTAAAACCCTAAAACTAAGAAACAGTGAAGATTGTGATGGACTAACAACAAATATTGTGAAACAATCAATATTTAATTTGGCCTCGCCCCTGTCTCACATAATAAATAACTCAATTACTAGTGGCTCGGTTCCAGACCAGATGAAGGTTGCCAAGGTAATTCCAATTTTTAAAACCGGGAATGGGAACACATTTAACAACTACAGACCAATTAGTATACTCCCAACATTTTCTAAAATATTAGAAAAGCTGATGGCAAACAGAATGACTAGTTTCATGACGACTTTCAATATTTTATATGAACACCAGTATGGATTTAGAAGTAAACATTCCACTATACACCCAATCATGCAACTTTTAAAACATATAGGGCAAGAAAATAACCGACAGACCAAGGACATCACGTTAGCAACATTTATCGATCTTTCTAAAGCGTTTGACACAATAAATCATGACATTCTTTTGACAAAATTAGAAAAATACGGATTTAGAGGTATCAGTAATACATGGTTTAAAAGTTATTTGACAAATAGAGCTCAATTTGTTAAATATGGAAATGGAAAATCGGATTTAGCATATATAAAATGTGGGGTACCCCAAGGGAGTGTATTAGGGCCTATTCTCTTTCTATTATATGTAAACGATATTGCTTCCTCAACGTTATTAAAAGTCTTAAGTTTTGCAGATGACACTGCTTCATATTCTTCATCCCCGAATGCAAGTAATCTAGCAGCCCATTTTAACAGTGAACTAGATAAAATATTTAACTGGTGCTCGGCAAATCACTTAGCTCTCAGTGCGAAAAAGACAAAATACATGATCATAAATCCATCGCCCCAATCTAGAATTCCAGGAAACTTAGATATTTATATAAACAATGTGAAAATTGAAAGAGTGGGTGTAAATGAAAATGAAAATTCTCTAAAATTTTTAGGTGTGACTTTTGATGAGAATCTAACCTACAGGAATCATATCTCAAGGATTAGTACTAATATAGGAAGAGCTAATTACGCCCTAAATAAAGTTAAGAATATATTTCCCCAAAGTGCAATGAAAACTCTCTACTATTCTCTTGTGCATTGTCATTTGTTGTATGGAATTCAGATTTGGGGAAACTCAAAAGCAGCTAGGAGACTCTTGATATTGCAAAAACGAACAATACGAATTATCAATAATAAAAGATATAACTCCCATACAGACCCACTATTTGCAAAGAACAAAATTCTCAAAGTGACTGACATTTTCAAACTTCAAGCTAGCCTCTTCGTGTTTGATTGGAAAAATGGTAATCTTCCCTGTTTTTTCAGTAACTATTTTAATATCTCATCAAATTCACTGAATATAACTACTAGGCAATCTGAATCAGTACATGTTAGCAGGACCAGAATTAAAGCTCTAGACAAATTGCCAATTTTTGCCTACCCCATAATTTGGAATAGCTTGAGCCAGAATCTTCGTAACATTACAAACAGAGTTGAGTTTAAGAATAAACTTAAATTACAGCTATTATCGTCTTACTGTATGGAAATGCAGTGTGACAATCCCTACTGTCAAGAGTGTAATCCGTAGTACTTCATTATTTCGCCTCACCTCCCTCACCCCAATGCGAATAGGCAGTCTAACATTACTTGTCAATTCTTTCAAAATTACAGTTTGAGCTATATCGTAAGTTTCTACCCAGTCAATTTGCACTGTGATTATTGTGTTAAATAGATAGCTTCAGATGACTGTGAACTCGTCATTAACCTTCTCGTGTGATGTGCGCTGCCGAGTTTAATCAAAAGCATATTACTTCCCCGAGAAAGGGTCAGCTATGGTCTGCGAATATTTGTAAAACATTCATTTATTTGTCAGGTGATGCCAGGAAGACAGCCAATCTGGCTATGGCATTTCCCAACGGTATATCCTGTATTGTTATAAATGTTGTAATATATCAAAACATCATGATTGTAAAACCTGTATACTGTTAAATAAACTGTCTATCTATCTATCTATCTATCTATCTATCTATCTATCTATCTATCTATCTATCTATCAAACTGAAAACGTGTTTGTGACAGTCATGCAGTGACCGTTGGGAGCGGGAGAGCAGGAGAGTGGAAATTCACTCTCCACTTTTAGATTTTACGAGAGTGAAAAATTTTAGGAGAGTGATTTTTAAAATAAAAAATAATGCCTCGGGCCAATTCGCCCCCAGGTGGAATAACGAGGATTGGTGGTGATTGCTGTTGAGAAATCAGTAGGCCTAATAACGCGCGATTTCCAAAATAATTGGTTTTATGACGTTTCGGCCTTGAGACGTTTCAGCCCTAAGAGGCCAAAACGTCTTAGAAATTGGGCCGAAACGTCTTCACATTCGGTAATTCTTTTTTAGATGTGATTGTGTGGAGGGGTTTGTGGAGTTTTAAATTGGCAAGTCCCAAGGGTGGTCGCTCATGACAGGTTCTTCTGTACTTTGCACTTCTCCGACCAGGGGTCAGTCTGGCAGCTGATTTTAGGGAGAAGTGACTTCTCCCTTCAGAGACTTTAGGGAGAAGTCAGGACCCAGGAGGGAGAAGTCAGTGGACATGAAGGAGAAATCAGAAAAAAAACATAAAACGTATATGTCATCGTGACAAAATAAATGAACATAGAGGACACAATTGTGGAGAAAAAAATAAATAAAAGTTATCCAAACATACAAACACACACAAAACTAAGTCAGATGGTTACATAACAGAATGTAGGTTAAAATCCCCACCCCCACCCCACCCCACAAAAAACTGTGTCGTTCATGGTTTCTGAATACCCCCTAACTCTTTGCCGAACAGTGATGACTAAGGTTGTTAAAATAGTCTACTTTTATTAAATAAAATTACTAAATTACTAAATAAAAATGATGAAAAAATATGACAACATTTAATAAAAAAAAATAGTGTTTCACAAATCCGTATTGAGTTATTTTTTCCGGTGGCGAGATGACCCGTGGCGACTTGACCCGGTGGCGACTTGACCCGGGTGGCGAGTTGACCCGGTGGCGAGTTGACCCGTTCCCGTGTTCTTCTCTGTAACAGAAGGTATATTCTTTTTAAAAATATATTTAAAGTGTTTAAAATAAATTTCAAGTTTATATAAGAAGCTGGGTCATTCATGGTTTCTGAATACCCTAACTGAGTTGAAAAGCGTAGTTAAAAAAGTTTTCGATATCCTTCGTAAATTAAGCGTTATTAACAATTTGAGTTAATTAATTTCTTTGGTAAATGACAAAACATTTCAGTTGTCTCCCTTCCCGGCTGCGCTGTGTAATAATACACTGTTCAGAAAACTGACAATTTCTGCCAACCATCTTTCACTGATACGTGCGATTGGTGCTTTGAAGGTCTGCCATTCTTATCCATCCAAATACCTGTGATTTCTATTGTAGCCTTATTACATTTAACCCCCTTCCAACAAACTTCACAAGTTTTCAAAGAAAAACATTCAATGTATTGCGGGGCGAATTTCAATGCAGCCAATTTTTCAGTGGAACAGAGCATAACCGCAAGCAATTTCGATATGGACGAACTGTCTCCAATACATTTTTTTTTGTTTTGAAACGGTGGTTAACTTTAATAAATTCTAATTAACTCGATGCGTGTCTTGTGTGATTCGTTGTTTTGTCTGGTACTTTGTTTTTTAATAGCCATTTTGTGCTGGTTGCTATCAGTTGGGGCGAATTGTTCGAACGACTACGCCATTGCAATTCTTTTCAGAAATATAAAATTGGGCTAGTTTAGGCTATTTTCATAGCCGTGTGACGGACTTTAACAGCAACCGTGTTTACTGTTTTTTGCGGAAGCGTGTGTTTTTAAAAAATAAAACATAAGAAAATACATTAAATTGCCATGTCTCCCAAGGAAGTTTGGGAGGGCGACTTGAATTTCGGTCGTGTTCAAAGCCTTCGTCGGAGACTCCGACGAAGGCTTTGAACACGACCGGAAGATAAACGTGCGCGACTAATTACTCGCGGTATACGAAAAAGCGGTGCGCGATGGTGCGCTGGCGCGATCGCTCGCCGTTCCCAACGGTCACTGGTCATGCGACTCACATGTTGCATAACAGTCATCTACCATCGAAAAAAGAGTGTTTTTCAGTTTTTCTCCAATTTTATTTTCTTATTGTATTGTGATGCTTGCATCATGAAGCACTAAAGACTAGTGGCTGAACACATTTTATTTGTACATGTGCCCAATGCAAGGTTGTACAGCACCATGATTGAAGACCGATAACTTCAATCAGCTGGGAATAGTGGCGATCTCGTACCGATAGCAGATGGTAAATTCCATAATATCTCGGCTCTGCAAATCCCTAAATATTCTGATATGCACTACACACGTTTTTAATGGTTAAACTTTATTGAAATGGCCAGATATCAAAGAGATTTTAATAGTCATTGTTAAATATAGAATATCTGGAAACTGCCGGTTGTCATAATCGGCCAATGCCCCATAACCGGCCGGTTCTGATTGCCGATTCTACTTATCAGTTCATCACTATTTTTCGCTCACCGAAGGGAGCTCAACTTATCACTTGTCGTCGTCTGTCGTCGTGAACATTTTTCAAACGACTTCTCCTCTGAAACCACTGGTCTGATTTTCACGAAACTTCATGTGGATGTTCATTACTAAATGACAATTCACGTTTGTTCAAATGAAATGGCCACGTCCCTTGGGGGCTCTGTATGGGACATAACTCTGATAGCACCGTATGAATTATAGAAAAATGATTAAAAAAATCTTCTTCCCCAGAATCAGTGGGCAGAATCTTTTGATACTTGGTATGCAGCATCTTGGTATGGGTCTGATTCAGGTTTGTTCAAATCGAGTCCTTCAACCAATATTGGGGCTCACTATGGGAGCGTGAATTTTTACTTAGTGCAATTTAAGAAAAATTCTTTAAAAATCTTCTTCTCCAGAATGAATGGGCAGAATCTTTTTGATACTTGGTATGCAGCATCTTGGTATGGGTCTGATTCAAATTTGTTCAGTTCGAGTCCCTCAACCAATATTGGGGCTCACTATGGGGGTGTGAATTTTTACTTAGTGCAATTTAAGAAAATTTTTTAAAAATCTTCTCCAGAACCAATGGGCAGAATCTTTTGATATTTTGTATGCAGCATCTTGGAGTGGGTTAGATTCAGGTTTGTTCAAATCAAGTCCCTTGATCAATATTGGGGCTTCCTATAGGGGCGTGAATTTTTCCTTAGTGCAATTTATGGAAAAATGTTCTTCTCCAGAACCAGTGGGCAGAATCTTTTGATATTTGGTATGCAGCATCTTGGTATGGGTCTGATTCACGTTTGTTCAAATGGAGTCCCTTGATCAATTTTGGGGTTCACTATGGCAGGCTATGAAATTTCAAAAATTCACGGAACCCATTTTTCGTTCGCGTGTTTTGGGCTTGCGTAACCCATTTTTTCGTTCACGTTAATTATTTTTGCGCAACCAATTGGTTATGCAAAAGGTTACGTGATTAAAACAAGATATGAGATGAAATATTCAGTGGTTGACATAAGTTGTACAGGTTTACGCTTATACCAATATGGTAAAACCATTAAGAAACAAAATATTTAAAGGGATTAGTATTCATTGTAATAAATTAGAGCAATAATGAATACTGACGTAGAAGCCATTCTGCAATCAATGAATATTACATGTGACTCAAGCCTTCCTTTGCAGACATAGACAATACCAGTAGCTGGTGTTAGCGGGGGAGGAATTCGTCACATACAGGTGAATTGTGCACTTGGTGATACCTTCTTGAAATTTGGCACACTGTTAGTGTAGGCTATGAGGTTCTCAAAAACGATCGGCTACAAGTTGACACCGACCGGTGGCGACCAGTAGCGGCACAATCCAAAATGGCCGCCAGCGGCTGAAGGGAACCTCCTTTTCGACGGTCTACCGACTATACATCCGATTGTAAGGGCGCGAAAGTGAACTCTGATCCACGCACGTGTTGGAAACAGACGTGGGAGATGATGTAGAATAAAACGAGATTCTCTATACGGACGCATCAATTTCTTGGAACTTGAAAAGAGCGTTGTTTCTCCGGGATCAGCGTCATTCAGGCAAACCTGAATGACGCTGATCCCGGAGAAACAACGCTCTTTATGAAGCAGTCTCTTTGCCATACAATCTCTTGTTTGGCGTAATTCCGCAAGCAATTCTGATTTGTCTGTCGAAATTAATTCGAGAACGCGATTGTTCACAAAAATCATTCACAGAATGAGTGAGAATCCTCTTCGTGTACGGACTAGTACTGACTGGGAACGTTGTTGCTTTTGCCAGCAAGACAGTTCCAAGAAATTGATGCGTCCGTATAGAGAATCTCGTTTTCATGACGCCTATAAAGCTATTGAGGAAGACATAACGCGCTTCCTAGATAATGGCGTTGAGCTTCCATATAATTTGACCATTGATTGTTTGATGAGAGAGAGTGATGAGTGTATGTCGATGTCACTGTTGACGAATAAGGCAATATATCATAAGACATGCCGTGACAGTATTCGGACTCACATCGTACAGCGCGTGCTACACAAGCGAGAGCGAAATGAGGCAGTGGCATCCTGCTCCACGCTGAGTCCTAAAAGAACACGGACAAGTTTTGAATCTGGCTGTGACAGGAAACTGCCCCAGTGTGTTTATTGTCACAAACGCGAAGGTGACAGCAGTGAGCCTATTTGCAGATCAATGTCTGATAACAATAAACTCAAAATTATGGCAAAGGAAGCCGAGAACTGGGTTGTTTTTTCTCGGGTCAATGCAGCATTTGATTCCGCTGCTAGTGATCTTTACTATCACAAAACCTGTTATTGTAAGCTTGCCAATGAAGCACGAGCGGCTAAATCTAAAAAGTCGAAGAACGCCGAACATTCCGCGTCAGGCCTGCCCTATGACCCTCTCGTTATGGCAGAGCTCATAACATTTGTTGAACACAACGATTCCGCGATGAAGCTTGTCGATCTCAAGAATCTGTACAGTCGGAGGTTGAAGCAAGTCGGTTCTGATTGGCTTAGTGAAGAAATACATTCCACTCGATTCAAAGAACATTTGTTGCAGAAATTGGGCGATGGCTGGGACGCCTTCACACAGGGTAGAGATGTGTTTATTTCAAGTAAGTTTCGAGTTGGCTCCTTGTTGTCCGAATCTTTAACTCGTATAGTGTCTGAGGAAGAGGCAAAAAAGATAGTTGATGTGGGTCTTCTTCTGCGTAAACACATACTCATATCTCAAGCTCCTTTCACGGGATCATTTTCATCTTATTGCTTGAGCGAGCCTGTACCCAACTCACTCCTGACTCTTCTTAGAGTTCTACTTGAGGGCACATGTAGTATACAGAACTTAGGCGATGATGAGACTGTTAATGCCAAGACTCGAGTGGCTTGTACTATTTCACAGATGTTGATCAGCAATTCAGCGAAACGCTCCGAACATGCACAAAATGTTCACCAGAGACGTGACAGAGAAACTCCAATGCCTCTTTATGTGGGTTTGAAGTTGCATGCCCATGATCGTATGAAAAATCTTATCAGAGATTTTCATCAAATGGGACTCTCTGTCTCTTATGATCGCGTAATGGATGTTCGCAGGAGTTTCGCGAGAGCTGTTTCACTGCGGTTCAAGAACGAAGGTGTTGTAGTCCCAGCTAACTGCAAACGTAATGTTTTCTCGATAGGAACCACTGATAACATTGATGTATCTGGTAGATCTGATATGCATGGTACGTCCATCACACTCATTGGTCAACTGAGCAGGGACAATGTGGGTACTGATCCCCCACCACTGAGTTTAGATGTTCCAGAAGACACACAAATTGAACTCCCAGACGACTATGCATTTGTTCCTTTCGTTGAAGACTTTGGTGGGGACATCAGGCTTGAATCTCCAGATGAATGTAATGTACGGCCCAATGAATATGCAGATTTGAACGTGGGAGAGAATGACTGGTTGTCTCATGTGTCACAGATCAGCAATAAAGGGAAGGTTGATGGCAGCTGGCAGCTTGATGAAGTCCCTGTGACCTTTTCAGGCTTCTTTTCAAAACATGAAGATCAAGACAATGTCAAACCTCGTGCAGTTATTGGGGTATTCCCTGTTTTCAGTGAGCAGAAAGCGGACTCACTCAGTATGCAGAAGCATGCTATGTATGTGGTCAGGGAAGCTACTGCTTTCGTAAACCCCGGCCAGATACCTGTCATTGAAGGTGACTGTCCGTTGTATGCCAGGCAGAAAAAATGTCAATGGCTGTTCCCAGAGGAGATAGGTGAGGATCGAATGGTGTGTATGATTGGATTCCTGCATCTTGAAATGTGCACCCAAGAAGCTGGTGGTAAGCTTATGGGTGGTTCTGGTTGGGAGCGAATGTTTCACCTCGCAAAGATATTCACACCCGGTGTAGCATCATCCCTACTTGGTGGGAAACATGTCAAGAGGACGCGACAGGCATATCTTCTCACTCTAGCTTGGCTTGAGATCCTCAGAAAGAATGCTTATGAGATTTACTGTCAGCAGACTGGGCCCCATGAGTCATTTGAAATGTGGGAACAGAGGATTCTTTCACAATCTCCAACTGCGCGCTATTGGGGTGAAATCGTTCGGAACTTTCTCTTGACAAGCTGTCAATTCGTTCGGAACCAACGAATCGGTAACTGGCCTGGTACACTGTGTTCTATCGATGAGTTGTGCAGTTACTTTTTTGCCCTAGGACATACAAATTATTGTCGGTGGGTCCCCGTATTTCTGAGAGACATGTCTCAGCTACCCAGGCGGCATCCTTCAATCCACAACAAATTCATGGAAGGCCATTTTGTGGTCCAGCGTAGTGAGAGGAAGTTCAGTATGATGGGTTTAGATCAGAGCCAAGAACATAGTATCCAACTACTCAAAGAAGACAGTGGTCCAAAAGGTCTCTATGGCCAGGCTGAAGAGAAAGTCGTTATTGAGCTTTCAAGGTCAGAAGTTCTGCGTGTTATAGATGAGTATGAATATGCAAGTTTCCACACAACATCATCAGATAACACGGAACACCCGGAAAGTTCGGTATCAGAGCAGAAAAAATTTCTGAATCAATTGAAATCTCTCCTCGATCTGGTGAATCAGGGACTCATTATCAACCCTTATGATGAAACTAGTGGTCAGCTGGTGACATTAGATACTGGTGAATATATGGACCCCGAAGTTAGTAAGAGTTTACGGTCATTACCCGAAAGGGGCAAGCATTTATATTCCACTTTCTTGAAGGAAAGGCTTGTGGAATGCACCGTACCCCTGAATGATGTTATTCCCAAGGCAAATATATATACCTTCCTTAACCCACCCCCAGCCAACCTGGACAAAGGCCGAGACAAACTCATGTCAAGTAAAGCAACTGCCGCAATAGTTACCCAGATGTTCGTTTCACTGCAAGCCCGGCCTGATTCAAACATGGATGAGTTTTTCATGCACGAGAATGCACGTGATCCGCCAGCATTATCCGATAGAGGTAAGCTACGGAGTGGGACAAAATCTCAAATTCTCAATTGTTTACCAGCTATTCCTGCACAAGGGAAGAATTCAGCAGCTAGACAAGCTTCAGTTGTCATCTTGGATATGCCTGCTGTAGTCCATGTAATCAAACCACAGAAAGCGGATCTGTTTGGAGAATATGCTCGATTGCAATTATTGCCATACATCGAATCTCTGATTAACACGAACACCACAAGGGTTGATGCGATCTATGACTGTTACCCCGAAGGCAGTTTGAAGAATCAGACGCGAGCAAAACGCCTCGGTGAGACAGCAGTTAGGTTGATACGGGTGTCCGAGAACGTCCCTTTACCTAAAGGGAAGAATTGGCAGGCATTCTTGAAAGTTAGTGAGAATAAAGACGAATTTTTCAAGTTCCTGTCTGCTGAACTGCTGAAATTAACATCAACATCCGAGTACCAGTTGTTAACGACATCAGGAGAATATGTACTATGCAATAAGGATGTTAGCTTATGTGACATATCTCCATCGAACCACGAGGAAGCAGACACGCGCATGATGCTTCATCTCAACCATGCAGTCTCACAAGGTCACAAAATAGCTTTTCTTCGCACGGTTGATTCTGATGTCGTCATTCTGTCTTTGCACCATTTCGCAACATTCCGTGACCTTGGACTCAGTGAGCTGTGGATTGGGTTTGGAATTGGAAAGGCATATAAAGATATGCCAATTCATGAGATAGCTTCACAACTTGGACCTGATTACTGTAAGGCCCTGACTTTCTTCCACGCCTTCACAGGTTGTGATGTAACATCCAGCATGCTCGGCATTGGGAAGAAGACAGGATGGAATGCATGGATGAATTTTCCCGCATCAACTGAAATGATGATAGAATTGACTGAGAATCCGCAAGTCTTTTCAGAGGATTCCCCTCATATGCAGCATATCGAAAAACTCACCATACAGATGTACAGTAACAGTTGTGTCAGTACACGTGTCAATGATGCGAGACGGCATATGTTCACACATGGCCTTAAGTCTATGGAAAACATCCCGCCCACCAAAGCAGCTCTGTATCAACATGTAAAAAGGGTAATTCTTGTGTCATCTTTCATTTGGCATCGTGCTCTGCAGAAACACTTATGTGTGCCAGACCCATCACAGTACGGATGGGAGTGGAATCCACGTCTCAATATTCTGGTCCCATCTTGGACTCACCTAGGAGACGCAAGTGCTGCATGTGCACTGATGCTCCACTGTAGTTGTGCCAAGGCCTGCAAGGGCAATTGCAAATGCTTGAAAGCTGGATTAAGGTGCACACCTTTGTGTAAGTGTGAAGGTGGCTGTTGTAACAATATTGAGTAGTATACTGTCATGTTAGGACCAGTCATCTCCTATTCTGGTATTTTTTTTTCCATTTTCGGCCAGTTAACACATGTCATGTTTCTAGTTGAGTTGATTTTGCTAACAAATGTTCATCCCATGTGGCTTGCTACATTGTCCGGGGTATAGGAATACAGTTTTAGATTTCGGAAAATAGTCTGTTATTTACTGCACAAGACGGTGTTAATTCATGCATAGCATGATACAATATCCCCAACTATTTTGCCTCTGTACAACAGTTGATACCTTCGTTCACCCGTGTGTTCATCTATGGTATCCTTGTCTTTCTCTGGCCATAGGCCACATGTGACTAGTCAGTTCCTACTCCATAGCAAATCAACTTGGAAATCCTTCATCTTGTAGCGCACTCATGTCTCAATGAATCCATACCTGAGTTGATCTAATAATTCTAACGTAAGGTATCAAATTGCCATACCGGATCATATTTCGATAAGTTATTCGCTAAAACATTTCGACCACTCATCGACATCAAAGGTCATGTTTTGGCTCCCAGTGGTGGCTATATCTCTATATCCCTGGTAAAGTAGCATACCATGAGGGATGGGCATTAAGTGTCGGCAACATTAATCCTGACTTGGAACACACCACATCTTAACTGGCCGAAAATGAAGAATACTACTTGTAGTCAAAAAATATTCCTGTACCTCGAATGACTGCAAACATACACTCACCCCTTCTAGTCCCATTTTGCCAATGTTCTATACTGGCAAGATAACATTGTATAATTAACAACGGGAACTAATGCATCCCGAGTTCATTCCAGCACTGCCCTTGCTGGCAGACGTGTCGCTATGGTGTTGAGATTGAACCAGAACTCCTCTAGAAATTTGATAGTTTTATTTTCTTAGAAAATAAATCTATCGAAAATGCCGGAAGTTGAGAATAGACTGTCACTTTAATTGGATTATCAAATGTCCAAGTATCCCCACTGCTGCATACTATCGAGTACCCTTGTTCATGTGTTGACAGGAATCTCTCATACCATGTTCATTTGACCATTGCATTCCCGAGAAACATTCAACACTAATTTATCTACGGACGGACGATCATACTGACAGTCAGACACACAGACGCACACATCGACGGAAATTCTGATCCCATTATCCATTAATCTTCCCCCCAACTTGTTCCAAGGGCTTCACTCCATCATTCACATCAATTACAGCACATGTATGGTGTTAGGTTTGGAGCTTCAGTTGTGCGATCGGCGAAAATAGCTTTTTTTCGATCCGCTTGGCAGCCATTTTGGATTTCGCTGCTAGTGGTGGCTAGAGGATGGTGCCAACTTGTAGCCGATCGATTTTGAAATCTCTGATGCCTACCCTTACATCATGCCAAATTTCAGGAAGGTATCACCAAGTGCACAATTCTAGCGAATTCCTCCCCCGCTATGTTGTCAGTGTCAGCAAAGGAAGGCTGGAGTCAGTATAAGATTCTTTCGCTGATTAACATCAATGGATGCAAGACCTCAGGACTGGGGCTGAGAAAATATTGACAGATCACCGCACCATTCATAAAAGATAAAACAAACACTCGTGCATGCGTGTTTACCAAAAAATTGAAGTCTATTAGTGAAGCAACCATAGGTGTTCCAGGCCCATGCCATTTCGACCCACATAAATGTTTAAAGTCGGATCAAGTTTTTCCTTGAATATGTTTCTGCATTTCCATATCAATGCCATGGCAAATACTATTTAAGTCCAAATTCTAAAATTAGTGTCTTCAATCTCAACCTGTACATCCCTTTGTTTGATCCATAAGATATGAAAAAAACTGGGGCGAATTTGCACGCAACAATAATGAGGGGGAAAACATGCTGAATCTACACCAATATCAAATAGAACACAACCACGGAAAAACCCACAATGGTTGATATGTTTCAAGCTTTTGTGCTGACAGTTACTATATTTACATAATGTCTGTGAAAATAAATGTTGAAATGTTGTGTTAAGAATCACACAAGTAAAATACAGTACTATATAAGTTCAAGCAACAGGACAAAATACCACTTCTACTTCATACTCATTCGTTGTATTTCTTATCTGACAATCAGAGTACTACGACACACTGACACATCAATGAACAACAAAAATTCAGACTCAAAAATTTTGTTCACGTCATATTTTTTTGCATGAACGAAACATCGTTCGTGGGTTTTTGGATTTGCGTAACCATCCCGCGAACGAATCTTCTCCAAAACCAATGACCAGAATCTTCCGATATGTGGTATGCAGCATCTTGGTATGGGTCTGATTCAAGCTTGTTCAAATCGTGTCCCTCGATCAATATTGGGGCTCCCTATGGGGGCCGTGCATTTTCACTTAGTGCAATTTAAGAAAAAATTCTTTAAAAATCTTCTTCTCCAGATTGAGTCCCTCGATCAATATTGGGGCTCCCTATGGGGGCATGAATTTTTCCTTGGTACAATTTGAGAAAAATTATTCAAAAATTTTCTTCTCCAGAACCAATGGGCAGAATCTTTCTATATTTGATATGCAGCAACTTGGTATGAGTCTGATTCAAGTTTGTTCAAATCGAGTTCCTCGATCAATATTGGGGCTACCTATGGGGGCGTGGATTTTTACTTGGTGCAATTTAAGAAAAAATCTTCAAAAATTTTCTTCTCTAGAACCAGTGGTCAGAATCTTTTGATATTTAGTATGCAGCATCTTGGTATGGGTCTGATTCGTTATTGTTCATATCGAGTCCCTCGATCAATATTGGGGCTCCCTATGGGCCGTGAATTTTCACTTAGTGCAGTTTAAGGAAAAATTCTTTAAAAATCTTCTTCTCCCGAACCAGTGGGCAAAATCTTTTGATATTTGGTATGTAGCATCTTAGTAAGGTTCTGATTCAAGTGTGTTCAAATTGAGTCCCTCGATCAATATTGGGCCTCACTATGAGAGCGTGAATGTTTACTTTGTGCAATTCAAGGAACATTCTTTAAAAATCTTCTTCTGAACCATCATTTAGAATCTTTTGATATTTGATCAGCAGCATTGTCCCATTCAGTCCTGTTGATGTTTTAGCTCCACAGAGAGTATAGATTTACTCTGTAGAACCTTAAGAATAGCTTTTGATAAAATTTGTGTCTTAACAGTATGGAACATTCGGTGAGTGCCTAAGGCCCCTGGGGCCTCTTGTTTGTTGTTCCCGTCAAAATATTCATATTTTTCCAGACATCCTCAATTTTAGGTTCTAAATGTTTGTGTTAAGACAAGTTCTGTTTCTGTGGGTCTTTTCAAGTGATTGATATTGTATATATAGGTTACCTTTGTAGTAATTTTTATTTTATGTATACTTGATAAATTTTATGGAGATTTTAGCAAAAACTTATTTATTTTCTGTTTTTAAGAATTAGTATTTAACTTCTTGCATGCTGCTGGCAGATATTCCTGCCCAGGACAGATTTCTCTTGCCACTGAAATACGTATAATTTTGGAATATTTAATCAAATTTTACTCCTGTAAACTAAATGGATTTTTTCACCAATGACTTCTTAAATTAAATTCATCAAATCTAGTGATGGCTGCTTCTCAGCAGCCATGACTAGATTTAATGAAAAATATCTTGCGAATACTCTGCAGGTTAAAAGTTAAGTCAGCTTTTTTCAGATTGTGGTGCTTTAATCTCTCATTATTGTGTATTTTTTGCTCACCTAGTTCAATGAAATTGTTAGTAGTTTACCCACTTCAACAATGCAGTGGGGTTATGTGGTGTTTCTGTTTGTGTCAGCATCAGATTTATGTGTCAAATTTTGTAAGAATTAGTGTTTCCGTCATTTTGTCAAAGCTTGTTTATCCCAGGGCTTTGATTACATATGAAAGATGTAGGAGGGTGGGGGCTATCATAGCAGTATCCAACCATAATACTGTGGCTTTTTTAGCTCACCTGGCCCAAAAGACCATGTGAGCTTTTCTCATCACTTGGCATCTGTCGTCGTCCGGCGTCCGTAAACTTTTCACATTTTCATCTTCTTCTCTGTAACAGCTGAGCCGGTGTGAACCAAACTTGGCAGGAATGGTCTATGGGAGGTCCTCTACAAACGATCCTCATTTTGTTCCCGCCGGATGAAAAACATGGCTTCCAGAGGCATTCTTTGATTCCGGTTTGTGGATTTTCAAAAATCTTTTCCTCTGAAGCTGCCAGGCCAAATGTTTTGAAACTTCATATAAATGATGACTGGGACCCCTCTACCAACCATCCTCATTTAATGTTGATTGAGATGTAAACATGGCCACAATTGCGGCTTATCGTTACAATAGAAACCCTATGGGAATCACATTTTCCTCTTCTTCTCTGGAAAAACTGAGGCGACGTGAAAACAAACCTGGAAGGGATAGTCTATGGGAGGTTCTCTACAAACGATCCTCATTTTGTTTTCGTGGGTTGAAAAACATGGCCGCCAGAGGCATTCTTTGAATCTGATTGGTGGATTTTGAAAAATCTTCTCCACTGAAACTGCCAGGCCAAATGTTTTGATACTTCACATAAATGATGACTGGGACCCCGTCTACCAACGATCCTCATTTAATGTTGATCGGGTTGTAAACATGGCCAAAATTGCGGCTTATAGTTACTATAAAAACCCTATGGGAAATCACATTTTCATCTTCTTCTCTGGAACTACTGAGCCGATGTGAACCAAATTTCGCAGGAATGGTCTATGAGAGGATGGAAATATGTGGCCACCAGAGGCTATATTCTAATGCTTAACCCAATGCCTCTCCTGTCAGTATGAAGATCGCTACTGTCAGCAAAATACTTGTTTTTTGAGAATCTGGTGAGGGTTGATTCCAGTTTTCTCCACTGAGAACTGGGGGAAAAAACCCCAAAATATTGTGAATACAGTACAAGTCAAAATAAGTCGTAGCTTAACTGCAATAAACTAAGTAAACTACTGCTCCAGCCCTGACAAGATCAGAATCTGACATTTTCTGGAAAGCTTTCAATGAGCTTTCCAGAAAATGATGCCAGCTTCTGGTCTTATCAGTGCAGGAAGAGAAAAGATACATAGTTTATAGGATTATCCTACAACTTATTTTGACTACTACTGTAAACAACTGTAGTTAATACATTATAACTCTCAAGATACTTATCTGAAATACTGATTGATGACAGGTGTTTGGAAAAGCATGGAAGTTGTTTATTTTCTTTTCTCAGTAGCTGTCCTGCAAAAATAAATCTATGACAAAATTGGAGTAAAATGTGTTTCCTGTAACCCTTTACCTAGCCAAAGCTATTTGAAAGAGAATACTGTCTGAAAAAAATTGTAATTTTCAAAATATTTAACCTTCTTTTACTGATTTTTGTGTTGAAACAGAATTCATAAACGTGTGCATTTTCAAGAAATCTTCTTTGAAACTACAAGGCCAAATGTTTTGAAACTTAATGTGATGGATGAATGTAACCCCCTCTACCAATGATCCTCATTTAATCTTCATCGGGTTGCAATTATGGCTGCAATTGTGTCTTACAGTTACTATAGAAACCCTATAGGAATTCACATTTTCATCATCTTCTCTGAAAGTACTGAGACAATGTGAACCAGACTTGGCAGGCATGGTCTATGAGAGGTTCTCTACAACTGTTACTCATTTTATTCCTGTTGGATGAAAAACAATGCCGCCAGAAGCATTCTTTGATTCTGATTAGTCAATTTTGAAAACTCTTCTCTGAAACCACAGGGCCAAATGTTTTGAAATTTTGCATGGTTGATGACTGGGACACCCTCTACCAACATTCCTCATTTAATGTTATCGTATTGCAAACATGGCCACAATTGCGGTTTATAGTTACTGTATAAAAATCCTACGGGAAATCCCATTTTCATCTTCTCTCTGCAATTACTGAGCCAACATGAACCAAAACTTGGCAGGAATGGTCTATAGGAGGCCCTCCACAAATGATCCTCTTTTTGTTCACGTTGGTTGAAAAATATGGCCACCAGAGACATTCTATGATTCTGTTTGATGGATTCAAATGTTTTGAAACTTCACGTGATTGAGGACTGGGTTTCATACCAATGATCCTCATGTAATGTTGATGTAATGTTGCAAACATGGTCACCATTACAGCTCATAGTTACCATGGAAAGCCTATGGAAATTCACATTTTTATATGTAGTTCCAGGTGAGCGATTACAGGCTCTGTAGAGCCTCTAGTTCCCAATTTCACCTTAAATGTTCAGCTCAAACTTCTAATTATTGAGTATTTTTTTTTAATTGGAATGACATCTTTAGCTATTAACCCTACTGTATGTAAAGATTTAAGTACATTTTTTTTCGGCAGACAAAATTTTCATGGTTTTCTTGGACTAAGTCAACTTTAGATTGTTAAAGTTTGTGTTAAGATAAGGTTTGTTTCTGTGTGTCTTCACGAATTTGATGGAGTTTTTTTTTGTAACAATGAGCATTTAGGTCAGCTTTTCTGCAGATTGTGGGGGCCTTAACCTCTCATTACGGTTTATTAGCTCAACTTTGACGAAGTCAAATTTGAGCTATTGTCATGGCACGTCGTCCGTCTGTCCGTCCGTCTGTCCGTCTGTCCGTACGTCAACAATTGGCTATGGCTCGGGCTAGAGGTCGTATTTATGAACCGATCTTTACGAAACTTCTTGTGTACCTTTGTTATGACCCTGGGACGGGAACGAGTGTTTTTAGGTGTGGTCCGAAATTCAAGATGGCTGCCAGTGGCCATTTTGTACCGATGATGCAAAAATCAGTTTTTTATACAGAACTTCTGTATGAAAGTTCTGATTTGAATAAAGTTTTGTATAAATGTTTAGTACCATGGGATACATCACATATAATACGGGTTTTTTTCTCGTGCGTAAATTATGCAAATTAGACTGACTTTGATTTATTTAGTGTTACTTTCAGAGCTGTAAGTGCCAAGCTGCTATGGCTCGGGCTAGAGGCCGTATTTATGAACCGATCTTTACGAAACTTCTTGGGTACCTTTGTTATGACCGTGGGACGAGAACGAGTGTTTTTGGGTGCGGTCCGAAATTCAAGATGGCTGCCAGCTGCCATTTTGTACCGACGATGCAGAAATCTGTTTTTTGTACAGAACTTCCATATGAAAGCTCTGATTTGAATAATTTTTTGTATGAAAGTTTAGTACCATGGGATACATCACATATAATACGGGTTTTTTTCTCGTACGTAAATTGTGCAAATTAGACTAATTTTGATGTTTTTTGGGGTTACTTTCAGCACTGTAAGTGCAAATGCCAATACAGCTCGGGCTAGAGGCCGTATTTATGAACCGATCTTTACGAAACTTCTTGGGTACCTTTGGTATCACCGTGGGACGAGAACGAGTGTTTTTGGGTCCGGTCCGAAATTCAAGATGGCCGATGGCAGCCATTTTGTACAAAATTAGGTGCAATCAGATTTTTGCACAGAACTTCCATATGAAAGCCCTGATTTGAATAATTTTTTTGTGTGAATGTTTAGTACCATGGGATGCATCACATATAATACGGGTTTTTTTCTCGTGCAGAAATTATGCAAATTAGATGAACTTTGATTTTTTCAGTGCGACTTACACACAGTAAGTACACATGTCCGTACGGCTCGGGCTAGAGTCCGTATTTATGAACTGATCTTCACGAAATGTCTTGGGTACCTTTGTTATCACCTTGGGACGAGAACGAGTGTTTCTGGGTGCGGTCTAAAATTCAAGACGGCTGCTAGTGGCCATTTTGTACCGAAATTAGGTCTAATCAGTTTTTTGTACACAACTTCTATACAGCTCAGACTAGAGGCCATATTTATGAACCAATCTTTACGAAACTTCTTGGGTACCTTTGTTATCACCGTGGGATGAGAGCGAGTGTTTTTGGGTGTGGTCCAAAATTCAAGATGGCTACCAGCAGCCATTTTGTACCAAAATTAGTGCAATCAGTCTTTTGTATAGAACTTCTGTATGAAAGTTCTGATTTTAATAAATTTTTGTATGAATGTTTAGTAACATGGAATACATCACATATTGTAAGGGGTTTTTTTTCGTGCAGAAATTATGCAAATTAGATGAACTTTGATTTATTCAGTGCTACTTACACAATGTAAGCACACATGTCAATACGGCTCAGGGTAGAGGCTGTATTTATGAACCGATCTTCACAAAACTTCTTGGGTACCTTTGTTATCTCCTTGGGATGAGAATGAGTGTCTCTGGGTACGGTCCAAAATTCAAGATGGCTGCCAGTGGCCATTTTGTACCGAAATTAGGTCCAATCAGTTTTTTGTCACAAGTTCTATACAGCTCGTATTTATGAACTGATCTTCACAAAACTTCTTGAGTACTTTTGTTTTCACCTTGGGACAGGAACGAGTGTGTTTTGGGGTGCCTTTGTTATCACTGTGCTATGAGAACAAATATTTTGGGGTTCAGTCAGACCCACTCTGGGACTCAAAGATTTTTTCTAGTTCAGCATCTGACTGTCACCCACCTTTACAATACTTTACCTATACATTTGTTACAGGCAACGGTCAGTATTTATGTACAGACCGTTACAATACTTTATATGTACCTTTGTTATCAGGTCATTACCTAGATGTTTGTCATTGCTGTGTCACATACTATACATGTACATGTCTTTGTCTTGACAAGTTGAGCTACAGTGTCATTGACACTTTCATTTTTTGTATTCGAAGGAAATCTTTAGAAGATATTAACCCTACTGTACGCACACATTTTTAGCTCAACTTTGGCGAAGCCAAATTTGAGCTTTTGTCATGGCCCGTCGTCCGTCTGGCTGTCTGGCCGTACGTCAACAATTGGATACGGCTCAGGCTAGAGGCCGTATTTATGAACCGATCTTTACAAAACTTCTTGGGTACCTTTGTTATGACAGTGGGACGAGAACGAGTGTTTTTGGGTACGGTCCGAAATTCAAGATGGCCGCCAGCTGCCATTTTGTACCGACGATGCAGAAATCTGTTTTTTGTACAGAACTTCCATATGAAAGCTCTGATTTGAATAATTTTTTGTATGAATGTTTCGTACCATGAGATACATCACATATAATACGGGTTTTTTGCTCGTGCGTAAATTGTGCAAATTAGACTAATTTTGATGTTTTTTTGTGTTACTTTCAGCACTGTAAGTGCAAATGCCAATACGGCTCGGGCTAGAGGCCGTATTTATGAACCGATCTTTACGAAACTTCTTGGGTACCTTTGGTATCACCGTGGGACGAGAACGAGTGTTTTTGGGTCCGGTCCGAAATTCAAGATGGCCGATGGCAGCCATTTTGTACAAATTTAGGTGCAATCAGATTTTTGCACAGAACTTAAATATGAAAGCGCTGATTTGAATAATTTTTTGTGTGAATGTTTAGTACCATGGGATACATCAAATATAATACGGGTTTTTTTCTCGTGCAGAAATTATGCAAATAAGATGAACTTTGATTTTTTCGTTGCGACTTACACACAGTAAGTACACATGGCAATACGGCTCGGGCTAGAGTCTGTATTTATGAACTGATCTTCACGAAATGTCTTTGGTACCTTTGTTATCACCTTGGGACGAGAACGAGTGTTTCTGGGTGCGGTCTAAAATTCAAGATGGCTGCCAGTGGCCATTTTGTACCGAAATTAGGTCTAATCAGTTTTTTGTACACAACTTCTATACGGCTCGGACTAGAGGCCATATTTATGAACCAATCTTTACGAAACTTCTTGGGTACCTTTGTTATCACCGTGGGATGAGAGCGAGTGTTTTTGGGTGTGGTCCGAAATTCAAGATGGCCACCAGCAGCCATTTTGTACCAAAATTAGTGCAATCAGTCTTTTGTACAGAACTTCTGTATGAAAGTTTTGATTTGAATAAATTTTTATATGAATGTTTAGTAACATGGAATACATCACATATTGTAAGTTTTTTTTTTTTGTGCAGAAATTATGCAAATTAGATGAACTTTGATTTATTTAGTGCTACTTACACAATGTAAGCACACATGTCAATACAGCTCAGGGTAGAGTCTGTATTTATGAACCGATCTTCACAAAACTTCTTGGGTACCTTTGTTATCACCTTGGGACGAGAATGAGTGTTTCTGGGTGCGGTCCAAAATTCAAGATGGCTGCCAGTGGCCATTTTGTACCAAAATTTGGTCCAATCAGTTTTTTGTCCCAAGTTCTATACAGCTCGTATTTATGAACTGCATGATCTTCACAAAACTTCTTGGGTACCTTTGTTTTCACCTTGGGACAGGAACGAGTGTGTTTTGGGGTGCCTTTGTTATCACTGTGCTATGAGAACAAATATTTTGGGGTTGAGTCAGACCCACTCTGGGACTCAAAAGATTTCTTTTCTAGTTTAGCATCTGACTGTAGCCCACCTTTACAATACTTTACCTATACATTTGTTACAGGCAACGGTCAGTATTTATGTACAGACTGTTACAATACTTTATATGTACCGTTGTTATCAGGTCATTACCTAGATGTTTGTCATTGCTGTATCACATACTATACATGTACATGTCTTTGTCTTGACAAGTTGAGCTACAGTGTCATTGACACTTTCATTATGAAATATGCTGGGTTTTCTTTCAATTAAAATATTCCGATTTTTCCAGACATACTCATTTTAGGTTGTAAAAGTTTGTGTTAAGGCGAGTTTTGTTCCTGTGGGTTGTTTCAGGTGATTGATATTGTTGACATAGGTTACTGAAGACCATTGCAGTAATATTTTAACCCTAATTTTTTAAGTATATTTGAGGAATTTGATGGAGATTTTCAGCCCAAACTTACTTTTTACTGGTTGTAGGAATGAGCATTTAGGCAAGCTTTAATGCATATTGTGGTGCCTTAACTTCTCTTTATTGTATTTTTGGTCGAGCTATGTTAACAACTGAGACCTTTGGTATGACGACGTTTGGTGTGCGGCCGGGTGGGCATCCGAGCGTCCTCCCACTGTTAACACAATAACTTGAACAAACGTTCTCCAATTTGACTAATATTTGCCATACAGGTCTTTTGCAATAATATCTCAAAAACAAGTTCGAAAATTGGCCTGGCCCGATTTTTCATTGCAGAGTTATGAGTCTTAATTCATCAATTTTTAAGAATTTTGAGCTCGTTAGCGCAGTAACTTGAACAGACATTCTCTGATTTGACTAATATTTGCCATACAGGCCTTGTGCAATAATATCTCAAGCGAGTTAAAAAACTGGCCTGGCCCAATTTTTAGCTTGACTTGACAAAGTCAAGATAAGCCATTGCCATCACGCGTGCGGAAGTCTGTGAGTCTGTTAGTCTGTGTGTCTGTTAGTCTGTGCACATTTTTCTTTAGCACAGGCTACACCCTGTAGTTCTTGTCTGATCGTCACAAAATTTCATATGCAGGTTTGGGGGCATGTCCAGATAAGAATGTCCCCTTTTGGTCGTGGTTGGTCAACCGGTATGGCTATGAAGGGATTTCATTATAACTTGGTAGGATGCCTCAGCATAATGCTTAGATAAGAACGTCCCCTTTTGATCATGATCTGTCAACCGTGATGGCTGCCCAAGCCCGAAACCCAAAAACTTTTAGCACAGTCTGCATGTCATGTTTAATATGGAGGGATTTCATTGTAGCTTGGTTGGATGACTCCGTATGATGTCTAGATGAGACCTTCCCCATTTGGTTGCGATCATTCAGCCTTGATGGCTGCCCGGGCCCCAAAACCCGAAAACCTTTAGCACAGTCTACAGGTCATATTTATGAAGGGATTTCATTGTAACTTGGTAGGATGACTCCATATAATGCCTAGATGATGACATCCCCTTTTGGTCATGATTGGTCAACTGTGATGGCTACAGGTGCCCGAAGCCCGAAAACCTTTAGCACAGTCTCCAGGTCATATTTATGAAGGGATTTCATAGTAACTTCGTAGGATCACTCCAGATGATGCCCAGATGAGAATGTCCCCTTTTGGTTGCGATCATTCAACCATGATGGCTGCCAAGCCTGAAGCCCAAAAACCTTTAACACAGTCTACAGTCATATTTATGAAGGAATTTCATTGTAAATTGGTAGGTTTGACTTCATATAATGTCTAGATGAGAATGTCCCCTCAGGCTTGGCAATTTCAGGAGAGCGGTTTTTTTAGCTCTCCTTACTGCCCTCCTGAAAGAATTAAGGAGAGCGAAAAATTGCCCTCCTAAATATTTTGGTCTGGGATGATTGAGATTACATGTATTATGCTCACATTAAATTTTTGTTGTAAAGCAAAAATGTAATTTAACTTCGAAGTCACATAACATCACGTAATTTCATTTTGAAAGTGGTTTAGTGGTAAAAGGTAATGGCTGCAACCATACCCAAACACAGTTGCAATCATTTGAAGCAAAATGGGTCACAGCAATATTTTTTTTTCTGTCAGTTTCAAGTTCAACAACTGACATCACAGTTTGAGGGGTAATTATTCAAGGAATATTGACACTATAATATACTACCATTACTACTATCCTGTCACTTGAAGCACTTGCACCAGGATGTGACTGTAGATTCAAGCAGACCTGTTGTCCAAGAAAGTCATACGCCTACCACTACCACCTTCAACCCCCCTTGGGGGGGTTGAAGGTGGTAGTGGTAGGCGTATGAGTTTCTTGGACAACAGGTCTGGGTACACACACAGGTCTTGTCAAGTGTGTGTTCGGTTGTTGAGTGAGACATCTAGATGTCTAAGAGATTTCGCTTCACCTTAGTAAAGTTAATAAAATCACTGATGTAATAGTCTGTTGGTTTCAGTTTCAATGAATTCGTTCAACTGAATACTTAAAATGCTGTGTAAAGCTAATTGCTCTCCTAAGCTGATTGAGAAGAGCGATTTTTGGCCCTCCTGCATTTTTCAGAATGCCAGGCCTGTCCCCTTTTGAGCAACTATGACGGCTTCAGGGGCCTGAAGCCTGAAAACCTTTAGCACAGTCTACAGGTCATATTTATGAAGGGATTTCATTGTAACTTCATAGGATCACTCCAGATGATGCCCAGATGAGAATGTCCCCTTTTGGTTGCGATCGTTCAACCATGATGGCTGCCCAAGCTTGAAGCCCGAAAACCTTGAGCACAGTCTGCAGGTTATATTTATGAAGGGATTTCATTGTAACTTGGTTGGATGACTCCAAATAATGACTAGATGAGAACGTCCCCTTTTGGTCGTGATCATTCAGCCTTGATGGCTGCCCGAGCCCAAAAGTCTGTAGCATAGTCTACAGGTCGTATTTATGGAAGGATTTCATTGTAACTTGTTAGGTTGACTGCTTATAATGCCTAGATGATGACATCCCCTTTTGGTCGTGATTGGTCAGCTGTGATGGCTACAGGTGCTCGAAGCCCGAAAACCTTGAGCACAGCCTGCAGCTCATATTTATGAAGGGATTTCATTGTAACTTCGTAGGATCACTCCAGATGATGCCCAGAGGAGAATGTCCCCTTTTGGTTGTGATCATTCAACCATGATGGCTGCCCAAGCCCAAAAACTTTTAGCATAGTCTATATGTCGTATTTATAGAGCGATTTCATTGTAACTTGGTAGGTTGACTTCTTATAATGTCTAGATGAGATCGTCCCCTTTTGGATGCAATTGGGCAACTGTGACGGCTACAGGAGCCCGAAGCCCGAAAACCTTTAGCACAGTCTACAGATCATATTTATGAAGGGATTTCATTGTAACTTGGTAGGCTGACTCCAAATAATGTGTAGATGAGAACATCCCCTTTTGGTCGCTATCATTCAGCCTTGATGGCTGCCCAAGCTCAAAACCCCAAAACCTTTAGCACAGTCTATAGGTCGTATTTATGGAAGGATTTCATTGTAACTTGTTAGGTTGACTCCATATAATGCCTAGATGATGACATCCCCTTTTGGTTGTGATTGGTCAACTGTGATGGCTTCAGGGGCCCGAAGCCCGAAAACCTTGAGCACAGTCTACAGGTCATATATATGAAGGGATTTCATTGTAACTTCGTAGGATCACTCCAGATTATGCCCAGATGAGAACGCCCCCTTGTGGTCGCGATCATTCAACCATGATGGCCTGCCGAGCCCAAAACCCGAAAAACTTTAGTACAGACTACAGGTCGTATTTGTGATGGGATTTCATTGTAACTTATTAGAATGACTCAGTATAATGTCGAAATGAGGAAGTCCCCTTTTAGTTACAATCAGTCTTCCATCATGGCTACACAGGCCTGAAGCCCAAAAACCTTTAGCACAGTCTACAGGCCATATTTATGAAGGGATTTCAATGTAACTTGATAGGATGACTTGTTTTGGAATAATTTCACTGTAACTTGGTAACTTTCGTTGACATATGTTAACTGCGAAGGCCACATACATAAACTGTGAGGTCATATTAACCCACCCCTCAGCTCTTTAGTACAGTGTACACCTCATATTATTTTTATTAAAAACATAGCATACAGGGAACAGAAATGAACAATTATCATAATTCTTGTCTTATTTCATAATCCTTTCATAAACATTGAACATTATCCTTTTCATCAATCACAACACACAGACAAGTTAAGCTACAGTGTCATTGCCACTTTCATTTCATTACAGAGTTATGGGCCTTAATTCATCACTTTTAATGAATTTTGAGCTCGTTAGTGCAATTACTTGAACAAACATTCTCCAATTTAACTAATATTTACTGTACAGGTCTTTAATATCTCAAGCGAGTTTGAAAACTGGCCCAGCCCAACTTTTTGTTACAAAGTTATGGGCCTTAATTAGTAAATTTTTACGAATTTTGAGCTCGTTAGCACAATTACTTGAACAGACATTTTCCAATTTGACTAATATTTTCCATACAAGTCTCTTGCAATAATATCTTAAACTAGTTCAAAAACTGGCCTGGTCCAAATATTTATGAATTTTGAGCTCAGCACCATGACATTTCTAATTTTCAATAGAGAGTGCATGAAGAAAGTAGACACAACTCGACACCTGCATCTCCGATGCACACCTCTTGTTTCTATTTGAATAAATCAGTAGGTATTAACCCTTCTGTGCATTTTTTCTGGAATTTGGGTTTTTTTCAGCCCAATTTTTTTTTTCCGGCAGTAGTCTATTGTAGGTTGTAAAAGTTTGTGTTAAGTTGTGTTTTATTTCTGTGGGTCTATCGCGGTCATTGATATTGTAGACTGGGGTTACTGAACACCATTGCAGTAATATTAACTTAGTGGTAATTACAATATATCCCATTAAAAATTAAATAGACCCATTATTTGAGGTGATATAAACAATAAAAATGCAGTTTCTGGATGGACTGTATCAAGCATGGATGTAGGTGAGTGACCAGGATGTAACATCCCTTTTGTTTATTTTAAGTATCTCCTCTTGAACTTGGATTTATTAATGATTTTTGAGTGACATTTTCATATGCGCAACTTCTAAGGAACCAGTTATTATGTACGCCAATAGGGGAAGGAGCATTAAGCGTTACCTCTATCTGTCTACATATGTCCATATTTGTGATTGTCTGATTGTGCTGTCCAGTTTCTGAGTGTTAACTTGAGTATGCATTCAGAAATTATTTTGTAACTTTCTCAAGTCGTATGGAATGGCAAAATACAGGTCAAGTTCTCATTTGGCCATATTCACATTCTGTTTTCTAGAGTTGTTTCCTTTGAGTTGGTGAAAGAAAATATTTTTTTATAGTTTTCAAACAATAGGTTGAGTTTACCTTACTGATTTTTTTTTTAAATTCTAAAATTTTGTGTGCAAGGCCAAAGTACAGCTCAAGTTTTTATTCCATTGTATTGACATTTTCTGTTCCAGAGTTATTCCACTTGAATTTGTGCAAAATTGTCAGTTTATTGTTTTTGGCATCTCTGACAATTGGACATGGCAGCTTAACCATCCTTGGCGTTATTCCAGTTAATGAAACTTCTCATACATGACCACTAAGGAGCATTTACATACACACACAAATTTTCAAGTTGCGACAATTTTTAACAAAATAAATTAATATTGACATTAAGTTCTTGAGAACACAGCACATAGGTTTGTGAACCAAATTCGTTGAAACATTTAAAACCTGATCACTGTGAAATAAATATTTTAGCATTTTTATTGTTCATTTTTCCTGTTCTTTTTTTGTCATTTCTTGTTGAAGCATAACATCAGCAGTTTTTCTAACAAGTGCCAGGAGGTATCACTTTAAAGTGATGGTGCATCTTTGTGTAGTTATGTTTATTTAATAGAATAAAAATTCAAATGCTATGACTTTATGTAATATTTGATTGTACAAACTAATTGGTCACAGAGACGAACAAAATATAGGCTGAATGGCTTTTGAGATTTTATGAGAAAAAGCATCATTACCACAAGCAGGGTTTTAGCCAGTCTGCAAGTTCACCCAAGAGGACTATTGGCTGAAGTTTTGCCTGCTCTTGTTATGCTTTCCTACAGGAATAGAGTCGTTGTGTGCATGGGAACCAGATAAGAAAGTTGTGTGCATGAAAACCAGATAAGAAAGTTAAGCAAATTTGCTGATTTCAACTCTTTTATCACAGAATTTCTGAAATTTACATGAATTTATATAAATAAAATGTTCAATGGGATCTAGAGGTAAGAAGTGTGAATCTGTATACCGAGGAGTCAGTTTCAATAATGGTTTATCTTGTAAAATAACCACAAACATACAGCAGATGCCTTGGAATTGACTTTTGTTGAAAAGTTTGAGTAAAAAATTTAACTATTTACCACTCTCATCCTGTCATTGGCACTTACTTGTAATACACTCCACTCATAAAGATGCAAATGTAATGGCCTGAAGACAAAAAAAAAATTCTTACTATCAGGGTTGAGAAGAATCTGCGAAAAATTTCAATGAACACCCAAAACTACAAAGGAGGTTGCCTGTACTTGTAGCATGCTAGATCAATTTCAGTTTTCTCTATCAAAATTTGTTCACTTATCTTCGCCTTGTTGCAATCTATTGGAAGTGCTTATGTACCTCTCCAATAAACTGTAACAACACAAATCGTTACAGACAATATAGTTTGGATTCAAATAGAATAGGAAATACACACAGAATATAAGACCTTTTAATTTCAATACCATCAGTTCTAATTAGAGCCCAAGTGTGGGGTTCCGGCACACAACAACTTAAAAGCCATGGCTGTTCTACTCACTTCTGCAATAAGGTGACATAAGTCCTGTGCTTTCTTTATGGTTTCCAGTGAAGTGTTGATTGCCAATACAGACACACTAAAAAATGTTACAAGTGAACTTTTAGTTCCGTTTCAGTTCAGTGATCTGTTTACACCAAGTCTACTGTTATGGACCTTTTTCGAAATAAAATTTAAATTGAATTGTGTTAGAATTGGAAATTGAGTGGTTTAGATACTTTGGTTCCAAACGAGCAATATAAATTCAGTCATCAAAATTTATAAAAAGAAAAGTGTAAAACGTGTTAAAAGTTATGATTCAGCATCTGGTTTTGTCATATAAAGTATCAATCAATTTATGTGTGTGTATTCAGTGCTTAAGATTCATGATTTTCCAAATATTATAAACTTGCAAACTTATGCAGTAGTGTCCAGTTGAGACATAACTACCTTTTTTTGGCAGCTGTAACTTTGTTAGAAGCAAAAGGAACTTGTCTTGTAAGTTCCTTTTCAACAATCATAAAAAATGCCAAAATTTGAATGAAGTCTTCTGGGATTAAAAAAATGTGTGATAAATTCTGAATTCTGATTCTCGCAGTGTTCATTTACAAGAAGTTATGAACAAAAATGTACCTTGTTAAATGTATTTTTTTGGTTTGACATAACTGATCAGAATTATAATTGCTTGTACTGAATCTTTTATTGTGACAAGACTTGTTTTTGGGGGAGCATAACTGCGAGTTGTGCTTGCACAAGGAGTAGCTATACCTCCTCAAAAATGAGTCGAGTCACGAAAAAAGATTGTATACAAACACAATGAGCACATAACACTTTTATCTAGCATTCAGTTAAGAAAACTCACAATAATGACTTCTCAAAAACAGCTACTGACAAACAGAAAAAGCCACACTCAACTCATCAAAACAGTGGGAACGGCATGTGATAAAATGCCTTCAACTTGAATAAAATAATAAAACTGTGCCTCAAAATTCCTTTTCCATTGGGTAATATTTCAAACCATATTCAGTTCAGTTCATAAAGCCACCCATGGATTAGGTGGATGGTTTACGAAAACAATTAGGGAATTATTTTTTATAGTATGCTAGGATCATTCCAAATACATGATGTCACTTCATTCATAATTTTTAGAAGCAAGTAAACCACATTGAGATTTACGTTACGTCGTTACAAAACCTTCTCGCCATCACTTTTAGTCATTGAGATTCATCTTCATTGTTTTAGTTTCAACGTTTTGCTTTGTGGGTTGTTTATGTAATAAATCGTGTAATTCTATGCATCATAAATGACCTGTGTTTACCAGTACAACTGAAATAGTCCATGAGGTGCACATGCATTCATTTCTCACGACAACATGTGACTTGTATTGTTACTGTAATAATGATACATGATCTTTTATTGCAGAGTTTTTGTCACTCCTGATATTGCTGTTTGCACTTGCATTTGTGGGTAATGGTAGATAAATGTATTCACTTGAAACCTTTGGTATTTGTGTGCTCTTAAGTAAAGTCTGTTTTCAGTCCACTGAAATGAAACCTGCACATGACACTGGTCCTCCATAAGGGGAACTTCCCAGTGTTCAGTGACATGTGCAGGTATTATTTGTCTGAAATGCGTAAAAAGTTTCTTACGAGGGGTAAAATGTTGGGTCTGTTTGGCACAAAGGAGAAAACATGTTTGGCTGGCATCACCAGAACCATACAAGAGCTTTGTGCGACATTGTAGCCAACACCATCAAAGCCATTCACAAGATGAAATTAACAATGTAATCAACATTAGGGTGGTTTCTGGCTGGCATGTTAGTTCTTTTAACCAGGTGTGTGGTTCATGTCCAAGTTAAACAGGAACATTCTCCGAGGGTAATACATGGTTTGGGGAATAATTGTCAAGGGGAATGGGACCATAAACAGGCCCCTTTGCACCTTTGAGGACAGCCTGGATATATAAGATTGTTAACTGAAACATATAGAAATATCAGGGATGAATAATTAAGATATTTTGAGGTGATGGTATAGGAAAGTGCTCAAGAAGTCCCCTAAAAAGTTCCTGTAAGTCTTGGAATTTCTTTTCTCCTGATTTATGAATCTTGTAGTTGTCTTTCCTAGTTTCTGTTCTATGATGTTTTTCTCTTTTCTTATACTCTTAGTTCTTTGATGAATTTTCTTCTGTGTTTGTAAGTTTATTTGAATTTATTAGCATGATCCTTCCAACTGTATTTATCTTGTCATTTCTTTCCTGTAGAATGCTGTATTGCCTTATTAATCTGGCAGTATGATTTGTGCTATCTTTTTAATAGCTCTTTGAATGCCTCATCATATGTCTTTCATCAGTTGAGAAGATACTGGGCAGAAACTGCCAGAAAAATAATTGTCACAACTTTGTGAAGAATTATGAACAGAAATGAAGAATGCATGCTTTTTGTCAAAAGAATGAACTTATATATATTATTATTAAATGCATATTAACTGTCAAAGACCTTGTTTCAGCTTTAATAATGATTTCCTTGATCCAAAAATAAGTGCATTGATACGAAATGGTCAATTAGTCTCCAATTATTATCCTAATAACACTTGCCAGAGGTACCTCACTGGGTTTGTCTGTTACTTAGCCAAACATGTAACTAAGTAATATTGTTGAATTGCATATGCTGTGATGAATGTTGAAAACTTGCGTGTTTGGTTGTTAAATCTTTTTTTCCTACGACAGCTTTTGGTTATTGAGTTGTGCTGATCTATTCCAATGGTAAACTGCGCCAATAGTGCTCCTGACCCATTTAAAAAGGACAGCTAATATGAATAACAGGATAAAATTGACTCCATGTTTTTGTTACAGCATTGTAGTTTCCACTGCTGAAGCTGATATTAACCCTGACCACAAACCTTTGTGTAAAGGAAAATCAGGAGTCGATGAGCAGCCAATGCACTGAACAGTAAATTAGCAAATAAACTTAATAAAAGTTTGTTATTCAGCTCTATAGGGCTGTCAGATTATATTATTTCTGAAGCAGTCTACAGGCTTAACCCTTTTAAAGTAACGAACAATTTTCCACATTATGTACCACACCTGAAAAGCTTAAATCTGTAGCTTTGCAGTGCATTCCAGTCAAGTTTTGGCTGCCTCTGTCAGGGTACTTTGAATTTTCCTGGCAACTTTACACAAAGCTTGTAGGGCTGGGCACCTGTTCTGAAGTAGAAAAATTAACCGCAGCCAGAATTAGGCCCTAAATAGCTAAAACACATTTTTCCATTTTGCTGCTCTCTTCATTGTGAAAGATGTCATGTCACTGTGGCGCTAAATAAAACAGAATGGTCACAAAAAAGTTTCACTCCAAAGTGACTTGAAAAGAGGTTTTTCTCTTCCACATTAAAGCATGTAATACTTGATTGGATTGAGGTTTATCAGCTAATTTTATTAAGGGTTTACAAGCTCTCTTTGAAGAGAGCAATGAAAAAACTTGTACTTGCATCTTGGCAGTTTAGTTAATATTTAGCTGACAGATGTTTACATTTTCCTGTGGGAGGAGTTAAAACCTTTTTCAGTTGTTCTCTCGGAAATTTTCAGATTAAAACCACATCTTCTAGCATTCATTTATTAGCTCAACAGACTAAAATTCAGGGTGATCTATAGGGATCACTCTTCGTCTGCCATCCATCCATCATCCATCTATCACCTGTCTGTCATAAAGGTTGTGTTTAAGTCTCCTCCTCCCAAACCGGAGGTCCTAGTTAGGATTAGTGAAGGCAGGGCCTTGAATAATTAGGCCTGTCATCATTAACCCCTGGCACACTGGTAGTGAAACAGAATTTTCTCCGATCATTCTGTTTTTGTCTTTTTTAACTATGAATTTAACCAATTATATCTTGTTTGTCAGATCTCACTGAGCTCTGCCAAACAAAGTATATTTTGTTAAATATCAAACTGCATTATGGGAAATATTTGCTTCTGAAAACTTTGCCATTTTGACTTTAATGTGCAGAGGATTAATTGAGAAGTCAACTAATTGAAGAAACACCCATAATCGACTACAATTTTAAAATCGATGATTATGGGTTCTTACCACTCCTTTACTGATAAATTATTAGTTATTACTCTTCTCCCCATTGTGCTCGTAAGAAGTGTCAGAGGCTGTAGAATATTAAAATACATTGTAATTGATATGGGAAAGAAGTATAAAGATACAACACATGACATCAGGTCTGGCATTCTAGAAAGTATTTGAGGACAAATAAACAGCCTTTTCAGTTTGGCAAGGAGTACAATTGCATTCTTTAATCTTAATGCAGCTATTATTGGTCTCTTGACTACCTCAGGTCCAAATCTGAGCCGAGGCTCAGATTAGGGCATGAGATGGTCAGGAGTCCAAATTTTCCCCTGAGAGCAGTAGGCATTAAACATCCCTGCATGCCTAAAGAATGTTCAGCCTAAGGAACTAATGACCGAAAATATTGTTTTCTATGTAGTTGTTTCTAGAGATCACAGAGTACGATTAAAGTCGACTTTAATCAATTGATAATTCTTCTTCAAAAGTTGATCATGTAATTTCATAATTGTGCCAGCCCTGTAAAAAATGCTGAAGTACATCATGAAATGGCCTTGATTAGTCTTGAATTTTATTAGTCCTTGCCTGCTGGAACCCTGCTTGGTATATAGTTTGGACATGACAAGAGGAAGTGTATTCATTAGCTTAACCTGACTAAAGTCAAGATAAGCTATTGCCATCACGTGTGCGGAAGTCTGTTAGTCTGAGAGTCTGTTAGTCTGTGAGTCTGTTCACATTTTCCTTTAGCACATGCTACACCCGTAGTTCTTGTCCAATCATCACAAAATTTCATATGCAGGTTTGAGGTCATGTCTTGATGAGAACTCATCGCAATCGGTCAACCATGATGGCTGCCAGAGCCCAAAACCTGAAAACCTTTAGCACAGTCTACAGGTCGTATTTTTGAAGGGATTTCATTGTAACTTGGTAGGATGACTCTGTATGATGTCTTGATGAGAACTTCCACATTTGGTCGTGATCTGTCAACCGTGATGGCTGCCCAAGCCCAAAACCCGAAAAACCTTCTGCACAGTCTACAGGTCTTATTTAATATGGAGGGATTTCATTGTAACTTGGTAGGATGACTCCATATAATGTCTAGATGAGAACATCCCCTTTTGGTCACGATCGGTCAACTGTGATGGCTACAGGGGCCCAAAGCCCCTAAAACTTTAGCACAGTCTACAGGTTGTATTTATGAAGGGATTTCTATGTAACTTGTTAAGACGACTCCATAAAATATCTAGATGAGAACATCCCCTTTTGGTCGCGATCGGTCGACTGTGATGGCTACAGGGGGCCCAAAACCTGAAAACCTTTAGCACAGACTACAGGTCATATTTATGAAGGGATTTCATGGTAACGTGGTAGGATAACTCAGTATATATAACCGGGATGGCTGCCCAAGCCCCAAACTCAAAAACTTTTAGCACAGTCTACTGTCATATTTAATATGGAGGGATTTCATTGTAACTTGATAGGATGAATCCATATGATGTCTAGATGAGAACTCCCCATTTGGTCGAAATCTGTCAACCTGAGCCCAAAATCCAAAAACCTTTAGTGCAGTCTACAGGCCGTATTTATGAAGGGATTTCACTGTAACTTGATAGGATGACTTGTTTTGGAATAGTTTCACTGTAACTTGGTAACGTTGGTTGACATACGTTAACTGTGGAAGCCACGTTAACCCACCCCTCAATTATTTAGTACAGTCTGCATATTCTCAATTATCACAATTCTTGTATTTCATAATCCTTTCATAAACATTGAACATTATCCTTTTCATCAAACACAACACACAGTCAAGTTAAGCTACACCGTCATTGACACTTTCATTTTTGTGTTATTATGGTGAAGCTAACAGTCACCTAAACTTGAAACTGACTTTGTTGCATAATTCAAAACCATTTGGCTTGAAAACCTTGTTACTAGTACTCCTATTTTACAATGTTAACTTCTGCACTTGCTTCTTGACTGTGTTTATTTGTTGTGATTCAAAGGTGTGTGTACTGAGTCCAAGCAGTATTTTAGGAGACATGCCTCCCTTGATGGCCACTTATTTCTTTTTATTGATAACTGAAGATGGATGGGTTTATTTTACCACGATTTTAATCATATTTGAACAATGTTTGATCAAATTTGAATCACAGTATAACCATCAAACTCTTTTCACTCATGATTCCATTTCCAATCTGTTTGTTTATCTTGAAGATTTGTTGTCACTTCCAGTCATCCCTAGTGCAAAACAGGTTGAGCTCTGCAATGCGTCAAAATTCGATTTTGAATTGTGTCAGCAGATTCTATTCATCGTACCCCCACTCTTGGAAGAGAAAGGAGGGTATACTGGATTACATGCGTGCCTCCATCTGTGCATACGTCCATCCATCTGCCCATTCATGCATTTGTGCATCCGTCCTTGCAAACATCCATCTGCAATGGTATCGAAAGTAGTGAGTGGATGGATTTCAATGAAATTTGTATGAGGGATCCTTGTGACAAGCCGCTCGTGCACATGTTATAAAAAAGTTGACCGCATATTTTTCACCATAAATATGACCCTTTCTTTGTCAAGTTTTCTTCATGATTTTGGACCTTTGTTTATAATTCATTTATGCTTCATCAGTCCAGCGTTGCAGTGGGGGTATAATTTCCTTCAGCAATAGCTCTTGTTTTGAGCCTAAACTTCATCTTTTCATCATGTTTCAGTGAATTGCAAATAGCAACAGTACAGTTTCATTATATGTGAATTTTTGTGTTATAGCCTCATTACATGTTTTATTTTGTATTGCTCAAATGATCTTTGTGTCCAAAAGCATAGCTTGTTGTTTGATGAGAGAAATTGTATTGCTTTTAGTATATCATATACAGTAGCTTGTATTGATTATTGCAATTGTCCAAAATGTGGTGGTAGGAAAATTTTCATCTATGTTAAGGCCTCCCCATTGGAACTTCTGCAAGTATCACAGTGCCTGTTTAGTCGTGCAGGAAGGTTCAGCTTCATTGGTATGATAGGAACTGGTAACCAATACCTGGGAGAGGGTGGGTGTATTGTTGGAGGGGGTTGGTATGGTGAGCTTAACTCGACTCTATACTTGTATTGCAGTTGCAAATTTAGTTATGGGTCCTGAAAGTGACTTTAAACCACAATAAACACTTAAGTCCTGAGCCATACCATATGCCAAAATTTCAATAACCCTTTGCCTAATGTGACAGAATAAATCTACTAGTGCTATTCATGATAAAAAATGACATTCAGCTTTTCTTATTTTTCCCCCCAGTTTTTGTTGAAAAACATCACTTTTAACCCCTCATTGGAATGAGCTCATAGAGCCCATTCCAATGAGGGTTCATAAGCTATGTTTTCTAAAAATATAAACATTTACTTATTGCAGCTTGCGATTGTCATCTTCTATTCATGTTGGGTAAAGGGTTAAGGCTCTGCTGTTCATGTCTTGATCTTTGCTGAAATTACTGGTCACGAACATTCAAAAAATTGATCAGACACTTTTTATGCATATCATTACTTGGTAGAGTATTTTGATTTGGATTTGATTCTGTAACATGATTCAATTCAATTCAATTCAATTCAATTCAGTATTTTATTTCACAGCATACATATACAAAAGAAAGAAACAAGATTACAAAAAAAACAAAGGTAGATGTACAAATGTATACTGTGGGGAATTTAGTTCATGAATTTCAGCCTAATCTGATTAGATATTTGACAAATAAATAATATGATTTGCAGGGCACCTAATATAAACTGGGCACTTAATATAAACTGGGCATGTCTTATCTTAACAATTTAGAAAAAAACTTGACTAATTTTTATGCAAAATATCAGAGAGAAAAAACGGGACCTTTCTTATCTGCTGTTGCTGATGGGTGTTGGTGAAACAGTGTTTATTGAACTGACATTGCATTCATTCCTCGAAATAAATTAACTGCATGCATTCATTTTAATCAGAGCATTAATATTGCACAATCATAATTTTCTTCAAAGAACATTACACATTATATGAAGTGTTCAAAGTGCATTACCTACCATTCCTCAGTGTTGAAAATAGGACTGAATCGGTTATGGGTTTTTTTGGCAACCACCTAACCTTTCATATTTTAACCAAGGTTAACCACACATCTTCCTTCCATGACGTGTGTGCAATCTCTTCAAGATTGAGCAGAAGATTTAACCTTCACTCAAGCTGCAGAGCAACAATTTTATTTCAAGAGGAGTTGCTGTATTCACCAATCTTTTATTTTTTACCATGATCTTGATTGATGAGAATTATGTTCCCACCATTTCCTTGTAAAGCCTTGCTGATAGTTAATGATTTACAGTAGAATGTATATAGCCACATTAAAAACTGCAATGTTTTTAGAAGAATCAAGGGTTCTTTTGGGTCATGATAAAGTCTAGAAAGATACGTAGTTGAATTTTGAAAATTCTTGACTCTTTAAAAATCGCGAAAATGGCAATTTATTAAGAAGTTTACAGAAAATGTGAAAAATGACCATGTTGCCTGGTCAAATAACTGGTCTTCAACCTTGGCTGCTGGTCAGATTTTGTTTTAGACCAGTTTCTTGACTAGAAGATTTGCTCAAGAAATTATATTAAAAAATAGCTAAACATCATAAGAAAGTAGCATAAACATCACAAGAAAATGAAATGACACAAGTTAGCGAAATATGGAAAAAAGTGACTTAAAATGAGAAAGAATTTCACTTATATTGACCTTGATGTTTCAATTGATTGTTTCTACATTGACATTTTCTAAATATTTAGGTTATGAAACATCATGGGCGTTATGTGCATTTACATTTGTCTGTTCAAGAAATCTGAGTAAACCCATTCCGCTCTCATAATTTACAAATAGAGCACTTGAAATTGTGTGCATTTGGGTAAAGGGTTAATTAAACAGGTGATAATGAAAAGTCATGGAGTTTTTCAAAAACAGTAGGAGTCATGTGATTAGTGAGACTCTCTCTGATGATATTGTTGCTTTTGTGGACTAACAGCAGCATTGATTGACCACAGGTTAAATCATCTGGTGTATCCTGCAACATCTCTACTAAAATATATTATGTGATGGTATATATGCATGAATATAATTCCCAATGATGGATAATCATACATGTACATGTGAATTCATTATGGTCCTGTAATCCAGATTGTTGGAGATAATGAACTGAACTCTGAGAACTGGAGTGATTCCAACTAGCAGGATACACTTCGTGCTACATGCAATGAAAGACATATTAGGTCATAAACCTCTCTGTGTACTTACCAAGATTCATCACAATAACGTATATGTTCCAAGAAGACAGTACCCATAGCCCAAAACCCTTATTGTGAAATGAACACGGCAAACTATAATGATAACAAGTTTAATAAATAAACTTTTTGTGTACCCCATTTCACTGGACAAATAATAAATAAAAAAGGGCGAGGTCACTCCTTCTTACTTCAAATCGTAACTGATTTGTAATTTAAGCAACACTTCATTTGCAACATTGTCTGCTACATGTGTAAAAATCGAGAAAAATGAAGCGGCCTCCAAGTCACTCCATTTATGAATTAATTACGGCACAGGCTCTCCGTGGGAATCCAGGGAAGTGAAGCAGTGCTTGTTCATTGCGATAAACAGGCTCTGTTTTACTGGTAAAATAGGACCCAGTCACCAATGCTTGGGAAGTGCAAACCCTCTCTAAAATGGGCAACATGGCTTATTAACGCTCACCCCTGGTCTTGAGTTGATACTCATGTTGTGGTTATGATTAGCCATTGTGCAAAAATATGTGACCTTAAATACCAATAAATAAATATTACGACACAGGCAGCGTCATTTCAAATATTTCACATTGTGACATCAGACTGTAACGTATGCTACAGGAACTGAAAACACAGAAGAAACTACACATGCTCTCATCCAATCAGAGGGTGAAGGTTTTAGTCTTATTGGAACATAATTTGGTGATGACCCAAGTGGCACAAGAGCATCCCAGACAGCTGACTCGTGCCCATTGTTGATTGTGGCTATGTCGTTGGCATTATTGGAAGAACCTTCTATGAATTCCATCTGGGAACCCAGAGCTCTGTCAAAGAAGATAAAAATAGAATAAATACCAACTTTATCATCAAAATGTAGGAAAATGCATAACTTCTACTTAACAATATTCCTGTTAGGCCTAAAAAAGTTAAAAATCTGTTTCTCAGCCCCCCTCCCCCCCCCCCCCCCCCCAAGCTTTCTTGTACTCAAGGGACGAAATACACCACCACCCATGCTATTCTGTAGATTATGAGGCCTAAAACATAAAACAAACCAAGAACATGAACCTTTGATGACAAAGGAATATTTACAAACATAAAAAATAAAATAACAAACTGCCCGCCCACATGCAATTTTACAGAAAAATGGCCTGAGAAACAGAAGCTCTACTTTGTGGAGGCTTAACTGAATTATGTTTTTCACTTTAACCCTTTGAACCTTGGGGGCCCTCAATGAAATTATGATATATCCTGTTACCAAGCCGGAAAAGCGGTCTCGTGTTCAAAGAGTTAAAAGTTGCTATTCATTTAAAAATGTTCAACCCTAGATATTTTGAAAATTAAAAAGACTCGAATGATTCCGCATGCGAATCACAAAACACCACAGCCATGACAAGAATTGGTGGAAAACTGGAGAAAAATGAAACGGTTACAGCACTACAAATCTCCTCAGAAAAAAAAATATTAGAAAGTGCTCAAGTTTGAAGAGTCTGTATAAATCTTGTTTTCATATCACCATTTTTTTGCAAGCATATTTTATTTCCATCCAACAGTTAAGTTTACTCTCTCCTGCAGGCCTTTAGATTACTCGAAATTCACACCATTTACAGGTGTGCCCAAATTAGAGAAGGTGTGAAAACATCAAGAAAAATATATAAATTCTCTGTGTCTCTTCCACATTTGCAAATAATTTCCATCGTAATATCACCACAGAAACACAAAGAAAGGCATGGAAATAAAACATAACAGGATAAGTCTGTTACTTACAGTTTTAATGTGCCCAAATTAGGGCAAAATGGTGTGCCCAAAGTAAATGAATTTAAAGGCCTGCTCCTGCTTTTTGTAATTAACTCGTTACTTTTCAGGGTGATGTCGGAGTTTTGCCATTAAAAATATAATCGGTTTCTTTCCAAATACAGCTTAAATTGAATTGTGTACAATTAATTGTTTGAAAGCTAGAAGTCACTATCGTGGGTCTATTAAAAAGTGTTGAAATTCACTTTAGTGGCTTTATATTGCATGCACTAGTTTGCAGTTTGCTGAACAGTAGAAAAAATGTTCATATGAAATAGTTTTGTTACAATTTATTGTTGAGTGCCAGCAGACATGCTTCAATAAATTGGAGCAAAACAATTATTTATAAACATTCATGTCTTGCTGATCTGAAGCACCTCTTCATGGTAGCATGATATCTTTAAAATAAAAAAATGGTTGTGTTATAAATCACCTTTGAAAAAAATTCTCTTTCTACCAGTTAAGTGAGACCCACACTAACGCATGCTATGCTTTAACCCTGAAGTCCCCTTTCAGCCTTAATAATAATAATAACACTTGTGGCTGGCCGCTCATGTGAGAAGGCCTTGGTTACCCATGCTCTCAGCTACCTCCCTATACCCACGCTTCTCTCCTCCCATCACTCGGAGGCGAACTGCTTCATGACATCCCATGCCCCATTTTTCCCAGTCTCTCTGATAAGCCTCTGATTAACCCTCTCCTTTGTATCACTCGCCACAAACTGCCCATTTTAGAAATTTTCTGTAAATGTTGACTCGGGTGTTTTCTATGAGAACTCTGCTGGTTGGATGCAATTATCTTGACAGTGTTTTTACATTATTACAGGCAGCCAACAATAATGTAGAAACACTGTTTAGTCATCTGCAACTGTGTACTAAATGTATATACGGTAGTTATTAACATAAAATTAATCTGAGGACTTAACCCATTTGGAATAAATAGGTCAAATTTGTACTAATGAAGTGATAAATGGTTAGGTGTTTGATGATTACATGCAGTTAACCTGACACAATATGACCCTTGCTTTTTGAAAGTGTTGTTAAATCCCAGTAAACAAACAAATATGTCGTTGGTGGGTGAACAAAAGGTCGTATCTATGACTTTCAAGAGAAACAAAAACTGACTTGGAACTCCGCTTAGGTCTGAATCATTCAAATTTGATGAGTTCTGTGAATGAAACTGTCAGGTGCATAAATGTGATTACATTATCACAAGTACTCTTGGACTTTTTAGTCAGTTTCGAATGACATTCAATTTGATATCAAGTCGTCAAATTACAGTGTTTGTCATGCTTTATTGCCACATATTTTCAAGATAACTGGCATTTTAGAGCTATACAGCATTTTGATATTATGCAGATGGAGTCAGAATGTTGAAAAACTCTATACGTCAATTTGTAACTGGAAATTACATGGATTAGAGAAAAAAATGAAATATGTCACGTTTTGTTTCCCACAGAAGGCTTTCATACAGAAACATTACTGAAAACGAGGGTCTGAAAAGGTAATATTATCTTCGTATTCATTTTTTGTAATGTAAACGGCCCATCATCATTAGCTCACCTGACTGAAAGTCAGGGTGAGCTTTTCTGATCACTTTTTGCCCGTCGTCCGTCATCCTGCGTCCGTCGTGAAGGTTGTGTTTGGGCCTTTTTCACCCAAACCACTGGCCACGTATTAATGAAATTTCATGTGAGTAGGGGTTATATAAGGGCATTTTGATTTTTTGTCAAATTAGGTTTCGGCTCATATTGAGCAGAGGGATGGGGCAAAAATGCTCCAATTCTTAAAAAATCTTATTCTCAAGAACCAGCAATAGCAGACTTGATATTTGGTATGCAGCTTCCTTTTGAGGTGTAGACTCGAGTTTGTTCAAGAGAAGTTTGTCGGTCATTATTTACCTTCGTTATGGGAGGGGCAAAAATTTTGGCCATGCCTAAAATTTCTATTTTCAGAACCGTCAGGTTGATTTGAACCAGATTTTATATGAGATGATAATAGGTCATAAGTAGTTGATTGATGCAGAAAAAAATTTTCACGTTGCCCCATGGGAACCTCTGGAGCTAAAAATAGGAAAAACCTTAAAACTGCCATATCTCCAAAACTACACAGCACAGGGAATTCTTATTTTGTATAAAGCTTACTTTTATACAGTAGAATAGAATGGTTAAAAAAATCCCTATCGGTTTGATCACAGGGTACTTTTTTCAGGACATTGAAAAAGTGCTGAGTCAGCACTTTTTAACACTGCAGGCAATGGGAAAAACATTAAAAAATCATCTTCTCCAGATCCAGCAGGCAGAATCTTTTGATATTTGGTATGCAACATTGTGGGGTGGATCTGATTCAAGTTTGTTCAAATCGGCCCCCTGGGTTCATATTTGGGCTCAGTACAGGAGCCCGATTTCGAACTTAGTGCATTTCAGGCAAATTTCTTAAAAAATCTTCTCCAGATCGAGCAGGCAGAATCTTTTGATATTTGGTATGCAACATTGTGGGGTGGATCTGATTCAAGTTTGTTCAAATCGGCCCCCTGGGTTCATATTTGGGCTCAGTACAGGAGCCCGATTTCGAACTTAGTGCATTTCAGGCAAATTTCTTTGAAAATCTTCTTCTCCAGATCGAGCAGGCAGAATCTTTTGATATTTGGCATGCAGCATTGTAGGGTGGATCTGATTCAAGTTTGTTCAAATCGGCCCCCTGGGTTTATATTTGGGCTCAGTATAGAAGCTCGAATTCGAACTTAGTGCACTTAGTGCATTTCAGACAAATTTCTTAAAAAATCTTCTTCTCCAGATCCAGCAGGCAGAATCTTATTCGAACTTAGTGCATTTGAGGCGAATTTCTTAAAAAATCTTCTTATCCAGATCCAGCAGGCAGAATCTTTTGATATTTGGTATGCAACATTGTGGGGTGGATCTGATTCAAGTTTGGTCAAATCGGCCTCCTGGGTTTATATTTGGGCTCAGTATAGAAGCTCGAATTCGAACTTAGTGCATTTCAGGCAAATTTCTTTAAAAATCTTCTTCTCCAGATACAGCAGGCAGAATCTTTTGATACTTGGTACGCAACATTGTGGGGTGGATCTGATTCCTGTTTGTTCAAATCGGCCCCTTGGATTCATATTTGGGCTCACTATAGAAGCCCGAATTCAAACTTAGTGCATCTCAGGCAAATTTCTTAAAAAATCTTCTTCTCCAGATTCAGCAGGCAGAATCTTTTGATATTTGGTATGCAACATTGTGGGTGGATCTGATTCAAGTTTATTCAAATCGGCTCTAGATTCATATTTGGGCTCACTATAGAAGCCTGAATTCGAACTTAGTGCATTTCAGGCAAATTTCTTAAAAAATATTCTTCTCAAGATCCAGCAGGCAGAATCTTTTGATATTGGGTATGCACCATGCTTAGGGGGGTGAGATTCAAGTTTGTTTAAGCCAAGTCCCTAGGGCCATATTTGGACTCACTGTGGGAGCTTGAATTGTAACTTAGTTCAAAATAAGGAATTTTCTTTAAAAATCTTCTTCAGATCCAGCAGTCGGAATATTTTGATATTTGGTGTGCAGCATCCTTAGGGGGGTGTGATTCAAGTTTGTTAAAGCTAAGTTCCTGTGGGAGCCCGAATTATAACTTGGTTCAATATGAGGAATATTCTTTAAAAATCTTCTTTTTAGCTCACCTGAGCAAAGCTCAGGATGAGCTTTACTGATCACTTTCCGTCCGTCGTCCGTCGTCGTTGGGCGTCAACAATCATCTCCTCCCAAACCACTAGGCCAATTTTAATAAAATTTTGTGGGATTGATCATTGGGTGGAACACTCGAAGAATTGTGTTCGAAATCTCCGTCGCCCATCTAATATGGCTGCCTTGGCTGCTGATTGGCAAAAACACATTAAAATCTTCTTCTTCAGAACCGCTGGATCAATTTGAATAAAATTTGCTGGGGATAACAGGCTTGGCAATTTCAGGAGAGCGATTTTTTAGCTCTCCTTACTGCGCTCCTGAAAGAATTAAGGAGAGCGAAAAATTGCCCTCCTAAATATTTTGGTCTGGGATGATTGAGATTACATGTATTATGCTCACATTAAATTTTTGTTGCAAAGCAAAAATGTTATTTAACTTCGAAGTCACATAACATCACGTAATTTCATTTTGAAAGTGGTTTAGTGGTAAAAGGTAATGGCTGCAACCATATCCAAACACAGTTGCAATCATTTGAAGCAAAATGGGTCACAGCAATATTTTTTTTCTGTCAGTTTCACGTTCAACAACTAACATCACAGTTTGAGGGGTAATTATTCAAGGAATATTGACACTATAATATACTACCATTACTACTGTCCTGTCTCTTGAAGCACTTGCACCAGGATGTGACTGTAGATTCAAGCAGACCTGTTGTCCAAGAAAGTCATACGCCTACCACTACCACCTTCAACCCCCCCCCCCCCCCCCCCCTTGGGGGGTTGAAGGTGGTAGTGGTAGGCGTATGACTTTCTTGGACAACAGGTCTGAGTACACACACAGGTCTTGTCAAGTGTGTGTTCGGTTGTTGAGTGAGACAAATAGATGTCTAAGAGATTTCGCTTTACCTTAGCAAAGTTAATAAAATCACTGCTGTAGTCTGTTGGTTTCAGTTTCAATGAGTTCGTTCAACTGGATACTTAAAATGCTGTGTAAAGCTAATTGCTCTCCTGAGCTGATTGAGGAGAGCGATTTTTTGCCCTCCTGCATTTTTCAGAATGCCAGGCCTGGGATAACCAGTGGGTGGTCCTCTCTCAGAATTGTGTTCGGTTTGTTTGCCCGCCATCCAACATGGCTTCCACAGCTTCTGATTGGCTGACGCTCCACCCCCTAAATTTCTATTTTTTGAATCAAGAGATCGATTTGAACCAAATTTTTTTTGAGGACTTATTGGGTCATAAGGATCTAATTTATGCCGAAAAAAATTTTCACGTAGCCCCATGGGAACCTCAGGAGCTAAAAATAGAAAAAATTAAAATTGCTCATATCTCCAAAACTGTACGGCTCAGAAACTTTTTATTTGCTGTGCAGCTTGCTTATGAGCAATGGAAAGAAATGGTAGAAAAAAATCGCTAACTGTTTTTTTCTAAGGTACTTTCTTGGGACTCTGAAAAAGTGCTGACTTGGCACTTTTTAACACTGAAGGTAATGCAAAAACATTAAAAACTCTTATTCTCGCGTCAACAATCATCTCCTCCCAAACCACTAGGCCAATTTTAATAAAATTTTGTGGGATTGATCATTAGGTGGAACACTCGAAGAATTGTGTTCGAAATCTCCGTCGCCCATCTAATATGGCTGCCTTGGCTGCTGATTGGCAAAACACATTTAAATCTTCTTCTTCAGAACCGCTGCATAAATTTGAATAAAATTTGCTGGAGATAACCAGTGGGTGGTCCTCTTTCAGAATTATGTTCGGTTTGTCCGCCCGCCATCCAACATGGCTGCCACAGCTTCTGATTGGCTGACGCTCCACCCCTAAATTTCTATTTTTTGAATCAAGAGATCGATTTGAACCAAATTTTTTTTGAGGACTTATTGGGTCATAAGTATCTAATTTATGCCGAAGAAAATTTTCCTGTAGCCCCGTGGAGCTAAAAATAGAAAAAATTAAAATCGATCATATCTCCAAAACTGCACGGCTCAGAAACTTTTTATTTGCTGTGCAGCTTGCTTATGACCAATAGAAAGGAATGGTAGAAAAAAATCGCTAACGTTTTTTTTCTAAGGTACTTTTTCGGGACTCTGAAAAAGTGCTGACTCGGCACTTTTTAACACTGAAGGCAATGGAAAAACATTAAAAAATCTTTTTCTCCCGTCAACAATCATCTCCTCCCAAACCACTGGGCCACATAAAATTTTCTGGGATTGATCATTAGGTGGAACACTCAAAGAATTGTGTTTGAAATCTATGTCGCCCATCTAACATGGCTGCCATGGCTGGTGATTAGGAAAACACATTAAAATCTTCTTCTTCAGAACTGCTGGATCAATTTGAATAAAATTTGCTGAGGTTAACCAGTGGGTGGTCCTCTTTCAGAATTGTGTTCGGTATGTCCACCCACCATCCAACATGGCTGCCACAGCTTCTGATTAACTAACGGCCCACCCCTAAATTGCTATTTTTAGCTCACTGAAGGGAGCTCAACTTTATCACTTTCCATCCGTTGTCCGTCGTCGTCCGTCATCATGAACACTTTTCAAACAACTTCTCCTCCTAAATCATTGGTCCAAATTGAACCAAATTTGGTTGGTATCTTCCTTAGTATGTGTCATTTAGAAATTGTATGACTAAAGTTACCGCGCCCAATGGAGACCCCAGAAGGGGCGGAAAGGTGCAAAAACCTTTAAAAATCTTCTCCAGAAACAGTAAAGTAAAAAAAATAAAAATGGCCATATCTCAAAAATTACAGGGCTCAGAACATTTTTTTAAGCACTAAGCTTCCTCATGACCAGCCGAATAGAGCTGTACAAAAAAAAAAAATCAAAAATAGTGGGGGAGATTTATGAAGGGGTCTGGGTTTAAGTACCTTGGTCAACAGGGCGGAATGAGGGTGACCATGGTTTACCTCATTGGAAGAGGTTAAGTTGTTGGTACAGAAATAAGAATTTCCTGTCAGCAAATGGAGATGGAGTATGGTAAATAGTTTTGTGTTTCAAAATTATGGGCAGACACCCCCAAAGGCAATTCCACTCTGCAAGTTTTGTGGAGATCAACCTAAGCACCATTGAGAAAAGAATAACTGAAGTATGGTAAATGGTTTCATGTTTCAAAATTATAGGCAAATACAACAGAAGGACAATCTGGGTCAACCATTCAGACAACGTGCAAGTTTGACAGAATTGCCTGGGCACCTTGAGGAATAGTTGGTCAAACAAATGGAGAGACTTAGTTTGACTGGTGTATGGTTTTGTGCTTCAAAATTGTAGACAAATAACTAACATGAGCAAGCCTAGGGCTTCAACCAAAAATTCGCTATTCAGAATTTTTCAGATTCTCATTTTGTGCTTTTGGAACATGGGTTGTAATACCTGACGTGCGCCGGATATTTGTGGTTTGTACTATGCAGTACACAGTACAGTGAAATCAGTGACAGTTTCCCCCGGTGCTATCACCGGGAGATATAGCCGATGTCTGAATGCGAAAATGGGTTTTATATCAATTGTTTTCGATTAGTGAATTACTTATGTGTGGTATTTTCAACCGAGTGGGGATTTTATTCATTTGATACACACAACGAGACATAAATTTCCATCGACATTCCGCTGTTGTTGCTTTTAATTCTCAAAACAATAATCGGGCAGTCTGCTGAAACCAGTACTCAAACGATTAGTCGACTAGTCGATGTCGACTCTGGGCAAGCCAGTAGTCGACTCTCAATTGTACAGTCAACTAGTCAGAGGATTTCAAGCTTTTAGGTAAATAGTATCACCTCTCTGCCACTGTCAGCCAGTTTGAACAGCAATATTGTGCAATCAATGTATACATCTATTGCCATCTAATAGTAGTGACAGTAGTTTGTTTTAACTGGTACTAGTAGAGTGCTGAATTATTTTGGGCTATCAGGATATGTTATTAATTTGACTTGCTGCAATTTATGGGAGAGTGCCTATAGGCACTATCCCATAAATCACAACAAAGCAAATTAAATAAGAGTGTATAATTTCACTCTTAGCATAATTAGAAGCACATTAACAGAATAGTTTTCCAGTAAGTTGCTGTATATGAATGCCCAAGTGAAGCCAAATTTGGACCTTCAGCACTCTACCGGAACACCAACACTGTTATAAGGAGACAAGTTTAGAGCTGAAACGATTAACCGGTTAATCGATTAACCGACGATCAACAGCATGATCGATAAAAAAAGTCCTTGATCGATTAACCGTTACCTTTGAACTACCGCATTTCAAGTGTTAATACTGTAAAAAACATTCCCCGACTTACGTAGACATTGCCACACTCACTCGTCGGCGAATTGTCAGTTTCAAATGCATGCAGTACTCGCTATGATGTTGTTAAAACTTATAACATCAGTGAAGTCGGCATGTGTTTTATCCTGATAACGTTGTCTCTATGATTCCGTTTGATGTCATTGGAATGTGTGGGCAGTGTGCCTGAAATGCGATACTATGCCGAGAGTTATTGTTTTGAGGTAATCAGCATGCAATGAATGGTTGATGACTTATCAGGAGAGCACGTGCGCAATTGTTCTGTATGTGCCAGAAACTCTTGATAAAGTTTTCAAACGGCTGTTGACGAGCATGGACATTTAAAGGGAACTTTTAAAAATGGAATATGGGTGGATCAAGGCGTGAGTATGCTTGGTATATATTAGCGTCACTTTATTGTAAAGCAGTCTGGCGAGGGGGATTTTTCACCCTCGCAGATTTTTCAGAACGCCAGCTCCGCGCCCCCCACCCCTCACCCCCCCCCCAACGAAATTACAGATCACGTTAGCAACTTCTCACACTTGACAAGTCTTCTTCTCAAGAACCAGCAATAGCAGAAACTTGATATTTGGTATGCAGCTTCCTTTTGAGGTGTAGACTCAAGTTTGTTCAAGAGAAGCTTGTCGGGCATTATTTGCCTTCGTTATGGGAGGGGCAAAAATTTTGGCCACGCCTAAAATTTCTATTTTCAGAACCGTCAGGTCGATTTGAACCAAATTTGATATGAGGTGATAATGGGTCATAAGTAGCTGATTGATGCAAAAAAAATTTTTCTCATTGTCCCGTGGGAACCTCGGGAGCTAAAAATAGGAAAAACCTTAAAACTGCCATATCTCCAAAACTACACGGCACAGGGAATTCTTATTTTGTATAAAGCTTACTTTTATCTAGTAGAATAGCGTGGTTAAAAAAAATCCCTATCGGTTTGATCACAAGGTACTTTTTTCAGGACTTTGAAAAAGTGCTGAGTCAGCACTTTTTAACACTGTAGGCAATGGGAAAAAGATTAAAAAATCTTCTTCTCCAGATCCAGCAGGCAGAATCTTTTGATATTTGGTATGCAACATTGTAGGGTGGATCTGATTCAAGTTTGTTCAAATTGGCCCCCTGGGTTCATATTTGGGCTCAGTACAGGAGCCCGATTTCGAACTTAGTGCATTTCAGACAAATTTCTTAAAAAATCTTCTTCTCCAGATCCAGCAGGCAGAATCATTTGATATTTGGTATGCAACATTGTGGGGTGGATCTGATTCAAGTTTGTTCAAATCGGCTCCCTGGATTCATATTTGGGCTCGATATAGAAGCTCGAATTCGAACTTAGTGCATTTCAGGCAAATTTCTTAAAAAATCTTCTTCTCCAGATCCAGCAGGCAGAATCTTTTGATATTTGGTATGCAACATTGTAGGGTGGATCTGATTCAAGTTTGTTCAAATTGGCCCCCTGGGTTCATATTTGGGCTCAGTACAGGAGCCCGATTTCGAACTTAGTGCATTTCAGGCAAATTTCTTAAAAAATCTTCTTCTCCAGATCCAGCAGGCAGAATCGTTTGATATTTGGTATGCAACATTGTGGGGTGGATCTGATTCAAGTTTGTTCAAATCGGCTCCCTGGATTCATATTTGGGCTCGATATAGAAGCTCGAATTCGAACTTAGTGCATTTCAGGCAAATTTCTTAAAAAATCTTCTTCTTCAGATCGAGCAGGCAGAATCTTTTGATATTTGGCATGCAACATTGTGGGGTGGATCTGATTCAAGTTTGTTCAAATCGGCCACCTGGGTTTATATTTGGGCTCAGTATAGAAGCTCGAATTTGAACTTGGTGCATTTCAGGCAAATTTCTTAAAAAATCTTCTTCTCCAGATCCAGCAGGCAGAATCGTTTGATATTTGGTATGCAACATTGTGGGGTGGATCTGATTCAAGTTTGTTCAAATCGGCTCCCTGGATTCATATTTGGGCTCATTATAGAAGCCTGAATTCGATCTTAGTGCATTTCAGGCAAATTTCTTAAAAAATCTTCTTCTTCAGATCGAGCAGGCATGCAACATTGTGGGGTGGATCTGATTCAAGTTTGTTCAAATCAGCTTCCTAGATTCATATTTGGGCTCACTATAGAAGCTCGATTTTGAACTTAATGCATTTCAGGCAAATTTCTTTGAAAATCTTCTTCTCAAGATCCAGCAGGCAGAATCTTTTGATATTTGGTATGCACCATGCTTAGGGGGTGAGATTCAAGTTTATTCAAGCCAAGTCCCTAGGTCCATATTTGGACTCACTGTGGGAGCTTGAATTGTAACTTAGTTCAAAATGAGGAATTTTCTTTAAAAATCTTCTCAAGATCCAGCAGGCATAATCTTTCGATATTTGGTATGCACCATGCTTAGGGAGTGAGATTCAACTTTGTTCAAGCCAAGTCCCTAGGTCCATATTTGGACTCACTGTGGGAGCCCGAATTATAACTTAGTTCAATATGAGGAATATTCTTTAAAAATCTTCTTCTTTTTTTTAGATCCACTGGTCAGAATCTTTGGATATTTGGTATAAGCTTTTCTTAGGAGGAGCAGATGCAACTTGTTGAAATCAATTCTCTGGGTTGATATTTAGGCTACCATGTCAGGTGAGCGCCCTCAGGCCCCTTGGGGCCTCTTGTTTTTTTTAGATCCACTGGTCAGAATCTTTGGATATTTGGTATAAGCTTTTCTTAGGAGGAGCAGATGCAACTTGTTGAAATCAATTCTCTGGGTTGATATTTAGGCTACCATGTCAGGTGAGTGCCCTCAGGTCCCTTGGGGCCTCTTGTTTTAATACATCATGGCTCATTTTCTGTTGTAACTTCTGTCAAGTTGTGATTTGCAGGATGTGATTGCTCCATACTATTAATGCACTAGTGCATACTGGTAACAATTACTCTACAATCATCAGAGTGCAGTGGTGGATCCAGGAGAGGGAGGGGAGTGGTCTCTTAAAAATCCCATTCCCCCCCCCCCCCCCCCAAAAAAAAAAAAAAATCATCCAAGTGCCACTTAACACTGTAATTTCTAACCCTCCCCCTCCTCTCTCATCATACTCCAAATAGGATGAATGTCCCATGCTATCTTTTACCTGTTTGAAGTTTTGAGAGCAATTCAGTAGCCTCCTGAGGCCATGTAATATGGCCTCCAAGCTCAAGAATTGTTCTCCAGACTTCAAAAATTGAAACATTTTCTGGTGGAGGCCATCAAAAAAATGACAAATTCCACAAACAACTTTTATAATACACCAAATGAAAACACACCTTAAGGGGTCATCCAACAAAAATTTAGAAAAATTTAGTAGTACCCAAAATGTTGATAAAAGAATTAAATAGACATTTTATCAAAATGATGACTGGAGTACAAGTAAATGGAATATATTAACTTTTTCACAACATTTTTAAAAAATTTTTGGAGTTTGATGACTGACAAACTTCCAAAGGCATAAGTTACCAATAGGAAAAATCCCAAATAGATCAGTAATTCCAGTGTGTGAGATTGAGGTGACTTAGTAAGTAGAGGTGCAGGCTGCAAGTGGTGAGAGAGGTCCTCGGTTCGAACCCTACCTGCGGCAACCATGTTGTGTCCTTGGGCAAGACACTTCACCCACATTGCCCATGTGGGGGCACGGTGACATTGTGTACTAAGGCGTACTGCACGTTTATGGTGCATCTGTCTTCAACCAATGTTCACCCTGCTTGTGTGGAGTTAGTATGTTGGAGAGCTGACAGTTGCTCACTGTTGCTTGGTGGTTCTCTCCGGGCACTCTGGCTTCCTCCACCTGTAAAACTGTCATGGTCATAATTAGCAATTGTGCCGAAATATGTGACCTTCAACACCAATAAGTGAAATAAATAAAATGAATGCTGATAAAAGAATTAAATAGACATTTTATCAAAATAATGACTGGAGTACAAGGAAATGGAATATATTCACTTTTTCACGACATTTTTTGTTTGTTTTTGTTTTAGTTTGATGATTGACAACCTTCCAAAGGCATAAGTAACCAATAGCAAAAATCACATTTAGATCAGTAATTCCAGTGTCTGAGAGTGCGGTGGCTTAGTAGGTAGAGATGCAGGCTGCAAGCCGAGAGGTCCTCGGTTCAAATCCCACCTGTGGCAACTGTGTTGTGTCCTTAGGCAAGACACTTAATCCCAATTGCCCATGTGGGGGCACTGTGGCATTATGTACTAAGGCTGGTGCATATGTCTTCAACTAATGCTAACCCTGCTTGTGTGGAGTTAGTTCGCTGTGGAGACTGACAGTTGCTCACCATTGCATGGTGGTTCTCTCTGCATACTTCGGCTTCCTCCACCCATAAAACTGCGACATGAGGTGACCCTGGCTGTCAAAGTGTTGTTAAACCCAACGAATGAATAAATAAATTCTAGTGATTGAGATTCAAATAAAAGACCTCAAACTACAGACTCCGTGAAAGTATTTTTTACCGTATCGTCTCTTGATATGTTAGAAACGCCCCAAAGAAAATGCACGGAAAAGAAATGAGCTTCCATTTGAAAACCATTCGGGGAAATCATTCACAAGACGTGTTGTAACTATACAAGGCAAATCAAGAGCTTGGGCAAAATAATATTCTTTTCAAAGACCTGTGAAAAAGATCACCCTCTACTCAAATCTACAAGGCAATGGAATTGAAAATGCTTAATATATTCACTGGGGAAAGTTGCACTGACAATGCCATTACTGCGAGATAAAGTCAAAATTGCAGGATAACTTTTCAATTTCCTTATTCAGGGATGCCATTTTTAGCTCACCAACATTAGTTGTGTGAGCTTATGGCATGGCTCGATCGATCGCTGTTAGCGTACATGTCCAATAATGTTAAAGCTTCTGTTTAGGTCACTTACTCGCTCTTTTTCCGTATCATGGCTTTTATAATGCTGCTATATGATGATTATTATCATTTTACCATGATTTAACCCCTCATACCCTACATTTTAGAGATTTTTTTTGACATTTTTAGTTGCGTTTAGTTTTCTGTTTAGCTCAGAATTTCATGTTTAACTAAGTGTTTAGGTCAGCTGCTGTGCTCCTTCTCTTCCCATGGCACTTATATTCATCGTACATGTTCCTCAGTATCATTGTTCCATGATTAACCCCCATACACTGCATTTTAAACATTTTTCTTGACATTCTTAGTTGCGTTTAGTTTTCTGTTTCGCTCAGAATGTCATGTTTATCTAAGTGTTTAGGTCAGCCGCTGTGCTCCTTCTCTTCCCATGGAACTTATATTCATCATACATGTTCCTCAGTATCATTGTTTTCATGACTAACCCCTCATACCCTGCATTTTAAACATTTTGACATTTTGACATTCTTAGTTATACCCCCGCTTCGAAGAAGTGGGGGCTATATAGGAATCGCCCTGTACGTCCGTACGTCCGTCCATACGTATTTCCGAAATTCTTGTGTGCGCAACTCCTCCTACATTTATCAATCAATTTGGACAAAACTTTTCAGACATCATCACTACTAAGTGAACATGCGCATATTCCAAGATTTTTGATCTGCGACAATTTTAACCAGGTTTTCTCCCTTTGACTTAGATTTATTATGTCTTTCCGTTCGAACAAATTCTTGTGTGCGCAACTCCTCCTACATTAATGAACCGATTTTGATGAAACCTTTCAAACATCATCTCTACTAAGTGAACATGTGCATATTCCAAATTTTTTGATCTGCGACAATTTTAACCAGGTTATCTCTCTTGAACTTTGATTTAATATGGGTTTCTGCATGAAATTCTTGTGTGCGCAACTCCTCCTACATTTATCAATCAATTTGGATGAAAGTTTACAGACATCATCACTACTAAGTGAACATGCGCATTTTCCAAAATTTTTGAGCTGTGGCAATTTTAACTAGGTTATCTCCCTTTAACTTAGATTTATTATGGGTTTCTACATGAAATTCTTGTGCGTGCAACTCCTACATTTATCAATCAATTTGGACAAAACTTTTCAGACATCATCACTACTAAGTGAACATGCGCATATTCCAAGATTTTTGATCTGCGACAATTTTAACCAGGTTATCTCCCTTTGACTTAGATTTATTATGTCTTTCTGTTCGAACAAATTCTTGTGTGCGCAACTCCTCCTACATTAATGAACCGATTTTGATGAAACCATTCAAACATCATCTCTACTAATCGAACATGTGCATATTCCAAACTTTTTGATCTGCGACAATTTTAACCAGGTTATCTCTCTTGAACTTTGATTTAATATGGGTTTCTGCATGAAATTCTTGTGTGCGCAACTCCTCCTACATTTATCTATCAATTTGGACGAAAGTTTACAGACATCATCACTACTAAGTAAACATGCACATATTCCAAAATTTTTGAGCTGTGGCAATTTTAACTAGGTTATCTCCCTTTAACTTAGATTTATTATGGGTTTCTACATGAAATTCTTGTGCGTGCAACTCCTACATTTATCAATCAATTTTGACGAAACCTTTCAAACATTATCACAACTAAGTGAACATACGCATATTCCCAAATTTTTGATCTGCGACAATTTTAGCCAGGTTATCTCCCTTTAACTTTGATTTATTATGGGTTTTCAAATGGGATTCTTATGTGTGCAACTCCTCCTACATTAATGAACCGATTTTGAATACATGTTGCACATTGTAAATGTGTTTTTCCAAATGTAAACCATATACCGTATATCTCCGTGTATAAGTCACACCTTTTTGCTTTGAAAAACGGGACCAAAATTGGGGTGCGACTTATACAAAGGTAATTATTTTTCAGCTGTAAAATGTGAACTAAATTGGCGTCACATCGATGTAAAACTTGCCTCAGATAAGGCATGTTGACAACAGATATCACGTAGTTTGATTGTTTTGGGGTTTTTTTTGTATCTTTCAATTTCAGAAAATAAAAATAAGATTCTTTTTTTTTTGTTACAGTTGTTCATTACGTTTGATGTCAAATTAAAAAAAAAAATCAGATAATGTGTTGTTTATTTGTCTATTTTCTCCTCAGTGACTGACGACATGCAATGCATTTTGATATTATGATATGGAAATAATGAATACCGACAGGTGCTCAATGCGGGCAAACAATCGAAAACGCACAAAATTAATTATATTTTGGATGGCCAAAGTGTTATTATTATTTCTTTCAAACAAATACCTTTTGTTTCCAACATCTCACTAATATTTCCCACAAGAGTATTTCGCAGTTGCATATCGCCATATGTCAAACATTTTGGCTAACAGTTATTTGAGCCAAGCCAATCCGTTTGTTTACAGAATCAACACGTGTGTTTAGAAGGGGAATTCCCTTTGAAGAAGAAACAAGAAATATGTGGTTACTTCCCTTTCATCAGTATTTGTCTCGCTTCAAATAAATGCTGCATTATTGAAACTCCCTTTGAATATCTGTCAGTGTTTGGGTGAGGGTTTACTCACAACAAGCTGATGTGTTGTTTTTGCCCAAAGTAAGAATACCGGTAAGCCATATTAACTATCTTATCAAAGAGATGTTAAAAAAACTTGTCCCCAACCGAATGATATATAGGCAGTGGTGAAAGCAATCTGCCATATACTTTATTCTGATACTGAATAAGCAATTACGCTGATAAAATTAAACATTATGGATGCCAAACGAGGAGTAAAAAGAAAACGCCAAAGCTATGAAACCGGTTATAAACTGAAAGTGATTGATTTTGCTGAAAGTAAAGGGAACAGAGCAGCTGAGAGGGAGTTTTCAGTGAGTGAGAAATTAGTACGGGACTGGAGGAAAAGTAAAAGTATTCTCCTAGAAACCAGACGAGATAAGAGGGCAAACCGTGGTAAATCTGCAAATTGGCCAGAGTTAGAGGATGGCCTGTTCACTTGGTTTGAGGATACAAGGGCCCAGGCTTTACCTGTCTCCAGAAGCATGATTCGTCTGAAAGCTCTGGAACTTTCATCCAAGATGAAATGTAAAAATTTTAATGGATCGGCCAGATGGGTTAGTGGCTTCATGAAAAGATGTGGTCTCTCATTGAGGGAGAAAACTAGAATTTCACAGAAAATGCCAAAAGACTATGAGGACAAAACAATGGAGTTTCAGAGATTTAAAATTCGCATGAGAGAAAGGCATAACTATGAACTATCCCAAATTGGGAATATGGATGAAGTGCCCATGTTTTTTGATATGCCCCCAGAAAAGACTGTCAATAAAATGGGCTCTAAGACTGTTCAAATTAAGACCACAGGGCATGAAAAATCACACTTCACAGTTGTTTTGTGTTGTTTGTCGAATGGAACAAAGTTAAAACCAACAGTTATTTTCAAAAGAAAGACAATGCCAAAAGAGAAATTTCCAAGTGGAGTCAACGTTCGTGTGCATCCAAAGGGTTGGATGGATGAGAGTGGAATGCTGGACTGGTTTGAGAGTGTGTGGGCAAGTTGGCCCGGTGGACTGTTGAAAAAGAAATCTTTGTTAGTGTTAGATAGTTTTCGTGGTCATCTGTGTGAAAGTTTGAGAAAGAAAAGTAAGCAAGCGCGGTGTGATTTGGGTGTGATACCAGGTGGAATGACGAGTGTGCTTCAGCCTCTGGATGTGTGTCTGAACAAGCCATTTAAGGGTAATATGAGGAAGAGATGGTGTGAGTGGATGTGTGATACGGAAGAGAAAGCTTTTACCCCGAGTGGAAATCTGAAGAGACCCTTCTTGAGTTTGGTGACAAAGTGGGTGAAAGAGTCGTGGGATGAAATTGACTGTGAGATGGTAGTGAAGTGTTGTATTTCAAATGCGCTGGATGGGACGGAAGATGATGAGTTGTACAGTGAGTTTGTCTTGGAGAAAGTGAGTGATGTTTGTGAGGAAGTGGGTAGTGCTTGTGAGAAAGTGAGTGCAGGTTTGGGTGAAGTAGATGAAAGTGATGAAGAGTTAGAGGATGAAAGCAGTTTCCATTGTGATGTGTATGATGATGGACTGACATCTGATGAATGGTGGAAGTTGTTTGATGAGGAGAGTGATGGAGAATTATTTTTTGACCAGTAAATTATTATGGAAATATTTGTAAATAGCCCCCCCCCCCCCCCCCCCCACACACACACACACACCCACACCCACATTTTCCTGTAAAGAAATAACAGAAAGAAGTAGCTCATGATCAAAAAGAAACGTTTCAAAAGTAGAATATAGTATCCATCGAAATGAACTGCGTAATATAACAAAAAAGATTGTTATATTATGCAGTTCATTACGATGAATACTGCATTCTACCTTCGAAACTTTTCACTTCGACTGAAAGGGATCAAAATTATATACCGAAGAGCCCCATTATATGTTTTGTACTTTTGCCAAACTTGAAGCTGACTGAAGTTGCATATTATGGGATGCGAGTATTTTTTATTCACTATGCTTTTATGAAAACATTTTGTTAAATATATTATTCTGTTATTGTCTTTTATTACACTGATGCAAATGATTGATGCAAATAATTGAAATAAGGCGGAATAAAAAATGTATTTTAAGCTGTGTTTTCTTTTCTTTTCCATTCTGTTGCTTTCACACTCAGAACAAAGTGATTTATTGGATCACAGGCGCACGTTACAAATGATTTTTAAGCACCAAATAATATTTATTGGAAAATCATAATTTGATACCCCACCCACCATCAGTGTATTGTCATCACTATACACTGATGGTGGGATATCGAATTATGATTTTCCAATAAATATTTCTTGGGGCTTAAAAATCATTTGTAACGTGCCCCTGTGAGGAATGAGAGAAGCCGGCCCATTGCGAACTCGGCCCCTGGGAGAAATCGGCCCAAATAATTTCGGAGAAGTCGGCCCACACCTTTTGTGTTTCCCAGTATATTGTGGCCAAAAACATTTCTCTAAACATACTCCCACCTCCATTCACACAAACATCGGATTTCAAGCTGGCGAAGGGCCGAGTTGTTTTGTTCCCACAGTATCGCGCAGACATTTACATACACACTTTCGGGAATTTCCGTTGCAACCCGACTTTATGACCTATTTGTTTGCACGTGCAATTCGCTGAAATGGCATGGAAATAAAGCCTTTTTCTTAGTAGTTTTACATCTGGATTTACCATTTGAATTCAACTTACCTCGATCTTATCTGAACACATGCACTGGACCATTCCCTCTTTTACCTGCGTGAGTAATAACAAACACAGTTCACATATATCTTTTAATAAATACGGTGCGTCGAAAGTATCAACAAAGTACCTACCTGAAGTTAAATACATGCACTTCTTTCAATGGCGAGAGTAATAACAAACACAGTTGACATATATCTTTTAATAAATACGGTACATCGAAAGTATCAATGAAGTACAGCTTTGCTCAAAACGAAGTATACAAACAAATACAATCAACCATCAAACCTCTCTGTTCAGTCTGTATCAATACTTCCAGTCCTTTACCCAAATTTACGGATCCATTTTCAACCCAAATCGGGGGTGCGACTTATACAAAGGTCACTGGCGTAAGGGGGTATATCAAAGCAAAAGTGGAGGTGCGACTTATACATGGGAGCGACTTATACACGGAGATATACGGTATGTGTGGGCTCTTTAAGTATTCAGTGTTGTTCTGTGGAGGCCACATGCAAATACAAATTTCAACAACAAAAAATGATCTTTATGTATACATTTCCTTATGGCCTTCGCCTATGTGATCAGAAGCGCATTCCTCTAAAAACCCAAAGCGAGGGTATTAATCACCTTCAGTGATAGTTCTAGTTGCGTTTAGTTTTCTGTTTCTCTCAGAATGTCATGTTTAACTAAGTGTTTAGGTCAGCTGCTGTGCTCCTTCTCTTCCCATGGCACTTATATTCATCATACATGTTCCTCAGTATCATTGTTCCATGATTAACCCCTCATACCCTGCATTTTAAACATTTTTCTTGACATTTTTAGTTGCGTTTAGTTTTCTGTTTAGCTCGGAATTTCATGTTTAACTTAGTGTTTAGGTCAGCTGCTGTGCTCCTTCTCTTCCCATGGCACTTATATTCATTATACATGTTCCTCAGGGTCATTGTTCCATGATTAACCCCTCATACCCTGCATTTTAAACATTTTTCTTGACATTTTTAGTTGCGTTTAGTTTTCGGTTTAGCTAGCTCAGAATTTCATGTTGAACTAAGTGTTTAGGTCAGCTGCTGTGCTCCTTCTCTTCCCATGGCACTTATATTCATCATACATGTTCCTCGGTGTCATTGTTCCATGATTAACCCCTCATACCCTGCATTTTAAACATTTTTAGTCGAATTGTGACGAAGTCAAACTCGACTTATAGTTTGGTGAATGACGGGCAGGCGGGCGGGCGGGTGGGCGGGCGGTCGGGCGTAAACAATTGGTTTCCGGATGATAACTTGATAGTGGTTCAACCCATGTTCATGAAACTTCATAGGTAGGTTGGTATCGGTGAGAGGAAGAACCCTATTAATTTTGGACTTGCTTAGTCAAAGGTCAAGGTCACAGTGACCTTGAACATTATAAATTGTAAACAATTGGTTTCCGGATGATAACTTGACTACGGTTCAACCCACCTTCATGAAACTTCATATGTAGGTTGGCCTTTGTGAGAGGAAGAACCCTATTTATTTTGGACTCACTAGGTCAAAGGTCAAGGTCACAGTGACCCTGAACATAGTAAATCAAAACAATTGGTTTCCAGATGATAACTTGATGATGGTTCGACCCATGTTCATGAAACTTCATAGTTAGGTTGGCATTAGTGAGAGGAAGAACTCTATTTATTTTGGACTCGCTAGGTGAAAGGTCAAGGTCACAGTGACCTTCAACATAGTAAATCGTAAACAATTGGTTTCCGGATGACGACTTGATTATGTTTCGACCCATGTTCATGAAACGTAATAGGTAGGTTGGCATCAGTGAGAGGAAGAACCCATTTATTTTGGACTTGCTAGGTGAAAGGTCAAGGTCACAGTGACCTGCAGCATAGTAAATCGTAAACAATTTGTTTCCGGACAATAACTTGATAATGGTTTGACCCACATTTATGAAACTTCATAGGTAGGTTGGCCTAGGTGAGTGGAAGACCCCTATTTATTTTGGACTCACTAGGTCAAAGGCTAAGGTCACAGTGACCTTGAACATTAAAAATCATAAACAATTAGTTTCCAGATGATAATTTGACAATGGTTCCACCTACATTCATGAAACTTCATAGGTAGGTTGGCATTAGTGCAAGAAAGAGCCCTATTTATTTTGGAATCACTAGGTCAAAGGTCAAGGTCACACTGACCCTTCACATAGTAAATTGTAAACAATTGGTTTCCGGACGATAAGTTGATAATGATTAAACCGACTTCTGTGCCGTCACAACTCGACATTGGATCGGTGATCCTATCGGCATTTTTCTTGACATTTTTAGTTGCGTTTAGTTTTCTGTTTAGCTCGGAATTTCATGTTTAACTAAGTGTTTAGGTCAGCTGCTGTGCTCCTTCTCTTCCCATGACACTTATATTCATCATACATGTTCCTCAGTATCATTGTTCCATGATTAACCCCTCATACCCTGCATTTTAAACATTTTCTTGACATATTTAGTTGCATTTAGTTTTCTGTTTAGCTCAGAATTTCATGTTTAACTTGGTGTTTATGTCAGTTTCTGTGTTTTTTTGCTTTTAAGAGGTTGTGTTTAGGTAAGCTTTGTCGCATGTTATGAGCCTGTTTTGATACAGTTCTTGTGTTTGCCAAAGTTACTATCAAAGAGGAATATTGGTGAGCTATAGGGCGTTGGCGTCCTTCTTGTTAGAAATGGATCACTAATAATAATAACACTTTGGCCGGCCACTGATTTGTTGCGGTTCTCGGGTGAGAAGGCCATGGTTACAGTGTACTCCCAACTGCCTCCCTATTCCCATGCTTCTTCTCTCCTCCCAACACTTGGAGATGAACTGCTTGATGACATCCCTGGTCCCATTATTCCCAATCTCTCCTATTAGCATATTAACCCTCTCCTTTGAGTCTCCCACTAACCACATGTCCTTCATTCTCCCATCCCACTTCCCCATTATGCTCCCAGTGAATCTTATTCTTTTAGACTGGTATTTTGGGCATTCTAGAAGAAAGTGTTCCATGGTCTCCACCACGCCCAAATTACACAACTGGCTTTCCTTTTCACTGTTTTCCCCAATTTTTCCCCTCAGCTCCAGGGACCGCGACCTCAGCTTGAGCAACAGTGACCCCTCCCCCGCCCCAAAAGGTGCCATCAAGGTACTCTTCAAAATCAGGCTTCTCTTTATCACGCAGGCCACCCAAAGACCTCTTTGATTTGACCCCCTCTCGCAGTTAAGGTTACCATCCCCCATGACCCTTTCTCTGACGATTCTTTTACCCTGGTATGCCCCAACGTCTAGGTCCGAGATCTCCAATGAGTAGTTTTCTATTAGCTCCCTTACTTGGAGAATCTACCCTGTCTTGATATTTGAGTTGAAAATTCTCTGGAACATTACTTGACACCATCGGCTGTCTGGGAGATTTACCAAACAATTAAGATAACCGAGTTTCATTAAGTCTATCCTGTCCTTGATCCTCATCCACCCAAGCTCACCCCTGATTGCTTCTAGTGCTGTGGCATTGCTCGACCTCGCTATCCATCGGCCTGCATTGTTCTGCAGGGTTTCCAAGCTCTTTACAGCCGTCTGGTTTAGGGGTACCACTTCCGTACCATATGTTATACTTGGCAGACCCACCATTTCCCAAATGCTTTTCCCCACGAAAACCTTATGGAAACTGTTTCTTCCAAAAAATTTCATTTGGTTAATGATTTGTCTTCCCTTCAGAATCAATTTATTTGTGTGGTTTCGGTAGATGCCTCTTCCTGTGATGTTTATTTTTACCCCCAGATACTCATAGTCACCTGTCTCTCCTACACTAAGAAGTTTGCGACTACCTTCCAGAATACAGAACTCCCCCACTCTCCACCTTCGAGTGGGGTCCACTTTGCGGCCCACAGGTATAACTTTGCTTTTGCTTTCATTAAGTTGGAGTCTCCATTTGCTCCCATATTTCCCAACAATTCCCAGCATTTTCACTAGCCCCTCTTCGCTTTCTGACACTAGCACCATATCGTCTGCAAAAAATAGCCCTAGGATCTTCAAGTCCCCAACTGCAACCCCCTCGCTGCTATGCAGGAGTTCATCTCCCAAACCTTTGATGTACAATGCAAAAAGAATTGGCGAAAGGATACAGCCCTGTTTTAGGCCTATCTCCATAGTCACACGTTTTGTTGTTATGTTACCCAGGCTAAGTTTACTCTGTACATCTTTATATAATGCTTTCAGAATTCCAACAAACTTGCCTCCCAAGCCCAGAGCATCAAGCTTTCGCCACATACTCCACACTCTATCGTATGCCTCTTTAACATCCAAAAAGCTGTAAACATCTTTTTCTTTTTTGATTTCACGGATTCTATCATTTAGGACAGCGTGAAAAAATGGTCACTGACTCTCCTTCCGTTCCTGAAGCCATTCTGGATCTCTCCCAAAAAACCCTTCTCCTCAATCACCTCCTCTAATCTCCTACACAGGACTTTACACAAAACTTTTCCAATGTTGCTACTGACAGAGATCCCTCGATAATTAACCAAAACGTCTTTTTTCCCCTTTTTGTGAATAAATGTCACTTTGCTTTCTCTCCACTCATTTGGGACCTCTTGTTTTTCTATGGCTAAATTGAATAGGGCAGTTAGGCTTTCCAAGAGTTCCTCTCCCCCTTTTTAGCTTAACTTGACAAAGTCAAGAAAAGCTATTGTCATCACGCGTCCGGAAGTCTGTTAGTCTGTTAATCTGTCTGTGTGTCTGTTCACATTTTCCTTTAGCACAGGCTACAACCCGCAGTTCTTGTCTGATCGCCACAAAATTTCATATGCAGGTTTGGGGTCATGTCTAGATGAGAACGTCCCCTTTTGGTCACGATCGGTTAACCGGTATGGCTGCCTGAGCCCAAAACCCGAAAACCATTAGCACAGTCTACAGGTCGTATTTATGAAGGAATTTCATTGTAACTTGGTAGGATGCCTCTGTATAATGCCTAGATGAGAATGTCCCCATTTGGGCATGATCTGTCAACCGTGATGGCTGCCCAAGCCCAAAACCCCAAAACTTTTAGCACTGTCTGCAGGTCATGTTTAATATGGAAGGATTTCATTGTAACTTGGTAGGATGACTCCTTATGATGTCTAGATGAGAATTTCCCCATTTGGGGCGTGATTGCCAACCGTGACGATTGCCCGAGCCCAAAAACCTTTAGCACAGTCTACAGATCATATTTATTGAGGAATTTCATTGTAACTTGGTGGGTTGACTTCATATAATGTCAAGATGAGAAAATCCCCTTTTGGACGTGATTGGGCAACTGTGATAGCTACAGGGGCCCGAAGCCCGAAAACCTTTAGCACAGTCTACAGGTCATATTTATGAAGGGATTTCATTGTAACTTGGTAAGGTGACTCCAAATACTGTCTAGATGAGAACATCCCAGTTTGATCGCGATCATTGAGCCTTGATGGGCCCAAAAACCTTTAGCATAGGCAAAAGGTCATATTTATGGAAGGATTTCATTGTAACCTGTTACGTTGACTCCATATAATGCCTAGATGATGACATCCCCTTTTGGATCAACTGTGATGGCTACATGTGCCCGAAGCCCGAAAATCTTGAGCACAGTCTACAGGTCATATTTATTGAGGGATTTCATTGTAACTTTGTAGGATCACTCCAGATGATGCCCAGATGAGAATGTCCCGTTTTGGTTGCTATCATTCAACCATTATGGCTGCCTAAGCCCAAGCCCGAATACCTTTAGAACAGTCTACACGTCATTAGCTCATCTTGACAAAGTCAAGCTGAGCTAATCTCATCGCTTCCCGTCCGTCTTCCGTCGTCCGTCAACACCATGTTTTGGTCTTCTCCAAAGCCACTGGGCCAATGCAAGTGAAAGTTTGTGTGAGTGATGGTCCCAAAGGGGCATTTCATTTTTGTTCAACTCGGCACGCCCAGCCCCATAGGGAGGGAGTGGGGGAAAATGCTCCAAAATATTTTAAAAATCTTCTTCTCAAGAACCAGTGTGTACAATGACTTGATATTTGCTATGGAGCTTCCATATGAGGTGTAGAATCAAGTTTGTTCAAACGAAGTTCGTAAAGTAATATTTGGCTTTGTAATAAGAGGGGTAACATTTTTGGCCCCGCCCAAAATTTCTATTTTCTGAACCGATGGTCCGGTATGAACCAAATTTGGTTTGTGGTAGTATTGGGTCATAAGTACTTGACCCATGCAAAAAAAAAAATTCCCGCATCCCCATGGGAACCCTGGGAGCTAAAAATAGAAATATTTTCAAACGCCCATATTTCCCAAACCCCACGGAACAGAGAGCTTTTATTTGGTATGAAGTATCCTTATGACCAGTAGAATTGAATGGTAAAAAAAAATTGCCATCGTTATGTTAGGGTGTTCTGTAATGGGCATCGAAAAAATGCTGAGTCAGCATATTTGCAAAAATTTAAAAAAATCTTTTCTCCAGAACCAATCATCAGAATCTTTTGATATTTGGTATACAGCATTCATAGGGGGGTCAGATAAAAGTTTGTTGAAATAAAGCTCATTGGTTCATATTTGGGCTCTCTACAGGAGCCCGAAGTTTTAACATAGGGTAATATGGGGAATATTCTTTAAAAATCTTCTTCTTCAGAACCACCAGTCAGAATCTTTTAATATTTGGTATACATCATTGTTATGAGGGTCAGATTCTAGATTGTTCAAACCAAGTCCCTAGGTTAATATTTGGGCTTCCTACGGAAGCCCAAATTTTATCTTTGTTCAATATGGAGGGTAATTTAAAAAAATCTTCTTCTTCAGATCCATCAGTCAGAATGCTTTGATATTTGGTATGCAAGATCTCTATGGGGGACAGATTCAAGTTTGTTCAAATCAAATCCCTAGGTATATATTTGGGCTCACTATGGTAGCCCAAATTTTTACTTAGTGCAATATGAGAAAATTTCTTTAAAAATCTTCTTCTTCAGATCCACCAGTCGGAATGCTTTTATATTTGGTATACAACATCTCTAGGGGGGTCAGATTCCAGGTTGTTCAATTCGAGTGCCTAGGTTAATATTTGGGCTCCATATGGGAACATGAAATTTAACTTCGTACAATATGAGGGAATTTCTTCAAAAATCTTCTTCTTCAGATTCACTTGTCAGAATGCTTTCACATTTGGTATACAACATCTCTAGGGGGGTCAGATTCAAGTTTGTTCAAATCGGATCCATAGGTCAATATTTGGGCTCGCTATGGTAGCCCAAATTTGAACTTAGTGCAATTCGAAGAAATTTCTTTACAATTTCTCTTCTTCAGATCCAACAGTCAGAAGGCTTTCATATTACACAACATCTCTAGGGAAGTCAGATTTAACTGTGTTCAAATCAAGAGTCTGGGTTAATATTTGGGCTCTCTATGGGAGCCGGAATTGGCCATTTTGCTGAAGAATTAAAAATTTTGTATTCAGTACCCTCTAGAGGTACTAAGATTAATCCACATAGGTTGTATCAAGGGGCTTTATAGGGGAGCTCTACATTTTACTTTTGATCAACTGAAGAAAAGGCATGATGCCCAGATTATTTTTGTCACTCCTGAGGGACTCAAGGATTGACAGTGTAGCCTATGGAGATGGCTTGCTTAATGTAGACTCATTCTTGGACTCTGTTTAAATTGTGTTCTGTACAAGATGATCGCTTCAGGCCCCGTGGGGCCTCTTGTATTTATGAAGGGATTTCATTGTAACTTGGTAGGCTTGACTTCATATAATGTCTAGATGAGAACGTCCCCTTTTGGACACGATTGGGCAAATGTGACAGCTACAGGGGCCCGAAGCCCGAAAACCTTTAGCACAGTCTACAGGTCATATTTATGAAGGGATTTCATGGTAGGGTGACTCCAAATAATGTCTAGATGAGAACATCCCATTTTGATCGCGATCATGGCTGCCCGAGCCCAAAACCTTTAGCATAGGCAAAAGGTCATATTTATGGAAGGATTTCATTGTATATAATGCCTAGATGATGACATCCCCTTTTGGTCGTGATTGGTCAACTGTGATGGCTACAGGTGCTTGAAGCCCGAAAATCTTGAGCACAGTCTACAGGTCATATTTATGAAGGGATTTCATTGTAACTTCGTAGGATCACTCCAGATGATGTCCAGATGAGAATGTCTCCTTTTGGTTGCGATCATTCAACCATGATGGCTGCCCAAGCCCAAAGCCCAAAAACCTTTAGCACAGTCTACAGGTCATATTTATGAAGGGATTTCATTGTAACTTGGTAGGTTGACTTCATATAATGTCCAGATGAGAAGAGCCCCTTTTGGACACCATTAGGCAACTGTGATGGCTACAGGGGCCTGAAGCCCGAAAGCCTTTAGCACAGTCTACAGGTGATATTTATCAAGGGATTTCATTGTACCTTGGTAGGATGACTCCAAATAATGTCTAGATGAGAACGTCCCCTTTTGGTCGCCATCATTCAGCCTTGATGGCTGCCCGAGACCAAAACCCCAAAACATTTAGCACAGTCTATAGGTCATATTTATGGAAGGATTTCATTGTAACCTGTAAGTTTGACTCCATACAATGCCTAGATGATGACATCCCCTTTTGGTCGTGATTGGTCAACGAAGCCCAAAAACCTTGAGCACAGTCTACAGGTCATATTTATGAAGGGATTTCATTGAAACTTCGTAGGATCACTCCAGATGATGCCCAGATGAGAATGTCTTCATGTGGTTGCGATCATTCAACCATGATGTCTGCCCGAGCCCAAAGCCCAAAAACCTTCAGCACAGTCTACAGGTCATATTTATGAAGGGATTTCATTGTAACTTGGTAGGTTGACTTCATATAATGTCTAGATGAGAAGGTCTCCTTTGGACGCATTTGGGAAACTGATGGCTACAGAGGCCCGAAGCCCGAAAACCTTTAGCACAGTCTACAGGCCATATTTATGAAGGGATTTCATTGTAACTTGATAGGATGACTCGTTTTGGAATAATTTCACTGTAACTTGGTAACTTTCGTTGATATACTTTAACTTTGAGGGCCACATACATTAACTGTGAGGTCGCATTAACCCATCCCTCAGCTCTTTAGTACAGTGTACACCTCATATTATTTTTATCAAAAACATAGCATACAGGGAACAGAAATGAACATATTCCCAATTATCACAATTCTTGTCTTATTTCATAATCCTTTCATAAACATTGAACATTATCCTTTTCATCAGTCACAACACACAAGTTAAGCTACAGTGTCATTGACACTTTAATTTGATAAACTCGTTAGGAATTTCATCCACCCCTCCCGCTTTTCCATTCCTTAATTTTGAGATCACCTTTCGCACCTCCTCCATTTTAATTTCGGTGCACACGAAGTTCGATAGGTTTTCTTCGACCTGGTTCAGACACTCCGGTGGGTTCCCCATGCCCCATCGCTTATCGATTACCTTTTCCCAGTGCTTGACTAGTTCTGATGTGATTTGATCTTGATCGTCTGTAACTCTGCCATCTACTTTAATACTCTGTGGGTTACTTCCTTTGATACGTGAAACAGACCATGACCTGGGCCTTATGGATCGTCATCATGACCAATAGGGCTGTGCCACAACTAACTCAGACGTACATGTATGTACTATTTAATTAACATCAAATAATGAGGGAGTCTGAAATACAAAAATGTATACATAATTACACAATTTGTTTACAATAAACACGCTTTCAGCAACTGGAAGGAAGGCAATATTAGTCTAATATTAACAATGATCATAAACATTATCACATATCTTTCCCTGACAATCAATATTGTTGTGATAAATAAGCACCTAAGTGTAGTATACAATTGTTGAACACAACTGTACCAAGGGACAATTCTTCAAATATTGGAGAGCAGTAACCAAATATTGCACGCTGCCAACTGGATACCAGCATTGCTTGAACCTCGTGTATAACCAGATACAAGCAAAGCAGGTACCCAACAGACCTGTACCTGTATTATTGGATGCTTAATGTCACTTCCAGTATCCATGGCTATAAGCACATATGTACTTACATACAAATAATAGTCATCACTAATAGATCCCTCTTTCATTAAAATATTTCATTGCATGTTTAAAACAAATTAATAATAATCCACATTTACTAAAGGCCTTAACACACACTCACAAACACAACTTATTCCAAAATATATACTTTTCTTACCAGATTGTGGATCTAAGTCCCACTCAACATGTCCATCACCATCTCATCATCCAGTCATCATACCATAAAACCATTCTAACTGTGCTGTGAAAATGAGCTGCAAAATAACAATCCCATAACCGTTCATACAATCTGTTGAGTGAACATTATTTGTGTAATTCATCAGTCTCGTCAGTCTGTCTTTTAAAAATCCAATCTAACGAAAATACGAGGCAAATAAAGAATAAATAGATAATCGAAATGAAAGTAGAAATAAATAAATGAATAAACCTGAATGCATACTAACCAAAAATACCAGAATAAAACCCCGAAGAAACCAGAATCTTTACATAACAATCTCAACTGACTTTCTTTCAAAAATTGTCGAACCAACCAACCAAAAGTCCTGTTGATATCACATAACCTGAAAACCTGCGAACACCTATGGATGCCTGTAACAGCAACAACCCATAAACTCATTTCTAATCACACACAATACTGTATTCAATATAAAAGGGCTAAGTAAATCAAAACAATGTAAAATATAGATTATTTGAAATAACTGTTAAAATCTCGTCTGCTACATTACGTTTATTCACCCATTTCCAAAATATGTTCGAACTCAACCCCTCTGTCATTCTTATCGTCCTAATAAGACTGCTATTTCACACTTTCTGATTATTGTCTTTAATCTTATTTACTTTATTTCGTGCTTGTTGGGATTCTTCCTTTGCTACTGTGGCCTCGTTGCTTTCGGCCCCCTTAAGTTTTCTACTTCTGTATGCAGCACATTTAGCTTTTCTACCCTTTATGGCCCTTTTCAGTTCTTCATTCACTCTGTACCCAAGTTCCCGTGTTGGCACCCTAACCTTTCCTACACTTTCCTTCCCTGCCTCTACTAGGCTCGCAACTATGGCGTAGGCCATCTTCTGGACACTGGCCCCCATGTGTATGGTTGCAAGCTTTGGTTTCAATTTTTCTTCGAACTTTGCCCAATCAGCATCCTTTTTGAGTTCCCAAATCTCCTTGAAGCTTTCTTTGCTTTTTACTAGGTTTTTGGCCTTGATCATCACTGTAATCAAGTTGCGATCCCTATCCACCTCCATTTTACCCTCATCGTCCACTTCTACTCCTATCACCTCCCTCCATAAATTAATATCTGTGAGAATATAGTCGATTATTGATTTTCTGTCGTTCCTTTCCCAGGTCCATTTCCCCTTACACCTTGCGTCCCTGTTCAGAATCTTCAGACCGAACTATGCCTCTGTTTCATAATATTATAATTTTGTTGTTGTCGATACTTCAAATTTAAAACTAGATAATAAGGTTAGAAAAGAAAAATATATCTACACAAAATTGAATGGTGTAATTGTCATAATTGTGTTTGTATGAAAATATCATTTGATTGAAGGCTAAACTATATTTGTCACAGGACTTTAGGTATTCTCTTTCCAAGTTTTGTCTGCTACCCAAAAGAGTTGACACTTTCACCTGTCCATCTGCAGGGAAATTTGTGAACATCGTAACATTAACTTTCTTTGACACGCAATTATATTGTCAAATTTATCTGTACTGATCTCAGAGTCAAAAACCTTGTAATATGAAATTGGTACCACCGAAATCGCATGTCAGCGTGCATCAGTAACAATAAACATTCCCCGTGATTATATTACAGAAACGAGGCCCGAACAGTTATGAAATTATAGATAAATGAACTCATTAACAGAAATAATCATAGTTCTGTTCATGCCTTTCATTGACTGCCTTTTATATTGGATTCAATCAACAAACAAGATGTTGTTGTTGTAAAATTGACCGGTTCTGATAACAGTTAACCTTCCCAGAAACTTACTATAGAAAGATGATAGTCTAAAAATAAATTATGCAAAGTAAAACATAGAATGAACATTCACGCACTCTAAACCAAATCAGTTAGTTGATACAATTTTTACCCTCCCAAAAAAGGAGGGTGGGGGGGGGGGGGGATATAGTTGTGGCACTGTCAGTCCATCTTGTCTGTCTATACATTTTTCCGTCCATCTGTCTGTCTGTAGGCAGAATTGGTTTCCGCTCTTTAACTAAAATTCTGCTTGGCCGACTGAAACCAACTTAGCATGTGGGTTAGGTATTATGAGAAGTAGAGCCCTATTCATTTTTTTTTTATCAGAATCGGTTTCCACTCTGTAATTAAAGTTCCGTGTGGCCAACTGAAACCAAACTTGGCATGTTGGTTAAGCATGAGGGGAGGAAGAACTCTATGTATTTTGAGGTTATTGTGCCAAAGGTCAAGGACACAGTGATCTTGAACTTAAACATCTACCAGAGTTGGCTTCTCTAATTGAAATTTTGCTTGCCCGATCGAAACTGAACTTAGCTTGATGAAGAGAAGAACCCTATTTATTTTTGGCTTATTGTGTCAAATCTTGACCTTGAATCTAAAGTTTATTGGTCAGAGTTGGCTTCCGCTCTCTAATTAAAATGTTGTTTGCTTCATCGAAGCCAAACTTGGCATGTGGATTAGACATAATGAGAGAAAGAACCCTACATATTTGTTAGGTTATTGTGCCAAAGGTCAAGGTTACAATGACTTTGAAATTTAAATTTTATCAGTCAGAGCCGATTGAAATCTAACTTGGCATGTGGGTTGAGCATGATGAGAGGAAGAATCCTACATATTTTTAGGTCATTGTGGCAAGGGTGAAGGTGACAGTGACCTTGAACTTAAAATTTTATCGGTCCCCATCGAAACCAAACTTGACATGTCATCAAATACATATAATCTTATCTGTTTTATTTGAGTAAATACTACCAACAATGGCTGTGTTGATTTAATATATCACCAAGATTACTGCATCAGGGTGATTTTAGGGTGGATTGGCCTGCAATGGAGGCATCCTCTAGTTTTTAATGTGGTACTGTTAGTTTTGATGGCTTTTCCAATCTTTATTGTCATCAGTTCACTTTGATTGAGCATTCCATTGGCAGTTGTCATAACTAAACACCAGAAATGCCCCACATGATACAAAATACGTAAATTATGATAGTTTTTTTTTCCATAGTTCATGAATGAAATCATTTTTGTGAATTTTGACAATAATATTAAACCATTTTCAACAGAATTATAGGGTGTAATTATTACAAAATGTTCACATTGAACATTCTTCATTTTTCATTCATTCTTGAAGTTAGTTGTGACTCCAAACTTGTTGCTGTGAACTTTATTCATCAAAATAAAAATGACAAAATGGCAACAGCTGGGCATGTAGATACCATGGATTGGAATTAGTCTTACTGCTCTTTCTTTTAAAAAAAAAAATCTTCGAGTCTGTATTAGAAGAATTGCAAATTACAACTATTTAGTCATTTTAAGGTAATTTATTGTCAAAATTCTCTCTTCCTTATGCCGTAGCAGACTTTCAGGAAATGAATCCAACCACATGACAGCAGTTCCATACCAAATTTCAGTTTCCACATGTCCTACGTTTCTTACCAAACATTCTTGTTTATAATTTATTAGGGTTACATCTTTCTGGCCATTTCTGTACTTGTGAGAAAATGTTCTGAAATTTGACCAAAATTAGGTTGGACGACCCCTTAATTTACTGTTACATTAGACTCCACTTATATTTCTCATTTTTAGCTTAACTTGGCAAAGTCCAGATAAGCTATTGCCATCATGTATGCAGAAGTCTGTTAGTCTGTGAGTCTGTTCACATTTTCCTTTAGCACAGGCTGCTTCCCCCCCCCCCCCCCCCCCCCCCCCTAGTTCTTGTCCGATCATCACGAAATTTCATATGCAGGTTTGAGGTCATGTCGAGATGAGAACATTGCCTTTTGGTTGTGATCGGTCAATCCTGATTGCTGCCTGAGCCCAAAAACCTTTAGCACAGTCTACAGGTCGTATTTATGAAGGGATATCATTGTAACTTGGTAGGATGACTCCAGATAATGTCTGGATGAGAACGTCCACTTTTGGTCATGATCTGTCAACTGTGACGGCTGCCCAAGCCCAAAACCCCCAAACTTTTCGCTCAGTCTACAGGTCGTACTTAATATGGAGGGATTTCATAGTAATTTGGTAGGATGACTCTGTATGATGTCTAGATGAGAACTTCCCCATTTGGTCGTGATCTGTCAACCCTCACGTCTGCCCGAGCCCTAAAACCTTTAGCACAATCTACATGTTGTATCTATGGGGGATTTCTTTGTAACTTAATAGGATGACTCCATATAATGTCTAGATGAGAAGTCCCCTTTTGATCGCGATCGGTCAACTGTGACGTCTACAGGGGCCTGATGGCTACATAGGCCCGAAGCCCAAAAACCTTTAGCACAGTCTGCAGGTCGTATTTATGAAGGGATTTCGTTTTAACTTGGTAGGTCTCCAGATAATGTCTAGACGAGAATGTCTCCTTTTGGTCACGATTGTTCAACCGTGTCGACTGCCCAAGCCGAAAATGTTTAGCACAGACTACAGGTCGTATTTATGAAGGGATTTCATTGTAACTTTGTAGGATGGCTCAGCATATTGTTTAGATGAGGACCTGCCCTTTTGGTTGCGATGGATCAACCGTGAGGCTACACAGGCCCAAAGCCCAAAAACCTTTAGCACAGGTTACAGGCCCGGAAGGGATTTCATTGTAACTTGATAGGATGACTAACTTGGTAACTTGGTTGACATACATTAACTGTGAGGGTCACATTAACCCACCCCTCAATTCTTTTGTACAGTCTACACCTCAAATTATTTTTATTGAAAACACAGCATACAAGGAACAGAAATTAACATATTCTCAATTATCAAAATTCTTGACGTATTTCATAATCTTTTCATAAACATTTAACATTATCCTTTTCATCAAACACAACACATGGTCAAGTTAAGCTACAGTGTGATTGACACTTTCATTCTTGATTATTCCACCTTTGAAACTTGATGCCAAAACATCTTGTAGGGGACATACAATGTTTGTAAATGCTCTTGATAACAGCAACTTAGAGTAAGATTTCAAAATTTATAGGAAGAAAACAAATTTTGAAATGAAGCAATAGGAAAATCGGAAAACTTCATTTTTTAAAAATGTCTAAAGCTTTTTTTCTGATTGGTTATTGGGCTTCAAAATAAAAGTTTTCTTACATCATTTTTGGCATATACAGTACGTGTAGAGTGTATTGTCACTAAATCACCCACAGAGTGGAGATCCCATCCAAGCAATAATTGCAAATTTGTTGCAAAGCATAACAAGCACAAAGTTCCAGCCAATGGACCTCCATTGGCTGAAACATTGCTTGTGTTTCTTTTCCATGTGTACAGAATTTGAAAGTGATACTTTGGGTGATAACTCTACTCTGCAGGTGATTTTGTTACAATCCACTCTCCACTTACTGTATTCTGCAAAAATTCAGTTTCATGCCAAATTCCTAGTTTCACTGTGGGAAAAAATTGCTGCAGAAATTTTGATGCTCTGATTCAGTGTGCAAAGAACAGACATGTTAACCTCAGAAAAAAATTTTCAGGGAACTTGAGGGTGATTTTCAGGGAAATTGAATGAATTTCAGGGAAATGTATGTGCTCGAACAATAAACATAACCAAAAGATTTCAGCTCTTGGACCACCACTGGCACTTGGTTGCACCCTGTAGTTCATGGGCTAAAATCCCCCCCCCCACACACACACAACACACACACACACCACAACCTTTGGTTATAATTTGACCAAAGTGCACAGTCGTATATTAATTCCCTTCTGGAATGGGCAATAAAATGTAATTTCATTTTTCATGACTCACGCAATTTAATCCAACTTCCCCTTATTTAATGGTGATTGTGGTATTTCTATATATACACCAATTTCTGTGAGGGGATGTTTCAGCCTTTGGGGATCAAGATTTTTTCTCCTAATCCGTAATTCTGTACTGTTTTGAACTGTGCAAGTACCATTCGGAGCTTTTCGGGAATAAATGCCCCAACTGTGAATCGCGAGGCAGAACAATCAGTGTTATTGACTATTAAAAATTACGTCCATTGTGTATCGATTTTCAGTCATACTTTTTCGGCATACTGCAGAAGCAAGGTGAATTTTTCCGAACAAATTTACCCACTTTAAACTGTATTCTTCAACTTGGCCAAAGTGGATAACAAATCGAGTGGATAATTGAATTAAAAATGAGCAGACGTTTGAACCAAATAAAGAAATATATTTTCTTTAATTCTTTATGTACATTTTATTCACCAGGAATCATTAATTAAATGAATTGGATGCCAATTGGTGATGTAATTTAGTCAACTATTTTTACTTCGACACTCGTAAATTGATAACACAGCAAATTGAAATGAATAAAACAGAAAAAAACATGGATATAAGTGAAATATTTTGTAATAAAGGACTCTTTTATTAAATATAATTCACTTGTATGCATATTTTTTTGGTTTTATTCATTGTGATCAGAGCTTTGAAGGCCTATGATTTGACACGGAATGTCTGGAAATTGAAAAAGTTTCGACTGCACAATTTTCCGGGATTTTTGTCTAAAACTGATTCCCTTCTGGGAGGCCAGGAACTGCACTGATTTTACGGGATTTTCCTGGGCTTTCTCAGAGAGTTAACATGTCTGGCAAAGAAGGGTTAATGACATTCCACTCTTTGCAGCAGCTTGCTCAGCAGTAAAAAAAAATGTTCATTTAAAAATGTTTATTTAAAAATGTTTTATCTCAATTTATTGCAGTGTTTGCACTATCCAATAAATTGTAACAAGAGATTTATGAATTATTTTTGCTAAACTAAGGCACTTTTTGCTGGTAGCATTGTATCTTTGGGAAAATATACTCTTGTCTCAAACCACATTCAATCATTTGTGAATATCCATTGACATGTAATGAGATCTGTGCATGTGGAGTAGATTAGCTATTCTTTTGACTAATTTCACCTTCATTAACTACCTAAATTTGTTGCTGGTCTTATACAGTATATCTTGGTAGAATGTGCGATCAGATCAGACATGATTGAAGGAAACAAATGAAATGATAGAAAATGTTAGGTTGAGACAAATGTTGTTTTCCCAGGTCCTCAAACTTGAAACAAATGGAAATTTTCAGGACACACATGTACAGTTAAAACTAGAAGTCCTGCCATGAAATGCGCACAAATAGCATGTTAATCTATGCATTATGACCATAGTAAGGCCATCAAATTCTGTACATATGGCCTGTGCACAAGCTATGTTTCTGCCAATGGACCTCCGGGTAACCCGGAGGTCCATTGGCAGAAACTTTGCCTGTGCTTGCTATGAGTAACCAGGAGAACCTGCTTTGGATGCCATTTGATATGGCAGTTGCTCCCAATTTCTACGTGCAATTAAGCCTATCTGAGTGCACAGTTCGTGACATGACTTCTAGTTTTAACTGTATGGCTAGATGAAGAATAATTTCCATTGAATGAGGGGATAGAAACAAATTCCACACCTTGTCCTTTTCTCAATTGAGCTCTGTACTGTGGTTAACTGTATTTTCATGGTAATTACCTCTCTACTGGGGGATAATTCATTATTACTCAACAGTTACATGTACGCTAATAAATAAAAGTAGTAAGTGTTTGTTCTTTGCATAGTGGGTTACCTGGTAGACTTGATAATTAACTTTATCTGTGCTGCAAACCTTGGTATGTAATCAACACTAATCTTATGATTTTCTCTTAACATTGCTTGTTAACCATGTTAGTACCAAGACCATGCAGAGCAGCCCAGACTCCTGCAGCTCAATGAGATAGTTTCTCACAGTCCAGCTTTCTGCAGTCCAAGGGTTTATCCAAAGAAGGAAATTAAGAGCTACAATATAGCCATTGGTGTTTTTATACCCCAACTTTTTAAAAAAAAAAAAGTGGGGTATACTGGATTACCTCCACCCACCCATCCGTCCATCTATCTGTCTGTCCATCCATCCATCAGTCAGTCTATCTGTCCGTTCGTCCATCCATCCATACATCCATCCATCCACCCACCCTCCGATATCTGTTCGAGTTATAACTTGAACATTACTGCACAGATTTCGATGAAATTTCATACAGATGTTCACTATCGGGAGATCTTTCAGGAGAATCAGCAGTTTTGTTGTTGAAATATTTTTTCTCTGAGATATGGTCCTTTAAATATACAAAATAGCCATTTTTTTGTCTGTTTGCCTTGTTTCTTATCAACCTACTCACAATTGTTTACTACAGGCTTGCACTACAGTGGAAGTCCCTAACTCGGATAAAATACTCTCTATTTTTGTCTTTCCCAAGCAAGTTGGGAAAGAAAAGTGGTGCAAAAGCACCAATAAAAATAAGCCAAAACTGGGTCGAGTGCAACCGGCGCAGACCCAGTACGGGACGCTCTCTCCCAAGTACAACTCCACGACTTCCGTTGCCAGTGCGCATATACCGTCTCTAAAGACTCATTCTTTTTAAAATCCGCTTCGTGTCGAGATGTTTTTGCACGCTTATCAGTGTTACACCAGCTCGATGTTTGATGTTTCCTGATTCATTATACCACAGTGTATCCTTTGTATTCTCAGGAACAGTGTTTTATATTCTCTTTTTTCTATTATATGTCCATAATGTATATTTATTTGCTCTCTCTCGGGTCGCGCGCGATTTTCGCGGGCCACGCGGTTCGGACTTAGATTTTCACAATTATTGTTCATGCTTTTTTTGCAAATTTTTCTAATTGTGTTAGAGTTAGGTGTCAGCGGGGTACCACTCCTACAGTGTTTCTTCTTTCTGTTGAGAGTAGTCTTCCTGTTGGGTGGTTCCCGGTCGACCGTCTGGGGTCTTTGTTTCTGTCACCTTTCTCTCTTTGGGGGTGTTCTGTTTTCTGATCTCACCTTCTCTGCTCCTCTCACCTCTTTCATGCCTAGGACAATTCCTTGTGGGCAGTGTCTGCTGCCTAAGCATGTGGACGATGTACATTCGTCGTGTTCCTCCTGTAATGGGTGTTCGGCCGAGCGGCCGTGTGGTGTCTGTGGAACATGGTCTTCCACCTTTTGGGCGTCAGTAAATCGTGTCGTTCGTTCTCGTGGCCGTGCCTCCCGCTCCCGCGGGAAAGGAGAACGTGGTCGTTCAGGGCCTCCCGAGCCGACTTTGTCTGGTGAGAGTTATTCCTCCTCCGTGGGGGATGTGCAGTCTTTTCCTGTGGTGGATACTGCGGGAGCCGTTGAGTGTTCTGGTGTAGAGATGCCTGGTTCCGGGACTACGGTCCCCCTCCAGTCGACATCTGAGGCTGTCACTAGGGTTGTGACTCCTCCTTCGGAGCCGAGCCGGTGTGCTCTCTCCACTATTTCACCAGCCTCAACGACTCTCGACGTATCTACTACTGCTGCTGGTCCGTCTGCTTCGTTGTCTGTTTCAGCCGGCCTCGGCTTTTCGCTGCAGGGGACTGCAGAACTGTCAGATACTGTAGACGTGGGATATCGGCCCCAGCCTTCCCTGACTTCAACTCGGCGAAGTCGGAAGGGGCTGCCGGCCGAGCCCATCGCTGTGGTCTCGTCGCCGTCGAGTACCACAGTTGTGTCTTTGGATTCGGATGTTCGTAGTGGAAACACTGTGAACTCCGTGGCGTTTCCGTCCACTCACTCTGGTCACACGACCAGTTTTGGGGGACCAACGCCTTTTGTGCAGCCTGGACCTTCTGCCCCGCAGAGGTCCGCGGTGACTCTCATGAGTTCTCGCAATATTGATCCTCGGGGTGCATCGTACCCCTATACACGTCTGCCTTCAGATGTTTCGGCTGCCGCCCGTCGTCCTGCGTCGGGTGTTTTGGAGGATCGTGACCCTTCGCTGGTTAAGAGGGTCAGAGGTGAAGCCACTTTGCCGGTTCGCTCCCCTGTCGAACCGGTCGGTACAGGCAGTGAGCTTAGGGAGGCCCTCTCCTTACTCACTCAGGATCTCTCAAAGAGCCTTCCTGTTGCTTCCAGCGAGGCTATGGGTGGTTTCCAGGCGCCTCCTATGGCGCCGCCTCCCGGGATTGGAAACAGGCCGGTTTCCGATTCCTCTGGTGTCCCGACACCATGGGAGGCGTCGGCTGGTTTGCCCACGATGGGCTATGTGTCTTCCGACTCTGGGGAGGAGTCCGACATGCTTGAGGTCGAGGGCCAGCAGTCTTCGGACTTGGGGGCGGCTCTTGACTTTGTGTTTGGGTTTCTGCCTGAGCTCAAACCTGCTAACCAGCCGACAGTGTCAGCCTGGCCGCGATCATGGGTCGCGCGCCAACAGCCTATGGAGCAACCTGCTTCTGGGCGCCTTCGACCATGCCAGTCGGTACAGGTGGTTGAGGCTTTTTCAGCATTGGATGCCAAGCTGAATTCCAAGGCTTTGAAGACTTCGTTCTTCACCAGGGTTGACACCTTTTTGCCTCCTGTGCGTTATCGTTCCTACGATTCCGCCAATCCGTCAGTCTGCCAGACTTTGACGGTTCTGGATCAGGACTCCACTTCCCTCGGGCTTTGCAAGCCCAAGTCTGCCGTCATTCCAATGACGACTCTGGAGTCCACGTTGGGCTTATCTAGAGAGATGCTTGGCATGCTTTCTCTCTCAGATCACGTCGTCTCCGCTTTGGCTGCTTATCTGCCTCCAGATAAGTTTAACGAGGTACAGGCACCTTTGCGTGTGCTGTCCAAGGCGCTTATGCACCTTACTCACACGCATGCCTGTAACACGGCCAATTTGGAATTAGTTCGAAGGGACGCTGTGCTGGACACAGGACGATCCCTTCCCGAGGAGCAGCGTGCTACTCTTCGATCTGCTTCTTTGGCAGGTCCGCAACTTTTCCATTGTTCCGTGTCGACGGTCCGGGATGACGTCCTACGTCATTCCAAAGATCAGCTGCTGTTTCGTCAGCTTGATCAGCCTTCTCGGGGAGGCAAGGGCCGTTCCAAGCCTAACAAGTACCCTTCTGCTTCCTCTGTGAAGCAAAAGGCTGGTCCTTCTGCCGCCGCCTCTACTTCTTACTCACGGGGTAAAGGTAGGGGTCGGCAGAATCGAGGGAAGTCTCAGGATTCTTCATTTAGCAGAGGAGGTGGTTTCTCCTCTCGCGGGCCTCGTCGGGGCTCGAAATGAAGGTCCTCACCTCGACTCGTCCCAGGTTGGAGGAAGGATAGCAGAGTTCGCAGACCATTGGACCACCATCACATCCGATCAATGGGTGTTAGATGTTGTTCGGTCCGGGCTGCGCATATCCTTCCGACGGCACCCCACTCTGTCAAGGGTGCCTCTTCCAACCACAGTTCCTTCAGACGTTTTACGTCGGGAACTTTTGTCCACGGAGATTGCCAATCTCCTGGCAAAGGGGGCGATCGAGGTCGTCAAGAACGTTCAGTCAGTGGGTTTCTATTCCCGCCTGTTCTTGGTGCCGAAGAAGGACGGCCGACTCCGACCGGTTATCGATCTGAGCATCCTGAACCAGTCTATCATTGCTCCCAAGTTCAGCATGGAGACTTTCAGGTCGGTCCGCCAATCAATTCACCAGGGAGATTTCGCAGCCAGCATCGACCTGCGAGACGCTTACTTCCACGTTCCGATGCATCGGGCGTCACGGAAGTATCTCAGGTTCGCTTTTCTGGGGCGAGTTTACCAGTTCAAGGCCATGCCTTTCGGCCTCAACCTGGCTCCTTGGGCGTTCACCAGACTGATGTCGCATGTGATAGCGTTCCATCGCACACAGTCCAGGGTGACTACTTCGGCATATCTGGACGATATCCTCCAGAGGCATTCCAATGCTGCCTTACTGGAATTGGATGTCGCCACTCTGTTGAGCTTGCTCACGTCGCTAGGATTCAGAGTCAACGAAGAGAAGTCGGACCTGGTCCCTTCTCAGTCGTTTTGTCATCTGGGGATGTCTTTCCAAACCAAATTCAATTTGGTGGCTGTTCCCCAGGCCAAGGCTGTGATTCTTTCAGCTTTTGCTCTGACTCTGTCCCAGTCCAGGTCCGCGACCGCTCGGAGTTTTCTCCGGCTGATCGGTCTCTGCGGTTCGGTGACGGATCTCATTCCTCTAGGTCGGCTGCGTGTCAGACCTCTCCAACACTTTCTGCTCAGTCGTTGGAGACCGAATGTAGATTCTCTGGATCAGGTGCTTCCGTTTCCGGACTCTCTGTATCCTCACCTTCTTCCCTGGACAGATGTTCAGTGGATTACGCAGGGTGTTCCGCTGGACTTACCCACGTCCGATCGCGTTCTGACGGCAGATGCCAGCGATCTCGGATGGGGTGCGACGTTGGATCCTCTCGGTCTTTCCCTACACGGGATGTGGGACCAGGATCAAGCAGCTCTACACATCAACCAGAAGGAGCTTCTTGCTCTTCTTCTGAGTTTCAGGCAGTGGATCCCTCACCTGACGAATCGCCAGGTCCTTCTACTATCCGACAATTCGACAGTGGTTGCTTACATTCGGAACCAGGGCGGCACGCACTCGCTTCCGATGTACGAGTTAGCTCGGGATCTTTTACTGCTCGCTCAGGAGGTTCACGCCGGAGTGGTTGTTCGTCACATTCCCGGTCGTCTGAACGTCCTAGCCGACTCCCTGTCCCGACAGGGCAGGGTTATTTCCACCGAGTGGATGCTTCACAGGGCAGTGTTCCAGTCGCTTTGCGATCTCTGGGGACGTCCCCACATCGATCTCTTTGCGACTCGTTGGAACCATCGTGTCTCCGTGTCCAGATCCTCTGGCTTTTGCCGTGGACGCTCTGTCACTCGATTGGAACGGTCTAGTCGGCTACACCTTCCCGCCGGTTCCGATTCTTCCTCAGGTTCTCGCCAAAATTCGAACCTGCAGTTGTCGAATCATTCTGATCGCTCCCCTGTCGCCTCAGCGGGTGTGGATCAATCAGCTCCGCTCGCTGATGGCGGCGGTTCCGGCACGTCTCCCGCTACGTCGCGACCTTCTTTGTCAAGGTCGCCCGAGGAGGTTTCACGTCGACCCGACTTCATTGTGCCTTCACGCATATCTTTTGTCAGGTCCTGTCTCCTCCGTAGAGGTTTTTCGAGACGAGCAGTGGAGTGCATTTCTTCTTCAAGGAGGCACTCCACTGGTTTAGCTTATGCAGCTAAATGGAAGGTCTTCTGTCGATGGTGTGCTGATCACTCTGTTGATTATGCCAATCCTTCGATTTCACAGATTGCGGAGTTTCTGGTCTATCTGTTTGATTCTCGGGGTCTCCAGCCTGTTACCATCAAGGGTTACAGGTCTATGCTTTCAGAGACTTTTTCTTATGTGGGGAAGCGTCGTATCGGCACTAATCCTTACCTCTCCAAGCTTGTTCGGCACTTTTCTTTGAAAAGGCCTCGGTCTTTGCAGCTTACTCCACGATGGAATCTTTCGTGGGTGCTGCTTTGCTTGGGGGGGGGGGGGGGGGGGGGCGCCATTCGAACCTTTATCCCAGGTGGATATGCAATTTCTCACATATAAGACGGCTTTTCTGATGGCATTTGCTTCGGCCAGACGGGTTAGTGAGCTTCACGCCCTCTCGGTTGACCCGGCCTTTTTTAGGAGTTCTCCCAACAGTGTTACTTTTACCACTGATTGCTCCTTTTTGCCTAAGAATCAGTTACCAGATACTACTCCTCCTCCTATCTGTATCAGGGCTCTTCCCTCTGTTGAGGGTACTCGCCCTTTGCTCTGTCCGGTCCGTGCTATTCGCATTTATCTTGATCGGACACGCTTCATACGGAAGGGCAGAAAACGTTTTTTTCTGTCTCTCATTCCGGGTCGACAGAAGATCTCTCCTCAATCCATTTCTCGATGGATTTGTCTTGCTATTCGTACGGCTTATAGTCGTTTAGCAGCTGGCGATTGTATTACCAATCGTATTTCTGCCCACGAGGTGCGGGCACTGTCTACCTCTTGGGCTTATTCTAACTCCGTCAAGTTGTCGGATGTTATGCAGGCAGCCTACTGGAGAAATGCTTCTACTTTCTCCACCTTTTATTTACGCCAGTTGCAGGAGCAGTCGGAGGACCTTTTTGCCTTGGGTCCTCTTTCTTCTGCTCAGGCTGTTGTCTGCCATAGCCATTAGGCTTCTTGAAGGTCAGTTTCAGCCTTGTGCTGTTACTGCCCTTTTTTCTGTCTGTGTGTCACACAGGCTCATATGTCTCTTTTCATTGTCCTTTACCAATGATTGCGACATTCTGGTTGATAAGCCTCGGGACCTCTTCCTTCTGCTTCACGGTTCCAGTGCACTAGGGTTATGTGGGGGTTGGTTATGCGATTCCCTCCAGCCTTTTGTCTATTCAGCCTGTAGTAAACAATTGTGAGTAGGTTGATAAGAAATCTAAATTTTATAGTAAATTTCCTTTCTTATTATACCTACCACAATTGTTTACATGGAGGCCCTCCCGTCTTCTTTACGGGTAAAGAATCTTTCCTCCCCGCTGATCACATAACTCTAACGTTTACGGATTCAAAAAGAATGAGTCTTTAGAGACGGTATATGCGCACTGGCAACGGAAGTCGTGGAGTTGTACTTGGGAGAGAGCGTCCCGTACTGGGTCTGCGCCGGTTGCACTTGACCCAGTTTTGGCTTATTTTTATTGGTGCTTTTGCACCACTTTTCTTTCCCAACTTGCTTGGGAAAGACAAAAATAGAGAGTATTTTATCCGAGTTAGGGACTTCCACTGTAGTGCAAGCCTGTAGTAAACAATTGTGGTAGGTATAATAAGAAAGGAAATTTACTATAAAATTTAGATATCTCAGGTTTGGGTTATGGGATCTCAATGAAATTTGGAATGGAGATTGTTAGTGGGAAAGGCTTTCAAATGAGTCTCTAATACTATTTCTTACATTTCACTTTCTAGACTTAACCCCTTTTTAACTTTGAAAATTCGCTGTTTGCCTTGTAAAATAGCCATTTTTTGTCTGTTTGCATCGTATCTCAGGTTTGAGTTATCGGATTTCAATTAAATTTGGATTGAAAAGTATTTATGGGAAAGGCTTTCAGCTGAGTCATGTCCCTGTATTAAAACAAAGAAAATACATGCAAATCACCTCCCCACATGTGGTATTATGTCTGTTCTATATCTCGTTTGTGGATTGTCTGATCGTCACTTGACTTCCGTAAGAGGTGCAGGGTTCGTACGTGAGTCTGGAAGTCTGGAAAAAGTTTGGAATTTTTAAAAACATTTTCCTAGCCTTGAAAAGGTATGGAAAATGACGTTTTCATGTAAATGGTATGGAAAAAGTATAGAAATTTAATTAAAACATTCAGAATCACTTTCGCAGTTGATGAAATTCAAATTTCTTACTAAATTTCTTTTTATTTTAGTTTTTATTTCGTTTTGAATCAAATTTCGATACTCATAAAATTTAGGCCTTTGTAACCCAACACGGAAATAGCTGATCTGACACAAGCATTAACAACCATTAATTGATCCGTATATTTCCGTGATCAAGATGGCTGCACCCAGTGATAATGTGTTCATGTCCCGATACCAACCGCAACACCTTGCAGTGATTGGTCAATGCGGGGGCGCGGTGGCTCAGTTGGTAGAGGTGCAGGCTGCAAGCCGAGAGGTCCTCGGTTCGAATCCCACCTGCGGCAACCGCGTTGTGTCCTTGGGCAAGACACTTCACCCCGATTGCTTACATGGGGGCACGATGACGCTGTGTACTGAGGCGTACTGCACGTCGATGGTGCGCATGTCTTCAACCAATCTAACCCTGCCTGTGCTGCGGTGCAGAGTTCAGAGTTACGATATTGGAGAGCTGACAGCTGCTCGTCGTTGCTCGGTGGTTCTCTCCGGGTACTCCGGCTTCCTCCACCCGTAAAACTGTCACGATCACGATTAGCCATTGTGCATAAGTATGTGACCTTAAACACCAATAAATAAATAAATAAATAGATTGGTCAATGCCTCGTTGATTTTATTTTATGTCGCTGGGCACGCGCATATGTCTACTGTCAGCGATTCTTATGTCCACTGTCAAGGAAAGCGTCTCGTTGCCATGAGCAATGGTTAATAGCAATATCTTTTTTCACTTGAAATCAGCTGAGACAAATACATTTAACTGAAGTAAAATACACACAAAAGTACCGTTATTACGTACAAAAAGATTAGTTATGTAAACATGGGTAATTATTTATGAAACCGATTAGATTATAAGGTCTCTTTTCATTAATTTACTGTAACATAAACTGAAACTGAAACGGCGGTGTTTTTTTGTTATTTAAGATTACGATAAAATGAAAAAAAAAATTTCCAATTCAATTTTACTTGTGTAAGAATGGGACATGTACGTTATTCTGTTTGTTGACAGGGGACATGGTCTCACATTTCCTGCATGAAACATATATTCAACCTCGGCTGATGCCTCAGAATAACTTATAATGTTGTGAACGTCAAGAAAAACAACACACAAACTTGAATTTTTGATCTGCTAAGTTGAGACATTGTGTAATACCATCAACAAATTAAAGTGAAAGGAAATTGGGAAATGTTTGTTTTCAGAAACGTTGTTGGAATATCCCAAATACACACGCTGGATTAGCAGGAACACAAAATTCAAAACAAAGTCAGAGGCAAAATGGCTCATCTGTGGCAAGTGTTTTGACGTCTCAAATACAGGGGAAGTGGCATTAACAAGACATGAGGCCCCCAGAAAACATACTATTTTGGATAGAAAAAATACAAAACAAAAAAACACAGCACAGCCAACAATTGTTGATTGATTTGTTACTGAAGAATTTTAATAGTTTTGGTTCATCAGTTGTGATAATTGGTGGTAAAAACTCAAGAGAACTGGCACTGGTAGTAAGCTTAAACTCCAACACATTGCATATACATGCAAAAAAAATCCCCCCAAAATGCCACTTTCTAGTGACCAAAATAACAAAAAAAATTCGGGAATTCGCTGTAGCATATTAAAGTTTAAAACACGAATAGTATAATACGCCTGTGTGCTCTGCACTCTACTTTTTTTGTTCATGACAATGAGAGAAAACACAAGTACACAAATTACGATGATGTTCATCATAATGTTCAGGTCAGTTTTAACCAATCAGAAAATTGAAACGACAGCATGTGATCTATTTGCATACTATCATGTGGCTCACTGTACACACAGGCTGCTATACTATGGAGAGCATCCAATTCAAATGAGCGGTGAACTGTGTTTTGCAAACTGGTTTTTCCAATCAATGTCTGCATCTCCGCCTGATTCATTTATTTCATCGTGTCACACAACAGGATAGTTACTGGAAGCGATAATATATCAAAGATTCACCTTGACTTTGTATGAAAATAACAGAGGTATTTGATAATAAATCATGAATTATTGTTTGTGAACAATCGATTTTGAATGTCAAATTACCACAAACAACCCAACTACTTTGCAAGAAGTTCCGAAACTTAACCAAAAGGACAGAAATGGACCTGAATATTACCTGACACACACTCATTCTTGAAATATGCACTGTGCGGAGAGCAGTTATAAAAAGAACATGTCACAGTTGGTTTCTTAGAATGGAAAAATAGTCCTTGAAAATGAATGACATAGCCCTTGAAAAGTGCTTGAATATAGGGACCTGCGAACCTTCGATTATTCGATTCGATTTCGAATCCTTGCAGCTATTTGATTCGATTTGATACTGGTGTCATGGGTTCGAAATTTTCGAATCTCGTCGGACTAGGTCGGGAAAACTTTTTTCACGCCACTGTGCCGATACGTGTGTTTCTGCTCCGATAATAGGCTTGCAATCACATTCGTTGATCAGTTAGTTAGGTGCGTGCATCGGAGTAGCACCCCCACCCACCCCCATCCGGTAACATTCCCGTTATAACCTCGCAACTTGGTCTTAAATCGGCATGCTCGCATGATCGCATTGTATATGCATTATGCACACCACTGTGTGTTACGGGAGTTCGACGAAACCAGCATGTTTTACAGTAAAGTGCAGTATAATAGAATTACCCCCCTTACATTGCAATTTGCAATGAAGTGGTCACGCATTTACATAAAGACGCCGACACGGAATGTATATAAAATGGAGAGGTCAATGTGCGTTTATATACGTCGTGAATCACTCGTGATTAAAGATAAGGGGAAGTTGGTAACAGCAGTTATTGTCGATACATGTGATGACCCAATGAAGTTGAATGAACGTACCAGAACAAGCTAACTTATATGATATACCAGGCTGTGGAATTGCGTTTTGTTTAGTTTGAATGGTTTAATTTAGCTTTCGATATTTCAATTCGTGCGTGACGTGTGTTTACAAAAGTTCAGTATGGCGGAAATGGTTGTTGAAAGCGACGTTAAGTTCCAGTGAAACAAATCCAGATTGGTTTCTAACACGTTTATGGTTGGTGTCGAATGATCACATAAAATTAATTTTTTGCTGTAAAATAAAGACAATAATTTTGTTGTTTGCCTCATAAAATAGCCAATTTCTTGTCTGTTCGCCTTGCATCTCTGGTTCATGTTATCGGATCTCAATGAAATTTGGAATGAAGATTGTTTATGGGAAGGCTTTCACAGTATCATGGTCTTTTTCTTCTCTTGCCATTGTTTGGCAGTATGCACCGTGGGCATATGCACTAGGGAGTGGCCCACCTTTTGTTGTTTCTGGCATTTCTATATGGACTATAGTCCTGCTCTTGTACTATAATCTTTCCAATCAGTTTCAATCATGTCAGATGAATTATTGCATAAGGTCTGACCTATCACACCACACCGTCTGTCAACAATTTGTTCATTATGGTCAACAGCCTGCAAGTTCTTGACTGATTATTTACCAAATTTAATATGGGTGATCAGGTTCTCATGCCTCGATGAGAATGTCCCCATTATGATCCCTGTTGGCAACCTACAGTGGGCGTTACATTGGCCATCATGGATTTTTTCAACACGATCAGCAGAGTAAGTGTTGATTAACCACAATTTTATTGACCTCAACTTGGAATAGATTTTTTGGAACTAATCTTGACATTGGTCTACATTCTGTGGAAATTCCTCGAAGTGTTGTAGTGCATGTTTTCTGTGGAAGACAAGTTCTGTTTTACTGTTGTAGTAGGTCTCAGTAACCTCGTCTTATGAAGCAAGACCTTTAAAGCGCGGAACATAATTATTCACATTGAGCTAAGTTTTACTAATTGTTGTATGGCAGTCTGATGAAGCTATAGATGCTGAAAGTGACCTTAGCCCTTAATGGCCGGTAGATTTTTATACTTTTATGTTACACTTTGACAGTTGACATACTGTGGCTTTGCAGTTGATTTTAAGCAAGTTTTGGCTGCTTATATAGGCAGCCAAGACTTGCCTAGAAACAAATGCCAAGGTTCTTTGAATGCAACTTACACCTGGTCACCTGTTGTGTTGCACTAAAAAATGATCCAAGTGTTTAGAATTAGGCTCTAAACTGGTAGTGCTCTAAATATTTGTCAAAAAAATTGGTTCACGTGCCTTTGACTTACTACAATTTTTGGGTGAGTGCTGAAAGCCTTCTCATATAAATTGTAGCAAGGCATATTCATATTTCACTTTGAAGATATCATGAAGAACATCCACAGAACATGAAGCTTTTAAGTTGTGGCAGGAGGAAGCCAAAATATGGAATTTCAGCACTTAGCAAGTTAAGGGTTAACCCTAAGTAAATAAATATATAAATGTATATCACTGATTTTTCTTACCTGATCAATTGCATATTCTTGTTTATTTCAGGCCTGCCAATGAATATGTTCGCCCCAACAGTTCTGTACCTTCTCTTACTGATCACCAGAGTTCTTCACAAAATCACACAAATAACAATAACAATAATGTAAACATGCGAAGTTCTCCAGTGAGTGATAGCACAAACCAATCAAATAGTCAGAGTCAGAGTAACAATCATAGTTCATCTTCATCTGGTCGGAATAATCCTCGACGGCGGTCAACTCGACATCGAAATTATTTAAGTAGAGCACAGTTACACAATTTGGTAGAGTTACCAGATGGATATGGTAAGTAATGCGATGTTAATATATCCGGCCTGTGCTATGCATAAAAAATGCCATTCATATTTTTTTTTTTTTCGATGATCACCAGATCATAGCTTATCATGACCATCCATTCAACAAAGCTCATCAAGCTCATCATTTAGGGGTCATAAGGTATGCTTTTGAGGCAAAAAATGAAATATTTTAGTTATTCAAGAAATTATTTTGCAAGTGTAAAATTGTCTCCATGTTAGGTAAAGTGTTGCCAGGTCCATCCATCCATCGTCCATATGTCTGTCTGTCTGTCACACATTTGTCCACTTTACTCTTCCTACATTTATTAATATTAATTTTTACAAAATTCAGTTTCAGGTTTGTGCAAATCAAAACCTTGAGCTCATATTTGGGCTCCCTTTAGGAGCCCAGATTTTAACTCGGTGCAATATGAGGAATATTCTTTAAAACTCCTCTTTTCCAGAACCACCAATGAGAATTTGTTGATATACGCCATCCTGGGAGGTGCATATATAAGTTTGTTCAAAGGAAGACCCTGGGTTCATATTTATGCTCCTTATGGAAGTCCAAATTCTAACTTGGGGCAGTATGAGGAATATTCTTTAAAAATCATCTTCTCCAGAACCACCAATCATTATCTTTTGATATATGGTATACAGCATTCTTAGTTGGGGCAGATTCAAGTTTGGTCAAATCAAGTCCCTGTTTCCTATTCGAGCTCCCCGTGGAAGCCTCAATTGTAACTTAGTGCAATATGAGGAATATTCTTAAACATCTTCTTCAGAACCATCAGTCAGGATCTTTTGATATTTGGTATACAGCATTCTTTGGGTTGTCAGATACAAGTTTGTTCAAATCAAGTCGCTGGGTTAATATTTGGTAGCCCAAATTTTGACTTTGTGTAGTATGAGGAATAATCTTTAAAAATCTTCAGATTCTTCAGTCAAAATCTTGTGATAATTTGCATAAGAGCATGATTTGGTGGGAGGGTGGGGGGGGGGGGGAATCAGATTTCAATTTGTCTATTCCAGGTTCCTGGGTTTGCATTTGGGCTCCTTATTCAGGCCATGAAATTTCATGCAAATGTTCAGTTTGTGTGATGGCATTTCAAAGTTAAAATACCGCAAATGATGTGTCATTCACGCAAAAATTCCAACACAAACAAACATGTTTTTCAATGTGTGATTCCCTGATAGGCAGATAAGTATTTACTACTAATTAGGTAGAAGTGGGAATTGTCTTGTTTACTGAACTTACACAGTGTGCACAAATTTTACACCAGCGTTTCTAAACACCACATTTCAACACGTTACTGATGAAAGTAGTAAACATTTAATAAAATCCCAGACTAACCAATTGCTACAGGATGACTGTCATTAAATAATATGTTTAGCTCAACTTGACGATGTCATGTATGAGCTGTTAGGATGGGTTGCGATCCGTCTTCCATCAGTCTTTACATGTCTCTGTCCATCCGCAATTCCTTTAGCACATCCTCATCTCTCACCCGATCAGTTCCAAATTTCATATGTGGCTTTGGCGCAGTGTCTAAATGGGAGCCATTGAATTTTTCCGAATTTTGTTGAAAAACATTACTGCCAGCGTCCATCTTAGATTTGGCATATAAATTGTCAACAATTCCATTGGCACACCCTACAGGCTACATCTCTCATCTGTTCTTTTTCAAATCACATGTGTACCTTTGGTGCGATGTCTAGATGGGGCTATCAGTTATTCTGAATTCATTGAAAAACATGGTCATCAGTGGCCTGCTGGAATTTGGCATATAAATTGTCAACAATTCCATTAGCACACCCTGCAGGCCACTTCTCTCTCACGGTCTTTTTCAAATTCCATATACAGCTTTGGTGTGATGTCTGGATTTGGAAGCTATCAATTTTTTCTGAATTTCCTTGAAAAGCATGGCCGTCAGTGGCCATCTTGGATTTGGCATACGAATTGTCAACAATTCTATTAGCGCACCCTACAGGACGCATCTCTCACCTGATCATTTTCAAATTTCATATGTAGCTTTTGTGTGATGTCTTGATAGGAGCTATTAAATTTTTCTCAATTTTGTTGAAAAGTATGGCCGCCAGCAGCCATCTTGGATTTGGCATATAAATTGTCAACAATTCCATTAGCACACCCCGCATCTCTCTTCCGATCTTTTTTGAATTTCATTTGTAGCTTTGGTGTGATGTCTAGATGGAAGCCATTAGTCCGTGAGCTAGGAAGGTCAACTGTGCACCCCCCCCCCCCCCCGCCCCTCCCCTCCCCACTACTTAACTTCCTTGGTACCAAAATGTGTGCCAATGTATACTATTTACGAAACAAGTTAACAGAAACAATTTTGGGATGCAATATGCTAACCAGGTAGATGTTTAACCCTACCCAACCCTAAAATTTGCTCCAATCCGTTAGGGGGTAGGGGTAACTTTTTTGTCACTTAAGCTATCAAAATATGGTTCAAACCCATAGTATTTGGTATCATTTTAAAGTGAATACAACAAGGAACAATATTGTTACTAAACTTGTTCACGAGGGTCCAAGGTGATTACGTCAAGAGGTCAAAAGGTCATCGACTGAAACTGAAAACGCAAATTTCAAGAGTTTTTGTTGCATGTTTTTCACATTTGTAGTTTGTCCAAATGACTAATATCTTACTTTCTTTGTGTTTTCAGATTGCACAGAGTATACGTGATCAAAATAAAACTGATTTAGTGCATTGATTAGTGAACTGTACTTACCAGGGGGATACTTAACCCTACCCTCCTTTTGGGCTCGATCAAATTTGTTAGGGGTAGGGGTAACTGTTTTGGCTCTTAACCTTTCAAAATATTGGCAAACCCTATTGTGTGTGGTATCATTTAACAGCTAATTGACCATGCAAAAACATAAGAACTAACACTGATTATACAAATCCAGAGTGATGACATCAGTGGTCAAAAGGTCACCGAAAAAAGTCAAAATGCACATTTAAAGGCATTTTTGCAATATTGGCAAATGTGTACTTTGCACAATTGACTAATCGTCCCCCGAGTTCCAGGTTCTTCTATCTTTCAACTGATACAGTAGGTAGATTGGACAACCTGGAACTCAGGGGACGTAATGTCTAAAATTCTCGGTGTTTTCAGATTATATGGAGTATATTCGCCCAAAATAAAAAATGATTTTGTTGATCAGAATTACATATTCTAGACTTTCAGGTCATGAATCTGCTCCTAGCAGATTCACTTCTATGAAAAAATTTGGGCTACGGGAACGTAAACTTACTTTTTGTTTGTCCAGTGTCAGCCAATATCAACAATACAATGGTAGGTATCTTTTTGAAGATAATTAAATGTGCTTTGAGTCAAAAATTAAAATTCAATTTTGGAAAGTTTTTCAATAAAAGCTTTGCAAAACTGAAAAACATATTTGTGCTTGTTATTATATTAATGTTATGTAGTCAGATTCAACAAACTGAAGTGTATTGATACACTTCAGTTTGTTGAATCTGACTGTATTACATTAACGAATAACAATTAATGCACTGCCCTTGAAACTCATCAGACCTCAGTGTCCCTCTCATCACTGCTGGAGAACTCTTCTAATCCCTTCGGATCACTGGAATCATTATGAACAACATCCGGAACGTCAACCAGCTGGCTAGGCATGCACTCAGAGTCTGTCCAGTTTGGACACATACATGCTTCATCGTCATCTTGCTTCCATCCATGCCCATCAGGGTTTGGGATTTCAGGAACCGCAATCTAAGCCCTTCTCCAAATTCCAACCTGGTAACTGTCTCTCATAGCATGCTGTATCAAACAACTTTTACATGGTGGTAATAGGCTGAGGTCAAAACTAGTTTTTCTCGAAAGATCCTCACCACATTTCACTTGTAACATAAGATATCTAACTTTGTTTACATCCTTGATGCGGGGATATCCTTTCAGATTGCAGGTAAACTCTTCCAGTTCCCACATAAGTTCATCAGGAGGAACCCACACATCACCAATTATTGAAAAGGCTTTCTGAAATTTGTTTTTTTTTAAGAATTTTGAAAGCCTTCACCTTTCCCTTCCCCTTGAAACGACTCACACTATTACATCCAGTGAATGCGTGCAAACCGAGTGACGCGCTGCAAAATTCAGCCGAAAACGAATTTGAAAGGACTGTTATATCAATGCATTGTTTTTAGCTCAACCTTACAAAGTCAAGCTGAGCTATTGCCGTCATTTCTTGTCCGTTGGCGTACGTACATTACTATGTTAGTGCGTTAGTATGTCCATCCACAATTTCCTTTGGCACACCTCACAGATCGCATTTATCATCAGATCACTTTCAAACTTGGTATGTTTGTTTGGGGTGACCTCTAGATGAGTGCTATCGATTTTCTTCGATTTCCATCAAAAAATGTTGCCACGGCCAACATTCTTAGAACTTAATTTAGTCAGACCACAATATTTCCCTTTGGCACACCCTACAGGGCACATTTATGATTGGATTGCTTTGAAACCTGGTATGCTTGTTTAGGGTGACCTCTAGATGGGAGCTATCAATTTTTTTCCATTTTCGTCAAAAAATGTTGCCGAGGCCAACGTTCTTAGAACTTAGTTTAGTCAGACCACAATATTTCCCTTTGGCACACCCTACAGGGCACATGTATGATCGGATTGCTTTGAAACCTGGAATGCTTGTTTGGGGAGACCTCTAGGTGGGAGCTATCGATTTTCTTCTATTTCTGTCAAAAAATGTTGCTGCGGCCAACGTGCTTAGAACTTAGTTTCGTCAGACCTCAATATTTCCCTTTGGCACACCCTACAGGGCACATTTATGATCGGATTGCTTTGAAACCTGGCATGCTTGTTTGGGGTTACCTCTAGATGGGAGCTATCGATTTTCTTCGATTTCCATCGAAAAATGTTGCCACTGGCAATGACCTTCAATGAACTTAGTAAAAACTTAGTGCAGTTAAGCATCAATATTTCCCTTTGACACACCCTGCAGGGCACATTTATGATTGGATCACTTGCAAACTTGATGAGCTTGTGTGGGGTGACATCTATATGGGAGCTGTCGATTTTCTTCCATTTCTGTCAAAAAATGTTGCCGCTGACCTTTGAACTTAGTCAGACCTCAATATTTCCCTTTAACACAGCCTTCAGGGCACATTTATGATCGGATCACTTTGAAACTTGGTATGTGTTTTCCGTGTGACTTCTAGATGTGAGCTATTGCTTTTTATACGCCTGTTTATAAAAACGGTCGTATTATGTTATCAGTCTGTCTGTCCGTCTGTCTGTCCATAAACAATTTGGTTTCCGTTCATTTAAAGTCGAACGCCTTGACGGATCAACATCAAACTTTCAGATGTTGTTTGTAGCAATAAAATACAGGTCAAATTCGACATTGGTGTTTCTCAGTCCATCCGCTGCAGAGTTATGGTCCTTTGAAAACACAATTTTTGAGAAAAAAAAATGGTTTCCGTTCATTTAAAGCCGAACGCCTTGACGGATTGACACCAAATTTTTCAGATCTTCTTTTTATACGCCCGTTTGAAAAATGGGATGCATTATGTGAATGGTCTCTCCACCCGTCTGTCTGTCTGTACGTCCATGGACGCATTTAGTTTCTGGACGATAACTTTAGTTGTAATGGTTTGAGCTGAGTTAAATTTGGCATGTGGATTTAGTATGACAAAATACAGGATGGGTTCGATTTCCATTTTTAGCGGCCCATTTGCAGTAGAGTTATGACCCTTTATTTATGGGAATTTAGCCCAACTTCTCGTTTCCGGACGATAACTTTAGTTTGTCTTGACCGATTTATTTCAAATTTTCAGTTTTTGGTTTTTGACCCCAATCGCATATACCTTTCCAGAGTTATTCCCCTTGAATGATTGCAAATTTGTGGATTTTGTGGTATGCGGATGATAACTTTAGTTTGCCTTGACCGATTTTTTTCAAATTCTCAGATTTTGTTTTTGACCGCAAAGCACAGCTCAAGTTCACCTTTGGCCATAATCGCATGTACCGTTCCATAGTTATGCCCCTTGAATGATTGAAGATTTGTGAATTATGTGGTTTCCAGATGATAACTTTAGTTTGCCTTGACTAATTTGTTTCAAATTCTCAGATTTTGTTTAATTATGGCCACAAAGCACAGCTCAAGTTCACTTTCGGCTAAAATTGCATGTACCTTTCCAGAGTTATTCCTCTTGAATTTGTGCATTTTCTGTTTTCCGGGTTATAACTTTAGTATGGCCTGACTGATTTTTTATACGCCTGTTGAAAAACCGTCGAATTATGGAATCAGTCTGTCTGTCTATTTGTCCATCCGTCGGTCTGTCCGTTCGTCAGCATTTGGTTTCCAGATGATAACTTTATTAATTTTTTTTCGATTGACTCCAAAACTTGGTATGTGGTTTAATCAAAACAAAAGACAGGTCAAGTTCAAATATGGGGACAGTTCGAACTTTGAAGTTTCCCTGAATTATGGCCCTTGTTGGACAGAGAATGCATCAAATATTTGGTTTCCGGATGATAACTTTTATTATTTGTTTTCCGATTGGGTCCAAACTTGGTATGATGTTTAATCACAACAAAATACAGGTCAAGTTCGAATATGGGGTTGGTCCGAACAATTTTCACCCTCACCCCCATTCTTACCCCAACCCTTCAAAAATACAAAATGGGCGTATAATGTCCCGCTACGTGGTGCTCTTGTTTTCATTTCCATAAAAATTTATTGTCGTTATCACCAACCTTTGAATTTACTGCATTTGTGCATCAACTTATCCCTTTTGCACTCTCTGCAGGGTATATTTATGAATTTCCATAAAAAAAACCATTGCCACAATCAGTGACCTTCTACTTAGTGCATTTGTGCATTAGCATCTTCCTTTGGCATGCCTCAGAGGACACATTCATTATCAGGTTGTTTTGAAACTTTGTATGCTTATGCAGGGTGACAAAGATAGGAGCTATTGATTTTCTTTTCATTTCCATCAAAAACTGTTGCTGCTAGCAACAATCTTTGAATTTATTGCATTTGTGCATCAACATTATTTGACATGGCTTACAGGCCACATTTATCATAGGATTGTTTTTGAACTTGGTGTGCTCATTAGGCAAGAACTTTAGATAAGAGCTGTTGATAAGCATTCATTTCTGTGAAAAAAGTTGCCATTTACAATAACCTCTGAACACACTGCATTTGTGTATCAACAGTCTTCCTTTAGCCAGTCTTACAGTTTACATTTAAAAATGCATGGATTACTCTGACGTTGTGCACACACAATGCTGTTATGTTGAAATTTCATCAAATAACATTGGTACCAATGGTCTTCAATTTTGCCATTTCATTTATAACTTACCAAGTTCAAGTTTGTCAAGTTGCGCTACAGTGTCATTGACACTTTCATTTATTCCCCTTTCCTGTTTCGAACAATATTTGTAAGCCATTCAAATTCCCAGCATGGTACAAAAGGATAAAAAAAATATCCTAGCCTTATCCTCTTAACTCGCACCATGGTCCCTAGCATAGCGGCAGTATAGGACTACATGCAAGTCTGTTTCTTCCTGTGTTGAACACAGTGATTGAATTTCCTTACATAACACTTGGTTTCCATCAGATGTAAGCCGAAAAGCTTTACCTTCGCAAATAAGGATCACTTCATGATTTTGAAGAGTTACAGAATTTGAGCTACTGCTCCAATGGGTTAGCATTAGATTAACCAGCTGTTTTTTACTGTCATCATTGGAAAGAAATAGCTTCCAGTCTTTGGGTTTTCTGGTGCTAGCAATACCCACTATTAGTTTCTCAGAGCAACCTCTTATTACACGTTCCATGGATTTCACCGAATCCTCGGCATACATCCTAGGATTTTGTCACATATCTCTCCAAATGTGTCGATATAACACCCCTTTCAAATTCATTTTCGGCTGAATTTTGCAGTGCATCACTCTTTTTACTCGCATTCACTGGGGGCGATAGTGTGAGTTGTTTCAAGGGGAAGGAAAAGGTGAAGGCTTTCAAAATTCTTGAAAAAAACCAATGAATTTCAGAAAGCCTTTTCAATAATTGGTGATGTGTGGGTTCCTCCTGATGAACTTATGCCGGAACTGGAAGGGTTTACCTGCAATCTGTACGGATATCCCCACATCAAGGATGTAAACAAAGTTAGATATCTTATGTTACAAGCGAAATGTGGTGAGCATCTTTTGCGAAAAACTAGTTTTGACCTCAGCCTATTACCGCCATGTAAAAGTTGTTTGATACAGCATGCTATGAGAGCCAGTTACCAGGTTGGAATTTGGAGAAGGGCCCAGATTGCGGTTCCTGAAATCCCTAACCCTGATGGGTATGGATGGAAGCGAGATGACGATGAAGCATGTATGTGTCCAAACTGGACAGACTCTGAGTGCATGCTGGTTGGCGTGCCGGATGTTGTTGATAATGATTTCAGTGATTCGGAGGGATTAGAAGAGTTCTCCAGCAGTGATGAGAGTGACACTGAGGTCTGATGAGTTTCAAGGGCAGTGCATTAATTGTTATTATGCTAATGTAATACAGTCAGATTCAACAAACTGGAGTGTATCAATACACTTCAGTTTGTTGAATCTGACTACATAACATTAATATAATAACAAGCACAAATATATTTTACAGTTTTGCAGTGCTTTTATTGAAAAACTTTCCAAAATTGAATTTTAATTTTTGACTCCAAGCACATTTAATTATCTTCAAAATGATACCTACTATTGTATTGTTGATATTGGCTGGCACTGGACAAACAAAAAGTAAGTTTACATTCCCGTAGCCCGAATGTTTTCATAGAAGTGAATCTGCTAGGAGCAGATTCATGATCTGAAAGTCTAGAATATGTAATTCTGATGAACAAAATCATTTTTTATTTTGGGCGAATATGCTCCGTATAATCTGAAAATACTGAGAATTTTAAACATTACGTCCCCTGAGTTCCAGGTTGTCCAATCTACCTACTGTATCAGTTGATAGATAGAAGAACCTGGAACTCGGGGGACGATTAGTCAATTGTGCAAAGTACACATTTGCCAATATTGCAAAAATGCCTTTAAATTTGCGTTTTGACTTTTTTCGGTGACCTTTTGACCTCTGATGTCATCACTCTGGATTTGTATAATCAGTTTTAGTGCTAATGTTGTTGCATGGTCAATTAGCTGTTAAATGATACCACACACAATAGGGTTTGCCCATATTTTGATAGGTTAAGAGACAAAGCAGTTACACCTACCCCTAACAAACTTGATCAAGCCCGAAAGGGGGGTAGGGTTAAGTATCCCCCCTGGTAAGTATAGTTCACTAATTAATGAACTAAATCAGTTTTATTTTGATCAAGTATACTCTGTGCAATCTGAAAACACAAAGAAAGTAAGATAGTAATCATTTGGACAAACTACACGTGAAAAACATGCAACAAAACTCTGAAATTTGCGTTTTCAGTTTCAGTCGATGACCTTTTGACCACTGACGTCATCACCTTGGACCCTCGTGAACAAATTTAGTAACAATATTGTTCCTTGTTGTATTCACTTTAAAATGATACCAAATATTATGGGTTTGAACCATATTTTGATAGCTTACGTGACAAAAAAGTTACCCCTACCCCTAATGGATTGGAGCAAATTTTAGGGTAGGGTAGGGTTAAACATCTACCAGGTTAGCATATTGCATCCCAAAATTGTTTCTGTTAACAACTTGTTTCGTAAATAGTATACATTGGTGCACATTTTGGTACCAAGGAAGTTAAGTAGTGGGAGGGTGACAGTTGACCTTCCTAGCTCACGGACTAGATCATATTTTTCTGGATTTTGTTGAAAAACATGACCGTCAATGGCCATTTTGGATTTGGCATATAAATTGTCAACAATTCCCTTAGCACTCTCTACAGGTCGCAACTCCTCACCCAGTCTTTTTCATATTTGGTAAATGGTAAAAAAAATTCGCTCTAAAGGGGACTTTGAGAGACTTTGTGAGAAAATACCAATCAGTTTGGTTCACTCAGGTTTCTGCTGCCCAGTGGGCTTAAGCCAGAATACCCAGCAGAATTCTTTGAAAATCATGCGGTGATCAGGTGGATGCAATAATTTGATATTTGGTTAATAGCTTCCTCGTGTTGTATGATACAATTTGTACAAATGGTGATCCCTAGGCAATTGTTGGGGTTGACCCAGAGGTGCAAAATTTCACGAATCCGACACCCACTCACTCACAAAAACCCACCCACCCACCTAAATTCAGTTGGTAGAAGGGCACACCCTATTTGAAACAATTTTAGTTGCAGTATGAATCAGTTACCTGTTCTAGATTTCTGTGACATAGCTTTGCCTTACCCCACAGTGTTGAGTGAAAAATAGAGAAAACATTTCTTTACTTTTCCCCCCTAAACTGCACAGCACAAATAATTGATAATTGACATGGAGCATTCTTAGGGAAAGTAGAATCAAACAGGTAAATCAATCTTAATCAGCCACAACATGGAGAATCTTCTGGAGTTGTTAATATACTGGTATGGAATAATGGTATGTGACCTACTCGGAGAGGAGCACAGATCCCTTTCCAACCGTGCATCCCAAAGCAGCATAAAGCTGTTTCTCATCAGCCAGAACAGATATAGAGAATGAGGTTGTTTCCTTTTTATAATACATCACTGGAGTAAAGGTCCACACAGCGCTATCAGAAACTCTTGCTTATTTATCACCCAAAAATAAAACTATTTTCTGACTTATTCAGAATGCATCACTAAATGAAACATGAGATGTAAACATTTTTACGGTTCTTTAGTTTATGTGTTTTCAAAAAATGATGAAACAATAAGCAGGTATATATCTGTTGATATACAGTACGTGGAGAGTGGATTGTAACTAAATCACCCATGGAGTGGAGTTATCACCCAAGCTATAACTTTCAAATTTTATATATATCAACAAAAAAACACAAGCAGTGTTTCAGCCAATGGACATCCGGGTTTAACCCGGAGGTCCATTGGCTGAAACTTTGCTGGTGCTGGTTATGCTTTGCAACAAATTTGCAATTATTGCTCGGGTGGAATCCCCACTCTGCAGGTGATTTAGTGATAATACACTCTCCATGTACTGTATGTTTCACTAAAATAGAAATGATAAACTTGACGCAAGAGACCATTTGCTTTGAGAGAAACATTATCATTCCACTGTTTCTAAAAAGTACATTTGCCTTCGAATTCAGGAAATTATACATCTCATCCTCTTCTCTTTTTTATAGAACAAAGGACAACTCAGCAAGGACAAGTTTACTTCCTCCATACAAGGACAGGTGTTAGCACATGGCATGATCCACGGGTACCAAGGTATGTCCTATTATGCAAAATCAAAAGAACGATGGTTAATGTTATGAGGCAGTCATTTTCCTTGGTAATTCTCAATTCAAGGGGTTATGATGTTAGATAAAAAGCTAGCAAATTTGGCAGATTAGTGTCCCATGATCATCAAAGCCTTCTGGCTCCTCCACAAACGGAATTTGTTTGGTGTAGAAAGAAAATCCCTCTCACCACAGCCCATGACAAGTATGGTTTAATGAATTTGGGGTTCAAGTCTGCTCATCCCTCTTTCCAAATGTTAAAGAAGACTTGGGTGTTTTATTTCTTGCCACCCACTTTGTTCTATTTAAGTAACTCTTATGCATGAATAGTGATGAACCAATTATTGGAATTGGCAATCGGAACCAGCCGGTTATGGAGCATCAGCCTCTTAGGACAACCGGCAGTTAGAAACCGGAAGTTTCCTATTATTCTACATTTAACACTGACTGTTAAAAATCTTTTTGATATCTGGCCATTTCAATGAAGTTTGGCTATTAAAAAGTTATGAAGAGCATAGCAGAATATAAGAATCTGCAGAGCCCAGGTATTACAGGATTTACCATCTGCATTCGGTATGAGATTGGCACAGTTTCCCGGCTGGTCAGTCGCTGTCCTTCGGCGATGATGCTGCACAATGTTGTATTGAGTACATATCATTAAAGAATAAATACAATGTGTTCAGCCAGTAGTGTGCAGTATTTCAAGATGCAGACATTACAACACAATAGAATAAAATTGGAGGAAAAACTCAAAAACAATCTTTCTTTTTTTCAGTGACAGATGATTGTTAAGCAACATATGTCGCATGGCTGTCACAACCACGTTTTCAGTTTACCAAGTTCACTTTTTAATTCAGTTACCTCCCCTGATGTTTCTCTCCAATATTGACTGCAGAGTAAATATTTGAGGAACACATCAAGGGAGTAAAAAGTTGAAAAATAAACATAAAATTCCCATCCCTAGCGATCTGTAAACCATGTATGGACACAAATTCACAACACACCTCTACATCAAAGATATTATTAAATTGAGACACAAAGTATGTATGCTCAGAAAATTTCTGGTTGATGTGCCGAGTGTATTGAATTCTTACACAAAACTATATTAACACAACTTACCAGCAGACATGTTAACCTCCAGAATAATATCTCAGGGAACCTGAGGGTGATTTTCAGGGAAGTGGGATGGATTTCAGGGAAAAGTTCGAGCAGGGACAAAATAAAAAACTTGTGAATTTTCAGCTCATGGACCACTATTAACACCAGGTTATATCCAGAACTAGTTGTCAGCTATGCTGATGCTTTTATGCTATGTTAAAAAATCATAAAATAACTGTTGATTTGACCCCCCCAGGATCCTCTTCTTCATGAGCCCTCCCCCCCCCCTCCACACCACCACCCACCCACACTGTCCCACAGAGCACCTCCACCTGTGGTTCACTCTTATCAAAGTCTACTTGGCTAATAATTTCCCAAGTCTGGAAATGTTAACAGGAAAAGATTCCTAATGTTCAGTTACTTCAAGAACATTAGCACTTAGAAAATATCTTGATCAAACTTCATGCATGTGGTACGTTTGTGCCCTACACAAAACTTTTCTTTTCATCATTGATGCATTTTTTTTTAATTCCATTCAAAATTTTCTGGGTACAGATGGCCAACAGTTAGCAGTTCTGTAGTCAGCACAACACAATAAATGTAGTGTTAGAAAATAAGTCCATTGTGTTTAAATATGCAGTCATAATTTTTCGGCATCCTAAGCGACTTTAACCTACTTTTAAACTGTGCTAAATAGTTGTTGTTTACATTTTGATTTTGGAAAAGGGATGAGAATTAAAGCTATTCTATGAAGGAATAAATAAATATATATTATTTAATTCCTTTTCATATATTTTAATTACCAAAAACTGCATTTAAATGAAGGTGGAGTTTTAAATTTTTTGAAAGTAAGTCACCTATTTTCACTTCGACACTCGCACATTGATCACGAATCTAAAAAAAAAAACCAGAAATAAACTTGAACACAGTTGAAATATATATCATAAAATACCCTTTTCTTAAATAAATTTAACTTAAATCCATATTGTAGAGCTTCGTGAGTTTTTACCAGAGTTTGAAATGCATGTGATTTGACACCGAACGTTTTTTATAAGTTACAATGGGAACGAAATATTTGACTTGTTTTCCGGGATTTTTGGTCCAAAACTGATTCCCGTCCAGGAGGCCGGGAACTACACTGAAATTCTGGGATTTTCCCGGGCGTTCCGGGAGAGTTAACATGTCTGCTTACCAGAATAAACACAACCTTCACAAGAGAACAGTATCCTGTGATTATTATGTTAATCATGATCTTCTTTCCAAAAAAACGCTAAAATTATATTGGATAATATTGCCCAGCACTAGACATGCATAGTCTGAGAACTTATGTGCTATTGAACTTCCGTAATTGGTGATTTATCAACGAAATATAGTGGTATAATAGGCAACAACAGATTTTTTGTGCCCTATTCAAACCATCGGAATCGGTAGAAGGTTTGGTGAAATAATGAGTAATTGGTTCATAGAAACTTTATATAATCGGTTCATCACTATGAATGAAACTCCCTAAACACAATGCATGATATTTGGCATTGTATTATCTTCTAGCTGCACTGTACATTTGTTTTCCAGTTGAGTGGAATAATGAAATCTAAATTGCATTATAGTCCTTAAACGCATATATGAGTTCTGTTTTCTGTACAAGGTATTACTCCCTAGATAGTTAGTCCTTATTGCAGCACAAATAACAAGAGTGGTGCCTTGTGAATTGAATAACTTGTGAAAAATATTGAATTAACTGGAATATTCAATTGACCAGAATTTGAACATTTTCTCACATTTTGGTGATAAATTGGGGTCTGGCGAGTATTTGATATGTGATGAACAATTCAATTCGAAATGCATATCTGAGTCGAATTTGGAAAGTCAAATATTGAATTTTTGAATATAGTTAACTGGTTGAGAATAACATTATTTTTGGTGGTCCGAATTTGTTACTCAAAGTTTGATTTATTACAAATTCATATAAGGCCACACAAAGTAGATCTTCTGTTTCTCAGGCCATTATTTGTGAAATTGCATGCGGGCGAGCGTTTTTTTATTTTATTTTTTATTTCAGTAATTACTTCTTAGCCATCAAAAGTTCATGTTCTTGGTTAAGTTTTAGGCCTCATAATCTACAGAAAAGCATGGGTGGTGGTGTATTTCATCCCTTGAGTGCAAGAAGGCTTTGCAATGCTAAAGCATTGCAAAGCCTTCTTGCACTCCAGGGACAAATTCATCAATTTTTTTTACTTGGGTAAAATATCGGACATAAACCATTTAATTTCAATTTTTTTTAAGTTTAAATTTGTTATAAAAAGAGAGCATGCGGCAGCCAAAAGGACCATGTGGGAGGGCCTGAGAAACAGATTTTTTATTTTTTTAGGCCAAAATTATAAATAAAACATCATTTGCCTTTTACTGAATATGAAACTTCAGCAAGGAAAATATTGGCTTTTTTTTGCTTTGGTATCCTCATTTTCAGCCCGACTGTTTACAGTGAGGGCTATAGTAATGACTTTTGTCCGTCCATCCATCCGTCTGTCTTTTTCTGTTAACATTTAGAGTTTTGGTTAAAGTTTGAGGTTAAACTTTTTTGCTGAAGGTTCAACTGGGTTTTTTTTTTTTTTTTCTTCTTATTACTGTTTAGTTGACATTTGGAGTTTGGTTAAAGTTTGTGGTTAAAGTTTTTTATTCAACCTTCATGTACAGACCATACCCGGTATTTCTTGTCTGATCGTCACGAAATTTCATATGCAGGTTTTAGGTCATGTCTACATGAGAATGTCCCTTTTTGGTCGTGATCGGTCAACCGGTATGGCTGCCCAAGCCCGAAAACCATTAGCACAGTCTGCAGGTCATGTTTAATATGGACGGATTTCATTGTAACTTGATACGATGACTCCGTATGATGTCTACATGAGAATTTCCCCATTTGGGCGTGATCTATCAACCATTACAACTGTCCGAGCCCAAAACCCGAAAACCTTTAACACAGTCTACAGGTCATATTTATGGAGGGATTTCATTGTAACTTCATAGGTTGACTTCATACAATTTCTACACATGAGAAAGTCCCCTTTTGGGCATGATTGGGCAACTGTGATGGCTGCAGGTGCCCAAAGTCCGAAAACCTTCAGCATAGTCTACAGGTCATATTTATGAAGGGATTTCATTGTAACTTCGTAGGATCAATCCACATAATGCCCAGATGAGAATGTCCCCGTTTGGTTGCGATCATTCAACCATGATGGCTGCCCGAGCCCAAAGCCTGAAAACCTTTAGCACAGTCTACACGTCATATTTATGGAGGGATTTCATTGTAACTTGATAGGTTGACTTCATATAATGTCTAGATGAGAACGTCCCCTTTTGGGCAACTATGACGGCAACAGGAGCCCGAAGCCCGAAAACCTTTAGCACAGTCTACAGGTCATATTTATGGAGGGATTTCATTGTAACTTGATAGGTTGACTTCATATAATGTCTAGATGAGAACGTCCCCTTTTGGGCAACTGTGATGACAACAGAGGCCCGAAGCCCGAAAACCTTTAGAATATTCCACAGGCCTTAATTATGAAGGGATTTCATTGTAGCTTGGTAGGATGACTCCAAGTTTCTGGTTAAAAACCCAGACAAACACCACCAAACACCCCCCCCCCCCCCCAACCCCCCAACCCCCCATTAGGCTTTTTTTTCTTCTTCTTCTCCAATATGCATTTTGAACTATTTACAGTCACTACATGCGGAACCTTTTTTTAAACTTATGTACCCCACCTCCCCACACTCCCCCGCCGGGGGCCAATTAGGCACTTTTTTTTTTCTTTCGTCCAAAATGCTTGTTTACAGTTTTGGTTAAAAACCCAAACACCACTCCCCCCTCCCCCCCCCCCCCCCCACACACACACACACACACACACACAAACACACTTAGGCTTTTTTTTTTCTTTCCTCGAATATGCATTTTGAACTATTTACAGTCACTACATGCAGAACCTTTTTTTTAAACTCACATACCCCCCCCCCCCCCCCCCCTGCCTCCCGGGGGGCCAGTTAAGCACTTTTTTTTCGTCAAAAATGCTTTTTTACAGTTTTCGTTAATGCTTATGGTTAAAAACCCAGATAAACATCACCACCCACCCCCATGGTGCCAGTTAGGTAATTTTTTTTTCTCTGCTCAAAATGCATTCTGAAGGATTTAGACTGACCACATGTGGAAAAAAAATGGACTCCCCCAGCACACACCCACTCACTCCCCCCCCATCATCCCACCCCACCCACCCCCCCACCCCCACCCCACCCCACCTCCTCCTCACCCAGGGCCATTCATGCAATATTTTTTCTTTGGTACAAAATGCATTTTTAGCCTGACTGTTTATAGTCAGGGCTATAGTCATGACTTTCGTCCGTCCATCTGTCGGTCCATCCATCTGTCTGTAAACAATTGGTTTCTGACTGATAACTCCAGTTTGGATTATTTGATTTCAACCAAAGTTGATATGTGTATTTTCCAGCTTGTAATACAGGCCAGGTTTCAATATAGGTTCCACAACTGCCTCCCTTCCCCCCCCCCCCCCCCCCCCCCCCCCCCCCCACACACACACACACACACACACACACACACAAATTGTCACTTAGGCAATTATTTCCAAAATGCATTTTGAAGGATTGGGTGTTATTACATGCAAAAAAGAAAATTGACTTATATAGCCCAACATTGCTTTATGTTCTGCATCTTTAATCCTTTACCTTACACAAGTTGAAGCCAACAGTACAAATTATTTTTCTGAAACCTCAGATTTTTTCATTTTTTATTTACTTCTAACCATGGCTTATTTCTACTTATTGGAACAAGCTCATCAAGTTTGTTCCATTAATAGGTCATGAGATATGTTTTGAAGTAGAGAAATGAAAAATAAAATTTGAATATCAAATTTTGTATATCACGAGTGCAGATATGGCAGATTTGTTAGGTAAAAAATGGCTCCGACTATTTTGCGTCTAAGCATTGCCATTCCTTGGACAGTTGGGCTGCATGCGTGACATCACTGTAGTTTTGAAAGCCCTGATGATGGCTTCTAGCATTCAGCCGCTCAATGAAACCAATGCAGAACATCTTTACCTTTTTAACTATAATTGTGATTGACTAATAATCCAAGTACAAATCCATGTGATGTAGTTGAAATATATTATCAATAGAATATTATCAATAGAATAAATCAGGTTATCAACCCCCATTACAGAAAAATGTGCGATCATCAAAATTTGATGTTTGATATTCCTTTGATTCAAAATTTTGGGGTTCATATTCAATTTGATATTCGAATCAAGTGGAAATTATATATTTGCAGGACCTATGATAAATTGCATATTTATTCTATTACATCATGTTTAACAGAGCTCATGAAGCTCTGTTATGGTATGGTAATCGGTTTGGTGTTCTAAATTCCAGGGTTATTCTATTAACTGGTTGAATGCTAGAAGCCACTATCAGGGCTTTCCAAAAAATGAGGATACCAGAGCAAAAGCCTATGTTTTCCTTGCTTACGTTTCATATTCGGTCAAACGCAAATAATATTTTGTTGAAATAAATTTGTTCTATTACAAATTATTGGAGAGTGCTTGTGGGCAATGTCCAATGATTTATAATAAAACAAATTTTGAATAACACATTCAGACCACCAAAAATAATCTAGCCCTCAACCTGTTGAGAAAATACCCTAACTAAATTCTACCATGTATTGGTTAAATTGTCAAAAAGTGTTAGAAACTGATGATGTTTATTTTGAGTACAGTGGAACCCTGGGAAGTGAAGCAGTGCTTGTTTACAGTGGTATACAAGCTCTATTTTACTGGTAAATTAGGACCCAGGCACCAGTGCTTGGGGGAAGTCCTCTAAAATAAGCAACATGGGTATAAATGATTGACTGAACTTCACTTTATCTGCATGTTGCGGTCAGCATTAGTCATTGTACAGAAATAAGTGACCTTAAACACTAATAAATAAATAGTAGAGCCCATGTAATTGAATATCTCTCGTTTGTTTAACCCTGTTAATTGAATATAACTTCCAAACACAAAACCATTTGCCATACCTTCAGTACAAATTTAACCTGTAAATTGCATATATGTTATATACTCCAGCTAATTGAATAAAAAAAATCAAGAATTTACCCTACTAATCACCAAATTCTCTCCATGTTTATTGACTTATTTGGCTTCAGTACATCCAATGCAGGCATTTAATCTATTATATCGTGTTTAGCTCTGTCAGACAAATATAAAATAAATGCTATAAGAGAATAAATACAAGATATAATAGAATAAGCCCATTTAATCTATTATATCTTGTTTGACAGAGCTCCAAATGGAACTCTGTCAAACAAGATATAATAGAATAAATGCTGAGTTTATCTTTAGAATACAGAAAAATGAACAAATTCATGTTAAATGAATATTCCTGTTAATTGAATAATTTTCACTTGCAAAGCATCTATTCAGTTAAGAGGGTTCCATTGTTGCACAGTTGAAGTAAAAATCAGTTTTTAAAATGAAATAAACAGACATTCAGTTTTGATTACCTTTTGATTGCTTTACTTCTGATAACAAAGCATTAATGTAATTCAATTAACTTGTTCGGATTTTACCTTTTTCCAGCTTTTAACAAAACAGGCCCTTTAACCACGTTTTTTTTTTCAGGGATTTGACCAACCTGAATATTAGAGAAGAGGATCTCGGCACTTTGCCAGCTGGCTGGGAAACACGAGAAACTGGAAATGGCAGAGTGTACTTTGTGGATCATAATAACAAAACAACACAATTCACAGATCCTCGATTACCTGCCAATCTTCATTTAATACAAGACAGACTGTAAGTAGAATGTATCTTATGACCTTCTTGAGCTAGTCCAGTGAGGGCTTGTAAACTTTTGCAGGCAAAAAATGAAACAAAATCATAAAATTTAGACCGTGATTTCTGTAAATAGATGCGGTGGAATAGGGCTATCATGTTGCTTAAAAGAAGAATGGAATGATGATTTTATTTGATGAAATTATTGTTTTGAATAAGTTGTTTGATTTAACTTCCAAACAGATGATGCCATATCTGTTTATTCATCTTAAGTGCCCTTCTCTTCAAATAGAGTCAGAAATATAACCCAATGTATGAATTTTACATGAAAATTTCATAATGGGTTATTTGTGATAAAATGATGGGAAGATATTCCTCATGTGGTGAGAAAAAGAAAACTTTTTACAGAATTGAATGATTCCATCTAGTTTTCGTGTTATGGCCATTCGAAGTTTCGAAATTTGTCGAAAATTTAGCCATTGAGACATTGTGCTTTCTTTTTAAATTCCAGAACTAGAAACGCTCCCCAAAGTGGTTTTTTAAACACATTTTTTTCATGTGAAAAAGATGTTAACACTCATAAAAATGAAAGTGGAAATCAGAGTCTTGAAATTTCAGTCATGGGCCATACTCTTCCCCAGAATTTCCCGTTGAAATTTTTCAACATGACCCAACCAACTTTCAGTTAATTTGCAATGATTTGCATAAAAATGTCAAATTTTTTCTTTATTCGGAAAATATTCCAACATTTTTGCTACTGGAGCTGATATTACATCACAGCAGTATTACAGCAACTTGCACAACATTGACAATTTGTTTTGTCACCATATCTGACTTTAAAAACAGCTGAAATTTCCTAATTTGCATATTTAAGCCCTCACCCACCTTTTAAATTTCCATTATTAAGGAATGAATTGAACATTAACAAGCAAAACTGATCACAACATAGCATAAGTAATGAATCCACAACATTTAGAAACCTGAAACATGTTAGCAAGCCACCATCTGGATATAATTATAGCAGCAAAATTAAAATTTTTAAACCGTTCCCACTTCTTTGGAAAAATAAAAAAATGTAATTGTTTGCCTAAATTATCCAACCAAATTAGAGTTTATTAAGAACACATATATCTAACCAAGTGATTCCAATTTACCCTGAAGACAAAAGTCAAAGAAGCCCAGTTCTAGTTCTCATAATATTTAAAACTAATTAAATATGCAAATTTATTCAATGATTTTATGTATTTTAAATATTTCATTCTTATCTCAAACCATCTTTTTGTATAGCTTCTCGGTCAAACTCGGTTGGCTTGGTGAGAATAAAATCTAATCCCTCTTGTATTGAACTTATGGTCTCCTATTTCATGAGATGACAAAATATAATTCAATTGAATTAATTATTTATTAAATGTGCATATTTATTCATTTCAGTTTCATTTTTTTGTTTATTATTAGGTCACCTGGCCTAAAAGGCCATGTGAGCTTTTCTCATCACTTGTCGTCCGACATCCGTAAACTTTTCACATTTTCATCTTCTTCTTTGTAACCGCTGAGCCGGTGTGAACCAAACTTGGCAGGAATGGTCTATGGGAGGTCCTCTACAAACGATCCTCATTTTGTTCCCGTTGGATGAAAAACATGGCTACCAGAGGCATTCTTTGATTCTGGCTTGTGGATTTTCAAAAATCTTCTCTGAAACTGCCAGGCCAAATGTTTTGATACTTCACATAAATGATGACTGGGATCCCCTCTACCAACGACCCTCCTTTAATGTTGATCGGGTTACAAACATGGCCGCAATTGCAGCTTACAGTTACTATAGAAAACCTATGGGAAATCACATTTTCATCATCTTCTCTGGAACTAATGAGCCAATGTGAACCAAACTTGGCACCGATGATCTATGGGAGGTCCTCTACAAACGATCCTCATTTTGTTCCTGTCGGTTGAAAAACATGGCCGCCAGAGGCATTCTTTCATTCTGATTGGTGGATTTTCAAAAATCTTCTCTGAAACTGCCAGACCAAATGTTTGGATACTTCACATAAATGATGACTGAAACGCCCTCCACCAACGATCTTCATTTAATGTTGATCAGGTTGTAAACATGGCCACAATTGCAGCTTATAGTTACAATAAAAACTCTATGGGAAATCACATTTTTATCTTCTTCTCTGCTCTGGAACTACGGAGGCGACGTGAAAACAAACTTGGCAGGGATAGTCCATGGGAGGACCTCGATAAACGATCCTCATTTTGGTCCCATGGGTTTGAAAACATGGCCGTCAGAGGCATTCTTTGATTCTGATTGGTGGATTTTGAAAAATCTTCCAAATGTTTAGAAACTTTGCATGGTTGATGACGGGGATCCCCTCTACCAACGATCTTCATTTAATGTTGATTGGGTTGTAAACATGGCCTCAATTGCGGCTTATAGTTACTATAGAAACCCTATGGGAAATCACATTTTCATTTTCTTCGCTGGAACTTCTGAGTCGACGTGAACCAAACCTGGCAGGGATAGTCTATGGGAGGACCTCGATAAACGATCCTTATTTTGGTCCCATGGGTTTGAAAACATGGCCGCCAGAGGCATTCTTTGATTCTGATTGGTGGATTTTGAAAAATCTTCCAAATGTTTTGAAACTTTGCATGGTTGATGACGGGGATCCCCTCCACCAACGATCTTCATTTAATGTTGATTGGGTTGTAAACATGGCCCCCAATTGCGGCTTACAGTTACTATAGAAACCCTATGGGAAACCACATTTTCATTTTCTTCGCTGGAACTTCTGAGTTGACGTGAACCAAACCTGGCAGGGATAGTCTATGGGAGGTCTACAAATGCTCCTCATTTTTGTTACCGTGCATTGAAAAACATGGCTGCCACAAGCATTTTTTGATTCTGATTGGTGGATTTTGAAAAATCTTCTCCTCTGAAACCACAGGGCCAAATCTTTTGAAATTTTGCATGGCTGATCTCTGGGACCCCCTCTACCAATGATCCTCATTTAATGTTGGATCGGGTTGCAAACATGGCTTCAATTGCAGCTTATAGTTACTATAGAAACCCTATGGGAAATCACATTTTCATCTTCTTCTCTGGAACTACTGAGCCGACGTGAACCAGACTTGGCAGGAATGGTCTATGGGAGGTTCTCTACAAACGATCCTCATTGTGTTCCTGTCGGTTGAAAAACATGGCCGCCAGAGGCATTCTTTCATTCTGATTGGTGGATTTTCAAAAATCTTCTCTGAAACTGCCAGACCAAATGTTTTGATACTTCACATAAATGATGACTGAGACGCCCTTCACCAACGATCCTCATTTAATGTTGATTGTAAACATGGCCACAATTGCAGCTTATAGTTACTATAGAAACCCTATGGGAAATCACATTTTCATTTTCTTCGCTGGAACTTCTGAGTCGACGTGAATTAAACCTCGTAGGGATAGTCTATGGGAGGTCTTCTACAAATGCTCCTCATTTTTGTTACCGTGCATTGAGAAACATGGTTGCCACAAGCATTTTTTGATTCTGATTGGTGGATTTTGAAAAATCTTCTCCTCTGAAACCACAGTGCCAAATGTTTTGAAACTTTTCATGGTTTATGACTGGGACACCCTCTACCAACGATCCTCATTTAATGTTGATGGTGTTACAACCATGGCCACAATTGCGGCTTATAGTTACTATAGAAACTCTATGGGAAATCACATTTTCATCCTCTCTGGAACTACTGAGCCGACATGAACCAAACTTTGCAGGAATGGTCTATAGGAGGCCCTCTACAAACAATCATCTTCTTGTTCCCATTGTTTGGAAAATATGGCCACCAGAGACTTTCTCTGATTCTGACTGATGGATTTTGTAAAAATCTCCCCCCTCTGAAACTACAATGTCAAATGTTTTGAAACTTCACATGATTGAGGACACCTTCTACCAATGATCCTCATGTAATGTTGATGCAATGTTGCAAACATGGCCACAATTGCAGTTCATAATTACCATGGAAAGCCTATGGGAAATACATTTTTATATGTAGTACCAAGTGAGCGATTACAGGCCAACTGGCATCCATTTTGTTGGAAATAGCGTGTAATTAATTTTCTACCTAGGACTTCTAAATAACATTTCTGATTTCAATAATGTTTGGTATGGAGGTGTAGCAGTATAAGATAAATAACATGGTATACAGGTTTTTAGCTGCGATTAGCAGCTCAATAAGTGGCAATGTCGGTCTGTATGTCGGTCTGTCTCTCGGTTGGTCTGTGACCAACGAGTTTCAAAACTCATAACTTTTGAAATACTTGATGGAATGACTTTATATTTGGCATGTAAGTGTATCTTATTGATGTCTAGCCACTGTTCAATGCATGTGTTGTTCCAAATATTTTTCTTGGAGTTATGGCCCTTGATGAACTTAGAATTTTGTGAGATTGCACCACCCGTCGCAGCTACGGCGTCGATGTAGTGATTTTTTTTAAATCATATTTGTACATATTATGTTTGTGTGTTCTGTTTCCACCTTATCTCAGAGACACTTTGAAGATGTTTCTAATTTTTACCAGTGATCAGACATTATACAAAATGTTGAAATTCATTGCAGTGTTTTTTAGATTTTGGTAAAAAAATTCAAAGCATAATTTTGTGATACCACTTACCATGGTGGATCGGAATTGTACTTGTTTCTTCTAAATTCATGCATAACACAGGCAGCATGGTGGAGAAATGAATGTTGAATGCATGTGTATAAGACTGCCAAAAGGCCACTCTCAAAGCTGGGCATGTTTCAGCTAGCTGGACTGTCCATTTCGACGAGTAGTGTGCTGCTCAAAATATGTAGCTTTCATTGTACGAGAAATTTTTTCACTCTGATCAGCAGAGCAAAATCCAAAAGAGGCTACTGACTTAGGTTGACAATAAACCTTTGAGTGAAAAAGACAAGAGAAGAATGAAATGTAGCATCAGTTGGAATAAAAGTACTCCAGATTCCAACTCCTGTGTTCCAAATAATCATACTTTTCTCCCCCATATTTTTCTGATTTGGGCCCGTATTTTTATTCATTTTCACCGGGTTAGACTGTTAGCCAATCATCAGGATACACTATTTTGGACTTAATTCTTAAAATTTTGCAATAATTGTAGAAAGTTGAAGTTATTTTAGAATTAGGAGGTAATTTATCCAAAATGTGGCACTCCAAAATATTATAAAGTCAATTTGAAACCTCAGTATCAAGCAATAATAGTCTACCCTGTACTATTATTTCAACCCATAGTATTTATTTCATTTCACAAAATTTTCCACCCTGTACTTTTAAACCTCACCATACTATTAGTTGGATGATAGGAGTATACCCACTCTCACATTCCCAGTAAAGTTCACACAAGAAACACAAGGATATTGGTCAATGAATGAAAATACGCCCTCCCCAGCAACCTTTATGGTGACCCCCCCACCCCTACTGAATCAGACGTAAAGATACTAACAAGCTGAAGTCTTGTTCAAGTTTTGAGACTCAGCAGGGAATTGGTCAAGCCTTAAGTTGGAGAAGAGATACAGTACCCAAGGTACATTGCTTTGGCCTATTAAAAAAATGTATTGTTTTTCAGGCAATTTTCTGGGGTTTTCCCTCAATTTTATGATGAGGGAGAGAGGCTTTTTTTCTTAATCCACAAAACTGCCCAGCAAATAGATGGAATTATTTATTTTACTCCTTACACTTTGAAGTTGAAAAAAACAATTTTTTCAATAATGAAAGTTACCCAAAATGCAGTTGAAAATTTAACCAACTATTTCTTGTTTGAGAGAGTTGTGTGAGCTCCGTCAAACAAGATATTGTTAGTTAAATTATTTGTCCTGCAAGTGCAAAATTGAATCCGTAAAGAGATTTCCACGTTAAAAAAAAAAAGAGTGATGAGGCATTCTTTTGTCACGAGGGAAATGCCTGAAAAACAAATGTTTGTTTTTAATTGCCTTAACAGAGCTCAGTGAAGAAAAATGTATTAAGTTGAGGATTAGTTTATTTGATCAATGTTTCGAGTTTCCTTGCATCTTTTGAGTCACCAACCTTAGTTATATCTATACATTTCAGGAGGACCAAGCCACCACCACCACATTTAGAAAAAGAAAATGAGGTTCCTGTCCCAAAATATAAACGAGATTTGGTGCAAAAAATGAAAGTTCTAAAAACAGAGCTTTCATCCTTGCAGCCCCAAGCAGGTCACTGTAGGATTGAGGTATCGAGAGAAGAGATATTTGAGGTGATTCTTTTGTTTGTAAATATGTAATTCCATATTACCTGACTCAATCAGAGGGCAAAATATGAGTCCACTTTGATGTTTAATGAAAAGTATTTGATTAACACCCTGAATTTGAAGATGTAAAATGACCATTTGTAAATACCTTTGATAAGGTTGTTTTAAAAAAACTCTTTGTAACACTGATTTAAAAGTTTGAGATCATATTGTGAATCATTCTTGAATCCTTTTTTACAGAGCTGAACATTTGTACTTCAGACCAGATAAACCTATCTCAAGTATCTTTGTTTTGGCTTACTCCAGCACACTGCAATATAATTTGGTTGATTTTATTGTCTTGGTTTGTTTTTAGCTCACCAACAAAGTCGTGTGAACTTATGTCATGACCCGAAGCATGTCGGCATCAACACTTGTGTTAAAGTTATTGTACCAGTCCACTTTGACTCTCAGCCCCGTTGCTATGCACCTCATACTGTGTTTCTATGGCTTACAATTACCCGCAGACCCTTAACCAGTGATATTTTATTGATTTTTAGTGTTTTTGCAATGTTAGACTTTTTTGTCAGTGTGGACTTAGAAAATCTCTTACCTGTTTTCCTTTTCATGAGTGGAGGCTACCACTGGTATGCTGTGGCTTTCATATATGTGTTAAATGCATCAATATAAGACAGGGACCAGCCTAGGGGGGAATTTTAGGGAGATTTCAAGTCTCCCTCCAGAAAAAATAGGGAGACTGCAGAGTCATGTAGAGAGACTTCATAGGCAAGTGGGGAAAATTAAGAATATTCATGTACCACCCCCGCCGCCCCTTCATATTTTCAATTTGTGGTCCTCCATTAACGTCCAAATAATCCAGGTCCAGTTGTCTATGATGCATCTGTGCCAGGTTAAAAAATCACAAAGTAATTATTTACTGAAAATCCCCCACTGCTACACTCTCCTTCATGACCCCTCCCCTCTTCTTCGTGCCAATCCACCAGCACCCTCCTGTGGTTGCCTTTCACCAAAGTCTACTAAGCTAATAATTTCCTAAGTCTGAAAGTGTGAACAGGACCAGATGTAAGAAGGTTGCTTGGGAGGTACTTTGTTAGTTAATAAACAAAATACATTCTGGGGTCGAGTATTTTGTAAAAGAAATGTCATTCCGCATCATTTTTATGGCATTCTGGTGTCATTCCGCGTCATTTCGTGTCACTCCGGTGTTTAGGAGGATCCTTTTTCAAGATCGTCCGCATGCACACTTGTGCCCTGTACAAAGCTTTTCTTGTCATCACTAAAGCTTTTCTTCATGTGTTTCAATTCCATTCGTGTTGTTCTGGGAATAGACAGCCCAACAGTTAACAGTCGTCAGCAAAACGAAATGAAAATACTGTGTTATAAAATACGTCCGTTGTGTATACATTTTCAGCATCCTAAGCGACGTAACCTACTTTCAAACTGGGTTATTTTGTTGAGTCGCATAAGTCACCTATTTTCGTTTCGACACTTGAAGCTCCGACTGAAACGCAACAAAATAGAAATAAAAAAATCCGCCAAAAGCGACAATGGACAATTGATTGTCATGTGATTTCAAATAAATGGACGTTTATTTGACGAATTAAAATGCCCATTTATCACACTCGAGCACATTCGATTTTTGAAAATAATTGTTTTCATGTAAACCTAGCATCACTCAGTTTAGCCTTTCCTCATATTGGCCAATTTTTAGAAGGCGACTTGTAATCGCCCCGACTATTTTTCTAGGCGACTTTGGGCTTAGAAGGGCGATATAATTGCCCTAGTCGCCCTCACGGCTGGTCCCTGATATAAGATGACATTAACCCTTGGCCAGACATTTTTCGGAGATTTTTGACTTTTTATGTGTACCCATACTATGTATGGTACACATAATGCTGGCATCCGGGGTGACCATCCGTCGTTCGTCCATCCTTTGTTCGTCCGTCTGTCCGTTCGGCATCGGTATTGATTTCTTTGGCATTCGATAACTTGAAAAATATTGCTTGGATTGTCAAGTTACTTTATATTTGTGTTCAGGTTACTGATGTGCCGAGCTGTCTTGTTTTTGGTGTAAATCGGATAATTTGATCCTGAGATATTAACCCTTTATCCTTCAAATTGAAAATTCCTCCAATCCCTTTGGCATTCGACAACTTGAAAAATATTGCTTGGATTGTCAAGTTACTTTATATTTGTGTTCAGGTTACTGATGTGCCGAGCTGTATAGTTTTTGGTGTAAATCTGATAATTTAATCCTGAGATATTAACCCTTTATCCTTCAAATTGAAAATTCCTCCAATCCCTTTGGCATTCGATAACTTGAAAAATATTGCTTGGATTGTCAAGTTACTTTATATTTGTGTTCAGGTTACTGATGTACCGAGCTGTATAGTTTTTGGTGTAAATCTGTTATTTTGATCCTGAGATATTAACCCTTTATCCTTCAAATTGAAAATTCCTCCAATCCCTTTGGCATTTGATAACTTGAAAAATATTGCTTGGATTGTCAAGTTACTTTATAATTGTGTTCAGGTTACTGATGTGCTGAGCTGTATAGTTTTTGGTGTAAATCTGATAATTTGCTCCGGAGATATTAACCACCTTTATCCTTCAAATTGAAAATTCCTCCAATCCCTTTGGCATGAGATAACTCAAAAAATATCAATCTGATTGTCATGTTACTTTATATATTTATTCAGGTTACTGATGTGCTGTGCTGTATAGTTTTTAGCTCATCTTGAGAAAGTCAAGCTGAGCTAATCTCATCGCTCTCCGTCCGCCGTCCGTCGTCTGTCATCCGTCAACACCATGTTTTGGTCTTCTCCTCCAAAGCCACTGGACCAATTCAAGTGAAAGTTTGTGTGAGTGATGGTCCCAAAGGGGCATTTCATTTTTGTTCAACTCAGCATGCCCAGCCCCATAGGGAGGGAGTGGGGGAAAATGCTCCAAAATATTTTTAAAATCTTCTTCTCAAGAACCAGTGTGTACAATGACTTGATATTTGCTATGGAGCTTCCATATGAGGTGTAGAATAAGTTTGTTCAAACGAAGTTCGTGAAGTAATATTTGGCTTTGTAATAGGAGGGGTAAGATTTTTGGCCCCGCCCAAAATTTCTATATTCTGAACCGATGGTCCGGTATGAACCAAATTTGGTTTGTGGTGATATTGGGTCATAAGTACTTGACCCATGCAAAAAAAAAAAATTCCTGCATCCCCATGGGAACCCTGGGAGCTAAAAATAGAAATATTTTCAAACACCCATATTTCCCAAACCCCACGGAACAGAGAGCTTTTATTTGGTATGAAGTATCCTTATGACCAGTAGAATTGAATGGTCAAAAAAAATTGCCATCGGTTATGTTAGGGTGTTCTGTAATGGGCATCGAAAAACTGCTGAGTCAGCATATTTGCAAAAATTTAAAAAAATCTTTTCTCCAGAACCAATCACCAGAATCTTTTGATATTTGGTATACAGCATTCATAGGGGGGTCAGATAAAAGTTTGTTGAAATAAAGCTCATTGGTTCATATTTGGGCTCTCTACAGGAGCCCGAAGTTTTAACATAGGGTAATATGTGGTATATTCTTTAAAAATCTTCTTCTTCAGAACCACCAGTCAGAATCTTTTAATATTTGGTATACATCATTGTTATGAGGGTCAGATTCTAAATTGTTCAAACCAAGTCCCTAGGTTAATATTTGGGCTTCCTACGGAAGCCCAAATTGTATCTTTGTTCAATATGGAGGGTAATTTAAAAAAATCTTCTTCAGATCCATCAGTCAGAATGCTTTGATATTTGGTATGCAACATCTCTATGGGGGTCAGATTCAAGTTTGTTCAAATCAGATCCCTAGGTTTATATTTGGGCTCACTATGGTAGCCCAAATTTTTACTTAGTGCAATATGAGGAAATTTCTTTAAAAATCTTCTTCTTCAGATCCACCAGTCGGAATGCTTTTATATTTGGTATACAACATCTCTAGGGGGGTCAGATTCCAGGTTGTTCAATTCGAGTGCCTAGGTTAATATTTGGGCTCCATATGGGAACATGAAATTTAACTTAGTACAACATGAGGGAATTTCTTCAAAAATCTTCTTCAGATTCACTTGTCAGAATGCTTTCACATTTGGTATACAACATTTCTAGGGGGGTCAGATTCAAGTTTATTCAAATAGGATCCATAGGTTAATATTTGGGCTTGCTATGGTAGCCCAAATTTGAACTTAGTGCAATTCGAAGAAATTTCTTTACAATTTCTCTTCTTCAGATCCAACAGTCAGAATGCTTTCATATTCGGTACACAACATCTCTAGGGAAGTCAGATTTAACTGTGTTAATATTTGGGCTCTCTATGGGAGCCGGAATTGGCCATTTTGCTGATGAATTAAAAATTTTGTATTCAGTACCCTCTAGAGGTACTAAGATTAATCCACATAGGTTGTATCAAGGGGCTTCATAGGGGAGCTCTACATTTTACTTATGATCAACTGAAGAAAAGGCATGATGCCCAGATTATTTTTGTCACTCCTGAGGGAATCAAGGATTGACAGTGTAGCCTATGGAGATGGCTTGCTTAATGTAGACTCATTCTTGGACTCCGTTTAAATTGTGTTCTGTACAAGATGAGCGCTTCAGGCCCCGTGGGGCTTCTTGTTTATGTAAATCTGATAATTTGATCCGGAGATATTAAGCCTTTATCCATCAAATTAGACACTCCTCCAATCCATTTCTATATGTACCCATACCTAGTATGGTGTACATAATGTCGGCATCCGTGGTGGCCCTCCGTCATACAGCCTTCTACTAGTTGCGCGTATGGGTACACATCTTACGATTTCATCGGCCTATTTTTTAATGCAACTTTTTGTCATTGTGGACTTAGAAAATTTCTGACCTGTTTTGCTGTACATGAGTGGGGGCTACCACCAGTATGCTGTGGCTTTCATATTTCATTTATGTGTTAAATGCATCAATATAAGATGACATTAACCCTTGGCCGGACATTTTTTGGAGATTTTGGACTTTTTTTAATGCAATGTTAGACTTTTTTGTCAGTGTGGACTTAGAAAATTTCTGACCTGTTTTGCTATGCATGTACATGACCGGACATATTTTGTAGATTTGTAATAAGCCTAAATTTATTGCATGCCATGTGATGGTGAGCTAATGGGGATGGACACACCCCTCTTGTTGTTAAATTGGTCCTTTCTGCGGTTTTGAAGATATGTTGTAGCTAAGGGTCTAGGTATTATTCCAGTGGCTCCAAGTTCAGTTCTGGCAGTATATGTAAGCAACCATGACTTCAGTAGATTCTACTTGCAAAATGTGCATGCCCATCATTATTATCTCACCTGAATGAAGCTTAAGTGTTCACATTCTGTCCATTGTCCATCTGTTATCTTTCCGTCCATCACCCGTCCGGTGTGAACCTTACATTATCGACTTTTCATAAACCACTGGACCAAATTGAACATAATTTGATATACATGTTTCTTATCATATGTCAGTTCAAGTTTATTCAAATAAGGTTGCCATGCCCACAGGGTACATCACAAGTGGCATAAATCTGATTGCATCCCACAACATTTTTTTGTCAAAAATCTCCAGAATGACCAATCAGAATCTTTTGATACTCAAAACAAGCCCCAGGGTTCATATTTGGGCTCTTTATGGAAACCTGAATTTTAACTTGGTGCTGTATGAGGAAATATATTTCAAAATCTTCTTCAGATCTACCAGCCAAATTCTCTTAATATTTGTTATACTGCATCTTTGTGTGTGTGGGGTGGGGGGTTTAAATGAATGGTACCAACAAATAACAGAGCTGGTAAACTCCAGTTAGATGTAAATGTGAGATTAACATTTGTTCCCCCGGGAAATGAAACTGGTAAAATAGAACCCAGTCACTAATGCTTGAGGTGCGAGTTCTCTAAAATAAGAAACCTGGGGTTTAAAAGATTGACCGACCTTGACTTTATCTCCATGTTGTGGGCATGATTAGTCATTGTGCAGAAGTATGTGATCTTAAACACCAATAAATAAATAATAAATAAATAAATAACATTTGTTCAAATGGGGTTCCATGAGTCCTGGGGAGGGGGGGGGGGAGGGTTTTTGTAGGACTATCGGTCAAAATATTTTTTTTGCTTTATCTTTTTGCCAAGATTTGGAGGATTCTGAATGATTTTATGCAGAAAAAAAACTTTCAGCCTGTTGGGGTGGGGAGTTGGAGGGGATGAACTGTGTGATTTTTTCCCCCCGTCAACATAAGTTTTGAAGAGGTTTGAGTAATTTTACGCAAAAAAAAAAAAATTCACCCAGCAGAACCTTTCCCCCACCACACACTTTCCAAGCTATTGTTATACAGCCATTGTCCAGTCCATATAATTTGGTACGATTGACACTTTATACTCATGACTCAAACGTGTGTTGCAACTTTGGTCCAAGGTCATGTCAAGGTAACTGACAGCAAAACTTTGATATTGCTATACATATAACTTTGTGTGATAACAGATCTTAGTGATTCTTAGTAGGGTCGCCGGACATTTCCCCATCGGACATTTCCCCATCCCGACATTACCCCATCCCATTTAGGCCGGACATTTCCTCATCGGACATTACCCCATTCTGCTTAATAGAAAAACGGACAATTCCCCATGCGGACTTCTCACCATCCATTTCTAAATTTTTTGTGGGTCTGTTTGTTTGAAATTTTCCTATTGATTTGTTGTGTATCATTCCCTTTTTATTAAGGCTACATGGGTAATATTGTTTGAATTGTTCGTGTTTATAAGACATTTGTGTACTGTTTTCGTAGCAGTTTACAGTTAACTTTTTGTTGAGATGATTGACAAACGGTCATCTCTTCACTGATGTGAAATTCAATAAATACATCACTTTTTATCACACAAGTGGATTGAACAATATGGATGTTTTCATTGCAATTTTAATATTTGTTCTTTCTCTCCAGCTACTTTCGTTCAAAAATATTAAGTTGATTGATAAACAGTCGCATCTTCATTGAAGTAAATGTCAATGAATGCATCCGTGTTCATCAAACAACTCAACAGGAAGCATGTGCAAGAAATTTATAAGCAAACATATTTATATACATACACTTGTAACCAGATAAAAATTCTTGTTTTTTTGTTATTGATGTTGTGTTTTCATTGTTGTGAAAATCAGATTGTGCTAAAATGTGCTAATGCCTATACCATATGCCGAGATGTTGTTTTTCGAGTTATAAAAGAATAAAAATGAAAACTTCCGCCCTCGATGGGGAAAGGTGTTAATATCCGACGGGGAAATGTCCACCTCCGATGGGGGAATGTTCGCCCTCGATGGGGAAAAGTCCGGATGGGAAATTGTCCGATGGTGAAATGTCCGGATGGGGAAATGTCCGATGGGGAAATGTCCGCGCACCCTTAGTAGTGATACTTGGTATCTTAGTGATACTTGGTACAATTATTATGTCATGACTTTGATCCAAGATCAAATCAAGGTCAAGGTCACAGACAGAAAAAAATTTAGATATTGTTATACAGCTCTTTTCTAATTTGTATAATTGAATGTTTGTGCCAGATTTTTTACATCGTTCATCCAATTGTTACCCATAACTTAACGTTTTGTCATGACCTTGACCCATTTTCATATCACGGTCTCGGTCACAGGCATCACACTTGGATTCTTTTCTTGTATTTAGCTACCCCTAAAAGCATTGACACCGGGCAGAGCTGTCTAGGCTGATAGGCCTCTTGTTGTTCTTGCTTTAAAATGACTGTTGAAGGATTTTGAGATATTTATACAGAAAAAAAATAAATAGTCACCTGCGCACCCACCCTCCTTCCCCCCCCCCCCTAAAAAAAAAGATGAAAAATAAATAATAAATAAATAAATAATAAGTTCGACACAATTTGAATTTTAACACCACTATCCCAGGAGAATAATATTTTGAATTCAGGGGGATCTTGAAAAATGGCGGATTCATTAGCGTAACTGGAAATCTGCGGATGTAAATCATTTGATGTGGGCAGCAGTGTTATAAAAAATTACATAACTGCATTCTTTTGTGGTGTTAACTAGCTTTAGATACTGTATGTGACCTTAAATCCTTGTTTAAGCAACTTATTCTGGTGAGCGATTGAGGCACTTTGGGCCTCTTGTTAAAACTCATGGTCACTGTGTGAATACTGCATTATTTGCTGATGTTCACCAGGAAATCCTTGTTTTGATAACTGGTGAAAATGGCTTTTTATTTCTAAAATCCAATATATTTTTATACCACCACTTTCGAAGAAAATGGGGGTATACTGGATTACATGCATTCGTCCGTCCGTCGGTGTGTCCGTGTGTGAATCCGTCCGAGAATATTCATAACTTAAGTAAATTGTTATTTTTTATAATATTTGTTGGTCATAGGTATGCCTCCAGTAGTTTTTTTTTTTTTTATTTTTTTTATTTTTTATTACTTGTTCACTTAGAAATTGTATCCGTCCGAGCCAAATTTTGTCTGTTCAGCCTGTATCTCGGGTATCGAATGTTCTATTGCATTGAAATTTGCCATGAACACTGCCTATGGTATAGGCTTTGAAAAAAAGGATTCAACGATATTTCTCATGTTCTCCTTTTTAGAGTTATCCCCTTTTTTTGACTTAGAAATTGTAGGAAATAGACATTATTTGTCTGTTCAGTCTGTATCTCAGGTATGGGTTATCGGATTTCAGTGAATTATGGCATGCAGTTTGCCTATGACAAAGGCTTCTGCCTCATTGCATAAAACTTCCAAACACCAAACAATTTACCATACCTTTTGACTTAGAAATTGTTGAAAACTTTTCGAAGAAAATGGGGGGGGGGGGGGGGCATACTGGATTGGGGTTATCGGATTTCAGTGAAATATGGCATGCAGTTTGCCTATGACAAAGGCTTCTGCCTCATGGCATAAAACTTCCAAACATCAAACAATTTACCATACCTTTTGACTTAGAAATTGTTGGAAGTTGTTGAGAACTTTCGAAGAAAATGGAAGGGGGGGGGGGGGGGGGTCATACTGGATTGCGTCCATCCATCTGTGATCTGTGCATCCGTCCGTCAGTCCATATGAGAATGTTCATAAATAATATTTGTTGGTCATAGGTATGCCCACACTAGGCGGTACACCACGTGGGGGTATGCACCGGACGAAAGTCCATTGCTTGTTATAACTAATATTAAAATTATGTTTTATCATTAATTGAAAACTAAATGTTTTCCGTTCTATCTGACAGGAGTCTTACAGGCAAGTAATGAAAATGAGATCAAAAGATCTCAGGAAAAGACTGATGGTGAAGTTTCGAGGAGAGGAAGGTCTTGATTATGGTGGAGTTGCCAGGTATATATATAGTGATTAAATTTCACCAAAAACAACAGACCTCCAGATAAGAATTTCATGTAAAGGATACAGAACTGTGATTACAAAAGTGGATTGAGAATTTTGACCTGATTGCGATCTGGACAACAGTCTTTGTCTGCTTCCCTCTCCCCAACACAGAACAATCTCACCTGTCAAAAAATAAATGGGGGAACATTTATCTCAAATGCCATATTCGTTCATTTTTCATGTTCAGACTTTATGTCACAATATTGTTTTTATTAAATTCTGTCCCACTGTTGTGAGAGTGTTTGACCAGATCATAATCTGATTAGGAAAGCGATAATTTTTGTGATCACAGTACTCATTTTACCCGTCAACGTTTTTACAATGCATCTTTTAGCTTTGGGATACTTTTGCAAAATATATTTTTAGAAATTTTAACCCTCAAAAGATGGAGATTTTTTATACATTTTTGCTACTCTTAATAGTCTACATTCTGTGACTTTGCAGTTGTTTCTAGGCAAGTATTGGCTGACTATATAGGTAGCCAAGACTTGCCTAGAAACAAATGCCAAAATACTTAGAATATAACTTTAAAATTTACCCAGAGACCATGTGTTGAGGCACCTTTTCAGCTGAGGTAAAATGTGTACAAAATCAGAATTGGGCTCTTAAAGGTTAAGGATAATTACCTGCTGCTGTGTACTGACATGATGTCAAATGAGCAGTTGTCATCACTTGGACTCGGCACTAGTTGATTAGTCAAAGAATGGCATTTGATAACACTTTCTGCTCAGTGCCGAGCAGAATCTGTCAAACAATATTACCAGTTATCCTTTTTTGTTACTTCTAGAAATTGTGCTTACAAAAATAGGGGGATTCTTTTTTGAAGTTATATTATTTTAACACATGAGATCGATTAGATAAGTAAATAAAAAATCTTGTTTCTCAGGCACCTACCTCATCATTAAACTTCTGGAAAAAGACTCCCTCTTCCTGTAAAATTCTGGAAACAAACAAAAATTGTTACGTTCTTTGGAGTGTGGCGTTTTACAAATTGTAGCCTATCATTACTTAAATGATTACTATTTCTGGTTTTCTCTTTTATTTCTCTTCTTCTTCTTTCTATAATTTCAGAATTTCAGAAATGTGTTTCCAACCTATACCAAACCGTATTATTACTTAGTAAATTATTTACTGGTTTGGATTTAATATATTTTATAGCTGTTTCTCGAATATATTATAGGTAATTAATTAATGGTGTGGAAACGAACTTGTACAAGCCAACGGCTTACTGTCGAATCCACAAACATCTTCATGTTGTATACTGTACTCACTGAGGTTGGAAATAAATATTGTTTAAACTAAAAATTGTTACCTGCCGTGAGACCCAAAGACATTCTAAGTATTTTGACAGTTGTTTCTAGACAAGAATTGCCAAAAAACAACTGTAAAACCTCAGGATAGAGATTGTTCAAGTGTTGCAAAAATAAAAGTATCCATGTTCTTTTAACTGGTTGGGGGCTATATTATTTTTGGTGGTCTGAATTTGTTCACTCCTATAATTTGTAATAAAACAAATTTATATAACAAAATATTATTTGCTTTTGACTGAATATGAAACATGAGCAAGGAAAATGTTGGCTTTAACTGGTTGAGTGATAAAAGCCTTGATAGTGGTTTTTAGCACTCAAACAGTTAAAGGTTAAATAAAAAATTGACTCCTTCCGATATTTGGTATGCAAGTGTATCTTAGTGATGACTAGCCCCATCTTCAATGCAGGTGTTATTCAAAGTTGGTAAGTTTTTGCACTTTATGAGCTGGAATTTGTTTAATTTTAGTCGAGTTGTGACGAAGTGAAACTCGACTTATAGTTTGGTGAATGGTGGGTGGGCGGGCGGGTGTAAACAATTGGTTTCCATCCGATAACTTGAGAATGGTTCGACCCACGTTCATAAAACTTCATTGTTAGGTTGGCATCAGTGAGAGGAAGAACCCTATTTATTTTGGACTCGCTAGGTCTAATGTCAAGGTCACAGTGACCTTGAACATAGTAAATCATAAACAATTGGTTTCCGGATGATAACTTGACTATGGTTCAACCCACATTCATGAAACTTCATATGTAGGTTGGCTTTCGTGAGAGGAAGAACCCAATGTATTTTGGACTCACTAGGTCAAAGCTCAAGGTCACAGTGATCCTGAACATAGTAAATGAAAATAATTGGTTTCCGAATGATAACTTGAGAGTCGTTCGACCCACGTTCATGAAACTTCATAGGTAGGATGGCAGTGATAGGAAGAACCCTATTTATTTTGACTCACTAGGTGAAAGGTCAAATTCACAGTGACCTACAACATAGTAAATCGTAAACAATTGGTTTCCTGATAACTTGATAATAGTTTGACCCACATTCATGAAACTTCATAGGTAGGTTGGACTAGGTTCGTGGAAGACCCCTATTTATTTTGGACTTGCTAGGTCAAAGGTCAAGGTCACAATGACCTTAAACATAATAAATCGTAAACAGTTGGTTTCCAGATAATAATTTGACAGTGGTTCCACACACATTCATGAAACTTCATAGGTAGGTTGGCATTGGTGCAAGAAAGAGCCCTATTTATTTTGGAATCACCAGGTCAAAGATCAAGGTCGCAGTGACCCTTCACATAGTAAATTGTAAACAATTGGTATCCAGACGATAAGTTGATAATGTTTAAACCCACTTTTGTGCTGTCACAACTCTCCATTGGATTGGTGATCCTATCGGCATTTTTACCATCAAGATCAATAACTTTAAACTACTTGGTGGAATGACATTGTATTTGTCATGCAGGTGTATCTTTTTATGTGTACCCATACTATGTATGGTACACATAATGCTGGCATCCGGGGTGACCATCCATCGTTCGTCCATCCTTTGTCCGTCCGTCTGTCCGTCCGGCGTCCGTATCCATTTCTTTGGCATTCGATAACTTGAAAAATATTGCTTGGATTGTCAAGTTACTTTATATTTATGTTCAGGTTACTGATGTGCCGAGCTGTATAGTTTTTGGTGTAAATCGGATAATTTGATCCTGAGATATTAACCCTTTATCCTTCAAATTGAAAATTCCTCCAATCCCTTTGGCATTCGATAACTTGAAAAATATTGCTTGGATTGTCTAGTTACTTTATATTTGTGTTCAGGTTACTGATGTGCCGAGCTGTATAGTATTTGGTGTAAATTTGTTATTTTGATCCTGAGATATTAACCCTTTATCCTTCAAATTGAAAATTCCTCCAATCCCTTTGGCATTCGATAACTTGAAAAATATTGCTTAGATTGTCAAGTTACTTTATATTTGTGTTCAGGTTACTGATGTGCTGAGCTGTATAATTTTTGGTGTAAATCTGATAATTTAATCCTGAGATATTAACCCTTTATCCTTCAAATTGAAAATTCCTCCAATCCCTTTGGCATTCGATAACTTGAAAAATATTCCTTGGATTGTCAAGTTACTTTATATTTGTGTTTAGGTTACTGCTGTGCTGAGCTGTATAGTTTTTGGTGTAAATCTGATGATTTGATCCCGAGATATTAACCCTTTATCCTTTAAATTGAAAATTCCTCCAATCCCTTTTGCATTCGATAACTTGAAAAATATTGCTTGGATTGTCTAGTTATTACTTTATATTTGTGTTCAGGTTACTGATGTGCCGAGCTGAATAGTTTTTGGTGTAAATCTGATGATTTGATCCCGAGATATTAACCCTTTATCCTTCAAATTGAAAATTCTTCCAATCCCCTTGGCATTCGATAACTTGAAAAATATTGCTTGGATTGTCAAGTTACTTTATATTTGTGTTCAGGTTACTGATGTGCCTAGCTGTATAGTTTTTGGTGTAAATCTGTTATTTTGATCCTGAGATATTAACCCTTTATCCTTCAAATTGAAAATTCCGCCAATCCCTTTGGCATTCGATAACTTGAAAAATATTGCTTGGATGGTTAAGTTACTTTATATTTGTGTTCAGGTTACTGATGTGCTGAGCTGTATAATTTTTGGTGTAAATCTGATAATTTAATCCTGAGATATTAACCATTTATCCTTCAAATTGAAAATTCCTCCAATCCCTTTGGCATTCGATAACTTGAAAAATATTCCTTGGATTGTCAAGTTACTTTATATTTGTGTTCAGGTTACTGATGTGCCGAGCTGTATAGTTTTTGGTGTAAATCTGATGATTTGATCCCGAGATATTAACCTTTTATCCTTTAAATTGAAAATTCCTCCAATCCCTTTGGCATTTGATAACTTGAAAAATATTGCTTGGATTGTCTAGTTATTACTTTATATTTGTGTTCAGGTTACTGATGTGCCTAGCTGTATAGTTTTTGGTGTAAATCTGTTATTTTGATCCGGAGATATTAACCCTTTATCCTTCAAATTGAAAATTCCGCCAATCCCTTTGGCATTCGATAACTTGGAAAATATTGCTTGGATTGTTAAGTTACTTTATAATTGTGTTCAGATTGCTGATGTGCTGAGCTGTATAGTTTTTGGTGTTAATCTGATAATTTGATCTGGAGATATTAACCCTTTATCCTTCAAATTGAATATTCCTCCAATCCCTTTGGCATGAGATAACTCAAAAAAGATCAATCCGATTGTCATGTTTCTTCATATATTTATTCAGGTTACTGATGTGCTGTGCTGTATAGTTTTTTATGTAAATCTGATAATTTGATCCGGAGATATTAACCCTTTATCCACCAAATTAGACACTCCTTCAATCCATTTCTATATGTACCCGTACCTTGTATGGTGTACATAATGTCAGCATCCATGGTGGCCCTCCGTCATACAGCTTTCTACTAGTTGCGCGTATGGGTACACATCTGACGATTTCCTCGGCCTATTTTTTATGTCTGGCACCATCTTCAATATAGGTGTCATTCAGAGAATTTTTGTCAGACTTATTGCCTTTTATGGACTTCATTTGTTTCATCTTGACCATCTTTTGCAGTTTAGGTGAGAAACTCGAAATTTAAAAATTTTACTGCATATTTGTATTTATTTTTAACATTGTTTACTTGAAAATCACTTTGTGTTAATCTCAATTTTATGTTGGATTCCTACTGATGAAGAAATGCCTTGATAAATAAGTATCATTGAAGTTTGCGGAAAAAAAAAAAATTCAGATTAGGCCTAAAAAAATTAAAAATCTGTTTCTCAGGCCCTCCTGCATGGTCCTTTTGGCTGCCGTATGCTTTCTTTTTATAACCAATTTAAATTTAAAAAAATTAAAATTAAATGGTTTATGTCTTATATTTTACCCAAGTTAAAAAAATTGATGAATTTATCTCTTGAGTGCAAGAAGGCTTTGCAATGCTTTAGCATTGCAAAGCCTTCTTCCACTCAAGGGATGAAATACACCACCCATGCTATTCTGCAGATTATGAGGCCTAAAACTTGAACCAAGAACATGAACTTTTGATGGCAAAGAAGTAATTACTGAAATAAAAAATAAAATAAAAAACCGCTCGCCCGCATGCAATTCCACAAATAATGGCCTGAGAAACAGAAGATCTGCTTTGTGTGGCCTTATTTTTAAAATAAGGGAAAGGTATACTGAAATAGTGTGATACCATCTATTGTTTTTAATTTTTGATACAAAAGTAGATTCATTTCTTAAGGCTTGTTATATTTTTGTTATTTCAGGGAATGGTTTTATTTATTGTCACATGAAATGCTCAATCCATACTATGGTTTATTCCAGTACTCAAGAGACGATATTTATACATTACAAATTAACCCAGATTCTGGAGTCAATCCAGTGAGTATAAATTAAAGCTCACACTTCCATGGTTATCACTCTTTTTGCTCGTTCTCAGCTTTTCCTAAAAATGACATTTTCAGGCATTTAAATCATCTTACAGATGAGTTATTCATAAAAAATGTGCCTGATTTTGAAAGCCAACTTCAGAACAGACTAAAATATGTACAAATCAGTCTTGATTATTCAGAAATGTTTTTGGTAAGCTTTCCAAGATCAGTTGTGTTGTGTAACACCCTGTTCATTATGTTTCGTATCTTTATTCCTTTCCCAACACTATCTTATTTTATTGGCTCACCTGACTGAAAGTCAGGGTGAGCTTTTCTTATCACTCTTCGTCTGTCCGTCTGTCGTCCGCCATCTGTTGTCCGTCGTCCTGCGTGAAGGTGGTGTTTGAGCCTCTTTCTCCTAAACGACTGGTCACATTTTAATTAAATTTCATGTAAGTAGTGGTTATGTAGGGGCATTTGGGTTTTTCTTCCAATTGGATTTCTGCTCATATTGTGGAGTGGGGTGGGGCCAAAATGCACAAATTTGTTTAAAATCTCATGAACCAGCCATAGCAGAGACTTGATATTTGGTATGCAGCTTCCATTTGAGGTGTAGACTCAAGTTTGTTCAAGAGAAGTTTGATGGGCAATATTTACCTTTGTTCTGAGAGGGGCAAGAATAATTGCCCCGCCCAAAATTTCTCAAATTTAATATGAGGTATTATTGGGTTACAAGTAAGCAAAAAAAATTTTTCCTGCAGCCCCGTGGGAACCGCAGGAGCTAAAAATAGAAAAAAATTAAAACACCCATATCTCCAAAACTGCACAGCACCGAGAATTTTTATTTGGTGTGAAGCTTCCTTAGGACCAACAGAAAGGATTGGTAAAAAAAAATTGCCATCGGTTTTATCATAGAGTACAGTTTCAGGACTTTGAAAAAGTGCTGAGTCAGCACTTTTTAGCACTGTAGGCAATGGGAAGAACATTAAAAAATCTTCTCCAGATCCAGCAGGCAGAATCTTTTGATATTTGGTATGCAACATTGTAGGGTGGATCTGATTCAAGTTTGTTCAAATTGGCCCCCTGGGTTCATATTTGGGCTCAGTATAGGAGCCTGATTTCGAACTTAGTGCATTTCAGGCAAATTTCTTAAAAAATCTTCTTCTCCAGATCCAGCAGACAGAATCTTTTGATATATGGTATGCAACATTGTGGGGTGGATCTGATTCAAATTGTTCAAAGCGGCCCCCTGGATTTATATTTGGGCTCACTATAGAAGCTCGAATTGGAACTTAGTACATTTCAGGCAAATTTCTTTAAAAATCTTCTCCAGATCCAGCAGGCAGAATCTTTGATATTTGGTATGCAACATTGTGGGGTGGATCTGATTCAAATTTGTTCAAATCGGCCCCCTGGATTTATATTTGGGCTCACTATAGAAGCTCGAATTGGAACTTAGTGCATTTCAGGCAAATTTCTTAAAATATCTTTTTCTCCAGATCCAGCAGGCAGAATCTTTTGTTATTTGGTATGCAACATTGTGGGCTGGATCTGATTCAAGTTTGTTCAAATCGGCCCCCCTGGGTTTATATTTGGGCTCAGTATAGGAGCGCAAATTTGAACTTAGTGCATTTCAGGCAAATTTCTTTAAAAATCTTCTTTTCAAGATCCAGCAGGCAGAATCTTTTGATATTGGGTATGCACCATACGTAGGGGGGTGAGATTCAATTTTGTTCAAGCCAATTCCCTGGGTTCATATTTGGGCTTACTGTGGGAGCCTGAATTATAACTTAGTTCAAAATGAGGAATTTTCTTTAAAAATCTTCTTCAGATCCAGCAGTCGGAATGTTTTGATATTTGGTATGCAGCATCCTTAGGGGGGTGAGATTGTTGGAGCCCGAATGATAACTTAGTTCAAAATGTGGAATTTTCTTTAAAAATCTTCTTCTTCAGATCCAGCAGTCGGAATGTTTTGATATTTGGTATGCAGCATCCTTGGGGGGGGGGGGGGGGGGGGAAGGAGGGAGGAGGGGGGGGGGTGGAGATTCAAGTTTGTTCAAGCCATGTCCCTAGGTCCATATTTGGGCTCACTGTGTGAGCTTGAATTGTAACTTCGTTTGAAATAAGGAATTTTCTTTAAAAATCTTCTTCTTCAGATCCAGCAGTTGGAATGTTTTGATATTGGGTATGCAGCATCCTTAGGGGGGGTGAGATTCAAGTTTGTTAAAGCCAAGTCCCTGGGTTCATATATGGGCTCCCTGTGGGAGCCTGAATTATAACTTAGTTCAATATGAGGAATATTCTTTAAAAATCTTTTTTTTTAGATCCACTGGTCAGAATCTTTGGATATTTGGTATAAGCTTTTCTTAGGAGGAGCAGATGCAACTTGTTGAAATCAGTTTACTGGGTTGATATTTAGGCTACCATGTCAGGTGAGCGCCCTCAGGCCCTCTGGGGTCTCTTGTTTTGAGTTGTGCCAACAATTCGACGTACGTTTTCATAAAGGTCGGAGGGCATTTGTCTGTTATCTGTCCATGTCGCGGTGTCAGCATGATAACTTGCTTGTCTTGGATGAGTTCGAAAACCAGTCCTGTCCAATTTTTTTTTAGGAGTATGACCCTTGGATTGAATTTCCAACCTGCGGGCATTGTCAGCATGATAACTTGAACAAACATTATCCAATTTTTAGCTCACCTTGTCTAAGCCAAGCTGAACTTATCTAATCGATCTCCGCCTGTCGTCCGTCAACACTATGTTTTGGACTTCTCCAAAACCACTGGGTCAATTGGAAGATTGTGTGAGTGATGGTCCCGAAGAGGCATTGCATTTTTGTTCAACTTACCATGCCCAGCCTCATAGTGAGGGCATAGGGAAAATGCTCCAAAATATTTTTTAAATCTTCTCATGAACCAGTCGGTACAATGACTTGATTTTTGGTATGGAGCTTCCTATTGAGGTGTAGAATCAAGTTTGTTCAAACAGCGTTCGTGGCACAATATTTGCCTTTTTAATGGGAGGGGCAAGATTTTTACCCCACCCAAAATTTCTATTTTCTGAACCAATTGTACTTGACTCTTGCAAAAAAAAAAAAATTCCTGTGTCCCCGTGGGAACCCCAGGAGCTAAAAATAGAAATACTTTAAGACACCCATATTTCCCAAACCACAAGAAACAGAGAACTGTTATTTGGTATGACGCATCCTTAGGACCAGTAGAAATGAATGGTAAAAAAAAAATTGCCATCGGTCATGTCATGGTGTTCTGGGGGGGGGGGGGGGGGGGGGGGGGCATAAAAAAAAATGCTGAGTCAGCATATTTACAAAAATTATACAAATTTCTTTCTCCAGAACCAATGGTCAGAATCTTTTGATAATTGGTATATAACATCCATGGGGGGGGGGGGGGGGGGTCAGATACAAGTTTGTTAAAAATTTAGGCCCTTGGTTCATATTTGGGCTCAATACAGGAACCTGAAGTTTTAACTTCAGGCAATATGGGGAATAATCTTTAAAAATCTTCTTCTTCAGAACTGCCAGTCAGACTCTTTTAATGTTTGGCATACATCATTGTTATGAGGGTCAGATTCAAGATTGTTGAAACCAAGTCCCTAGGTTAATATTTGGGCTTCCTATGGAAGCCCAAATTTTAACTTAGTGCAATATGGGGGATAATTTTTAAAAATCTTCTTCAGATCCACCAGTTAGAATGCTTTCATATTTGGTATACAACATCTCAAGAGGGGTCAGATACAAGTATGTTCAAATCAGGTTCCTAGGTTAATATTTGGGCTTCCTATGGGAGCCCAAATTTTAACTTAGTGCAATATGAGGAAATGTGTTTAAAACTCTTCTTCAGATCCACCAGTCGGAATGTTTTCATATTTTGTGTACAACATTTCTAGTGGGGTGAGGTTGTACAAATCAAGTGCCTGGGTTAATATTTGGGCTCCCTATGGGAATCTGAATTGGCCATGTAGCTAAAGAATAAGAATTTTTTTTATTAATCACCATCTACAGGTGTGTAACTAAGATTAATCCACATAGGTTGTATCAAGGGGCTTGGGAGTGCTGTGGCTCAGTGGTAGACTGTTGAACTTATATGCTAGAGGTCCTGAGTTCGATCCCCGTCCGGGACAACCCGCACTGTGCCCAAGGGGGCAAGGCACTTGGGGGCACAATGACGCCATGTACTGAGGCGTACTGCACGTTGATGATGCGCATGTCATCAACCACTGTAACCCTGCTTGAGTGGAGCTTGAACAGAGTTAGAATGTTGAGGAGCTGACAGTTGCTCGTCGTTGTTTGGTGGTTCACTCCGGGTACTCCGGCTTCCTCCACCTGTAAAATTGTCATGGTCACGATTATCCATTGTGGCTAAGTATGTGACCTTAAACACCATTAAATAAATAAATCAAGGGGCTCCATAGGGGAGCTCCACTTTTTACATTATAATCAACTGAAGAAAAGACATGATGCTTGGACTGATAGTCACTCCTGAGGGCTTCAAGGATTGACAATTGATCCTATGGAGATTGACTGCTTAATGTAGATTCATTCATTCTTGTTTATATCAGATTCTGTTCAGGGCGAGTGCTTCAGGTCCCGTGCAGCATCTTGTTACCAAATTTGGCCTGTGGGTTTTATGCGAGAATGTCTTGGATGAGTTTGAAAATCAGTCCTGCCCAAATTATGTTTCAGGAGTTATTCCTTTTAGATTAAATTTCCAACTTGTGTGCAGTGTCAGCATGGTAACTTGAACAACCATCATCTGGTCTGTTGGTCGACTTGAGAATGTTTTGGATAAGTTTGAAAACCAGTCCTGTGTGAGCTTTTTTCTCTGGAGTTCTGCCTATAAGATTTTTTTTCCTATTTGAATTTCTGACATGTGGGCAGTGTTGGCTCAACAACTTGAACAAACATCTAATTTTTACCAAATTGTGCCTTTGAGATTGTTTCCTACCATATTTTATCTATGTATTGAGACAGGTAAAAATAATTAATTTTGCAGGTGTCTCAATTCTTAGTAAAAGGTAAAAAACCAAGTATTATAATTTTCTAACTTATGGACATTGAGAATCACTTTCTTTTAAAAATTGAATGTTTGTAAGATTTTAAGATGCAAGGAAGACTACTCTATTTCTTCAATAATTACGAGAAGTTGATAGAAAATTTTTTAACTTTGTAACTGTGACATATAAATTGTTGGAATGTGTTTGTGTGTATGATAATTTTTATTTTATCTAGAGTGCTAGTTTTCAGAGTGATAAATACAGTTCATGTCAAAATGAGTTGAATAATGAGATGTTAGACTCTTTGTCAATATTTCCTGCATTACATTACCAACTTTGCTATTTACTGTCAGAAAGCTTTCACGGAGGGCTTTTCATTAGTAAATAGGAGAAGTGGTTATTATAGGCAGAATGGACTTATAGCTATAGTGCTAGTGTACAGCATGCATGACATATACAGTGCTAGTCACAATGAGATAAGAATGAAGTCTTGGACTGTTTGTCAAAATATCTTCTGATTGGTGGGGTGGATGGGGGGGGGGGGGGGGGTGGGGGTGGACATATAGTTTGTTATTATAGGCAGAATGGACATTATAGCTATAGTGCTAGTGTTCACAGCGACTCATGCTGTGCTAGTCATGATGAACTGATGAATGAAGTGTTAGACTGTCAGTCCAAATATCTTGTGAAAGGCTGGGGTTGGTGGGGGGGGGGGGGGTGCATTATTCTGGTAGTTCCTGCTTATTCATGTTGTTGTATGCTCTTCTCTTTTGGTGAGCTAGCAGTGTTCCTCGCTGGTAACACTCTGTATGGATCGGAAGTTTGTTTATCATTTGATTGTGAGTTGTTGGGGACTTTCCTACTTTGCTGACACATGCTTTTCACACTTGTCAATGTATATCTTACCTGTCTTACCTGCCAGTGAGAAGTTCTTTTGTTATAAATAGCTGTAAATTCAGTAACTCCAGGGTGGATTTGAATGAAAACCAACACAAATCAGTATTATTGCTGTTTAATTCTTTTTTATATTCGTTTTTTTTTTTTTCTTTGACTTTTTTAATTTTTCAAACCCAGATGAAACTTACCTTTTGGACAACCATTTGTTCATGCCATGAGTTCTATTGAATTCAGTCATGTTCAACCAGTTGGGTTTCCCAATATTAGAGTAGAAAATTTGGGTGTCTCAAAACATGGAGTAAATACGGTAGTTTCAATAGTTTCATGTGCTAGCACAGATTCCTTTTTAGCTACCACAAGTCAACAACATATACAGTTCACTCTCGACAACCAATACAATTCAATATTCACACAAGCTTTGCATGACAAGTCATCATCTATGATGTGAAGCTCTTGTGTGGATATTGTATTGATTGAATATTACCTTAAAGGCCTGGAGACTTTTAGACTATATTTTTATACTGTACCAATGACCCAGACTTAGCTGGTGCTAACTCTAACAAAACCAGGGCCAAACACAAATTTTGCCCCCCAATCCCCAAAATTTGCATCCAAAACAAAAAGAAATCATGTCCTAAAGGACCTCCATACTACGCCTCTACTGCGCATGCGCAGTGACGCAGACGTCCCGAAATTGGCGCCAATTATCATTCTCTGTTTGGCCCTTCATCAGTCAACATCTCACTGATCTTTGTGCTTGTAAATCTCAGTTTAAAGGATGCCAGACACGTAATTTTTGGAGAAAATGTGATTCTAAGGAGGATAGAAGGAGGAGAGGAAAAAGAAGTGACAAAAAATAATCAGGGCTGTACTTAAAATTTTTTGATGAAATTATGTTAAGTTGCCTATTTTCGAGGCATGGGCCTCTTGTTGTCATTCTTGCTAATTGTTGCACTGCTTATTCAGTGTTTCCTCTCCCCTAGCCTTCTAAAGTCCCCCCTTGCAATTCTCCCATGCTTTTGGCATATTTTTGAGAAATTTCATTTCTAAAATTTCCTGGGAGAGTTGCTTGGTTACAGAATGTTTTCTGTTATTTTCCCCATAGTTACGTTTTCACCCATGGGTGTATAACATTTGTGTTCTGCATCTTCCATCTGATGTTCTGCAGATTCTCCCCTGGGAGTCTCTGTTTTGCATCAGATAGAGTGTAATTGATGACTGATTCCGGGCCAGTTTTTTCAGTGCCTGGAGTCATGTTTTCTGGTGTTTTTACACTGTTTGTTTTCATTGGCAACAGCCTTTTTTGAGGGGGGCTGTTTGCCTTTGCTGTAGTTTATCTCACTATAAGATACATTTATATTATCCGAAAGTGTCTCATTAATTATTTAATATAAATTTAAAATTTTTGACCACACTTTGCCATCGGATCCATCAGGGCTCAACATTACTTTTCAGCAACTTGGGCTTCGCTGAAAAAATATTTTTTCAAAATTATTTTGTTTTGCAATTGTTTTTTCATTTATTAATGGATCATGTTATTATGTATCTTTGTGTCAGGGGTTTTTGCGAGTAACTAGGACTTATTGTTGTTCTTTCACAATGAAGGGACGTTGTTCAAATTGTAATAGGAAGAAATCTTCCTCTGACTTTCATGATCATTGTATTAATTGTAGTCAGTGTTCTCGCATTAATCCCTGTCCTATATGTGAACATTGGGATGAGAAACATTGGAAACGTGTGTCACGATATGTTGTTTCAGGAAAAAGAGCGATGCCGGCTCTTTCTCCGCAAGGTCACTCTACTCTCTCAGTTTCTATTTCAGAGGAACCAGAACAGGGTGATGTTTCCATGTTATCTTCTTCAAGTGTGCGTCCGTCATCACAAATGAATTCAGAGCTAGCGGCAAAAGTGCTCATGGAGATTAGACAAATGTCGTCCACTAGCTCGCCTGGTGTAGCGTCCATTCACCGAATGGTTCGGCAGCCGGGTTTGTCCGATGCGGTCCAAGAGGAAATTTTGGGTGATGCGAGCACTATAAACATAATAGATGCACACCCAGTGACGGCGGATAGTAAGCGAGATCGGAGGAAGCCTTTGAGTCCGGTTCCTAGCTCGTCCAGGTCCAGCCGGGCCGCGAGCGAGAGAGGCCCCTCTCTCGTACAACAACATCTGGGACCAGATGTTGTGGTACAAAATGTGTCTTTAGCGGAGCATACGTCCGTCGCTCGGGACGCTCCGTTGTATAAGCAGTCCGCAGAGACTGTTAAGGCTTCCTCTTCTCGTCAGCGCACACGACCGCACCTTGGCTGCGTGACCGCCGATATATTACCAGCTTCGCCGATCAAGGATTCTTCGGCGACCAGGTCACACCATCCGGCAGCCAGGGATTCGAGACCGATGGACTCCGGACGTTCGCATAGGAAAAGTATGCGGGAGCCATCTGATGCGGAGCTGCCCTCGGCAAAGCAGCGAAAGACTGCGCCTCCGCAGGTCTCGACGCCGGACATTCTTGTGCAGATAGCACAGCTTATCGCAGCATCCCAGCAGCCGACAGAAACGGTGTCGGATCGAGAATTATCCGACGGCGCTGGGTCGGTACGCTCCGCCGAAGCATCGGGGGCGGACGACCGGGAACATCATGAGGTCCGACCGGATGGTGAAAGGGATACGGATGACTTGGAGCTATCCCTTTTGGAACAACATAAAGCTGCCGTGGACTTCATCCGGCACTTTCTCCCTCAAGTTGTTCCGTCGGGCCAGACTGCTGCGCTTCCGGACAAGAGAATTATAGCGTCATTGGACTCTGAATTTTTTGAGCGGTTCAGGGACATCGCTCCCGAGTTTCCGTCGCAGTCCAATAATGTTGCAAGAACATTTGAATTATTGAACGACGCTATATTTAAACTTGCTTCCAGGACGGGGAAAGCAGGTTTCTTGTCCGCTAATACTCTCAACCTGCCTTTCATTAATGCAAGGAATAAATTCGATACGGCAGGACAGGGTATACCGAGAGTTCCTCTGCGTATGGACGACGAGGCGGAAGACTTAGAGCTATCATTACCGTCGTCAGCTTCTATTCCAACCGCGGTGTTGGAAACAGCTATTGCGTCTAACAGAGCCAATTTAGATGCCTTATCTTACGCAGATCACCTTACTAAGGCGTTATCACTGCGCCTTCAGGGGAAAGAGTTTCAGGATATACAATCCTCTTTAAGACTTCTTTCAAGGGCAGTAGCTTATTCCACGTGTAACTCCGCCCTTTCAGTGGCAAATCTGGAGTTGGTTAGACGTGACGCAGCCCTAGCTACATCCACACTAGTGGATTCTAAGGTGAAGAACTCTCTTAGAGTCGCTTCGGTCTCAGGAGAACTTCTCTTTGACGGCAAGCTTTCCGCTATTTATGATAAAATTACAAAGAAAGCTAAGGATTCTCTGTTGTTCAAATCTGCTCCTAAGAAGTCGGATACAGCAGACACGAATAAGACAGGCACTTCTGGGTCTAATGCGCCCAAGAGAGGTTCCTATAGAGGTTCCGGTGCGTCCTCTTGGTCTTATTCAAGAGACCGTCAGGATAGCGACTCTCGTTCAGGACGTCCTTCAGGCCGGGACAATCGGTCGGACGCCCCGAGGTCGACGGGGCGAGGTGCGGGTCGTGGAAGACGTGGTTTCTCCTACTGCAGGCCTCGCAGGTCCAGGAGGTGATGGCTTAAACCTCTATCACGTTCCGGTTGGCGGAAGGTTGTCGAGCTTTTCACAAGAATGGGCGTCGATTACGGACGACCCTTGGGTGAGGGGAGTGACTTCGGAAGGTCTAAAGATATCCTTCAAACGAAAGCCTCCATTAACTCGAAGTCCAAAGTGGACTCATCTTCCGTCAAATCCGCAGAAAAGGGACGCTCTGTTATCAGAGGTGCAGTCTCTTTTAATGAAGAACGCGGTAGAGGTCGTAGAAAACCAGGAATCTCCGGGATTCTACAGCCATCTGTTTCTGGTTCTGAAACCAGACGGCTCGTTCCGTCCAGTCATAGATTTGAGCTGGATAAACAAGCTGATCGTCGCTCCGAAGTTTTATATGGAGACGATTCGATCGGTCAGAGCGAGTATTCGGGTGAACGATTATGCAACGAGCATAGATCTCAAAGATGCGTACTTTCACGTCATGGTACATCCGACATTCCGAAAGTATCTACGCTTCGCAGTCCTAGGAGTGGTGTATCAATTCCGGGCGATGTGCTTCGGATTGAATCTAGCACCCTGGGCTTTCACTCGGGTAATGAACTCGGTAATGATCTACTTCCGAGCTCATTCGTCTGCGGTAACGTCGGCCTACCTGGACGACATTCTTCAGAGGTACGGCAACGAGTTAACGCTTCAGAACGATGTTCAGAATCTTCTTCTATTGCTCCGACGTCTCGGTTTTATAGTAAACGAGGAGAAGTCGGATCTGGTGCCGTCCAAGTCATTCACTCATCTGGGAATGAGCTTCGAGACGCACAACAATCTCGTTCGTCTGCCGTTAACCAGAGCGAAATTAGTCAGTTGTTACGCTCGCTATTGTCTGCACGCAGACAAAGTCACGGCGAGAGAATTTATGAGACTGATAGGTCTGTGCGGAGCCGCCGCGGATCTCATTCCGATGGGGCGGTTACGCACACGTCCTCTTCAAATTTTCCTGACTCAGAATTGGAGTGTGAAAATTCATTCGCTCGATGTAGACGTTCTCTTGTCAGATCAAGTGAAACAAGAGATTCAGACTTGGGCAAACATTCAGTGGTTAACTCAAGGAGTTCCGCTGCAGTTGCCGGATCCGAGTTTTACCGTTATGACGGATGCCAGTCAAACAGGTTGGGGTGCATCATTAATCCCAACGGATTCGAGATGCCAGGGTTTTTGGGATCCGCAATTCCTGTGCAAGCACATAAACATCAAGGAAATGATGTCAATTTGGCTTGCGTTACGTCACTGGATGGACATTATTCACGATGCTCATGTCCAAATCCTATCCGACAATACGACAGTAGTGGCGTATATACGGAATCAGGGAGGCACTCATTCAGTTCCGTTGTTCAATCTAACGGAAAGAATCCTTCTGTTTGCGTTAGAACATCACGTTCTTCTTTCGGTCCGTCACATACCGGGTCGTCTGAATGTGCTAGCAAACTCCCTTTCACGAAAGGGTCGCTTGTTGCCGTCGGAGTGGACTCTCAACAAACAAGTATTCAATCAGATTTGCTACCAATGGGAACGGCCAATGATAGACTTATTTGCGACACATCTCAACAATCAGTTGCAGATGTATGTGTCTCCGTGTCCAGATCCAAGAGCATTTGCAGTAGACGCTCTGTCGATCTTTTGGGACGGAATGATAGGATATGCGTATCCTCCAGCGCCTTTAATTCAACAAGTATTGCTAAAGATAAAACAATCTCAATGCAAGATTCTGTTGGTAGCATCTCTGTCGCCACAGAGACCGTGGATAAATCTACTCAGGTGTCTGTTGTGGGACCTACCGCGGAAGCTTCCTCCACGGGAGGATCTTCTTTCGCAGGGGAAATCGCACCAACTCCATCACAACCCGCAAGGTCTCAACCTTCACGTTTTTCCGTTGTGCGGTCCTTCTTGCATGGCAAGCACTTTACAGGACGAGCAGTGGACGCGATTTCTAACTGCAGGAGGACCTCCTCTTCGCTAAACTGTGCGGCTAAGTGGAAGGTTTTTCGTCATTGGTGTAGGGATCATTCTGTAGATATATTCGATCCCTCTATACCAGACATTGCAAACTTTCTAGTATACTTGTTTGACGAAATCAAACTGCAGCCTGTTACTATAAAGGGTTATAAATCTATGTTATCTGATACCTATGCACATCATGATAGTTTACAAATTGGATCTAATGTCTCTTTATCGAAGTTGGTTAGAAACTTTTCGATAAATAGACCCAGAACTCTTAGATTAATTCCAAAGTGGAATTTAGCTTGGGTTCTTCGTAAATTGAAGGAAAAGCCATTTGAACCTCTTGGGACAGTAGATTTCAAATTCTTATCTTATAAGACAGCTTTTCTCTTAGCTTTCTCTTCTGCTAGAAGAGTCAGTGAGCTTCATGCACTATCGGTGGATGATTCTCATTATCGTAGTGTTGGGAACACTATCACCTTCACTACTAATGTGGGTTTTTTAGCTAAGAATCAGGCTCCTAATAAATATCCGGAACCTATTGTTATTAAGGCTCTTCCATCTTCAGACGGGCGTAGGCCTTTACTCTGTCCTGTTAGAGCATTACGTATCTATAAACAGAGATCTCAGTTTATCAGAAAGGGACGGAAACGTTTCTTTCTGTCTTTGATGCCTAATAGAAAGGACATTTCAGTCCATTCTATTGCTAGATGGGTTCAGTTAACTATCCGTACTGCTTATGAAGATTTATCTTCTTCTCAGCAGTCTGTGCTTAAGATTTCTGCTCATGAAGTAAGAGCTCTTTCTACTTCCTGGGCTTATTCTAATAGTGTTGCTATTACAGATTTAATGAAGGCTGCTTATTGGTCTCAGCCATCCACATTTACGAATTTTTATCTCAGAAATATTGAGTCTATTTCTGGAGACCTGCATTGTTTAGGTCCGTTATCTGTTGCTCAGAATGTCGTCCACTAAACAGTTGCAACCATAGTTATGCAGGCTTTCTGTTCCGGCAGTGACTCCGTCCGGCTGCCCTCTTCGCTCTGGGCTATTTGACCCAGGGCAAGGGGAAGGGGGGGGGGGGGGGCGGGTGTTCCCTTAGGTCACCTGCTTTATAGTGAAAAGCAAGGGAATGCCTCCTCCAAGTCAGTATTTCTGAGTCGCTTCCGGGATGGTTTTAAAGTGTAATATTAATGTTTAAATTCATTCATGTCTTATTTTTGAAGTGTAGCTCGGTGTGAAGCATTTGTATATGTCAAGTGTCAAACAGGCTTTAATATACAATACTCGGACACTTTTAAATGACTATAAAGAGTCTCAATTCTCTGGACTACTTTATTTATTGGCTTGCTTTAAAAATAATTAGTATAAGGGTTATACTGGATGTTAATAGAGAACATGAATGTTATTGTGCTCAATTATTAAGGGTAGTGTATCTTTCTAATTTAATATTAAATAAGAAAGATACATGTAAAGCCTAATACTCCTTTTCTCCTTAAGGGGTTACCTCTTTACTATGTAGTTGAGCTTATTGGATTTTCCTCTATGTCCTAGGCCCTCCAGCCTGTTGACTATTCAGCTAAGTCTGGGTCATTGGTACAGTATAAAAATGTTAAAAAATTTATAGTAATTTATATATTTTTTATACTTACCAATGACCCAGACGGGGATGGCCCTCCCTGGAGTTGGGAACTCTTGCCTCCCCGCTGAGTACATAGCGCTGACCAGGCACTGCCAGTAAGAATGATAATTGGCGCCAATTTCGGGACGTCTGCGTCACTGCGCATGTGCAGTAGAGGCGTAGTATGGAGGTCCTTTAGGACATGATTTCTTTTTGTTTTGGATGCAAATTTTGGGGATTGGGGGGCAAAATTTGTGTTTGGCCCTGGTTTTGTTGGAGTTAGCACCAGCTAAGTCTGGGTCATTGGTAAGTATAAAAAATATAAAAATTACTATAAATTTTTTAACTTTCCCTACACTTTGACAATCGACATCCTGCATGTAGCTTTGAAATTATTTCTAGGCAAGTCCTGACTGCTTATATAGGTAACTTTCAAATTGACCCGGAGACCTGATGTTGGAGACACATGTGTAGCTGTCATAAAAAGTGATCAAACTGGAATGAAGTCTTTAAGGGTTAATTGATTATTGTTGACTAATGTTGAATTTTATATTTTCCTAGGAACACTTATCTTACTTCCACTTTGTCGGCCGAGTCATAGGCATGGCAATATTCCATGGACACTATTTAGATGGTGGCTTCACAATGCCATTCTACAAGCAGTTGTTGGCAAAACCTGTAAATCTAGATGATCTGGAAATGGTTGACCCAGACTTACACAGGAGCTTGAGGTGGATGCTGTAAGTAGTCACATTTGTTGCAGTTAAGATAATTTATATTTTTGGAGGTGGCGTATTGGAGGAGTGCCAGGATACAGACCTGTTAACCTCTGGAGGTGACTGTCGGTGAGATTTTGATGAGCTCTCAGTGAGATTTGGATGCTTCTCAGTGAGATTTTTGCACAGAGACAGCACATCAATAATTTCCATGTTATACCCCCCCCCCCCCCCCCCCCCCCCTCACGAGACACTTCACCCTAATGTGTTTTATTTGAACAATTTGTCTTTTCAGAAGCCAAAACATAGAAATATAGAGCAGAACAGAAATATGGATATGGACATGTGCCAATATCTGAGCTTGTTCCAATGACATCCATATTTCAATGGTTTTGTACTTGTCGGTTGTTTGTGGTAATTCCACTTTCCAAAGCCCAGCACCCCCCCCCCCCCCCCCCCCCCCCCCAAAAAAAAAAAAAAAAAAACACACTGCTTATTCACCTGAAGTAGTTGGTCATTTGTGAAGGGAGTTTGGAATGGAGGTGATCATTTTTCAGTGAAACGTGAAAATTCTACCACAGCCACAGGACGAAACGTCTTGGGGATTTGTTGTTGTTGTCTGTTTATCAGTACCAATTCGCGGATAAAAAAAACGTCCAAGTACCGTAAATTACCAACTTTTCAGAGATTTTTTTTGCCAAAAACAGAATTTCTTTCACAGCCTGCCCTAGAAAATCGCGAATCGGAATTTTTTCCCAACATACTGAAAATTACCGCAACTCATTTGAATGAGCCGTTCATCTACAAAATATAATTAGCTGAAATCCGAAATGCACAATAAATTTGTGCATATTTTTGCCCAATTTCGAGTGTACATAATTAATAGTATGGGATTTCTTTTTTGATGTGACTGCTACTCTTATATCAAGCAAAGGTGTGTGTTTAATATTTAATCAATTTCAGCAATTATCCTGCATCGCAAGTTCATTTATTTCGACTGTGAAACGTGTTGCAATAATCACAGAACACAATAGCCGGCCATTGACAAAAATCAGAATTGGTTATCAGTTCTGACGTAAGTGGCGACGTTTCACACAAACTTAATGACCTTGCCAATGAGAGTAGAGCACATGCTTTTGTATTTGTAAACAAAAGCTGGTGGATTCAGTGATGCCGTGATGGATTACCGGTACTGAATAACTAATCTTGAAAAGTATCAAAGCGGGAGAAAATAGGATGTTACCTTGAGTGCTGAATATTGGGTACCAAACCGGGAGTCTCCAGCCGAAAGTGCGAGAGTTAACAGGTCTGCCAGGATGTCGTGAGGAAAATTCTCGCCAAAGATACTTTTATTGTCCTTAAGCAAGAAGCGTAATCCACTTGCTCACTTGGGAAGACAGTTGCACATTGTTCCAATGCATGTGCCATTTTGAAGTCATACATATGATTTCGATCAAATGGAATTGTACTCAAGCTCATTTTGTCATTACACAGTTAGCTGGGAAGTCTGACAGTTACTTACCACTGCTCATTGGTTCTCTGGATAAATACAATGATACTTGACTAGTCCTCGAAATGAAAATTTATTATACCCCCACATTTTTTTTTAAAAAGTGGGGGTATACTGGTTTGCGCCTGTGCATTCATCTGTGCATATGTCTGTCCATCCTTCTGCACTCAGATGTCTGTTCGCGTTATAACTTCAACTGCTCAGATTTCGATGAAATTTGATACAGATGTTCATTATCATTAGATCTTTGAGAAGCATCAGCCGTTTTGCTGTTGGAATATTTTTTCTGTGAGTTATGGCCCTTTGAATATACAAAAATAAGCTATTTTTTGTCTGTTCACCTCGTATCTCACTTTTGGGTTATTGGATCTCAATGAAATTTGGAATGAAAATTGTTTATGGGAAAGCCTTTCAAATGAGTCTCTAAAAATATTTCTTCCTCTTCACTTTTTAGACTTATTCCCCTTTTTAACTTTGAAAATTTGCTGTTTGCCTTGTAAAATAGCCAATTTTTTGTCTGTTCGCCTCATATTTCAGGTTTGGGTTATAGTTTCAATGAAATTTGGAATGAAGATTGTTTACAGGAAAGGCTTTCAAATGAGTCATGTCCCTGCAGTAAAACAAAGAAAATACATGCAAATCACCTCCCCACATGGTGGCATAGTGTTTTTGTTCTATAAGGTTTGGGTTATCAGATTTCAATGAAATTTGGAATGAAGATTGTTTGTGGGAAGGGCATTCAAGTGAGTTATGTCCCTGCAGTAAAACAAAGAAAATACATGCAAATCACATTCCCAGATGTGGCATTATGTCTTTGTTCTAAATTTCTTATGTGGATGGTCTGATTGTCACTAGACTTCAGTAACAGGTGTTTATGGCCTTCACAATTACCTTGCTGTAAAACAAAGACAATAATTTTGCTGTTTGGGTGGTAAAATAGCCAATTTTTTGTCTCAGGTGTGTGTGTAGCGGCTCTCAAAGAAATGTGGAATGAAGATTGGTTATGGGAGTAGCTTTCACAGTATCATGGCACATTTCTTATTGTTTGGCGGTATGCAACGTGGGGGGGGGGGGGGGGGCATGCCCCCCTCCCCCCTCATTTTTACTGATAATTTAGTCACCAAACTGTATTTGATATGTGATTTTAGAGGAATATAGTCAAGCCTGGAAATGAGCAATCTGTCATTAACAGAATGAGGTTCCCAGAGGGTTAATTTGCTGATGCTATTCCATAGAGTGGGACAGTTTATACTCTGGTACCTCATGCTCTTTAGGCCCGAGACCTTTATTCAGATTTAGGTTCACAGAGGGTACATTTAGTGATACTACCCTACTGTGCAGGGTAGCATCACCAAACTCACCCTCTGGGGATCTCATTCTGCAGACAACAATCTGCTTATTTCCAGACTTAGTTATAGTACAAACAGGCAGCTCTAGCTCCTAAAGGATGTCCTAATATATTTTATCAAATAACGAATGGTACATGGTGCTTCTTCACACAATTATGAATAATGATTCCAAAAGAAATTTAGTGCAAGTGGTGTATTTAACATGTTCAAAGGTTGAGCATGTTTCATCTGTTTTATCTCTTTTCAGTGAGAATAACATAGAAAATGTTTTGGATCAAACATTTTGTGTTGAGCACAATTCATTTGGTCATTTAACCGAATATGAATTGAAACCTGGCGGAAAAGATGTATTGGTGACAGAAGAAAATAAGCCAGAATATGTAAAGTAAGTTAAGACTAAAATGTGAATTAACTGTCTCATTGTATAGAGATGATACACACTGACCTTGGGTCTGGGTTTTGTATTCCACTGATGATGGAATACATCGATGACGAGATCAGATTGACCAGATAAAACAATATGCTACAGGCATTGTTCTTCATTTGACTGATCTTGTCTTGTTGGTGAGACAGGATATGACAAGTCTGATTCATTTACTGTTGTAATAATTTGTTTGTTTTTTTTTAACAATTTTATATGACACCTGAATGGAAGTAAAAATAGAACAAGAGGTACACAACATAGATGCAGGGGGTGAATTTTGGGTGGCTACTGCCAGATGTGGCTTGGATTAAGATTGCTTTGATGAAGACTAGCGAATTAATGGGCTCAAAATCTGCAAAATTAACTGCTAACTCTGTTAGAAAAGTCCAGCTATACTGGTTTTTCAGATTCTTTTATGATATTTTGAAAGATTCGCATACCATGTTCTGGAAGACTTGTATACTGTATATTAATCAAATTGGTTGGCATTTGTTCTAGTTGTCATGCTAATGAGCAGAAAATCAGTGAATTTTCACAAATGGAAAGAACTGTTGCTTGGAAGTGAGAGAGGACCCAATTTCTTGTCTCCAGCTGACAACCATAGATTATGGATTTCAACCTGCATTTCATCAATTTTTTAAACCCATTCATAATTATTCGATTTATAGCTATTTCCCCACCAACACAAATAACCACCCCCCCCCCCCCCCCCACCCCCACCCCAGTCAAAATATTATCATATACAATAGTTTGATCCACCTCCTTGTTCCACAGTTACCAAAATAAGGAATTGAAGCTTTCAGCAGGATATGGACAAGGAGGTGTACTCCAGTAGAGAGAAAAAACAAGACATTGGGTTTGGGCCATGTGTTTTTGCCCAGATCAGTCTGGTTTGGACCATTCTTTGGTCTTTTCGATTTTTTCTGGGGTTTTTTTTCAGGGTTTATCCTAGAGAGAAATTTCTTGAATTACTATTTTTCAAGAAGCGAGATTAATAAGGAACAAGGCATATTGTGTTGGGGTGGTAGATTATTTATTTATTTATTGGTGTTTAATAACGATACGCTTTGGCCACGATACGATTAGTATCTCGATATTTTACCTGCGATACGATTCGTACCTAGATACGTATCTTCAAACTTTCTTGATTCAGTTTGTATATATACACTGCACCAGTGCACCTGTCACTTCAGTATAACTGTACTTACCAAATAGAACTTTAATACTGTATTATGTATATTTTTTGGAGTTGAGATTTTTGTGTTGTTAAATTTGTCTTTTGTGTAGTACATTATGTCTGTCTTCTTTGTAATAAGTCTTTATTAAAAAATTATATATCCCAAGCAAAACTGACTTGTTTATTTTTTTGTCGACCTCGTTTTGGAAGCTGTCACTTGTTTCAAATGAGTGCAGGCTGCTGTCAATAGTTGTCTGACACACGCCCACAACATATAGTTTTCACAGTGGTTGAATATCATCAGAAAGATACTGATTGAACACTGCCACTTTCGAGCGGTGCACAACTCATTGTGAAAGAACACTGCCACTTTCGAGCATGCACAACTCATTGTGAAAAATGGGTGTTCAGAAATTAATGAGAAGTGGTAATTAAAAATAAAAAATAATTACAACTCTGGTATTTGAGAATTATATAACAATATAAACAGGGATATGATTTATGACTAATTGGCTCAATAAAACATGCTCTTTTATCATTTCATCATGCTCTGCAACATGTGAAGTTATGACTTTCAGTGTAAAATCAATTTTTCGAATGTTGCCAAGGGAGGCAACCATTTTGTTATTCATATTCCGCTGTGTCAATTTTATCTGGTCTTCATAAAATGATTTTTTTTATTGATTTTGTGTGAAGCTATATTTTGTTTTATTCGTAATAAATGTACATATTTAAAAAAAAAAACAGCTATTTTTAAACTGACTATGTTTGTCTGTTTTCAAGGGGGTGGTTTGCAGTGTTGATTGACATACTTATGTCCATTTCTGGCTTCGAGAGTAACCTGTACAAAAAAAAATGAAAACAACACCGCATGGTTTTCTGTTTGTTTTATTCATTAAATTGAGGATTAAAACCTGAAATCTGAAAATGAAACATATGTACAAGATAATTATGAGAATTTTTAAAGCAAATTCTGTAAAATTGGTAGGCGGTTTCCAAAGAAACGTAACATACCCAGTGGATACATGTCTTATGTCGCCAATTTCTGCCGCATCCAAACACGACTTGCAAGCACTATTACTCGTCTCGAAGCCCCCCCCCCCCCCCCCCCCCCCACACTTTGAAATTTATCCACTGCAAGCCCCCCCTGGGCTTCGACACGAGTCAGTATGGTATAAGAAGAAGTGATAGATTGTCGTGTATGTAAGCATTTAATCAAGCGACCATTACCAATCCAAACGCATCGCAATTCCACGATACGGCACTTCCCAACCGATACGCGTATCTCGGGGAGAGTGTATCGTTACGGGCCTAGTGTTTAAGGTCACATGCTTATGCACAATGGCTAATCGTGATTGTGACAGTTTTATGGGTGGAGGAAGCCAGAGTACCCGGAGAGAACCACCGAGCATCGACGAGCAACTGTCAGCTCCTCATCATTCTCTGTTAAAGCTCCGCTCAAGCAGGGTTACAGCGTTTGAAGACATGTGCACCATCGACGTGCAGTACTCCGTAGTACACGGCGCCACCGTGCCCCAATGTAGGCAACCGGGATAAAGTGCCTTGCCCAATGACACAATGCGGGTCGTCCCGGACGGGGTTCAAACTCGGGACCTCTAGCATAGAAGTCCAACAGTCTGCCACTGAGCCACCACACTCCCAGGAGTGGTAGATATAGTAGAAATAAAATTTGGGAAAGTATTTTAATTTTCGGGATGCACTTCATATTTTGTTGGAAAAGAAATATTTTTTACATAAATTGTACATTGTTTTGTTACCATTTAATGTTGAGTGCCTTATTTTCAGCCTTCTGAACTATCTTGTTCACATTCTAAACTTCACAGATTTCAACAAAACTTGCGTTTTATGATAAATCTCAAAGCACCTACCAGATCACATTCCAAACTGCAACATTATAATTATAGAAAATCTGACAATTTTTTTTTCTTTTTTCTTTTTCCTCATATATCTGCTCGCTCGTTATTAGTACAATAAATCAGGCAAAAAACAACACAAAATTAGTGTTTATTTTTTAAGAAATATAGTATGTGATTTTTGTTTGGTCTGAAGTATGTAACAAGGAAAATTCAATATTAAGGTCTATTAAAAGACAATTTCTGATTTACCTCAATTTTATTATGAGAGATGGAGGCTTTTTTAATTTCCTTTTTTTTTTTTTTAACCCTTTACCCAACGTAACGGCCAAAACCGGCCAGCCTGACTGTTTACAGTGAGGGCTATAGTCATGACTTTCGTCTGTCTTTCCATCCATCTGTCCATCTGTTAATATTTAGAGTTTTGGTTAAAGTTTGTGGTTAAAGTTTTTTAGTCAACCTTAAAGTTTTTTGTTTTTTTTAGCCCGACTGTTTACAGTGAGGGCTATAGTCATGACTTTTGTCCGTCCGTCCATCTGCCCATTCGTCTGTCCGTCCGTCTGGGCCAACATTGGGGGTTTAGGGAATATTATAATTAGGGGCTACCTCCAAATTAAGGTAGTGTTAGGGTTAGGAGTGGGTTAGGGGTAGCCCCAGTGTAGGGCTTAAGGTTGGGGGAGGGTTAGGTCTGGGGGAGGGGGGCTGTTAGGGTTTGGGTAGGGGTGGGGTTTTAGTTTTAGTAGCCCCTAAACCGAAACATAGCTCCTAATCCTATTGGTTTGGCTAGGGTGGGGTTGGGTCAGGGGTGGGGTTAGGTCAGGGGTGGGTTAGGGGTAGCCCCAGAGTAGAGCTTAAGGTTGGGAGGTTAGGTCCTGGGGTGGGTGGGGGTTAGGGTCAGGGGTGGGCTTTTAGGGTCAGGGTGGGGTAGGGTTAGGGTGTGTTTTTTGGGTGGAGGGGTGGGGTTAGGGTTAAATATAAGTTCTAGGGTGGAGGGGGTGGGGTTCTGGATAAAATAAGGTTTTGAACTTACAAAATGTTTTTTGGTAGCCCATAAACCCAAAATGTTGGAGCATCCGTCCATCCGTCTGTCTGTCCATCTGTCCATCTGTTAATATTTAGAGTTTTGGTTAAAGTTTGTGGTTAAAGTTTTTTACCGAAGGTTCAAGTGGTTTTTTTTTTTTTTCCTGTTTTGTCATGACTTTCTTCTGTCTGTCTGTTAACATTTGGAGTTTTGGTTAAAGTTTGTGGTTAAAGTTTTTTAATCGACCTTAAAGTTTTGGGGGGTTTTTTTTCTTTTAAATTGATATTACTATTGATTGTATCATTCTCATTTTGTTTTTATTTTATTTATGTTTCATGTTATTTTGGGAAATATTTAACCCTTTTTTAGCCCGACTGTTTACAGTGAGGGCTATAGTAATGACTTTTGTCCATCCGTCCATCCATCTGTCCATCTGTTAACTTTTAGAGTTTTGGTTAAAGTTTGTGGTTCAAGTTTTTTACTGAAGGTTCAAGTGGGTTTTTTTTTTTTTTTTTTTTTTTCTCTTTTCCTGTTTAGTTGACATTTGGAGTTTTGGTTAATGTTTGTGGTTAAAGTTTTTTATTCAACCTTCAAGTACAGGCTATACCTGGTAGTTCTTGTCTGATCGTCACAAAATTTCATACGCAGGTTTTAGGTCATGTCTACTTGAGAACGTCGCCTTTTGGTCGTGATCGGTCAACCGGTATGGCTGCCCGAGCCCAAAACACGAAAACCATTAGCACAGTCTACAGGTCATATTTATGAAGGGATTTCATTACAACTTCATAGAATGTCTCTGTATAATGCCTATATTGCCAAGATGAGAACGTCTCCGTTTGGGCATGATCTGTCAACCGTGATGGCTGCCCAAACCCGAAACCCAAAAACTTTTAGGGCAGTCTGCAGGTCATGTTTAATATGGACAGATTTCATTGTAACTTGATACGATGACTCCATATGATGTCTACATGAGAATTTCCTCATTTGGGCCTGATCTATCAACCGTCACGACTGCCCGAGCCCAAAACCCGAAAACCTTTAGCACAGTTGACAGGTCATATTTATGGAGGGATTTCATAGTAACGTGATAGGTTGACTTCATATAATGTCTACATGAGAAAGTCCCCTTTTGGACTTGATTTGGCAACTGTGACGGCTACAGGTGCCCGAAGCCCGAAAACCTTCAGCACAGTCTACAGGTCATATTTATGAAGGGATTTCCTTGTAACTTTGTAGGATCAATCCACATGATGCCCAGATGAGAATGTCCCCTATTGGTTGCGATCATTCAACATGATGGCTGCCCGAGCCCGAAGCCCGAAAACCTTTAGCACAGTCTACATGTCATATTTATGAAGGGATTTTATTGTAACTTGATAGGTTGACTTCATATAATGTTTAGATGAGAACATCCTCTTTTGGGCAACTGTGACGGCAACAGGGGCCCAAAGCCCGAAAACCTTTAGCACAATCTACAGGTCATATTTATGGAGGGATTTCATTGTAATTTGATAGGTTGACTTAAAAAAATGTCTAGATGAGAACATCCCCTTTTGGGCAACTGTGATGGCAACGAAGCCCGAAAACGTTTAGGATATTCCACAGGCCAAAATTATAAAGGGATTTCATTGTAGCTTGGTAGGATGACTCCAAGTTTGTGATTAAAAACCCAGACAAACACCACCACCCCCCTACTCCCCCCACCCCCACCCCCCAATTAGTTTTTTTCTTTCTTTTTTTCTCGAATATGCATTTTGAACTATTTACAGTCACTACATGTGGAACCTTTTTTAAAACTTATGTACCCCCCCATCCCTCCACCCCCCCCCCCATCCCCTGGGGGGGGGGGGGGGGGGGGGGGGGGTTCTTTCGTAAAAAATGCTGGTTTACAGTTTTGGTTAAAAACCCAGACAAACATCAACTCCACCCCACCCTCCCCCAAATTAAGCATTTTTTTGTTTTTATTTCCTCCAATATGCATTTTGAATTATTTACAGTCACTACCTTTTTTTAGCTCACCTGAGCGAAGCTCAAGGGGAGCTTAACTAATCACTTTCTGTCCGTCGTCCGTCGTCCGGCGTCCGTCGTCCGTCGTCGTCCGTCCGGCGTTAACTTTACATTATCGACTTCTCCTCCTAAACCACTAGCCCAATTTTATTCAAATGTTGGCTAAATGTTTATTACCTAATGCCAATTCAGATTTGTTCAAATGAAGTTGCCCCTCCTCCTGGGTGGTGCCACACCCCCAAGGGGCACCAAAATCTTTGTAAATCTTCTTCTCATGAACCAGCAGTAGCAGAGACTTGATATTTGGTGTGCAGCTTCCTTTTGAGGTGTAGACTCAGATTTGTTCAAGAGAAGTTTGTGGGGCTATACTTGACGTTGTTATGAGAGGGGCAAAATTTTTTGCCCCGCCCAAAATTTCTATTTTCCAAACCGAGAGGCTGATTTGAACCAAATTTTATGTGAGAGCTTATTGGGTCATGAGTACTTGATTTATGCAAAAAAAAATTTTCCCGCAGCCCCGTGGGAACCGCAGGAGCTAAAAATAGAAAAAATTTAAAACGCCCATATCTCCAAAACTGCACGGCACTGAGAATTTTTATTTGGTGTGCAGCTTCCTTAGGACCAACAGAAAGGATTGGTAAAAAAAAATTGCCATCGGTTTTATCATAGGGTATAGTTTCGGGACTTTGAAAAAGTGCTGAGTCAGCACTTTTTAACACTGTAGGCAATGGGAAAAACATTAAAAAATCTTCTTCTCCAGATCCAGCAGGCAGAATCTTTTGATATTTGGTATGCAACATTGTAGGGTGGATCTGATTCAAGTTTGTTCAAATCGGCCCCCTGGGTTCATATTTGGGCTCAGTATAGGAGCCCGATTTCGAACTTAGTGCATTTCAGGCAAATTTCTTAAAAAATCTTCTTCTCCAGATCCAGCAGGCAGAATCTTTTGATATTTGGTATGCAACATTGTGGGGTGGATCTGATTCAAGTTTGTTCAAATCGGCCCCCTGGGTTTATATTTGGGTTCAGTATAGGAGCCCAAATTTGAACTTACTGCATTTCAGGCAAATTTCTTTGAAAATCTTCTTCTCCAGATCCAGCAGGCAGAATCTTTTGATATTTGGTATGCAACATTGTAGGGTAGATCTGATTCAAGTTTGTTCAAATCGGCTCCCTAGATTCATATTTGGGCTCACTATAGGAGTTCGAATTCGAATTTAGTGCATTTCAGGCAAATTTCTTCAAAAATCTTCTTCTCCAGATCCAGCAGGCAGAATCTTTTGATATTTGGTATGCAACATTGTGGGGTGGATCTGATTCAAGTTTGTTCAAATCGGCTTCCTAGTTTCATATTTGGGCTCACTATAGAAGCTCGAATTCGAACTTAGTGCATTTCAGGCAAATTTCTTAAAAAATCTTCTTCTCCAGATCCAGCTTCAGAATCTTTTCATATTTGGTAAGCAACATTGTGGGGTGGATCTGATTCAAGTTTGTTCAAATCGGCCCCCTGGGTTTATATTTGGGCTCCGTATAGGAGCCCAAATTTTAACTTAGTGCGTTTCAGGCATATTTCTTAAAAAATCTTCTTCTCCAGATCCAGCAGGCAGAATCTTTTGATATTTGGTATGCAACATTGTAGGGTGGATCTGATTGTGATTCATGAACGTATTTATTTGTAAAGTTGATAGAATCTTAGACAAAATTTGCAGAAAAGATCTACTATAGAAGGGGTGGTATCCAGGGTGAACCGTTTACCCAAATCTAGCAGTACTAATGCATTATTCACACAAATCTTCGTTCAAATTTTATGACCCCTCATTGGAACACACGCATTCAGCTCATTCCAACAAAGGTCATATGCCATGTTTTCGAGACAAAGGAATAAAAATTTTAGTTATTCATGAAATTTTTAGGCAACTGTTGTCTGTTATTCACATTGCTTCATGAAATTTCAGTACTTTTAGAAGTTACCTCAGTAATCAAGGGTTAATTCCCCTTCATTAAATGTCGCCTCTAAAAAACAACCACTTTGCATATCTTACCTTTTTACCAGCATAACTGCCAAAACTTGTCAGCATTCTTCGCAAAAATCGCTATTCAAATTTTAATTTTTGTCTCTTAAACATACATGTACTTATCGCTTGTAAATACCCCATTGGAATGAGCTTTTTGAGCTCATTCCAATGAGAGGTCGCACACCATGCTTTTTGAGTCAAAAAAGCAATTTTTTTAGTTATTCCAGAATTTCGTACGTAAAACACAGCTTTATGACTTCACATTAAAATGAGCTCTCTAAGCTTGTTCCAATCAACATTCACGCACTATGTCTTTCACACAAAAAATAAAATTTTCCATTTATTCAGGAATTTTGTTTGCAAGAACACTCTTACCCCCCCCACCCCCCCCCCCCCCCCCCACACACACACACACACACAAACACACACACACACACACACACACACACACAAACACAGACACACACATCTAAAAGTTCGTCAGCAAAAAAACAGTTACTTCAATTTTTAAATGCATTATAGGAACAACTTGCCTAATCAAATTTAAATACTTTTGCATCATTCTGTATCTAGAACAAACCATTTACCATATCTTTACGCAAAATTCTCCAGCATCATTCACAAAAAAACACCATTATTTATATATTCACATTTCTGTCTCAAAAATATACCTGATCTTCCCATACCCCTATTGGAATAAGCTGTTTGAGCTTGTTCCAATGATGATAAAAAAAAATAAAATTTGTGAAAATTTTTGTTTTCTTGCATGCAAATATATACATGTAGCACATGGAAGATATCCACAGTTGGGGAGAGATGTCCAAGGCTATCTCTTCACATTCCTTGTTTGTGCTTCATGCTAAACCAGTTTGTCTGCAGAGATAAATTTGCTTTATTAAAAATCATTGGAGATTGGCCACACACCAATGATTTTAAATAAAACTAATTTTAAGTAACAAATGTTGAACTTCAAACAAAATCTATCACTCAACCAGTTAATGTTGATGAGGCATGACATGGTGAAGGTGACCTAAAATACTTCTTAGAGTCACTTTGTCAGGTGAGCGATTAAGGCCACGTGGGGCCTCTTGTTTCCTTTTGTTTGTCAAAAATGCTTTTTTTTTTACAGTTCTGGTTAAAGTTTGTGATTAAAAATCCAGACACAAATTATCACCCCCACCCCCCCCCCCCCCCCCACCCATCCACCCCACCTACCCCCCCAATTGGGCATTTTTTTTTTCTTTCCTCGAATATGCATTTTGAACTATTTACAGTCACTACATGCAGAACCTTTTTTTAAACTCACGTACCCCCGGGAGGGGGGGGGGGGGGGGGGGGGGGCAGGGGGGGTGTGTGTGTGCAATTAGGCACTATTTTTTCTTCAAAAATGCTTTTTTAAAGTTTGTGGTTAAAAACCCAGACAAACACCCCCCCCCCCCCCCCCCCCCCCCCCCCCATGGTGCCAGTTATGTATTTTTTTTTCTCTCTGCTCAAAATGCATTCCGAAGCATTTAGACTGACCACGTGGAAAAAATGGACTCCCCTGACACACTCCCACTCTCCCCCAGCCCTCACCCCCACCCCTCACCCCCACCCCACCTCTTCCTCACCCAGGGCCATTCATGCAATATTTTTTCTTTGGTACAAAATGCATTTTTAGCCTGACTGTTTATAGTCAGGGCTATAGTCATGACTTTCGTCTGCCCATCTGTCGGTCCATCCATCTGTCTGTAAACAATTGGTTTCCGACTGATAACTCCAGTTTGGATTATTTGATTTCAACCAAAGTTGATATGTGTATTTTCCAGCTAGCAATCCAGGCCAGGTTTGAATATAGGTTCCAGTTTGCCTAGTTTGTATGGCAATTTAACTTACAACTTCCAGGTTAAAGTTTTTGGTTAAAGGTTTTTTTTTGGTTGGTTGGGGGGGGGGGGGGTTTAAAATTACACCTTTAATTCTTCAAACAGTTTAGTGGAATGGCACTGTTTCTTATTTGGGACAATGTCTACTATCTACTGAACATTTCTACAGAGATTTTCATTAATATCGGCATGATTTTAACCCCTTTTAAACATGTTTTCAGACTTACTTTCTTTGTATTTGAAATTAGACTTTCCCACATACTTTCCTTCTCTAATTCTTGCATGGTCAATACAACTTAATGATTCCATTTACATCAATGATTTCTTTTTTCAGTTTTAGGAAATATTTAACCCTTTTTTGCCAATCAATTTTACTTAGTATTCCCAGCTTAAAGTTTCAGATTAAAGTTCTGCTTTTCAAGGTTCTACCTTTCATTTTCCAAACACTCTGTTACAAACAATGTCATTTCTTTTTTTCATTTCGGACAAGGTCTACTGAAGCTGTACACAGTGGTTTCAAATAATATTGGCATTAATTTAACCCTTTTCACAATGCTTTTCGAACTTAGTTTCTCTAAATTTCAAATTAGGTTTCTACCACATACTTTGTTAGTTTTTACCCCTCCCACAAGGGAGGGATATAGCACAGAGCTCGCTCCGTCTGTCTATCTGTCAGTCCATCTGTCAGTCTGTGCTTCAGTCCATCCATTTGTCCGAACTTTCTTTATGCCATAACTCAAAGAAAAGTTAACGGTTTTCAATTCTTTTCAGTACATGTCTCTAGGTCAAGTTTGATGACCACAATTATCCGATGAAAATTGTTGAAGTTATTGCCCTGCCACCCACCGCCAATTAGGCATTTTATTTTTTTTCTCTCCTTCAAGATGCATTTTGAACTATTTACCGTCACTACATGACTCGTCCCCCCCCCCCCCCCCCCCCCCCCAGGCCAGTTAGGCACTTTTTTTTATTCTTTCGTCAAAAATGCATTTTTACAGTTTTGCTTAAAGTTTGTGTTTGTGGTTAAAAACCCAGACAAACACTCCCCTCCCTCCTGTGCCAGTTAGGCATTTTTTTTCCCTCTTTGCTCAAAATGTATTCTGAAGGATTTAGACTGACCACATGCGGGAAAGAAAATGGACTCCCCTAACAACCCCCCCCCCCCCCCCCCCCTCCTCCTCACCCAGAGCCATTTAAGCAATATTTAAGCAATATTTTTTCTTTGGTACAAAATGCATTTTTAGCTTAACTTGACAAAGTCAAGCTATTGCCATCACGCGTGCGGAAGTCTGTGAGTCTGTTCACATTTTCCTTTAGCACGGTCTACACACCGCAGTTCTTGTCTGATCGTCACGAAATTTCATATGCAGGTTTAGAGTCATGTCTAGATGAGAACGTCCCCTTTTAGTCGCGATCGTTCAACCGGTATGGCTGCCCGAGCCCAAAACACGAAAACCATTAGCACAGTCTACAGGTCGTATTTATGAAGGGATTTCATTGTAACTTGGTAGGATGTCTCTGTATAATGCCTAGATGAGAACGTCCCCTTTTGGGCATGATCTGTCAACCGTGATGGCTGCCCAAGCTCGAAACCCAAAAACTTTTAGCACAGTCTGCAGGTCATGTTTAATATGGAGGGATTTCATTGTAACTTGGTAGGATGACTCCTTATGATGTCTAGATGAGAATTTCCCCATTTGGGCATGATCTGCCAACTATGACGACTGCCCAAGCTCAAAACCCAAAAACCTTTAGCACAGTCTGCAGGTGATATGTATTGAGGAATTTCATTGTAACTTGGTGGGTTGACTTCATATAATGTCTAGATGAGAAAGTCCCCTTTTGGACGTGATTGGGCAACTGTGACAGCTACAGGGGCCAGAAGCCCGAAAACATTTAGCACAGTGTAGAGGTCATATTTATGAAGGGATTTCATTGTAACTAGGTAGGATGACTCCAAATAATGTCTAGATGAGAACATCTCATTTTGATTGCGATCATTCAGCCTTGATGGGTGCCCAAGCCCCAAAACCTTTAGCAAAAGGTCATATTTATGGAAGGATTTCATTGTAACCTGTTAGGTTGACTCCATATAATGCCTAGATTATGACATCCCCTTTTGGTCGTGATTGTTAAGCCAACAGTACAAATTATTTTTCTGAAACATCCGATTTTTTCATTTTTTACTTCTAACCATGGCTAATTAGTCCTTATTATTATTACCCTCCGCAAACAAAGTTTGGGGGGGGGGGGGTATATAGGAATCACCCTGTCCATCCGTCTGTCCGTCCATCCATCCGTCTGTCAGTCAGTCTGTCCATCCTTATAAGCGCAACTACTCCTAAAACGTTTGAAGAATTTTCATGAAACTTTACACAATGGAAGAACTCCATATGAAGATGTGGATGAAGCAATATAATTCCGGTCTGACATTTCCAAGGGGAGATAATCTAACTTATACATTTCAATTGCTACATCGTATGGTTGTGTCCTCATAAGCGCAACAGCTGAGTCGCGGGGGGTATCACTTTGTGAGCTTGCTCACAGTACCTCTAGTTGGAACAAGCTCATCAAGCTTGTTCCATTAATAGTCATGAGGTTTGTTTTGGAGTAGAGAAATTAAAAAATAAAATTTGAATAGCAAATTTTGTATATCACAAGTGCAGTTATGGCAGATTCGTTAGGTAAACGATTAACAAAAAATGGCTCGACTTTTTTTTGTCTAAGCATTGCCATTGCTGAGACAGTCGGGCTGCATGCGTGACATCACTCTAGTTTGTCTCAAAAACATAGGTTGTGACCCCTCATTGGAATGAGCTCGTTCCAACAAGGGGTTATAACCTATGTTTTTGAGACAAAAAATGAAAAAAATTAGTTATTCAAGAATTTTTTTTGCAGGTATCGTCTGCTTTTCATGTTAGGTAAAGGGTTAATCCAAAAAATAATCCTGAAAATAGCTGTAAATGTCACAGAAATTTTATTTTCTGCTCTGATGTCGTAAAACAGATGTTTCAGCTGCAAAAATTTCCCATAATACATGCAGCTGCATATTTAACCAACTGTATCTTGTTTGACAGAAGTCTGTGAGCTCAATGAAAATATTATTGGTTTATTTGTTAGTCCTACAGTTGCATAATAGAATCCTGTGTTTGGGGTTAAAATCTTCACTTTAGGAAATGATGAACGTCATTCAGTACCTATTTTGTTATATGTCAAAGTATTGAATACACTACAGAGTTATAAAAGAATAAGCTTTCATCAGTATAGATCTACTACATATATTGGATGAAGTAACAAAAATTAAATTTTGACCAGTTGAAAATAAGCCAGTCAAAAAACTTTGATGAGGCAGTTTTTCAGAGACAAAGTATATCCCTGTGAAAGAAGTTCTTTTTTTTGTTTGCCAAAAGAGTAATATTTTTAGCTCAACTTGACAAAGTCAAGCTGAGCTATTGCTGTCACTTCTCGTCTGTTGGCATACATACATATCGTACATCCACAATTTCCTTTGGCACACCACACAGGTCGCATTTATGATTTGAAACTTAATATGCTTGTTTGGGGTGACCTCCTGATGGGAACTAGACAACAACTTTGAACTTAGTTTAGTCAAGCTTCAAGATTTTCCTTTGGCTCACCCTACAGGGCACATTTATGAGCGGATTGCTGGTAATGACCTTTGAACTTGTTTAATCAATTTTCTTCCATTTCCATCAAAAAATGTTGCTGCTGGCAACGACTTTTGGACTTGTTCAATCAGGTATCAATGTTTCCCTTTGGCACACCCCACATTAATACCACATTTATGATCGGATTGCTGTGAAACCTGGTATGCTTGTTGGGAACAATCAATTTTCTTCCATTTCCATCAAAAATTGTTGCCGCTGGCAACGATCTTTGAACTTAGTTTAGTCAGGCATCAATATATTCCTATGGCATGCCATACAGGGCACATTTATGATCAGTTTGGTTTGAAACTTGGTATGCTTGTTTTGGTGACCTCTAGATGGGAGCAATTGATTTTCTTCCATTTTCATTGAAAAATGTTGCCATTGGCAACGACCTTCGAACTTAGTTTAGTTAGACATCAGTGTTTCCCTTTGGCACACCATACAGGGCATATGATCGGATCACTTTGAAAATTGGTATACTTATTTGTGTTGACCTCTAGATGGGTCGATCAATTTTCTTCCTTTTCCGTCAAAAAATGTTACCGCTTTCAACGACCTTTGAACTTAGTTTAGTTAGGCATCAATATTTCCCTTTGGCACACCCTAGAGGGTACATTTATGCTTGAATTGCTTTGAAACTTGGTATACTTGATTGTGGTGACCTCTAGATGGGAGCTATCAATTTTCGTACATTTCGGTCAAAAAGAGTTGCCATTGGCAATGACCTTTGATCTTCATTTAGTTAAGCATCAATATTTCCACTTAGCACACCCTACGGGGCACATTTATGAGCAGATTGCTTTGAAATTGCTTTGAAACTTGGTTTGCTTGTTTATGGTGACCTCTAGATGGGAGCTAGATGGGAGCTATCGATTTTCTTCCATTTCTGTCAAAAAACATTGCCGTTTGCATTAACTTGGCAACAATCTTTGAACTTACTTTAGTCAGGCATCAATATCTTCCTCTTCGTACAGGGCACATTTATGATCAGATCGCTTTGAAACTTGGTATTTGTGTTTGGGGTGACCTCTAGATGGAAGCTGTTGATTTTCTTTCATTTCCATAAAAAATTATTGTCATTAGCACCAGCCTTTGAACTAGGTGCATTTGTGCTTCGGAGGGCACATTCATTATTGGGTTGTTTTGAAACCTGGTATGCTTATTCTGGGTGACCAAGATAGGAGCTATCGATTTTCTTCTCATTTCCATCAAAAACTGTTGCTGTTAGCAACAACCTTTGAATTTATTGCATTTATGCATCAGCATTCTTCTTTGACATGGCCTACAGGGCGCATTTATCATAGGATTGTTTTTTAACTTGGTGTGCTCATTAGGCGAGACCTCTAGATAAAAGCTATCGATTAGGATTCATTTCTGTGAAAAAAGTTGCCGATAACAATGACCTTTAAACTTGCTGCATTTGTGTATCAATATTCTTCCTTTAGCCAGTCTTACAGTTTACATTTAAAAACACATGGATTGCTCTGAAGGTGTGCACACACAATGCTGTTATGTTGAAGTTTCACCAAATAACATTGAAACCAATGATCTTCAGTTTTGCTATTTCACTTATAACTTACCAAGTTCAAGTTTGTCAAGTTAAGCTGCAGTGTCTTTGACACTTTCATTGTATAATGCATTGTATCAGTATATGTTTCCTGTCACAGAATAACTATGGTGATTATTACTTCACAGGCTTGTTTTAATGCCTGGTTTAATAAAGCTTACCTAGAGGAGCAAAATAACTTGTTTCTCCAGTGGTAAAATGAATAAGTTTATGTTCTGTTATGAGGGAATTTCTTTAAAAATCTTTTTCTTCAGAACCATCAATTAGATTCTTTTGATATTTGGTATACAGCATCTCTAGGGGGTCAGATTCAAGTTTGTTCAAATTGAGTCCCTGTGTTTATATTTGGGTTCCCCATTGTAGCCCGAATTTCAGTCAGAATGCTTTCGTATTTGGTATACAACATTTATTGGGGGGTTCAGATTCAAGTTTGTTCAAATTGGGTTCCTGAGTTAATATTTGGTCTCTGTATTGGAGCCCAAAGTTTAACATAGTGCAATATAAGGGAATTTCTTTAAAAATTTTCTTCAGATTCACCAGTCAGAATCTTTTCATATTTGGTATATCACATCTCTGAGGGGTGGGATGTGGGAGAGGGAATTGGAGGGGTCAAATTCAAGTTTGTTCAAATCAAGTCCCTTGATTAATATTTGGGCTCCCTGTAGGAGCCGGATTTTAACTTGGTGCAATTTGAGGAAATTTCATTAAAAATCTTCTTCAGATCCACCAGTACGAATGCTTTCACATTTGGTATACAACATCTTAAAGCATTCAGGGGCATTACTCTGGAAGCACCCATAAACTGTTTTCCAAAATTTAAAACATCTTCTCCAGAACCTTCGATTAAAATCTTTTGATATCTGGTATATAACATCTTTAGGGGGGTCAGATTCAAGTTTTTTTCAAATTGGGTCCCTGGGTTAATATTTGAGCTCTCTATTGGGAAGTGGGGTGGGGGGGGGGGGGGGGTGGGGGGGTGCGCTGACATAACAAGCGTGAAGTTTGGCAGTGCTTGTCTACAGCTGATAGAATTGAAAGTATTCAGGAAGACCCCTGATAATAAGATAATAATCATCTGAAATGGACACTAAAGTTATGAATAATTTCATAACTTCCTTCCTCTGTAGTGTAGTTGAGCTATGACAAACTGAATGTGACTCCAAATACCTCTTTGAACCACTTTGTCAGGTAAGTGATTAAGGCCCCTTGGAGCCTCTTGTTATTTTATTTTTTATTTTTAGTCTGTGTGAAACACACAGACTATTGTTTTTGCACGGATTCTTTTTCCTTTTTTTTTCTTCTTTTTTTCTTTTTTTTCTTTTTTTTTTTCTTCTTCTTCTTCTTCTTCTTCTTCTTCTTCTCCTGTCTTCTATCTTTGTCCACAAGATAACTCGAAAACGAATTGCCCTATCTCGTTGATTTTTGGCATTCTGATAGACAGCCACAAGCTCTTGGCCACCTATGTTTTTCAGAATCCTGGGGTACCAGGGGTGTCTGTAGGGGTGTTTTGAAGGTGGGTCACACCCATATCTCAGGCGTGGTATGACCTACAGACCTGGGACCAACACCAAATGAGTCGACACTCGATGGAGGTTCAAAATATGGGTCAAGGTCACGGAGGTCATCTAGGGGTCATTGAGTGCATTTTTCAGAATTGTTGGAAATCACGTTTTTTGACCCCCTAAACTATTTCTGACGTATACACATGCATTTTGGCATAAAAAAAGTGGGCGGGGCCAAAATTTTTGAAAGTGGGTCATGCCCATATCTCAGGCATGGTATAACGTATGGACCTGGGACCAACACGAAAGGAGTCGACACTTGATGGAGATTCAAAATATGGGTCAAGGTCACAGAGGTCACCTAGGGATCATTGAGTGCATTTTTCAGAATTGCTGGAAATCACATTTTTTGATCCCCTGAAGTATTCCTGACGTACATACATGCATTTTGCTGTAAAAAAAAAGTGGGCATGGCCACATTTTTTGAAAGTGGGTCACACCCATATCTCAAGCCTGGTATGACCTATGGACCTGGGACCAACACCAAATGAGTCGACACCCGATGGAGGTTCAAAATATGGGTCAAGGTCACGGAGGTCAACTAGGGGTCATTGAGTGCATTTTTCAGAATTGCTGGAAATCACATTTTTTGACCCCCTAAACTATTTCTGACATATACACATGCATTTTGGCATAAAAAAAGTGGGCGTGGCCAAAATTTTTGAAAGTGGGTCACGCCCATATCTCAGACGTGGAATGACGTATGGACCTGGGACCAACACCAAATGAGTCGACACTTGATGGAGATTCAAAATATGGGTCAAGGTCACAGAGGTCACCTAGGGGTCATTGAGTGCATTTTTTCAGAATTGCTGGAAATCACATTTTTTGACCCCCTAAAGTATTCCTGACATACACACATGTATTTAGACATAAAAAAGTGGGCGTGGCCAAAACATTTTTGAAAGTGGGTCACGCCCATACCTCAGGCATGGTATGATGTATGGACCTGGGACCAACACCAAATGAGTCGACAATTGATGGAGATTCAAAATATGGGTATAGGTCACGGATGTCACCTAGGGGGTCATTGAGTGCATTTTTCAGAATTGCTGGAAATCACATTTTTTGATCCCCTAAGGTATTCCTGATGTACACACATGCATATTGACGTAAAAAAAAGTGGGCGTGGCCAAAATTTTTGAAAGTGGGTCACTCCCATATCTCACGCGTGGTATGACGTATGGACCTGGGACCAACATCAAATCAGTCGACACTTGAGGGAGACTCAAAATATGGGTCAAGGTCACGGAGGACACCTGGGTTCATTGAGTGCATTTTTTCAGAATTGCTGGAAATCACATTTTTTGATCCCCTAAAGTATTCCTGATGTACACACATGCATTTTGACGTAAAAAAAGTGGGCGTCGCCCAAATTTTTGAAAGTGGGTCACGCCCATATCTCAAGCGTGGTATGACCTACGGACCTGGGATCAACACCAAATGAGTCGACACTTGATGGAGGTTCAAAATATGGGTCAAGGTCATGGAGGTCAACTAGGGGTCATTGAGTGCATTTTTCATAATTGCTGGAAATCACATTTTTTGCCCCCAAAGCATTCCTGAGATTCATACATGCATTTTTACGTTAAAAAAGTGGGCCCGGCCAAAAAATTTGAAAGTGGGTCACGCTCATATCTCGAGGATGGTATGATGAATGGACCTGGGACTAACACCAAATGAGTCGACACTTGATGGAGATTCAAAATATGGGTTAGGGTCACCTAGGGGTCATTAAGTGCATTTTTCATTATTGCTGGAAATCACATTTTTTGACCCCCCCAAAGCATTCCTGAGGTCCATACATGCATTTTTATGTTAAAAAGTGGGTGTAGCCAACATTTTTGAAAGTGGGTCATGCTCATATCTCAATCATGGTATGATGAATGGACCTGGAACTAACACCAAATGAGTCAACACTTGATGGAAATTCAAAATATGGGTCAAGGTCACGGAGGTCACCTAGGGGTCTGCCTGAAAGAGGTCACCAAAGTCATCAAGTGCGTATTATTCAGAAATACTGGGAAATGAATTTTAGTACACCGTAATGAATTTCTAAAGTTTATGAACGTATTTCATGACTCAAATTAGTGGGCAGAGCCAAAAATGTCCATTTCTGATTCGAGCATCGAACCCTTTGAATGCTGGTCACATGTATGCCTTTTCTGGTTTCTTATAAATAATTGTTCTGATTCCAGTATGAATATCTGTAAATACTGTTAACAAAAACCCATTTCTGATTTGTTTAAAAATATTTTACTCCTGAAAATAAGCCTCCATAAATTCTCTTTCTGTATAGTTTATTCCTGATACTTTAACCCTTTTCACACAGACTTGAATTTACTGGGTGCAGTAAATTCTGTTTCTCTAGTTGTAATTGTTTCTTTGCCATCAAAAGTTCATGTTCCTCATTTGTTTTATGTTTAGGTCTCATATTCTACAGAATGGCATGGGTGGTGGTGTATTTCGTCCTCTGAGTACAAGGCTTGGCAGTGCTAAAGCATTGCAAAGCCTTGTTGCTCTCAAGGGACAAATTTATCAATTTTATTAACTTGGGTAAAATATCGGACATAAACCATTTAATTTTTATTTTAATGCCCCCGCCAATTTTGGCATTAAGTGTTACCCGTGTCCGTCTGTCCATTGTACCGCCCATCTGTCTGTCCTGAGTATGTTTCTGCACGATAACTTTAGTTTGACTGAATGAAGAGAAACAAAATTTTTGACATAGGTTTATAACCACATAATACAGGTTGGGATTGATAGTGGGCTTGGTCGGGTATTTTTTTGCAGAGTTATGGCCTTCTTCCAACTTAGAATACATGTTGATATTGGTTTCTGGATAATGACATCAGTTTGACTGAACGAAATGAAACAAACTTTCATTCCTAGGTTTATAACCACACTTTAGAGGGTGGAATTGATAGTGCTTGGTCCGATATTTTTTGGCAGAGTTATGGCCCTTTTCCAATTTAGAAGACATGTTGATATTGGTTTCCAGATGGTAACTTGAGTAAAATGTCTCAGATTTCAATCAGACTTGGAATAGAGCTTACCGTAGACAATATAGAATATAGCAGATGTATTTGATTTTGAGTGTTGTGTAATATTTTTTATCTGAGTTATGGCACTTTTTGGACTCGGATAAAAATTATTACACCACACTCAAAATCAAATACATCTGGTTATGGTACTTTTTGGACTTTGTTAACCACTATATATAGTTTATCATAAAGCGGGGACATTTGTGTGCCATGGACCCATTTTGGTGGTCTGCTGTATTGGTGTTATGGTTTAATAGAGATAAGATAAGATATTTATTAATTCAATATCAACAAAGATAAATGACTAGAAATTCATGCTTGGCAGTGGGGTGGCAGGGGCAAAGCCACCCTTGGCATTGCACTTGTCTTTAAGTTTGCATTGGTTATAAAAAGAGACAGAAACAGATTTTTAATCTTTTTTTAGGTCTTAAGAGTTTGGGATTTTTTTCTTTTCTCAGCTGTATTCAAATCCTGTTGCCTCAGCAAATCAAGCTGCTTTATTATCAGTGGTTCAGAAGCAAAAGTAAGTTCTGGAATTTAGCTCCATGTAGAGTACTGATAAGTATAGTTGATTATATGCACATCTTCAATCCATGTTTATTGTCAGTCCACAAGTAAATAGTTCTCTTAATTTGCAAGAATTGACTGACCTTTTTTCTGTTCACAGATTATATGTACAGTGGAGGTTTATGAGAGGTATAGAAGCACAGTTTTTATCATTACAGAAGGGATTTAATGAACTTATTCCACAGCATTTGTTGAGGCCTTTTGATGAGCGAGAATTGGAGGTGAGAAAACTATGAAAGTTCTTTATAAAGATTCTTAAGTATTCTTTGAAAACATTTGGTTAATGTTTTTTTTTTCAATGTGTCATGTAGTTAGCTTGTGCTGAGTTAGTAATTTGAGCTGTCAGCACTTGCTCACCACTGCTCAGTGGTTTTCTCTGCAAATGCTTGTTTTCTCCACCATAAAACTCCTTAACATATTATTATTAAGCCAAGTTCCTAAACATGTCAGTTCTATCCATCTAAACATGGAATGAGCTTACTCCACTGAGTGGTAACAAATATGTTCTGAGTTAAGATTCCATAAGTTGAATGGTAAATTTTTTTTCTTTAGCATAGATTGATCATGTAAAGGATTACAAAATAATAGACAATTGAGATGTGTGAAAAGGTTTTCAATTTTCCTAAAGAAGTTCTCAAAAGGCGAGATTTTCAAATTGATGGATTTTGGAAGGCTCATTGATCACATAAAGAAAAGTGTTTATATGGCCACCATCTAAGGGGGAATGTTGCTACAAATAAACAGTGCTCAACAAATAAAAATTTCTGGAAGGTTTTCAGTTTTTTGATGCTTTCATTGTTTTGACGCACAATAAATACCGATCACTTTTTAGCTCACCTGACTGAAAGTCAGGGTGAGCTTTTCTTATCACTCTTCGTCCGTCGTCCTGCGTGAAGGTGGTGTTTGAGCCTCTTTCTCCTAAACCACTGGCCACATTTTAATTAAATTTCATGTAAGTAGTGGTTATATAGGGGCATTTTGATTTTTATCCAAAATAGGTTTCGGCTCATATTGAGCAGAGGTGTGGGAAAAAATTTTTTTTTGAAAATCGTCTTCTAATGAACCACCAGTAGCAGAGACTTGATATGTGGTATACAGAGTCCTTTTGAGGTTTAGAATGAAGTTTGTTCAAGAGGAGTTTGTCAAGCATTATTTGCCTTTGTAATGGGAGGGGGCAAAAATTTTGGCCATGCCTAAAATTTCTATTTTCTGAACCGTGAGGTCGATTTGAACCAAATTTGATATGAGATGATAATGGGTCATAAGTAGTTGATTAATGCAAAAAAATATTTTCTCATTGCCCTGTGGGAACCTCGGGAGCTAAAAATAGGAAAAACCTTAAAACTGCCATATCTCCAAAACAACACGGCACAGAGAATTCTTATTTTGTATAAAGCTTACTTTTATCCAGTAGAATAGATTGGTTAAAAAAAATCCCTATCGGTTTGATCACAAGGAACTTTTTTCAGGACTTTGAAAAAGTGCTGAGTCAGCACTTTTTAACACTGTAGGCAATGGGAAAAACATTAAAAATTCTTCTTCTCCAGATCCAGCAGGCAGAATCTTTTGATATTTGGTATGCAACATTGTAGGGTGGATCTGATTCAAGTTTGTACAAATCGGCCCTCTGGGTTCATATTTGGGCTCAGTATAGGAGCCTGATTTCGAACTTAGTGCATTTCAGGCAAATTTCTTAAAAAATCTTCTTCTCCAGATCCAGCAGGCAGAATCTTTGGATATTTGGCATGCAACATTGTAGGGTGGATCTGATTCAAGTTTGTTGAAATCGGCTCCCTGGGTTCATAGTTGGGCTCAGTATAGGAGCCCGATTTCGAACTTAGTGCATTTCAGGCAAATTTCTTAAAAAATCTTCTACTCCAGATCCAGCAGGCAGAATCTTTTGATATTGGGTATGCACCATGTTTAGGGGGGGTCTGATTCAAATTTGTACAAATCGGCCCCCTGGATTCATATTTGGGCTCACTATAGAAGCCCAAATTCGAACTTAATGCATTTGAGGCAAATGTCTTCAAAAATCTTCTTCTCCAGATCCAGCAGGCAGAATCTTTTGATATTTGGTAAGCAACATTGTGAGGTGGATCTGATTCAAGTTTGTTCAAATCGGCCCCCTGGGTTCATATTTGGGCTCACTATAGAAGCCCAAATTCGAACTTAGTGCATTTCAGGCAAATTTCTGCAAAAATCTTCTTCTCAAGATCTAGCAGGCAGAATCTTTTGATATTTGGCATGCAACATTGTGGGGTGGATCTGATTCAAGTTTCTTTAAATTGGCTCCCTAGATTCATATTTGGGCTCACTATAGAAGCCCAAATTCGAACTTAGTGCATTTCAGGCAAATTTCTGCGAAAATCTTCTTCTCAAGATCTAGCAGGCAAAATCTTTTGATATTGGGTATGCACCATGTTTAGAGGGGGGGGGGGGGGGGGGGGGGGGGGAGGGGGGAGATTCAAGTTTGTTCAAGCCAAGTCCCTGGGTTCATATTTGGGCTCACTGTGGTAGCCCAAATTATGACTTAGTTCAAAATGAGGAATTTTCTTTAAAAATCTCCTTCAGATCCAGCAGTTGGAATGTTTTGATATTTGATATGCAGCATCCTTAGGGGGGTGAGATTCAAGTTTGTTCAAGCCATGTCCCTAGGTCCATATTTGGACTCACTGTGGGAGCTTGAATTGTAACTTAGTTCAAAATGAGGAATTTTCTTTAAAAATCTTTTTCTTCAGATCCAGCAGTCGGAATGTTTTGATATTTGGTGTGCAGCATCCTTAAGGGGGTGAGATTCAAGTTTGTTAAAGCCAAGTCCCTGGGTTCATATATGGGCTCCTTAGTTCAATATGAGGAATATTCTTTAAAAATCTTCTTTTTTTTTTTAAATCCACTGGTCAGAATCTTTGGATATTTGGTATAAGCTTTTCTTAGGAGGAGCAGATGCAACTTGTTGAAATCAATTCTCTGGGTTGATATTTAGGCTACCATGTCAGGTGAGTGCCCTTAGGCCCCTTGGGGCCTCTTGTTAAAGAACATACTTTGATGTCTGCGATTAATGAATATGTTGATGGTGTGCACCTTTTAGGGGCAATACAAACTGAATATGAACAATATATTGTAGTTATTAATTATGAAAAAAAAGTACCAAGATTGGAAAGTCGATCCAGAGTTGATAGTTTTTGTGCCAGGTAAACACCATAATATTTGATAAAAGTTAACCCTTAAGGGCCTGGAAATTTTTATACATTTTTGCTACACTTTGAATGTGTACCTCCTGAGCCTTGCAGTTTCTAGTCATGTCTTGGCTGCCAACAGAGGCAGTCAAGACTTTCCGAGAAACAACTGACAAAGTACTTAGAAAACAAGTTTTGAGTTTACCCAAACAATGCATGTTGGAGCACCTGTTCCTTTGCATTAAAAAGTTATTAGTTGGAATTAGGCTCTTAACTCTTAACCCCCTGCACACTGATGTCAAAATATCCAGATTTGAAGTAGCCATTTTTCCCATAATGCAACTGGGAATTTAACCAATTCAATCTTGTTTGACAGAGCTCATTGAGCTCTGTCAAACAAGATTGAATTGGTTAAATTTCTAGTTGCATTATGGGAAATATTTGCACCCTGAACTTTAGATATTTCGACATCAGTGTGCAGGGAGTTAAATGCCTATTTCCGACTCTTCTGATCTCAGAACAGGAGCCCCTAACATGCCATCATGTGGAGGTCCTGCTGACAATAGACAAATTACATAGGCAGTGGTTTCTAGTCAAGTCTTGGCTGCCTTAATAGGCAGCCAAGACTTAACTAGAAATCAATGGTAAGCCATTAGACATATAGAGACTGTGGAATGGTGGGAATTTAAGACACTTTTCCAGGCCCATAAGGGTTAAAGCTGTTATGCTGTGACCACATCAAGCATCATCAATTAGGAGGAGTTAGCATGATGATTGACTTGATGCCTGCCATCTTGAGGGAGGGGGGATAAAATTGAGTTGCAATGTTTTTCTCTACGCTGATGTTCCAGCAATCCAGTTGTGTGGAGATCTGTGTGTTTGCATATATAATTTAAACGTTTCTTTTCAGCTCATGATAGGTGGCCTGGGTAAAATAGACTTGAGTGATTGGAAAATGCATACAAGGTTAAAACACTGTACTCCCGATCATAATATTGTGCGGTGGTTCTGGAGAGCAGTAGATCAATTTGATGATGAAATGAGGGCAAGATTGTTACAGTTTGTCACAGGGAGTTCACGAGTACCATTACAAGGCTTTAAAGCATTACAAGGTGAGTCCAGTTGAATTATAAATTTTTGATTTTACAACTTTGGAACAAAAAACAAATTACCCAACGTTCTGTTTTAATATTTTCATTGTGCAGCCCAAAGGTGCCATGTTGAAAATATTTATTAGCCTCCAAATAATGAATATACACTCTTCCAATAGATGTCATTTAACTGCCATCAGGCTTGTTGTTTTAAGGTGAGCGATTACCCTTGCTCTCTCTAGGCCCACCAGATTTGAAAATAAGGAGAGCAGCAAATTCCTGCCTAGAAAATTTTGAGAAACTTTAGTGAATCTGACATTTGTGTTCACTCAGTTAATATAATGAATCTTGTTTAACTTTTATGTTGTGGAAAATTTGGCTGCCCCTAGAGACAACCAAGATTTGACTAAAAACCGCTGTCAACGTAATTTGACTATTGCCCATGTGATCTCTTCTTGATTATTGTTATGCCCCCAACCTTCAAAGGAGGTTTTGTGGGTCATATTGTTGAGGGCTCCATCCATTTGTAATTCTTTACAAACATTTTGCGTTATAACTCCCACATCAGTTGTCGCATTTTGATGTTCAGTGGTATAGTTAGAGACCAGGATGGAGGAGAGGATTTCCACATGTTGTGGGTTTCATCCAGGCTTACAAACCAAGAGTGTTCCATTTTTCCATACAAACTTTTTGGATCATAACTCAATCATTGGTGGCCAGATTTTGATATTTTTACACTGTAAACCAATGGTCCAGACTAGCTGGTGCTTAACTCAAACATTATCAAGGGCCAAACACCAATTTTGAACCCCCAATCCCCAAAATTTGCTTGCAAAACCGAAAATTAAAAGTCCTGTCTGGCCCCCCATACATTTACTCTCCGCACATGCGCAGACATCAGGAAGTGACCGGAATTGGCGCCAACATCATTCTTTGTTTGGCCCTAAAAGTCATCAACAATGAAATGACATCTGTGCTTTAACATCTCCTTTTTTGAGGATGCCAAACACAAATCAATGCAAGAATTGGTGTATACAAGTCTGTTATTGGATGAAGGAAGTGTTCAATGGTGGTTTTGGAAGTTCAGGGCCGTAACTTTATAATATTTATAAAATTATTTTATGTTTCCCAATTTCAGGACATATGCCTGACGTCATCATTTTTAAAAATGATTATTCCACTGTGTGTTAAATATTCCTTCCCTATCCTTCCATTAACCCTTCCTGTTAAACTCTTAAGCTTTTTGGCTGTTTTTTATTGAAATTTTTATTAAATTTCTTGGGAGTTTAACATTTATTACAGAATATTATTCTGTTTATTCCCCATGGTTACGTCCTCGCCCTAGCGGTATGAAGCCGTTTAGTCTTGCATCTTCTATCCAATGTATCGTTTTTTTTTCATATGGAGATCTAGCTTTGCATCTGTTAGCATTTCAATTGGTTCTGATTTGGGGCCTTTTTGTATGCCTGATGTTTTGTTTACATTGATGTTGTTTACATTTTTAGCTCAACTTTGACGAAGTCAAATTTGAGCTATTGTCATGGTCCGTCGTCCGTCTGTCCGTCCGTCCGTCTGTCCGTCTGGCCGTCTGTCCGTCTGTCCGTACGTCAACAATTGGCTATGGCTCGGGCTAGAGGTCGTATTTATGAACCGATCTTTACGAAACTTCTTATGTACCTTTGTTATGACCCTGGGACAGGAACGAGTGTTTTTAGGTGTGGTCCGAAATTCAAGATGGCTGCCAGTGGCCATTTTGTACCGATGATGCAAAAATCAGTTTTTTGTACAGAACTTCTGTATGAAAGTTCTGATTTGAATAAAGTTTTGTATAAATGTTTAGTACCATGGGATACATCACATATAATACGGGTTTTTTTCTCGTGCGTAAATTATGCAAATTAGACTGATTTTGATTTATTTAGTGTTACTTTCAGAGCTGTAAGTGCCAAGCTGCTATGACTCGGGCTAGAGGCCGTATTTATGAACCGATCTTTACGAAACTTCTTGGGTACCTTTGTTATGACCGTGGGACGAGAACGAGTGTTTTTGGGTGCGGTCCGAAATTCAAGATGGCTGCCATTTTGTACCGACGATGCAGAAATCTGTTTTTTGTACAGAACTTCCATATGAAAGCTCTGATTTGAATAATTTTTTGTATGAATGTTTAGTACCATGGGATACATCACATATAATACGGGTTTTTTTCTCGTACGTAAATTGTGCAAATTAGACTAATTTTGATGTTTTTTGGGGTTACCTTCAGCACTGTAAGTGCAAATGCCAATACGGCTCGGGCTAGAGGCCGTATTTATGAACCGATCTTTACGAAACTTCTTGGGTACCTTTGGTATCACCGTTGGACGAGAACGAGTGTTTTGGGGTCCGGTCCGAAATTCAAGATGGCCGATGGCAGCCATTTTGTACAAAATTAGGTGCAATCAGATTTTTGCACAGAACTTCCATATGAAAGCCCCGATTTGAATAATTTTTTTGTGTGAATGTTTAGTACCATGGGATGCATCACATATAATACGGGTTTTTTTCTCGTGCAGAAATTATGCAAATTAGATGAACTTTGATTTTTTCAGTGCGACTTACACACAGTAAGTACACATGTCAATACGGCTCAGACTAGAGTCTGTATTTATGAACTGATCTTCACGAAATGACTTGGGTACCTTTGTTATCACCTTGGGACGAGAACGAGTGTTTCTGGGTGCGGTCTAAAATTCAAGATGGCTGCTAGTGGCCATTTTGTACCGAAATTAGGTCTAATCAGTTTTTTGTACACAACTTCTATACAGCTCAGACTAGAGGCCATATTTATGAACCAGTCTTTACGAAACTTCTTGGGTACCTTTGTTATCACCGTGGGATGAGAGCGAATGTTTTTGGGTGTGGTCCGAAATTCAAGATGGCCACCAGCAGCCATTTTGTACCAAAATTAGTGCAATCAGTCTTTTGTATAGAACTTCTGTATGAAAGTTCTGATTTTAATAAATTTTTGTATGAATGTTTAGTAACATGGAATACATCACATATTGTAAGGGTTTTTTTTTCGTGCAGAAATTATGCAAATTAGATGAACTTTGATTTATTCAGTGCTACTTACACAATGTCAATACGGCTCAGGGTAGAGGCTGTATTTATGAACCGATCTTCACAAAACTTCTTGGGTACCTTTGTTATCTCCTTGGGATGAGAATGAGTGTTTCTGGGTACGGTCCAAAATTCAAGATGGCTGCCAGTGGCCATTTTGTACCGAAATTAGGTCCAATCAGTTTTTTGTCACAAGTTCTATACAGCTCGTATTTATGAACTGATCTTCACAAAACTTCTTGAGTACTTTTGTTTTCACCTTGGGACAGGAACGAGTGTGTTTTGGGGTGCCTTTGTTATCATTGTGCTATGAGAACAAATATTTTGGGGTTCAGTCAGACCCACTCTGGGACTCAAAGATTTTTTCTAGTTCAGCATCTGACTGTCACCCACCTTTACAATACTTTACCTATACATTTGTTACAGGCAACGGTCAGTATTTATGTACAGACCGTTACAATACTTTATATGTACCTTTGTTATCAGGTCATTACCTAGATGTTTGTCATTGCTGTGTCACATACTATACATGTACATGTCTTTGTCTTGACAAGTTGAGCTACAGTGTCATTGACACTTTCATTAACTTTCTCATAATTAGGTAGTTTCTTATATTCTATTACTGTAATATACTGTAGAATACATGGATTATTATTCCGATAGTGTAGCTAATGTCTTACTAACGAGCTCATTTGTCTGCGGTAATGTCGGCTTACTTGGGCAACCTTCTACAGGGATACGGCAACAGAATTATTCATCAGAACTATGTTCAGAGTCTGCTTCCATTACTCCGACATCTCGGTTTCATTGTAAATGAAAAAAAGTCGTCTAGCTCTGTACAAGTCGTCTATTCACTTGGGATTGAGCTTTGAGACTCACAACAATCTGGTTTGTCTCCCGTTACCCAGAGCGAAGTTAGTCAGTTGTTATGCTCGCTTTTGTCTACACTCAGACGCATTAATAGTGAGGGAATTCATGCGACTGTTGGAGTTGTGCAGAGCGGCTGTGGATCTCATTCCAATGGGCCACCCGCATGCACGTCTTGTACCAGTATTGTTTTAACGGACCTAGTAAAACATGGGTTCAAATTGAACAGATATTCGGTGGTTAACTCAGGGAGTTACGCTGCAACTGCCGGATCCGGGTTTCACGATTTTGACGGATGTGAGTCAACCACGTTTGGGCGCGGCCCTAAGTCCCACAGTCTTGAACTGTCAGGGTCTTTTGCACCCTTGGTTTCAGGAGAAACACATAAACATCAACGAGATGATGTTAATTATAGCTAGCGCTACAACATTAGATTCACATAATAATGGACGTCCATGTTCAATTTGGTCGGACAACTCGACAGTAGTAGCGTACATTGGGATCCAGGGCAGCACCCATTCATTTCTGTTATGCCAACTGACGAAGATTTTCCAAATTCGTCATGAATCATCATGTTCATCTTTGTATCCGTCATATACTGGGTCGTCTGAACGTACTAGCAGACTCGCTCTCTCGGGAGAGTTGCCTGTTGCAATTGGAGTGGTCACTCAACAAGCGAGTATTTGGACAGATTTACTACCAGAGGGATCGCCCCATGATGGATCTGTTTGTGACGCACCAGAACAATCAGTAACCATCGTTCATGCCACCATGCCCAGGCCATTGAGCGTATGCAGTAGATGCTCTGCTGATCTCATGGGGATGGATAATAGTATATGCGTATCCTCCAATTCAGTTGATTCAGTAGATTTTGTTTTAAGATAAAACAGTCTCGTTGTGAATCCTACTAGTAGCACCTCTGGCGTCAAGGAAACCTTGGATCAGTCTTCTCAAGTGCCTGTTATGGGCCGTTCCCAGGAAGCTTCCACCACGAGAGGTCCTTCTTCATCAGGGTAAGTTTTTGTTCTTCACATCCTTCTCTGCCCATAGTGGCATAATGGAGTCGGTTAGACGTGAGGGAACCATTGCGGTTCCTATATTATGTTATGTCTAACGCAAGAACGATTAAGTAATGTGGGTGAGGAGGGATTCGGTATGACTTTGAATCCCCCCCCATCTCCCCACACCACCAGTGTGTTTACGATTACCAGGCAAGACGTAGTTTTCTTCCCGCAAGCCTGGTATGAGTTTAAATACATACATGTATTTCTTCACTTCTTGATTGGCGGCTGGGTCGTGTTCTATGGCGACCTCATGGGCACGTCCACTTTTTAGTTGGTTGGTTTCCTGTGATTTTTCGTCTATATGTCATATATGAGCGCATATTTCATCATAAATATTTGCTAGTCTTTGGGTAGCTCAGAGGCTGCATAACCAGTTAACTGGTATTCAGATGCTTACATGTGGGATTTTAATGCTCACACGCATATTTATTAGGCTGACGCTTATTGTATGTTAGAAATTATGAATTATTTCGGGGGCGGTCCGTGTCGGAGCCTGTTAATCATACCTACTTCCATTTCTAGATCCAGGTTTCTATTAATGTCGGTACTCAAATTGTATATTCACAAGGGTATACGGTCATAGATATCAGATAGTACACGTCGGGGAGTGTTGATACTGGAATTTATTGTACATCTGAATGGGGTCGCTTGGGGGTTACCTCGGAAGTGTGTTTATTCTCCAGAGATCGTTCATTGTGGTTCGATTGGACATGTGTATGTTATATATTATATCACCGGTTTTCGACCTATCTGCATATGCCGTCTCAAATGTATGTTATATAGCGGGCAATATTAATTACTGGGATTGTCGCAATAGCCTTAGCTTCTGAAGTGGCATTAAGCACCATTTATCAATAATAATTAATACCTAAGTGCCTGTTCGACAAATATGTATATTGTTTTTTGGTATCGCTTTTACTGATTCCAGAGCGCTCCCCTCTTTCTTTTTGAAGATTCCTTCAAAAGAAAAGGGGGGGGGGGGTGATTTTTACCTCTCCTCTGGCTTGATAGGTATGTAACTATGAGGGAAGCTGTTTCGTCCATAATTATACCCCCACTTTAAAGAAAATGGAGGTATACTGGACTACATGCGTCCGTCCGTCTGTCTGTGTGTCCGTGTGTGAGTCCGTCCAAGAATATTCATAACTTAAGTAAATTATTATTTTCTATAATATTTGTTGGTCACAGGTATGCCCACACTAGTTATTTTTTTTTATTACATGTTCACTTAGAAATTGTGTCTGTCCGAGCCTAATTTTGTCTGTTCAGCCTGTATCTCGGGTATCGAATCTTCTATTGCAATGAAATTTGCCGTGAACACTGCTTATGGTATAGGCTTTAAAAAAAGGATTCAACTATATTTCTCACATTCTCCTTTTTAGAGTTATCCCCCTTTTTTGACTTAGAAATTGTAGGAAATAGACATTATTTGTCTGTTTAGCCTGTATCTCAGGTATGGGCTATCGGATTTCAGTGAAATATGGCATGCAGTTTGCCTATGACAAAGGCTTCTGCCTCATTGCATAAAACTTCCAAACACCAAACAATTTACCATACCTTTTGACTTAGAAATTGTTGAAAACTTTCGAAGAAAATGGGTGGGGGGGGGGGGGGGGGGGTATACTGGATTGGGGGTTATCGGATTTCAGTGAAATATGGCATGCAGTTTGCCTATAACAAAGGCTTCTGCCTCATTGTATAAAACTTCCAAACATCAAACAATTTACCATACCTGTTGACTTAGAAATTGTTGAAAACTTTCGAAGAAAATGGGGGAGGGGTGGTATACTGGATTGCATCCATCCATCTGTGCATCCGTCCATCAGTCCGTACGAGAATATTCATAAATAATATTTGTTGGTCATAGGTATGCCCACACGAGGCGGTACGCCACGTGGGGGTATGCACCGGACGAAAGTCCAGCTCTTGTTATATCCTGCATTCAGCTGGATTTTTATTACCTGCGTCGCCAGTGGCAGAGCAGGTCTAGTAACCGCTCGACTCCGTCAGTCCGTCCGTCAGTCCGTCCATCCGAAACACTTTTTCCGTCAAAGTTTTCTTGGCTTCTATGAAAGGGAATGATTTTATATTTGGTCTGCTGCTTCATAATGATGAGTTGTATCGTGTAAGCAATTTTCAGATCTGCCGTGCAGCCACTTCCTGTTTGCCGATACTTTGAAATTTTACTGTACCCACTGAACATTGAAATTTTTCGGTAAACTTTTCTCAGCTTCTATGCAAGGGATTGATTTTATATTTTATCTGGAGCCTGATAATGATCAGTTGTATCGTGTATGCAATTTTCAGATCTGCTATGCAGCCACTTCCTGTTTGCCGATTCAGTTGCATGCAGCGACGCAGGTCCAGACCCGGTATTGGTTTTGTTGTATATGGTGTATGTTTGTGGGGGATATTCTCTCATTCTCAAATACGCCATCCTAATTTTTGGGGCTTAGTCCGGGCTAACCTTAAAAATTGGGAACTCGTTACATCCAGTTAGCATAGTCTTAATGCTAAGTATACGGAATTACTTGAACTGGGCTCCTTTTGTATGATATGTCTTCTCTATTATTGTATAGAGAGAAATACATGTAATTCCTAATAATTTTGATTTCCTTTCATCTTGGATTACAGGATTGGAACTATGTTGATCTACTAATTCTGAAGTCCTAGGCCCTCCACCTTTTTACGATTCAGCTAGTCTGGGCCATTGGTTTACAGTGTAAAAATATTATAAATTCATAGTAATTTGTATATTTTTTATACTTCCCAATGGCCCTCCCATGAGTGGGCACTCATACCTCCCCGCTGAATTTTTATGTGGTACTCTCTTCTACAAAGAATGATGTTGGGGTCAATTCCGGTCACTTCTTGACGTCTGCGCATGCGCGGAGAGTAAATGTATGGAGAGCCAGATAGGACTTTTAATTTTCGGTTTTGCAAGCAAATTTTGGGGATTGGGGGGGTTCAAAATTTGTGTTTGGCCCTTGATAACTTTGAGTTTGCACCAGCTAGTCTGGGCCATTGGTAAGTATGAAAAATATACAAATTACTATGAATTTATAATGTTCTTTGGTACAATGACAGTCCAGCCTGGGGAAAAGGATATCCAACTATTGAGGGTTTCATCTGTATGTGTACCAGAGTTATGGCCCTTGATCCATTTAGAAAACCTTCTGTATGAAAGTTATACATTATAGCTAAGCATTGATTGTTGAATTTGAATGTTCTTTGGTATGGTGAGAGACCAGCATGGGGAAAGGATATCCACATATTGTGGGTTTTATCCATGTATACATCCGTACATACCAGAGTTATGTCCTTGTTATAACTTTAAAAACTGTCCCTATGAACTTTTTGCACTGTTTTTTTCTGTCCATGAGAATAATTTTTATTGAATGGCAATAGAAAATTGACAAATTTTTATATCGCCCATGTTGAATGGGTATGCAGGGGGGAGTTTAACCAAGTGGTTCTGCATGTGTGTTCATTTGTTTGCACAAACTGGCAAGACATTTATGCCATCTTGAGAGATGCGACCACTGCAAGGAGCAGCATATGCTATATATATTGCAGGTGGGGGATATGCAATGCCTTGCATTACTCCTATTTTTTTGTATTGAAGAGTACCTGTTCTTAGACTACAAAGTTTGTCAAAGTCAAATAAATATTTTTGACAGTTTCTAGCTCAAAGATAGATCCCAGAGGGTATTGAAGAAAAGCCTCTTCCTTTCCTGTCATAGTGAAATGACCATTATATTATGGGGCAATTACCCTCCTGAACCTTTTTCCCAGGAGGCAGTTAGTCACTTTTCTGTGACTTTAAAATGCCAGGTCTGTGACACAGATGCCATCAGGGAACAAAGGGTTAAGAATATCAGTGTGGTATGTTAAGTTTAGGATATGATTAAATGTGTTGTGTGAGTCCACCCCTTCTGCCAGACAAAAGTGGTCTCAAGACAGGTGGTCTCAGAGATAGGGTTGTAATTTTTGTATGTCTGTTTACTGCCATGGGGTATACAATCCAGTTATAATGGAGATGGGGCAAATATGGGATACCACCTACCCACCAAAACTCACTTTATTTTGATATCCTTTGGATGGTGAGAGAACAACATAAAGGAAAGGATGACTGCATATTGTGGGTTTCATTCACGCATACATACCAAAGTTATGTTCCTTGTTATGCTTAAAAAAACTCCCTATGAACATTTTGCATTATAACTCGGGCATTGGTTGTCAGGTTTTGATGTCCTTTGGAATGGTGATAGATCAGTATGGGAGAAAGCATACCCGCATATCATGGATTTCATCTATACATACTTACCACAGTTATGCCCCTTATTAGACTTACAAAAAACTGTCACAATGAATCTTTTGTATTTTTTTATACCACCCACTTGAAAAGTGGCTTGCAACTGTCAGCTCCCCAACATACTAACTCCACACAAGCAGGGTTAGCATTGGTTGAAGACAAGTGCACCATCGATGTGCAGTACGCCTTAGTACACAATGTCACTGTCCCCCCATGTTGGTAATGGGGGGTGAAGAGTCTTGCCCGAGGACACAACACGGTTGCCACTGGTGGGATTCGAACCGAGGACCTCTCGGCTTGCAGCCTGCACCTCTACCTACTGAGCGACCGTGCCCCCACTGTGAGATCAGTGTACACCTGTTACCATTGTCTTTGTCTTACAGCATGTGTAGGAAGGCCAGCTCCCAGTTTCAGTTGTGAGATCCATGTACATCTGTTACCAAAGGATTTTGAGGATTAGACCATCCACATGGAGGATGTGGAACTATTCTTGTTGGACAGCAGGGAAATTCAATTCTCAAAGTGTGGAGGCCACATATACTTCTGACTGAAGTGGGGTGACAGTTGAACTAACCACCTGGGAGGAGATATAGAACAACCACACAGTGCCACAATTTGCAACAATTTGGGGGAGATTTCCTGTATTTTCTTTGTTCTACTGTAGGGTCAGGAAATCCAACCCTTCTGTGACTGAAGTCCATTTGATGAAGTAAAAATGCTGAGATAAAAACACCCTCTCCAAATTACTTAACCCTTTACCTAACATGAAAACAGACGACACTTGCAAAAAAAATTCTTTAATAATTAATTTTTTTCATCTTTTTGTCTCAAAAACATAGGTTATGACCCCTCATTGGAATGAGCTCAATGCGCTCGTTCCAACAAGGGGTCATAGCCTATATTTTTGTGACAAAAATTTAAAAATAATGAAAATTAATTTGTGATTTTTCAGAACAGCGCTGGCCGGTTTTTGCCGTTACATTGGGTAAAGGGTTAATATAGACAATTTAGTAATATTTTCTTTCACTGCAGATCATTTTGTGCCATTCCGGTGTTTAGGAGGACCGGTGTTTGTTCATTTTGGGTAACATGTGAAAATCTTCAAAAATGCAATCGTGTATGAAGCGTGGAGCCATTGGCTCACAGAGTACACATGACTGTCATGAGCCAGTTGCTAAACGCTTCCAATATAAACAGCCAGGCCCATTTGTTTTTGGTGATTGAAGCAAGAGTTAAAACTTATATTTGTGTTGGGTGTTGTGTAAAACAAATAAAGTAATGCCTCAAATATATACAAGATTAATGATTTAAATATGGATTAAATAATTATAAGTTAAAGTCCGATGCAACAAAAAGTTCCTGAAACAAGTCACTCTTCCAAGAGACAGTTCATACCACATTTATAGAAGAGGTCTCACTCTCATAATGGGTAAATTTCGATATTTTGGTCTGAAATCGGTGGTCGTTGGAAGGTGGTTGCCAAGGGTAGTCTCATAGAATGAAAGTGATCCATGGATTGAAAATGCAGTCATTAAAGGCAGTTGGTCACTGACGATAGTGGTAGCCCAAAGCAGGTTCAACTGTACTCTTTAAGAGCAGCCTTGTCCCATTGTCAAGCATATATACAAGTCCTACATTCTGAGTATACAAAATTGTTATTTTATACTTCCTGTAAGTATTACATTGTTATTCTTTTGTGTTTCCTATACCATGTATATCCTGTGTACAATAATTTTTAGCTCAACTTTGACGAAGTCAAATTTGAGCTATTGTCATGGCCCGTCGTCCGTCGTCCGTCTGTCCGTCTGTCAACAATTGGCTATGGCTCGGGCTAGAGGTCGTATTCATGAACCGATCTTTACAAAACTTCTTGGGTACCTTTGTTATGACCGTGGGACGAGAACGAGTGTTTTTGAGTGCGGTCCGAAATTCAAGATGGCTGCCAGCCGCCATTTTGTACCGATGATGCAGAAATCTGTTTTTTGTACAGAACTTCCATATGAAAGCTCTGATTTGAATAATTTTTTGTATGAATGTTTAGTACCATGGGGTACATCACATATAATACAGGTTTTTTTCTCGTGCGTAAATTGTGCAAATTAGACTAATTTTGATGTTTTTTGGTGTTAATTTCAGCACTGTAAGTGCAAATGCCAATACGGCTCGGGCTAGAGGCCGTATTTATGAACCGATCTTTACGAAACTTCTTGGGTACCTTTGGTATCACCGTGGGACGAGAACGAGTGTTTTGGGGTCCGGTCCGAAATTCAAGATGGCCGATGGCAGCCATTTTGTACAAAATTAGGTGCAATCAGATTTTTGCACAGAACTTCCATATGAAAGCGCTGATTTGAATAATTTTTTGTGTGAATGTTTAGTACCATGGGATACATCACATATAATACGGGTTTTTTTCTCGTGCAGAAATTATGCAAATTAGATGAACTTTGATATTTCAGTGCGACTTACACACATTAAGTACACATGTCAATACGGCTCAGACTTGAGTCTGTATTTATGAACTGATCTTCACGAAATGTCTTGGGTACCTTTGTTATCACCTTGGGACGAGAACAAGTGTTTCTGGGTGCGGTCTAAAATTCAAGATGGCTGCCAGTGGCCATTTTGTACCGAAATTAGGTCTAATCAGTTTTTTGTACACAACTTCTATACAGCTCAGACTAGAGGCCATATTTATGAACCAATCTTTACGAACCTTGTTGGGTACCTTTGTTATCACCGTGGGATGAGAGCGAGTGTTTTTGGGTGTGGTCCGAAATTCAAGATGGCCACCAGCAGCCATTTTTCATTTATGCTTCCCTTTTAATTATATAAATGTGCACATACATGTGAAGTCCACTAATTTTAAAAGGTCTGATTATTGGGGTCCCACCAACTTTCGGCAGAAGCCCTTTTGTAATCACTCTGTCGGTCTGTCCATCCATCAGCATATTTCTATGTTGTATGATAACTCAATTTTCCTTTGATCAATTCCCATAATATTCATACACAATATTGAAATTGATCAAATGAAGCTCCCTTTCGTTTTTGACGGTTTTCTGTTTTTTCTTTTCTGAGTTATACGTTTAGACTTGAATCTTCAAAAAATTGGCAATTTTTTACATGTCATATGATAACTCAATAATTTAATTTTTACGAATTTCAGGTTTGCCATTCTGGAGTTATGGGACTGTAATCGGAAAAAATGAAAATTTTTCGCATCATATCATCACAAGTTTTTTTGGACCGATTCTCATAATTTATATACACACTATTGAGATTGATCAGACAAAGCTCCCTTTTATTTTTTGACAATTTTCCGATTTGTTGTTCCAGAATTATGGGACTTGAATCATCAAAAATAACAATTTTTAGGTCAACTGTGTTGATGGAGTAGTGTGGACTTGGAAAATTTCTGACCTGTTTTGCTATACATGATTGCAGGCAACCACTGGTATCCTAGGGCTTTCAAATTTTATATGTGTATTAATTGCTTCAATATAAGTTACATTAACCCTTTACCAGATAGTTTTTACTGATTGTGGAGATATTTAATACACTGTTCAACTTTTTTTCTTAGTTTAGACATAAGAAAAATTCTGACCTGTTTTGCTATACATGAATGCAGGCAACCACTGGTTAACAAAGTTTTGGTGAGGGTGAACCCATAGTGTTCCATTTATAATAAACCTGAATATATTGTATGTGATACTGTTGGTGAGCCGATGGGGATGGACCACCCCACCCCTACCTCCACCCCTCATTTTTAGCTTAACTTGACATAGTCAAGATAAGCTATTGCCATCACGCGTGCGGAAGTCTGTGAGTCTGTGACATCTGTTCACATTTCCTTTAGCACGGGCTACACCCCGCAGTTCTTGTCTGATCATCACGAAATTTCATATGCAGGTTTGGGGTCATGTCTAGATGAGAACGTCCCCTTTTGGTCGCGATCGGGCAACCGGTATGGCTGCCCGAGCCCAAAACCCGAAAACCATTAGCACAGTCTATAGGTCGTATTTATGAAGGGATTTCATTGTAACTTGGTAGGATGCCTCTGTATAGTGCCTAGACGAGAACGTCCCCTTTTGGGCATGATCTATCAACCGTGATGGCTGCCCAAGCCCGAAACCCAAAAACTTTTAGCACAGTCTGCAGGTCATGTTTAATGTGGAGGGATTTCATTGTAACTTGGTAGGATGACTCCTTATGATGTCTAGATGCGAATTTCCCCATTTGGGCATGATCTGCCAATCGTGACGACTGCCCGAGCCCAAAACCCGAAAACCTTTAGCACAGTCTACAGGTCATATTTATTGAGGAATTTCATTGTAACTTGGTGGGTTGACTTCATACAACGTCTAGATGAGAAAGTCCCCCTTTGGACGTGATTGGGCAACTGTGACGGCTACAGGAGCCCGAAGCCCGAAAACCTTTAGCACAGTCTAGAGGTCATATTTATGAAATGATTTCATTGTAACTTGGCAGGATGACTCCAAATAATGTCTAGATGAGAACGTCCCATTTTGATCGCGATCATGCAGCCTTGATGGGTGCCCGAGCCAAAAAACCTTTAGCATAGGCAAAAGGTCATACTTATGGAAGGATTTCATTGTAACCTGTTAGGTTGACTCCATATAATGCCTAGATGATGACATCCCCTTTCGGTCGTGACTGGTCAGTTGTGATGGCTACAAGTGCCCGAAAACCTTGAGCACAGTCTACAGGTCATATTTATGAAGGGATTTCATTGTAACTTCTTAGGATCACTCCAGATGATGATCAGATGAGATTGTCCCCTATGGTTGCGATCATTCACCCATGATGGCTGCCCAAGCCCGAAGCCCAAAAACCTTTTGCACAGTCTACAGGTCATATTTATGAAGGGATTTCATTGTAACTTGTAGGTTAACTTCATATAATGTCTAGATGAGAACGTGCGATCATTCACCCATGATGGCTGCCCGAGCCCGAAAACCTTTATCACAGTCTACAGGTCATATTTATGAAGGGATTTCATTGTAACTTGGTAGGTTAACTTCATATAATGTCTAGATGAGAACGTCCCCTTTTGGACATGATTGGGCAACTGTGACAGCTAAAGGTGCCCGAAGCCCGAAAACCTTTAGCACAGTCTACAGGTCATATTTATGAGGGGATTTCATTGTAACTTGGTAGGATGACTCCAAATAATGTCTAGATGAGAACGTCCCCTTTTGATCGCGATCATTCAGCCTTGATGGGTGCACGAGCCCAAAAACCTTTTTTAGCATAGGTAAAAGGTCATATTTATGGAAGGATTTCATTGTAAACTATTAGGTTGACTCCATATAATGCCTAGATGATGACATCCCCTTTTGGTCGTAATTGGTCAGCTGTGTTGGCTACAAGTGCCCGAAGCCCAAAAACCTTCAGCACAGTCTACAGGCCATATTTATGAAGGGATTTCATTGTAACTTCATAGGATCATTCCAGATGATGCCCAGATGAGATTGTCCCCTTTGGTTGCAATTATTCAACCATGATGGCTGCCCGAAGCCCGAAAACCTTAAGCACAGTCTACAAGTCATATTTGTGAAGGGATTTCATTGTAACTTGGTAGGTTGACTTCATATAATGCCTAGATGAGAACGTCCCCTTTTGGACATGTTTGGGCAACTTTGACGGCTAAAGGTGCCCGAAGCCCAAAAACCTTTAGCACTGTCTACAGGTCATATTTATGAAGGGATTTCATTGTAACTTGGTAGATTGACTCCAAATAAGGTCAAGATGAGAACGTCCCATTTTGGCCGTGATCATTCAGCCTTGATGGGTGCCCGAGCCCAAAAACCTTTAGCATAGGCAAAAGTTTATATTTATAGAAGGATTTCATTGCAACATTGTTAGGTTGACTCCATATAATGCCTAGATGATGACATCCCCTTTTGGTCGTGATTGGTCAACTGTGATGGCTACAGGTGCCCGAAGCCCGAAAACCTTGAACACAGTCTACAGGTCATATTTATGAAGGGATTTCATTGTAACTTCGCAGGATCACTCCAGATGATGCCCAGATGAGATTGTCCCCTTTGGTTGCGATCATTCAACCATGATGGCAGCCCGAGCTCGAAGCCCGAAAACCTTTAGCACAGTCTAAGGTCATATTTATGAAGGGACTTCATTGTAACTTGGTAGGTTGACTTCATATAATGTCTAGATGAGAACGTCCCCTTTTGGACACGAGTGGGCAACTGTGACGGCTTCAGGGGCCCAAAGCCCGAAAACCTTTAGAACAGTCTACAGGTCATAATTATGAAGGGATTTTATTGTATCTTGGTAGGATGACTCCAAATAGTGTCCAGATGAGAACGTCCCCTTTTGGTCACGATCATTCAGCCTTGATGGCTGCCCGAGCCCAAAAACCTTTAGCATGTCTGTAGGTCATATTTATGGAAGGATTTCATTGTAACCTGTTAGGTTAACTCCATATAATGCCTAGATGATGACATCCCCTTTTGGTCGTGGTTGGTCAACTGTGATGTCTACAGGTGCCTGAAGCCCGAAAACCTTTAGCACAGTCTACAGGTCGTATTTATGGAGGGATTTCATTGTAACTTGGTAGGTTGACTTCATATAATGTCTAGATGAGAACGTCCCCTTTGGACGCAATTGGGAAACTGACGGCTACAGGGGCCCGAAGCCCGAAAACCTTTAGCACAGTCTACAGGCCATATTTATGAAGGGATTTTAATGTAACTTGATAGGATGACTCATTTTGGAATAATTTCATTGTAATTTTGTTGATATATGTTAACTGTGAGGGCCACATATATTAACTGTGAGGTCATATTAACCCACCCCTCAGATCTTTAGTATAGTGTACACCTCATATTATTTTTATCATAAACATAGCATACAGGGAACAGAAATGAACATATTCCCAATTATCACAATTCTTGTCTTATTTCATAATCCTTTCATAAACATTGAACATTATCCTTTTCATCAAACACAACACACAAGTTAAGCTACAGTGTCATTGACACTTTCATTAGCTCAACTTTGGCGAAGCCAAATTTGAGTTTATGCCATGGCCAGTCGTCTGTCTGGCTGTCTGTCTGTCAACAATTTGGGCTAGAGGCCGCATTTATGAACCGATCTTTACGAAACTTCTTGGGTACCTTTGTTATGACCATGGGACGAGAACGAGTGTTTTGGGGACCGATCTGAAATTCAAGTTGGCCACTGGCAGCCATTTTGTACAAACTTAGGTGCAATCAGATTTTTGTGCAGAACTTCCATATTAAAGCGCTGATTTGAATAATTTTTTGTATGAATGTTTAGTACCAAGGGATACATCACATATAATACAGGGTTTTTTCTCGTACGTAAATTATGCAAATTAGACTAACTTTGATGTATTTAGAGTTACTTTCAGCACTGTAAGTGCAAATGCCAATATGGCTTGGGCTAGAGGCCGTATTTATAAACCGATCTTTACGGAACTTCTTGGGTACCTTTGGTATCACCATGGGACGAGAACGAGTGTTTTTGGGTGCGGTCCAAAATTCAAGATGTCCGATGGCAACCATTTTGTTCAAAATTAGGTGCAATCAGATTTTTGCACAGGACTTCCATATGAAAGCGCTGATTTGAATAATTTTTTGTATGAATGTTTAGTACCATGGGATACATCACATATAATACAGGTTATTTTCTTGTGCGTAAATTATGCAAATTTGACTAACTTTGATGTTTTTTGGTGTTACTTTCAGCACTATAATTGCAAATTCCAATACTGCTCGGGCTAGGAGCCGTATTTATGAACTGATCTTTACGAAACTTCTTGGGTACCTTTGGTATCACAGTGGGACGAGAAGAGTGTTTTTGGGTCTGGTCCGAAATTCAAGATGGCCGATGGCAGCCATTTTGTACAAAATGAGGTGCAATCAGATTTTTACACAGAACTTCCATATGAAAGCACTGATTTGAATAATTTTTTGCGTGAATGTTCAGTACCATGAGATACATCACATATAATACAGGTTTTTTTCTCGAATAGAAATTATGCAAATTAGATGAACTTTGATTTTTTTCAGTGCTGCTTACAAACAGCAAGTACACATGTCAATACGGCTCGGGCTAGAGTCTGTATTTATGAACCGATCTTCACGAAACATCTTGAGTACCTTTGTTATCACCTTGGGACGAGAACGAGTGTTTCTGGGTGCGATCTAAAATTCAAGATGGCTGCCAGTGTCCATTTTGTACCGAAATTAGGGCTAATTAGTTTTTTGTACACAGTTTCTATACGGCTCAGGCTAGAGGCCGTATTTATGAACCGATCTTTACGAAACTTCTTGAATACCTTTGTTATCACCGTGGGATGAGAACGAGTGTTTTTGGATGTGGTCCGAAATTCAAGATGGCCACCAGCAACCATTTTGTACCAAAATTAGTGCAATCAGTCTTTTGTGCAGAACTTCTGTCTGAAAGTTCTGATTTGAATAAATTTTTGTATGAATGTTTAATAACATGGAATACATCACATATAGTACAGGTTTTTTTCTTGTGCAGAAATTATGCAAATTAGATGAACTTTGATTTATTCGGTACTGCTTATACACTGTAAGTGCACATGTCAATACGGCTCAGGCTAGAGGCTGTATTTATGAACCTATCTTCACAAAACTTCTTGGGTACCTTTGTTATCACCTTGGGTCGGGAACGAGTGTTTCTGGGTGCGGTCTAAAATTCAAGATGGCTGCCAGTCGCCATTTTGTTCCGAAATTAGGTCCAATCAGTTTTTTGTCACAATTTCTATACAGCTCGTATTTATGAACTGATCTTCACGAGACTTCTTCCTTTTGTTTTCACCTTGGGACAGGAACGAGTGTGTTTTGGGGTGCCTTTGTTATCACTGTGCTGTGAGAACAAATATTTTGGGGTTCAGTCAGACCCACTCTGGGACTCAAAGATTTCTTTTCTAGTTTAGCATCTGACTGTCACCCACCTTTACAATACTTTACCTATACATTTGTTACAGGCTACGGTCACTATTTATGTACAGACCGTTACAATACTTTATATATACCTTTGTTATCAGGTCATTATCTAGCTGTTTGTCATTGTTTGTCACATACTATACATGTACATGTCTTAACAAGTTGAGCTACAGTGTCATTGACACTTTCATTTCTTCTCTCACTGATATTTATCCTGTTAAGAACAAAAGATGAGCAACACATACTACAGGTGTATGCTCTACCGCATTCCTAATCCATCATCCAAGAGAATTTACTGAATATCTAAGATAATTTCCAAGAAGGCAACAAAATGTTTCCATTGTAAAAAAACTCCATAAATACACAGAACGACACACACATGTGAATGGGTTAATCAATATGGCACGAAAGGATGAAACGAGAGGCCGCGGTCATCTCACTATTTTAGAGGGAGACTCACTATTTTCCAGAATTAATTTGTTAAATGAGCCTAAAATTGAGATTTTTAACAGAATCTCACTATTAAAATTAAGAAATTTTACTCTTTGAGTCATTTAAAAATTAAAATCTCACTATTTTTGCTCTGAAATCTCACTATTTTACAATTTATCAGCTTTACATGTCTGACAATGGCACAATTGCCATATCGATTAACCCATTCCCATGCGCATATTATTCTGTGTTTATTACATGTCTTCAGCCCTATAAAAACAATTATTAGAAGGATACTCTGCAATTCACTTGCCAACCATGAACACAAAGAACTCATTTTATCGGTGTGTTACTATTTCATCCCTGGAGTTCCAATGTGTTCTATGTGCCTACTGGCACATAGAACACATTGAAACTCAGGGGACGATTTTTAACTATCGCTAGGGATTCAAATTGTAAATTCCTGAGCATGATTTGTAGAAAATTCCAGTGAAATTTCGCTTCTATTTAAAAATAGTCTGTCAACGATTTCCATTCTGCAGAACAGATTTTCATTTTCTGCATGGTTTAGTGTTGCTGGAGATGGGGATTTCATAGAACAGGCAAGTAATAATAAACAAGATTCAATTGTTCAATTCCTGGTTGTATAACAGAAAAAATTGCTGCTTGAAATTTGAGCATTTTGAAATCAGGGTGCAGAGGATTAATTGGGATATTCACCAAAGCTTTATCCAGTTTAGTAGAGTTTTTGCTCTTTTGAGTGTTAAAGTACGTTGGGGTGTCTGCAGTAAGTGTAAGAAAAATAAACATTTTTCTTTACAGGTTCTACAGGTGCTGCTGGTCCTAGGTTATTTACAATACATCTTATAGACAACAGTACAGAAAATTTACCCAAGGCTCACACTTGGTATGTATTAGATGCACATTGAGCCCAAATCAGTTTGAAAAATCCTTTTTTATTGAAACACAGTTTTTGATGTTTAATTTGAGGACAAAGTTATTTTATGAAATTGATAGGCTTTCTTTCATCTTTTAGAAAAATGACATTGAGTATTCAATATAACATATAATGAGAAAGTAAAATGTATAATGGAAACAGAAATATTATTGTGTAGAGACTGTGTTGAAGGTTCCACTACATAGTTTAGGTAATTTTAAGGCTTTCAAACAAATTTCATATGCTGCATCATGACATGGATTTGATGAAAGAATGTGAAAATTCTTGGACATTAGATATTTCTTTTTCCAGGTTACAGAGTTATGCATCAGTTTTCCAGTTTAAAAATCAATTTAAAGCTGTGTGGCGTTGGCCCACCCAACCATTAATCAGAGTGGTTCAAAAGGGGTTATACAAATGCTTGAAGCTTTTTAATGTACTTTCGTTTCATTTCACACTTTTCAAGGCCTTGAAATCATTTAGAACCATTTGGTTTTGAACAGAATATTTTGGAAAGTATTTCAAGTTTTTTAAAATGTTAGCATTCTGGCTTATTTGTATGTTCTCTACAGAGAAGGTTTATCTTATCTTGAATGTTAATTCCTGTGCCAAAAAATAAATTACTGGCATGCTCTTTCAAACATTTCTGAATCTTATTCACAAGTATGTACAGATTGGACAGTGTTCGCTTCATTCACCGATTCTTTGCCCTTAAAAAAAAATCGTCAACCAGAATGTTTTCTTGAATAGCCCCTGGTATTGATCTATCATCTGTTCCAGAACTAAATACTACTTTTTATTATATGCCAGCTTATAAGATATTTCTCGATATACATCGACTTGATGGACCACAAGGGGGCATTGTGGTAACCTGGTTCTCGTCAGATCACCGAAGTTAACGTCGAGCCTGGTTAGTCCTTGGATGGGTGACTGTCTGAGCGATCGATCCGGACTCCTGTGTTGTGTCCTTGGGCAAGGCACGTAACCCAGATTGTCCACATGTGGGCACAATGACTCCGTGTACTAAGGCATACTGCATGTCGATGGTGCACATGTCTTCAACCAATCTAACCCTGACTGTGCTGCAGTGCCGAGTTACGATGTTGGGGAGGGAGCTGGCAGCTGCTCGTCGTTGCTCGGTGGTTCTCTCCGGGTACTGCAACTTCCTCCAGCCGTAAAACGGTCACTGACACGATATGACCTTGGCTGTTAAAGTGTCATTAAACCTTAATAAATAAATAAATAAATAAATAAATAAATAGATGGACAACAAGGAACATCCCTCAGTATCATCCTAAATTACATGATGCTGCGGCACAGCACTTTGCCTTCAATTCTGTTACAAGCAATTCAGTGACAGTTTTACCAGCAGTACCAGACATTCATGCTATTCAAAGCCATTCTGGTGATTCTGCGACTTGAAAATTAGATGTATAATGATAACAAAATAATACAAAACTTAAATAATTTGCTGTATAGAAAGTGTCTCCAAGAGTGTTATTGAGCCTTGAACTGGGTGACTTTTCCGAAAAACCTTGTTAATCGATTTGCTCAGAAAGTTTTTTATTGGATGAGTCGACGTACTCAATTCCAGATTCCTTGTTGTAAATTGACATTTAAAATGTTCTAAAAATTAACTTTAATGAAAAATATGAGAATATTCTCGTTTGCAGTATTATAATTATTAAATTTCATCTGTGAGTTGAACAATTAGTTGGTTAAATTATCATGGGAAAGTTGGACTATTTTTTTATGTTTGAGTGATGTGTGAAAGCGCTCATGAAAAATAAAACCTTCAGGTCCACACTAATGAGATAATTCCCAATATTCACTGAAATAGTGTAGATATCCTCTATATAATGGAGGTAATATTTAGTCTTTTGTGACTGCCAGTAAAACACTGCAGAAAAATTTAAGACTGTTCGAAGTGCCTCTGGGCTTTTCAACAGTGTATTACATAACAGCATATCATCTGCCCAAATTAACAAACTCTCATGGAATTAAGCTGCAGTGTTCTTGATTACATATCTCAGCCTTTGCATAAATGCGTACTTGAAATATTTAAAATATGTTTACCTGAAAAAAGGTAGCCTGAAAATTTTGCTCTAAAGTCAGCATAAATCCAGGAACAATCACTTTGATATTGCTTTGAAAAAGTTGTCCCATGTGTGTATTCTTCCTTGAGAACTCCACTTGCAGGGCCATATCCAGGGATAATTTGGGAACACCTGTCCATATATGCCACAGGCATAACCAAATGCTGTAGGTGGGAGAGACAGAAACTGAAAGTAGGATTACCATACTGAACACAACGTTTTTAAAACACAAAAGTTGAAATTACCATAATGCCTCCATGTGCTTTACTCATACCTGTTCCTTGCGTTTTTTAGCTCACATCGACCGTCAAGCTGAGCTAATCTTATCGCTCTCCGTCAGGCTTCCGTTGTCCGTCAACACCATGTTTTTGTCTTCTCCTAAACCACTGGGCCAATTCAAATTTGGTGAAATAAAAACAATCAAAGGATTCGCTTTGTGTTGGTTTTAGCCATGTATAATTTTCGCTGATTTTTAGCTCAACTTGACAAAGTCAAGCTGAGCTATTGCCATCACTTTTCGTCCGTCGGCGTACGTATGTTAGTACGTACGTCCACAATTTCCTTTGGCACACCTCACAGGTTGCATTTATGATCAGATTACTTTGAAACTTTGTATGCTTGTTTGGGGTGACCTCTAGATGGGAGCTATCGATTTTCTTCAATTTCCGTCAAAAAATGTTGCCGCGGCCAACGTTCTTAGAATTTAGTTTAGTCAAACCACAATATTTCCCTTTGGCACACCCTACAGGGCACATTTATCATTTGATTGCTTTGAAACCTGGTATGTTTATTTAGGGTGACCTCTAGATGGGAGCTATCAATTTTCTTCAATTTCCGGCAAAAAATGTTGCCACGGCCAACGTTTGTAGAACTTAGTTTAGTCAGACCTCAATATTTCCCTTTGGCACACCCTACAGGGCACATTTATGATCAGATTGCTTTGAAACCTGGTATGCTTGTTTGGGGTGACCTCTAGATGGGAGCTATCGATTTTCTGCAATTTCTGTCAAAAAATGTTGCCGCGGCCAATGTTCTTAGAACTTAGCTTAGTCAGAAGACTCAATATTTCCCTTTGGCACATCCTACAGGGTACATTTATGATCGGATTGCTTTGAAACCTGGCATGCTTGTTTGGGGTGACCTCTAGATGGGAGCTATCGATTTTCTTCAATTTCCGTCAAAAAATGTTGCCGTGGCCAACATTCTTAGAACTTAGTTTAGTCAAATCACAATATTTCCCTTTGGCACACCCTACAGGGCACATTTATGATTTGATTGCTTTAAAACCTGATATGCTTGTTTGGGGAGACCTCTAGATGGGAGCTATCAATTTTCTTCAATTTCCGTCAAAAAATGTTGCCGCGGTCAACGTTCTTAGAACTTAGTTTAGTCAGAAGACTCAATATTTCTCTTTGGCACACCCTACAGGGCACATTTATGATCGGATTGCTTTGAAACCGCTATGCTCGTTTGGGGTGACCTCTAGATGGAAGCTATCGATTTTCGTCAATTTCCATCAAAAAATGTTGCTGCAGCCAACATTCTTAGAACTTAGTTTAGTCAGACCACAATATTTCCCGTTGGCTCACCCTACAGGGCACATTTATGACTAGATTGCTTTGAAACCTGGTATGCTTATTTACGGTGACCTCTAGATGGGAGCTATCGATTTTCTTCCATTTCCGTCAAAAAATGTTGCCACGGCCAAAGTTCTTAGAATTTAGTCTAGTCAGACCAGAATATTTCCCTTTTGTACACCCTACAGGGCTTTGAAACCTGGCATGCTTGTTTGGGGAGGCCTCTAGATGGGAGCTATCGATTTTCTTCAGTTTCTGTCAAAAATGTTGCCACTGGCAAAAAAAAATGACATTGGTACCAATGATCTTCAATTTTGCCATTTCATTTATAACTTACCAAGTTCAAGTTTGTCAAGTTGAGCTACAGTGTCATTGACACTTTCATTATTTATTTACCATTTTAGCGGATTATATGATGGAGATTATACACACATACAATGAGTTAGGGTGCCTTGAATTTTTTGGGTGGGGTGGGGTGGGGGAGGGTCGGTCAGATACAACTTGGTTAAAATAAAGCCCATTGGTTCATATTTGGGCTCAATACAGGAGCCCAAATTTTTAACTTAGGGCAATATGGGTAATCTTCTTTAGAACCACATGTCAGAGTCTTTTAATGTTTGGTATACATCATTGTTATGAGGGTCAGATTCAAGATTGTTCAAACAAAGTCCCTAGGTTAATATTTGGGCTTCCTATGGAATTTTAACTCAGTTCAATATGGGGGATAATTTTTAAAATCTTCTTCAGATCCTCCAGTCAGAATGCTTTCATATTTGGTATACAACATCTCTAGGGGGTCAGATTCAAGTTTGTTCAAATTGGGTACCTAGGTATATATCTGGGCTTGCTATGGTAGCCCAAATTTTCACTTAGTGCAATATGAGGAAATTTCTGTAAAAATCTTCTTCAGATCCACCAGTCGAAATGCTTTCCTAATTTGGTATACAGCATCTCTAAGGGTGTCAGATTCTAGCTTGGGAACCTGAAATTTAACTTAGTACAATGTGAGGGAATTTCTTTAACAATCTTCTTCTTCAGATTCACGTGTCAGAATCCTTTCATATTTGGTTTACAACATCTCTAGGGGAGTCAGATTCAAGTTTGTTCAAATTGGTACCCTGGGTTAATATTTGGGCTTCCTTTGGTAGCCCAAATTTTAACTTCAGGCAATATGAGGAAATTTCTTTAAAAATCTTCTTCAGATCCACTAATCAGAATCCTTTCATATTTGGTAAACAACATCTTGAGGTGGTTCAGTTTCAGGTTTGTTCAAATCGGTTTCCTGGTAAATATTTGGGCTCGCTGTGGTAGCCCAAATTTTAACTTAGTGCAATATGAAGAAATTTCATTAAAATGTTTCTTCTTCAGATCCAACAGTCAGAATGCTTTCATATTTGGTATACAACATCTCTAGGGAGGTCAGATTCAATTTGTTCAAATCGAGAGCCTGGGTTAATATTTGGGCTCTCTATGGGAGCCAGAATTGGCCATGTAGCTGAAGAATTAGAAATTTGGTATTCAGTACCCTCTAGAGGTGTGTAACTAAGATTAATCCATATAGGTTGTATCAAGGGGCTTAATAGGGTAGCTCCATGTTTTACATTATGATCATTTGAAGAAAAGGCATGATGCTTGGACTATTTGTGTCACTCCTGAGGGGCTCAAGGATTGACAATGTATCCTATGGAGATGGATTGCTTAATGTAGACTCATTCTTGGACTCTGTTTATATTGTGTTCTGTTCAAGATGATTAGCTTTGTGTTGGTTTTAGCCATGTATAATTTTCGCTGAATTTCGCTGAGTTTTGACCATTTTAGTGCACTAAAGGATGGAGATTATACACAAATACAATGAGTTTCGGTGCCTGGAATTTGGGCACCCTCCCAATGGGAACCCCGGGAAGTGAAGCAGTGCCTGTTCACTGCGGTAAACAGGCTCTGTTTTACTGGTAAAATAGGACCCAGTCACCAATGCCTGGGAGGTGCAAACCCTCTCTAAAATGGGCAACATGGCTTATTAACGCTCACCCTGGTCTTGAGTTGATACTCATGTTGTGGTCATGATTAGCCATTGTGCAAAAATATGTGACCTTAAACACCAATAAATATATATATATATTTGGGCACCCAAAATGGTATACCGGTAACAAAAATGTCCTGTATATGGCCCTGACTGGTAGGCTGCATTTATCTTGATGATGCTTGTATATCATTGACCTCGAATCTGATACAAATTACAGTACAGTACATGCACATGCTCATGATAATGTATATTTATATTTCATAGCAGGGATTTATTCATAAGTAATATGCAGCAACAGTTTAAATTTTAAATAAAGGTATTGTGAATAATTCAGTGTTTGACAGTTAAGTGAAATTAAAGGGGCTTTTTGTTTACCCTGTTTGCTGTCTAGGTGTGGGATTCACTGTAATACACATTGGATGATTCTTTGCTTTATAGGTTCAGGTCTGTTAATATTTTTTTACCTGCTGTCTAATGGTTGGAAGTTGAAAAGATGATTACTGTAGCCCTCAGAGCCACTGTGTTTTGTGATATTATAAAATGAAGTTCTCTCCAGATACTGACTCTCTGTATTATTGAAACAAGCAGAGGCTGGTGATTTCCGCTTGAATGTTATCAGTTGAGATCATATAAATTACTTTTGTAGGGCCTGAACAGGCGGGGGATTCAGCCCTTCCCACCCTCTCCTATTGGGGAAATCTGACAAATGTATCGAGTAGACAGAATTATGCAAACACCATTTTTTTTATTTTTATTGATGTTTAAGGTCACATATTTATGCACAATGGCTAATCATGACCGTGACAGATTTACGGGTGGAGGAAGCTGGAGTACCCGGAGAGAACCACCGAGCAACGACAAGCAGCTGCCAGCTCCTCAACATCGTAACTCCGCACTGCAGCACAGGCAGGGTTATGCAAACGCCATAAAGATAAAGATAATTCTCTGAAGACCAGATACACATGCACAATAGGAATAACCCGATAGTCATATAATCACTGGAAAAGGCAGAGTTAATTACATTGCGAGAGTTCTGTTTTAGTCTGATTCCCAAAACCTATACAATCATTGGTCAACACACATCTAGTCAGATTAAATCGAGACATTTGTGTTTATGTTAACTTGGCTGCTGGTTGTGACCGTCTTTCTTGACATAACTTTTCATTTTGATGTAAATATCGCAGTATTTTTCATTTTGTTTAGGCTCTCTCAAAGTCTTATTAAATGGATATTGTGACTTTTCCCTATTGAAACAAAAATTTCTCCAACCAGGCCGAACCAAATTCCAAAACTATTCAGCTCAGTTTAGTTTAAACAGTATTTCATTATACTCCTACTTCAAAGAAGTGTGGGCTATACTGTCATCGCCCTGTATGTCAGTTTGTACATTTTGATATTGTGCATGCATGTCCTCCTACATTTTTTAACCCTTTACCCAACATAATGGCCAAAACCAGCCAACGCTATTCACAAAATTGCCAATTAATTTTCATTATTTTTTTCATTTATTGTCTCAAAAACATAGGTTATGACCCCTCTTTGGAACGAGCTCAATGAGCTCGTTCCAAAGAGTGGGTCATAACCTATGTTTTTGAGACAAAAATGAAAAAAAATTATTTATTCAAAAATTTTGTTTGCAAGTGTTGTCTGCTTTTTATGTTAGGTAAAGGGTTAACTGATGTCGATCAAACTTTTCAAACATTATGACTAACAAGTGAAAATGTGCATATTCGAAAATTTTTTATCACAAACAATTTTACCCAGGTTTTCTTCATTGAACTAAGATATATTACAGATTTCCAAATGAGATTCTTGTGACTGCAACTCCTCCTACATTAAAGAACTGATTTCGTTGAAACTTAAACATGACCACTAATGAGCGAACATGCACATATTTCCAAAATTTTCATCTGCGATGATTTTAACTTGTTTATCTGTCTTTCAGCTTAAGTTTGATTTTGATTTCTAAAGATTCTTGTGTGTACAAGTTCTACATTTATCAACCAATTTTGATAAAGCTTCTTATACATTACGACTAACAAGTGGACATGCGCATATTCCTAAATGTTTGATTTACAACAATTTTAACCAGATTATCTCCCTTGACCTTAGATTTATCATGGATTTCAAAATGAGATTCTTGTGTACCAACCTCTCTCCTACATTCATGGATCAATTTTGATGAAACATACTTGACCATTAATGAGTGAACATCTGCATACTTCCAAATTGTCCATCTGTGATAATTGATGATTATAACTAGGATATCTGCCTTTCAACTTACAAGATTTCCACATGAGATTCATGTGTTTGCAAATTCTCTTGCATTTTTGCATCGATTTTGATGAAACTTATCAAGCATAATTATACCCCCTGCAACGAGTTGTGGGGGGGGGGGGGGAGGGGGAGGGGGGTATACTGGAATCACCTTGTCCGTCCATCCATCCATCCATCTGTCTGTCTGTCCGTACTCACAAGAGATATATTGTGTGGCTAGGGAGCTGCCCAAAGGTACACTGTGTGTCTAATTTGCATGTGTGGCCAAACATACATGCAAACATGTTTTAAAAGACTCTATGTGGCTAAATATGTGCTCTCAGTGCATGTTCCGAAATTAGACACACAAGTTATGGATAGTATTGGATACCATGTTCTCATGAGAGGTACATTATGTGGCTATCCGTTAACACATAGGTACATTGTGTAGCTATGTATGGTAGCCACAGAGTGTTATGGACTTAGTTAACCGCACAATGTATCATTCATTGGTCCGTCTGTCCTCCATCCATAGACATAATTTTGTCCAGAGATTTTGTCAGACGTTTTGCTCGAAACTTGGTATGAATGTTCACCACCATGGAAACCTGTGTACCTGCGATTATAGTTCTGGTCTGAACATTTTTTCCAGAATTATGCCCCTTTTCATCTTCAAATAGGCCTCGAATTTTGTCCAGAGATTTTTATGGGCCGAATCCTTTGAAACTTGGTATGGATGTTTACAACCATGGGAACCTGTGCACCTGCGATTATAGTTTTGATCGTACTTTTTTTGCTTGAGTTATGCCCCTTTTCATCTTAGAATACGCAAATTTTGTCCAGAGATGTTCTCAAATGTTAATGTATTGATTCCTTTGAAACTTTATTTTGGTTATTTACTACCACGGGATCCTGTGCACTTATGATTATAATTTTGATCGGACTATTTTTAACAGAGTTATGCCCCTTTCTTCTTAGAATGTCTGAATTGCATCGAATTTTGTCAGGAGATTTTCTCAGATATTTTTTGTCGATTTCTTTGGAACTTGGTATGGATGTTTATTACCATGGGATCCTGTGATTATTGTTTTGATCGGTCCTTTTTTTCCAGAGTTACGCCCCTTTTTGTCTTAGAATGCGTTAATTTTGTCCAGAGATTTTCTCAAATCTTTATGGGTCGATTCCTTTGAAACGTGGCATGGATGTTCACTCGCATGTGAACCTGTGATTATAGTTTCAATCAGACTTTTCATCTTAAAATGCGTGCATTTTGTCCAGAGATTTTCTCAGATGTTTATGGGTCGATTTGGGGGTGTGGTGGCGTTGTGGTAACCAGTTCTCGTCAGATCACCGAAGTTAAGCAACGTCGAGCCCGGTTAGTCCTCGGATGGGTGACTGGCTGAGCGATCGATTCAGACTCCCGTGTTGCATCCTTGGGCAAGGCACTTAACCCCGATTGTCCACATGGGGGCACGCACAGTGATGCTGTGTATGAAAGTGTACTGCACGTCGATGGTGCACATGGCTTCAACCAATCTAACCCTGCCTGTGCTACAGTGCGGAGTTACGATGTTGGGGAGCTGGTAGCTGCTCGTTGTTGCTCGGTGGTTCTCTCCGGGATCTCCGGCTTCCTCCATCTGTAAAACTGTCACGGTCATGATTAGCCATTGTGCATAAGTATGTGACCTTAAACACCAATAAATAAATATAAATATAGGTCGATTCCTTTGAAACTTGGTATGGATGTTCACTACCATGGGAACCTGTGCACTTATATTATTATTATAATTTCGATCAGACTTTTTTTGTGCTAGAGTTATGCCCCTTTTCATCTTAGAATAATGGCAGCGGAGGGGTGTGGACAGGCCTATCTGGGACAGTCACACCTCTAGTTACATTTGTACTAACAAGTGGACATGAGCATATTCCAAAATGTATTATCTGCTACAATTTTAACCAGGTTTTCTCCCTTGAGCTTCGATTTATTATAGATGACCGCTAACATGTGAGCGTGCACATATTTCCAATATTTTAATCTGCGACGATTTAGCCAGATTATCTCCCCTTTAGATTATATTTAATATAGATTTGTGAAGGAGATTCTTGTGTGTGTAGCTACTCCTACATTTATGAATTGAAACGTAACTTCTCAAATTTTACCACAAATAATATGAACATGCACATAGCTCAGAATTATCAATCGGCCATCCAAGTTACATCCTTTGAATTTACAACTGATTTTGAAGCACCACATTTAGAAGTGCATTCAGGAATGTGCAAAGGGTGGTATTAATCACCTTCATGGAAACAATAAAACATGCAATACAGTATATGAAAAGGGATTCAGCAGCAAGCATGTAGCTTATTTTAGCTGTCTTCAGCTATTTGGCTTAGGGTACCTCACATCAGCTGCATAATACATCTCCAGGGTTGGAGCATTGAACTTTAAACCGAAACATTGACGATTCAGTCCAGATCAGCTGTAACTGTACTGTTTCCCTGGGCAAGACACTAAATACTGATTCCCCTGATTGTGGGGAACAGTGGTGCTAGTTACTAAGGTGTACTTGCATGTTGATGGTATACTTTCCTTTACCTGGTTAAGTGCTAGATGCCACTGTCATGACTCTATTGAAAAGTGCTAGAAGCCACTTTAGTGGCTTTACACTGAATGCATTAGCTTATTTTTTGCTCAAGGGTAGAAAAAAAAATTATATCAAAGTGTTTGGTTACAATTTATTGGAGAGTGTCTTTTGGCACTCTCCAGTAAATTATAAAACAATATTTATGAATGAAATCTTGCTAAACTAAGTCTCCTGGTGGTCACTTGGTATCTTTGAAAATAAAATTCCCATGTTTCAAATCACCTTTTAAAAATATTTTAACAGTCACCCAGTTAATTACCACTAATTCTGCTTGTGTAGAGTTAGTATGCTGGAGAGTATGACCCTGGCTGTTGAAAGTGTTGTTAAGCCTATTTTAAAAAAACAAACAAATAAATATAGTGATTTGTGGTACACTGTTTCAAAATTATCCCAAGAGCCCTTTTGAACAGTGTGAAGCATTGCGGCATAACATCATCTTCATGGAAGAAGCTTGGGTATTAGGATATTGTGTGCCTATCAAAATGGCCTTCGCACTTAAAAATTAGAGCATTCTCACCAGACCATTGCCTGCATGTCAAGAGGCTTGGCAGTGCTTTCCTGTCCAGTCATGGATGGCTATGTGGACATCCAAGACTAAACTAGAAAAACTGCCAAATTAGTTTAATGGGTATGAGCAATTATCAAACAAATTGCACATATCCATCCAATGTTAAACAGCTGTATCAGTTTTTGTTACTTTATACATGTCTGCTTTTGACCTCTCATTTGGGATGAGCTGTTTCAGCTCATCCAATGTGGCATCAAAAGCTGTTATTTTGGAAGCTAAAAGTGAAAATTTCATATTTTACAGGGAAAAATGCTACACTTGTCTATTAATGCAATACTCACAACCAATTCCTAATATTATGATACATAGTTTTATTTACAGATATTTATACAAGAAGATATGATATAAAGTTAGTGTTGACCGCTCCACTTAAACGTCCCACTCCAATCCACCATTATTACCAGTGTCACGTCCCCACCTAAAAATGCGCCAATCTCACCTTTATGTGTTCACAGTTCACCGGTGTCACTAGCGAAACTCTGCGCATGTATTATCATATCAGTAATTGTCTGCCCCTCTATCCTTGTTAGATTAACCGTCTGAAACGTTTGACTATCATTCAGGACATAATCTTGAAATCTAACAGGCACTCTAACACTCCTGCCACTGCAGACTGTTATTTACAGAAATATTAGAATGTGCATTCGGCCCATCAAGGTGGACCACCTGCTCAGAATTCACGGGTTCATCAAAATCCGCTGGCTGTACAACATTTGGCAAAATATAACTGGAATGGCCGGAATTTGAATTTATAAAAGGTAGAATGGTTATGGTATGTTCATCACGATCCGGAGTCTGTTCAATCTCTTCTGCAACTGGACCAGGCACGGGCACCTGGTGGTTAGAAGATGTTTGTTTATTTGAGTGACATGGTTTTAATCTATTGTAGTGAACAGCACATGTTTTTCGAGTTCCCACTTTCTGTATCCGATACACAACCCCTACAGGCAATATTTTTTTTAACCTTGTATGGCCCATCATATTGAAATCCTATTTTACCTGCTCTTCCTTTCCTTAAATTAGGGCAAAATAACCAAACATAATCACCCACTTGGTATGGCTTGTGCCTGCAGATCGATCATACCTCACGTGTTGCCTTTTGTGAGCCTGATCAGAAGTTAATCTGACCATTTCAAATGCATCCCACCCCTGCCCCCACTGTAATACTCACAACCAGTTCCTAATATTATGATACATAGTAGTTTTATTTACAGATATTTATACAAGAAGATATGATATAAAGTTAGTGTTCCAATCCACCATTATTACCAGTGTCACGTCCCCACCTAAAAATGTGCCAATCTCACCTTGATGTGTTCACAGTTCACCAGTGTCACTAGCGAAACTCTGCGCATGTATTATATCAGTAATTGTCTGCCCCACATAAATCATGAGAAAGGTAAAGGTAGAAAATATAAACTTCATAGATTTTTTTATTTTATTTCAGTTTCAATCGGATTGATATCCCACCATATGAGTGCTTCGAAAAACTTTTATCCAAATTAACATGTGCTGTGGAAGAAACATGCGGCTTTGCTGTTGAGTGATAACAAGAGTGCCTTGTTGACCTGATCTTCCAGTTGTTCCTTGTCATGTAGACAGGGCAGAGTAGAGGCAGTGCAGGATCACATGCGATATGACACACCAGTTCTCAGGAATTGAAAACAAAATGTTGTGGTGGATTTCCGTGTTTTCTTGCAACGTGGCTGAATCAATCAAAATTATTTAATCAGTTGTGTCTGTTTTAAGTGATGAATATTCATGCATATTATAAGTCTGAATAAAATGAATACTAGTCTTCTGCAGAGGATGGGGAATATTTATTTTGAAGAAGAGCAGTCAGAGTGGCCTTGTGCTCTTTGGAATTAGGTGATTTTGAAGTAAACAGTTGTCTCATCACTGGTTTTGAAAGTCTGGAAAAAGTATGAAATTTCATAATCAGTGGCTGCCTGGCTCACTTTGAGGTTGCTATGCTTGTTTGAACAGACATTCTAATCCTGTTGAGTTGACATTATACTTAATTATTTACAGACAAACCTCAATGTTCGTAACCCTTTTCTTAATGAACCATCATACCCATTCAGTGCTTTTCACAAAAATTGGCAAATTGTATCAAATTTTAAAATTTCACTTCAAAAACATAGATTATGATTCCTTATTGGTATGAGCCTATTTCAATGAGGTGTCACAAGCTATGTTTTTGAGGCAAAAATTGAAAATTTTCAGTTCAAGATTTTTTTTTTTTTTTTTTTTTTTTTTTTTTTGCAGGTGTCTGCTAATGACTAATTACTGCTATTCACATTTTAGGGTTAATAAGGACATTAATGTTTGTTTTTAATAATTATGTACGCCATTCACCAAGCCAGTAATAATATTGCTCATGTAATATTACATGTGTATTAAGATGGAATTATGAGAGGATGATTCAATAAAATGAAATGTAGTTTTATGGAATATTTATCATCAGTGGTCACAAGAACATGTTATGTAACCAGCCACTCCCAGAATCCACAACTGTTGCAAAGGAACAAAGCCACCAGTTGAGGCATCATAGTGTAAGGCAGTGAAAGAAGTGATCCTTACAGATCAATTTGCTGACTGGCAAACAACACATTATGTTATAAATCGACCTTCAAAAAGAGAAAAGAACTTTTTGAGGCTGCTTGGAAGGACGAGGCCCCTGTGATTGCACAGACTGGACAACATGCCATTATTCATACTCATATTTTCAAAAAAGGACAGTAAATGCAGCATATTTTTCTTATCATATAAAAAAATATATTGATAATATTTAGGCAACTCACTGTCGACTGTGATAATGTGAATGCAAGAACAGTACATGAAACTGATTAGCTTTTAAAACACCCAAGTACAGACTTCTCACCTGATGGATATTTACTATTTAACCCTATTGTATCTTATTCTGACTTGAGAAACTTTTGTGGCCTTAGGCTATTAAAAAAAATTCTTGTTTCTTACAGGCACATCTGTCGTACTAGAAAATCTGCCGCATCACCTTTTTTTTCACCTGGAAATCTCTTCAGTGACATTATTTTCCACTTGTAGGACAAATATTTAACGGACTATACCTTGTTTGACATTTCAAACAAAATATAGTTAGTTAAATCTTAACTACATTAAGGAAATTTTCACTGCTGAAAATGTTTGTTTGCCACATAATAGAGTAAGTAGTTAAATTTCTGATTCTTTTTCAGAACTGTTTTGTGAATAAACAAAAGTCTCCCTCATCATAAAATCGAGGAAAAATTGCCTGAGAAACAAGAATTTTTGTATGAGCTTTAGATCTGTTGCCCCAAAATGAAGTTGTAAGGAATTGTATCTGGAAACCATAAAACTATGTTCGCTATGGCTTCTAATCAAGTCTTAGCTGCCTGTATAAGCATCCAAGGCTTGACTAGATACCACTGCCACCAGGCCTCTAGATAATGTACAGCAGGATTCTCATTTGATTTCTCACAAAACTGAACAGAATATAAGCCCTTTTCACTGTCAGAATATAGCAAAGATGCATAAAAATCTCCAGACCTTCAAGACCTTTATGGTCATGAAAAAATATACACTTCCTTTTTAAATACCTAATATTCTCTTTTATCAACTGACCAGTGTTCCAGTGTGAACCTAAAAAATTTCAAATAAAACTCAAGGAAAAAGCCTAATTGTGAAGATATTGGGATGAAGAGTGCACATTCAACTCACATTTTAGATTCCTTGAGGGACACTTTAATAGTGAAATTGAACAAAAGTTTTTAATCAAAGACACCCTTGGTGCATGTCAAGTCCCTTTTATTGGGAAAGACCCTATGGGATGACTTGACCAAAGTGAATATAACTGGGATAGAAGAAGTGGCATAAGTTGAATAAATAATCCTTAACCCTTTACCCAACGTAACGGCCAAAACCGGCCAGCGCTATTCTCAAAAATCGCCAATTAATTTTCAAAATATTTTCATTTTTTGTCTCAAAAACATAGGTTATGACCCCTCGTTGGAACGAGCTCGTCGAGCTCGTTCCAACGAGGGGTCATAACCTATGTTTTTGAGACAAAAAATAAAAAATTTAGTTATTCAAGAATTTTTTTTGCAAGTGTCGTCTGCTTTTCATGTTAGGTAAAGGGTTAAAGATGTGTGTAAATAATTAGAAGAAAAAAGTATCTTAATCAAAAGTTCATTTCATTTGTGAATATATTGCATCAAGAGTATTTCATTGGTTGACACAACTGAGAAGTGAAGTGTTTGATAATTAGAGGTTGAAAGAAAGAGTTGAAACATTTGAACCGCTGAAAATAGGTTGTGAGAGTTTTCGACCCAAATGTTTGTTACCACTTTTTAGCTCACCTGAGTGAAGTCCAAGGAGAGATTTAATGATCAATTTCCATCCACCACTAGGAGTAGAATTCTGTTAGCATCCACAAAATTATTTTACGAAATTAAAAAATTCTTCTCCCGAACTACCAATCAAAAACAACATTCTTAGAGGGGGGGGGGGGGGGGGGGGGAGGGGGGGGAGGGGAATCTTTTGATATTTTGTAAGTAGCATTCTTTGTGGGGTGAGATTCAGGTTTGTTCGAAACAAATCCCCGAGTGGGAACACGAATCTTAACTTGGTGCAATATCAGGAAATTTATTTAAAAATCTTCTTCAGATCTACAAGTCAAAATCTCATGATATTTGGTATACTGTATCTTTAGGGGATAAGCTTGAAGATTATTCAAATCAAGTCGCTGGAGTCATTTTTGGGCTGCCTGTGGGAACCCAAATTTTAACTTTGTATAATATGAGGAATATTCTTTAAAAATCTTCTTCTCTAGATCCATCAGGTGGAATCTTTTGATATTTGATATGTAGTATCCTTAGTGGGGTGAGATTCAAGTTTGATCAAATTAAGTCCCTGGATTCCTATTAGAGCTTGCTGTGGGAACCCGAACATTAACTCAGTCCAATATGAGGAAAACATTTTCAGTCTTCTTCAGATCCACCAGCCAGAATCTTTTGATAATTGGTATAGAGCATTCAGGGGGTGGTGGGGGGGTGGGGGGGGGCAGATTCAAGTTTGCTCAAATCAAGTCCATGGGGTGTCATATTTGTGCTCCGTGTGGGAACTCTAAAAATCTTCTTCAGATCTACAAGTTAGAATGTTTAGATGTGTAGCATCCTTTGAGGTTCAGATTCAAAATTATTCAAATCAAGTTTCAAGGTCATATTTTAACTAAGTGCAATATGAGGAATATTCTTTAAAAGTCCTGTTCATCAGATCCATCCATCAGAATATTTTGATATGTGGTTTTAGTATCCTCAGTGGATCTAGATTCCAGTTTCTTCAAATCAAGTCCCTGAATTCATATTTGTACTCTCCATGGTAACCTAAATTTTTTCTTAGTGTAGTGCCGGGAAATTCCTTTAAAAATCTTTTTCTTCAGTTCACCAGTCAATCTTTTGATATTAGGAGGTATTTCAGTTTGTTCAAATAAAATTTTAATTTAGTGCAATATAAGGAATATTCTTTGAACAAATCTTCTTCACTTCCACAAGTCAGATTTTTTTGTTACATTGTATTGACATTCTTAATGTGGGGAGATTCAGATTTGTTCAAATCGAATCCCTGGTCTCATATTTGGGATTTTAACTTAGTGCAGTATGAGGAATATTCTTCAAAGATCTTCTTCTTCAGACCTACTCGGCAGAATCATTTGATATTTGGTATATATTTAGAATTACTTCAACTCCTAGATTAAAGTTTGTTCAAGGTGTTATGCTTAACTGATTGTGGTGGGCACCAGAGGGGTTTGAAATGTAACACAGAACCCAATGTAGAATTTACTATTTGTTTAATGAAGTGTATGAACATGTGACAGAGCTGATTGTGGTAAACTGTAGTTAGATGTAAATGTGAGTACATAGATTAACTTTTGCTCAAATGGGGACCACCAAGCCACCTGGGTCCACTGAGTGATTTGCCTTTCTTTTAAAATATGCTTTGGGAGGGGCTTGAGTGATTTTACGGGAAAAAAAAATCACCCACCAGACCCTTCTCACCTCAAACACAATCCTCCAGCTAAATTAGATCAACTATATTAACATGTAGATGCTGAATGTGACCATAAATGTTTCTAAAGCCAATTTTATCAGTTGAGCGAGTAAGGCAACTTGGGGCCTCTTGTTTCTCAAGGCATTATTAGCTCACCTGAGCGAAGCTCAAGGGGAGCTTTACTGATCACTTTCCGTCCGTTCGTCGTTAACTTTACAAAACCGACTTCTCCAAAACCACTAGCCCAATTTTATTCAAATGTTGGGTAAATGTTTGTTACCCAGTGCCAATTCGGATTTGTTCAAATGAAGTTGCTCCTCTCTCTGGGCAGTGCCCCACCCCCAAGGGAGACCAAAATCTTAAAAAATCTTCTCCTCATGAATCAGCAGTAGCAGAGACTTGATATGTGGTGTGCAGCTTCCTTATGTGTTGTAGACTCAGATTTCCTCAAGAAAATGATATTTAGATTTTGTTTGTGTAAATTTGCATGCATTACCTCATGAATTTAGAGATGTAGGAAAATGAAAGGGGAAGCCAGTTCTGTTGGATGCAAATGGCAGGTGAATAAATTAATGGTTCACCTAGGGCCCGGCGAATCATGATGTTTCTCTCGAATCGAACCTCGAATCCAATCAAGCAATAGGTTTGAAACCGAATAGAATCTGGAATCAAATCCACTTTTCAATTGTTATGATACTACATTCTACTGGTGCTGTCTATCTCCGTTGTGAACCCAATATCAGTAGGCACACTAGACTATTAGAAAATTGACAGGTATCACAAAGGTGTTCAAAGCAAAATCCATTTATCATCCTTTGAGTGCAATAAGGTGCCATCTGCAATGCTTTGGCATTGAAGATTGCACCTTGGAGCACTTAACTGTTGATATATTGTGGAAACAAGTTGTAACTCAATCCCATCTATCGCTTCAAATGTAATTTTTATGAATTTTCCAACTGAATTTGTGTTACCTAGTTAGACTGAATAGGTTCAATCTTATTCATCGGAAAACTGCTGGGTGAGTTGTTATCTTCAGAAAGTCGACAATAAAGAATTGTGTGAAATCAAAATCTCTTCAGGATTCAATTTTTTTAAATAAGATGGTTTCAAATCGAATTGAATCTGTGACAAAATTCAAAATCAAATTGAATCACGAACATTTGCCGGACCCTATGTTCGAACGATTCAGAAAGGCCTCTGGTTAACTGAACATATGCAACCTACTCGGGGTAAAACTTTGGGTTGATCTTGATTTTCATTATCAGGTCAGGCTTGCCTTTCTGTTGTGTGATACCGACAATCTGACAACTGATTTGGGATCCTTTCATGTTTGTATTCCATTTTTTAACACATAAAGCAGGACTAAATGCTGGACACAATGCTGGACACAGCAATCATTACGTGCTTCCTAAGTGGGCATTTAACAATGCAAAATCTGACTTCTATTTGCTGAATCATGTTTGACTCATTTAATAGTTGATATTTATTATTTATATATTTTGTTCATGTCATCTCAAATGAGTTGTTTGGATGAGCCTTGGTCAGTGTACTAGCTTAGTTATTTAAAAAGTGTGTGCGAATGCGAGTATGTAATGTGATCGGAGAGATAGCTGTTACGTTTTACCCTTTAAAACTTGCCATTATGACCGATCAGGACATATCCAAACCATTTTCATACCCGCGACAGGTATTGAGGACCAATTTCAGGTGCCCAAAGATAAATTTCTGAAGTGTTATAATTGTATCGTTTTAAAAGGTGCTAGTCAACTTTTCAAGTGTAATAATGGTGGTAGTATCATATAGATATGTGATGAGGATACTGTGAATTTTAGACAACAAATGTAAAGTAAATGATACCAGTATATATTCGGAACTCATGACCTGTTATTTGCAATTGTCCTGCCTAGAACCAATACTCTTTTACCCAGTGGAAATGTTACTAACTCTTAAAATAAAATAGACCCCAATAAATTGGAGTGGTATTCTTCATGTTCCACACCCTGTTAATATTTCAAGCTGCAAAGTTTTTCCTAATGCAAGTAGAAATTTAACCAATTCAATCTTGTTTGACAGAACTGACAGAGCTCTGTCACACAAGACTGAATTGGCTAAATTTCTACTTGCATTATGGGAAAAATTTGGTACTTGAAGTTCCTTATTTTGACATCGATGTGCAGCAGTCATTGACTAGATTTTATGAGATATCCAAGAAAATACTTGGAAGGATTAAGTGTTGCATATTTACTGTTATCTTTCTGAAATTAAAAAGTATGAATTACAGGATGTGTAAATATGTTTTTAATAGTTGAGAAAAAAGGATTTCAGTGGACATACTACTCATGTGCTGGGCTTGGATGACATTGTTTGCTGCCCAATTTATTCGGGGTTAAACACTGGGTCATCTGTTAAAAGTTGACCACAATTTGCAAATGAATAGAGATGAGACGATTAATCGGTGTAACATCGGCACTCGGCCGATAAGCACCCATCGGTTCACCATCGGCACTCATGATTCAACATCGACCCTCGCCGATTGTCTGAAAATCAGTGAAAGTGTTATGGATGAACTTTCTTCCACTTCATGGGACAACCAGTGGCAAGCGATCGGTACGTAACTCGTCTGTTACTGATACCATGTAAATGATGGTTCGTGAAAGAAAAGGCAGAATATTATATTAAAGATTCTGATTGTGTAACTGTGTACTGAGTTGTTTTATCCATCATATGAATACGGACTCTCTTCACTGCCCAAACTGTACTTCATTCTGCAACATGTTGCAATATTTCTTTCAACCACGCTCATCGTCTCATTAAATATATATTGGACAGATAATTCCTCCATATTAGTAATCCATGTTAATTGTGAAAGGTTTGGGTGCAAAAAGTTTAATATCGGGCCATTCGGGTGGGATTTATCAACACGAAGCCACTGAATTATTCTCATGTTGAATTGTGTGGAGCACATGATAAAATAGATAATGCAGTGCAACGTCATAACTCGTGTGACACAATCCCATATATGGGTTTACCGAAAAGAAACTCCCACTTTAAAACGTGTGGTTCCAACAACGGCTTTTGATTTTCACTAAACATTTTCTAACAAATAACTGATAGTCGACTTCAAAGCTTGTGTAGGGGTCGATTCAGCAAAGACCCGACTTTGAAATGAATTGTTTCCAATGTTGATGTAAACCGCATCAAAGGTTCAGAACATAATTTACCGTGACGATGCACGTGATGAGTTCTCGACTCAGTTGTTAGCTGTTTATTTTAAATCGAAAATATTCTGCACTGATGGTGCTTCATTGACATAAAATTAACCCTTTGATGTCTGTTATTTAATTTATTTAATATTTAAGTGAGTATTACCGTACTGACTCGTGTTGAAGCCCAGGGGGAGCTTTCAGTGGATAAATTGCAAAGTGGTGGTGATGGGGGGGCGGGAGGGGGGGGGGGGGGGGCTTAGTGCTTGCAAGTCGCGTTGGGAAGCGTCGGAAATTGTCGATATAAGACAAGTAAGTATCCACTGGGTATGTTACGTTTCTTTGGAAACCACCTACCAATTTTATAGAATTTGCTTTAAAAATTCTCATAATTATCTTGTACATACAGTTCAGATTTCGGGTTTTAATCCTCAATTTAATGAATAAAACAAGCAGAAAACCATGTGGTGTTTTCATTTTTTGTTGTTGTTTTGTACAGGTTACTCTCGAAGCCAGAAATGGACGTAAGTTGACAATCAACACTGCAAACCACCCCTTTGAAAACAGGCAAACATAGTCTGTTTAAAAATAGCTGTTTTTTTTAATATGTACATTTTATTATGAATAATACAAAATAAAGCTTCACACAAAATCAATGAAAAAATTCTTCATATGAAGACCAGATAAAATTTACACAGCGGAATATGATTAACAAAATAGTTGCCTCCCTTGGCAAATTCGAAAATTTGATTTTACCCTGAAAGTCATAACTTCACATGTTGCAGAGCATGATGAAATGATAAATGAGCATGATTTATTGAACCAATATGTCTTAAATCATATTCCTGGTTATACTGTCAAAAAATTCTCAAATACCAGAGTTGTAATTATTTTTTATTTTTAATTACCACTTTCTCATTAATTTCTGAATACCTGTTTTTCACAATGAGATGTGACGCTCGAAAGTGGCAGTGTTCTTTTACAATGAGTTGTGCCCCGCTTGTAAGTGGCAGTGTTCAATCAGTATCTTTCTGATGATATTCGACCACTGTGAAAACTTTGAAAACTATATGTTGTGGGCGTGTTTCAGACAACTATTGACAGCAGCCTGCACTCTCATTTGAAACAAGTGACAGCTTCCAAAAACGAGGTCGACAAAAAAATAAACAAGTCAATTTTGCTTGGGATAATTTTTTAATAAAGACTTATTACACTGAACACAGACATAATGTATTACGACGAATTTAACAACACAAAAATCTCAACTCCAAAAAATATACATAATACAGTATTGCAGTTCTATTTGGTAAGTACAGTGTTGCAACAAGTCACCTGTTTTTCCATTTGATGCCTGTAAATTTGACGTCTTGTCTCAAACAACTTTCATCCAGTTTGAAACTTGGGGAGTGGGCTTTGACTCGAGTAGGGCACCCTGGTTCACAAATCTGAAAAAGCGGGGGGGGGGGGGGGGGGGGGGGGGTTTCGACACGAGTATGGGCTTCGACACGAGTCAGTATGGTAAAAGTGTGTTATCTTCCGTGTTGATGGGGATTCTGATTACTGTAAATCACCCAGTTTCTGCAGTCAGCTTGAATAATAAAGAAACCATCTGACATCGTCATTCGGTATCGGCCGATTGTTGTCTAAAATAATCGGCATTCGTCTTATGGGGCATTTTACTAATCGGCTCATCTCTACAAATGAATGTATATTATGTTTTATCTTCAGCACCCACATAGGAAATTCCCCTCACTTTTTTGGCAATGTTTATTAATGTGTTAAAAGGTGAAATGATAGTCTTGTAGACAGTAGTTTTATCTCAGAATACATTACCCAACAAGACAGAAGGATTATGAGGGGGAGTGGGATTTAGCCTCAGAGCTTTGAGGTTCGAACAAAATATAAACTGAGGTAACCTGGAAAAGGTCTATCTCAGATATAGTCCAGGCCAAGTTTCATTTTAAGTTCCCTTCTTTAAAAAATTCTTGGCTCTTGTGGGCCTAATTGTAATTTTGTGTGGTGCTCTTTATGTTAACAACATGAATCACCAACAGGTACAGGCTCTCAAGGTACAAGTCAAATTCCTAGACAAATTTGACACCTTAATGGCCTGAAAACCTGTCTAACCCTTAAACAGTACATCAGCTATTTTTAGATTCAATCGGATGGAATATTTCACTTGGTAGGAAAAGCGAACCTGAACGGTTCGCTTTTCTGACCAATTGAAGTTTTTGATCTGATTGAATATAAAAATACCATAAACCTCCCCTTTCTTTGAATCAGGGCAAGAAATGTTTCTCAATCAAGACCTGATTTAACCCTTTACCCAACTTAACGAGAAAAAACGGCCAGTGCTATTCTAAACAATCGCCAATTAATTTTCATTATTTTTTCATTTTTTGTCTCAAAAACATAGGTTATGGCCCCCATAGGAACGAGTTCGTTCCAACGAGGGGTCATAACCTATGTTTTTGAGACAAAAAATGAGTTATTCAAGAATTATTTTTGCAAGTGTCATCAGCTTTTCATGTTAGGTAAAGGGGTAACCGAATCTTTGATGACATTACCATTTTGATGAAAACTCACCATAGCTGTGGTATGATTATGCCCCACAGTTCCACGAATTGTGTTAATGTTTTGATGTGTTCAGGGTGAAATAAATGCTTATTGATTGGAATATCTATAACTGGAGTGGGAAAGAATATCTGTATGTCTTTGTGAGTAAAGGGACATCACATGTCATCAACAGTAGTCTGCATGCAAATGCCTTGAAAAATGAGTAAACAAACAGCACAAAACAGCATGAAATTCCTCACAGAATTTGACTAGTGGCCTGAGAGTTCGCAATGGGCTGTTTCTTCGGAGGCCTCAGTCCAAAAGTCCAATATCCCAAGTAGTGATTTTTTGTCAGGTCTTGACTGCCTGTTGGGCCAGCCCAGACTTGGCTGAAAATCACTGCCAAGTCATCATGTAGGCAGGTTGGTGTCCAGTGTCATGTTATTTGAAGGTTTAGATTAGGAAACCATAAATCTATTTTAAAAGACTCACAGGATGATTCATAACAAGGTATTGCAAATGGCATCATTTATAACTGGTTTTACTCTTCAATGTTTCTGGTGCTAAGATTGAAATAAGCTTTAAAGCTACTGGATGCATGGCTCAATAAAATTTAACCCCTAAGAGACTGGAGATTTTTGCTATATGTCGAACGTCTGCCTCCTGTGGCTTTGCAGTTTCTTGTCAAGTCTTGGCTGCCAACAGAGGCAGTCAAGACTTGCCTATAAACAACTGACAAGGTATGTAGAAAACAAGTTTGGAGTTGATTCAAACAATGCATGTTGGGGCACCTTTTCCTTTGCATTGAAAAGTTATCAAAGTCTGTAGACCCTCAAGGGTTACGACCTATTTGTCCAAATAATTCCTGGATATGTCACTGTCAGTGACCAATGCCATCACTTCTGTTTGATGAGTAATGAAGGCTGAATGTTATTTTGTATCACATAATCCATTTTATATTGATTCATATAAAAAATATGGTATATTTGCATTCTTCTTAATACATTGTACTCAAGATAATTGAATAGTGCCGTTGTGTTTATAGTATTTGAAATTGATTTCCCCAAAGGAAGATTAGCTATTGTGCAGAAATGTGTGACCTTAAACACCAATAAATAAATAAATAAATTGATGATCTGTCTGATCTCCATTAACCATCAGCACACTAATGTCAACTTTAGTCAGCAAATTTTACCCATAATGCACAGGTCCCCGTGGGGGCCCCGAGAAGTGATGCAGTGCTTGTTTACTGTTGTGAATAAGCTGTTTTAGTGGTAGAATAAAGCTGTTTTACTGGTAAATAGGGAGCGTGGTGGCTCTGGTTATGGCATTGAACTTCAAACCAAAAGATCCACAGTTCAATCCCCGCCGGGGGTAACTACGCCGTATCCTTGGGCAAGGCACTTCATCCTGATTGTCTGCGTGGGAGCACGGTGACGCTGTGTACTGAAGCATACTGCATGTCGATGGTGCACTTATCTTCAACCAATGCTAACCCTGCTCATTTGGAGTTAGTATGTTGGGGAGTCTGGCAGTTACCTGCCATTGCTTGGTGGTTCTCTCTGGGTACTCCGGCTTCCTCCACCCAAAAAGCTGTCCGACACGAAGTGATCCTGGGAGTCAAAAGTGTCATTAAATCACAGTAAATAAATTAAATACTCGTAAAATAGGACCTGGTAACCAATGCCTGGGGGAGTTGTCCTCTAAAATAATGGACAATATGGCTATCAGTGATTGGCTGAACTTGACTTTATATCCATGGTGAAATCACGATTAGCCATTATTGAGAAATATGTGACCCAAAAACACCAATAAATAAATGAATGAATAATGCAACTAGGAATTTAACCACTTCAATCTTGTTTGACAGAGCTCAGTGAGCTCTGTCAGACAAGTCTTAATTGGTTAAATTCCTTGTTGCATAATGGGAAAAAAATTGATGTTTGAAATATTCTGTATCTTGACATCAGTGTGCAGAGGGTTAAAGATACAGTGCTCAAGCAGGGGTTTTCTTCTCTTCCCCAATTAATGGGTGATTGCCAGCTATGTCAGCTCGAGGACATTTATGTAGTCTAGTGATCCAAGAGCTGCAGATTTACTTGTTGGATCCTGAAGTGTTGACTGGTCTAGCATGTAGATTTACAGGCAAATGTCCTCACACCTGGTAGTCAATTACAAAATCACCCTTCCCCTTAGGAAACCAAGGAAGATCAGCAGTACTTGATTATTGTGATAAACAAGCTGTGTTTTACTTGTGTAATAGGACCTGGTAGCCTGTGCCTAGGGTGTGAGTCCTCCAAAGTGAGCAGCATTGGTATATAAACTATTGGCTATACTTTACTTTCTACTCATGTTGTGTCACCGAAGTTAAGAAATGTCTAGCCCGGTCAGTCCTTGGATGGTAACCATCTGAGCGATCGATTCGGACTCCCGTGCTGTGTCCTTGGGCAAGGCACTTACCGGTAACCCCCATTGTCCATATGGGGGCACGATGACGCCATGTACTAAGATGTACTGTACGTCGATGGTGCACTTGTCTTCAACTAATCTGCCCCTGCCTGTGCTGCAGTGCGGAGTTACGATGATGGGGAGCTGGCACCTGCACATCATTGCTCGGTGGTTCTCTCCAGGTACTCCGGCTTCCTCCACCCATAAAACTGTCACAGTCATGATTAGCCATTGTGCATAAGTATGTGACCTTAAACACCAATAAATAAATAATAATACTCATGTTGTGGTCATGATACAGCCATGCAAAAATGACTTCAAACACCTAGTAATGCCAAATCACTGCTCTTATTCTGAGGAGTTCCAAACGTTATTTTCCTTCTTCATCTCAAGATAATAATGCAAGTAATGAAAATAATCAAAATCATCTCTAAATTTTTTTTTTTTTCTTACATTTTTTCTTGCTGTCAATATTGGGGAACCTTTTTTCCTCTCTTAGGGGGTTTGGAGGCTTTGAAGGTAGAGGTGCAGGCTGCAATCCGAGAGATCCTCGGTTCGAATCCCACCTGCAGCAACTGCATTGTGTCCTTGGACAAGACACTTCACCCCCAATGCCCACGTTGGGGCACGGTAGTGTTGTGTACTAAGGCACACTGCTCGTCAATGGCGCACTTGTCTTCAACCAATGCTAACCCTGGTTGTGTGGAGTTAGTGAGTTAGTATGTTTGTGAGCCTGGCAATTGCTCGGTGGTTCTCTCCTCTGGGTACTCTGGCTTCCTCCACCCGTAAAACTGTCCAACACAAGGTGACCCTGGCTGTGGAAAGTGTCATTAAACCCCAATAAATAAATTCTAATATTAACTTTGATCTATATTTTTTATTATTCAAGAGCCTCCTGGGAATATTTTATGCAGAACAAATAATATTTTCAAACTGGAGCCATATAGTGGTAGATTTCTCATGGGAACCCCAGGAAGTGATGCAGTGCTTGTTTACTATGATAAACAAGCTCTGTTTTACTGGTAAAGTAGGACCCAGTCACCAATGGTTGGGGTGGAAGTCTTCTAAAATGGGCAACATTGGTATAAACGATTGACTGAACTTGGCTTTATCTCCATGTTGTGGTCATGATTAGCCATTGTGCAGAAATATGTGACCTTAAACACCAATAAATAAATATGGTGGTAGTTTGTAAATGTTATTTGCTTAGTCCCACAGGCTTGACTGAAGGTGCCACTAAATTATTAAGGATGTTAGTGGAGTGTATGAAAATGTTGACATATTTGTGTTGTGTTGGAATGTGCAGGTGTAGAAGAAATAAGATTTATTTTTTGTTAGTATGTATGAAAGTCAAGTTTTTTGGTGTATGGGCTGGTTAGAATGAGAACAAAAGAAGGATGACTGGAAATTGAGTTTAATGTTCATATAGTAGATGTAATCCACAATTGTGTGGTCTTGTTTAAGGCACATAGGAGAGTGGAAATATTTGGTTTGAGGCTATATTGCACAGCTATGCACTGTAAGATATCTTGAGATCCTTTAGCATTACACAAGTCACAGGTGACAATTTTCTTTTTGTGCATGAAAATAAAGGTTTAGGTTTTTGGGCTTTCAGAGATGATCCACTATGACAACTAGCAAAATTTCCACCAATGAATCATTGGTGGAAATTTCACTAGGTATCATAGCGGATCATCTCTGAATTATATGCGTGGAAAAATGCCCACCCATAGATTTGACCCGTCCACGATGGCTGTACTGTAATCGGTCCTCTTTATTATATCCAGATGAACGGTAAATAGGTTATCTCAAAATTTGAGTTTTTCTCTGAGGACTGAAACATTTGTGCAATCTGTTAATAGTGTTAGAGGTTGTCTGATTTGAATCTTCGGTCAAGAGTTAAAATCTGTGACAGAACTGTCTATTTTTATTTATTAATAGAAAACTGAAGTCAGTAATAAACTATATATTGTTTTTGTTGATCATTCCTGTAATTCATATTATTGTACTTTGTGTTACAGTCATGTTTTCATGTAGACATTTTGTACATATATATATATATGACAGTGAAAATATACAGTCATTTGAATAAAACTGTACATACAAACTTTATTGCTGTGTTTTGACTTGAAAATCCTGTCCAAGTGAGAAGCTTGCTTAGTAGTGCAGGGCTATCTTGACTGGCATCATATCTGTCTCCCGTGGGAACCCCAGGAAGTGAAGCAGTGTTTGTTTACTGTGGTAAACAAGCTCTGTTTTACTGGTAAAATAGGACTCTGTCATCAGTGCTTTGGGTGAAAGTCCTCTAAAATGGGCAACATGGGTATAACGATTCACTAACTGGACATTATCTCCATGTTCCGGTCACAATTATCCATTGTAAGGAAATATGTGACCCTAAACACCAGTAAATAAATAAATATCACATTTAGCAGGGTGCATTGCACAGTTAAAATTTGGGCTCCCATTGGGAGCCCAAATATAAACTTGTGGACTTGACTTTTCAACAGCCTGGAACCGTGGTTCTGGAGAAGAAGACTGGCAACCTTATTTGAACAAATGTATTTGAACAAATTTAAACTGTCATATGATAAGGAGCATGCATACCAAATTTGGTTCAATTTGGTCCAGTACTTTTTGAGATGTTGACAATGTAAAGTTCACGACGGACAACAAGAAGTGATTAAGTTAAGTAAGCTCCCTCAGGTGATATAAAAAAAAAAAATCACCAAATGAGATATAGGTGGAAGAGGAGGTAGATGTAGTTACAGTGACATTGAAATGCTTAACTCTACAGCACCACAGAAGTACATGCCACTGCCATGCACTCAGTGGAATTACACAGTCATAATACATATAGTTTGGATATAGGGGAATAACATTTTTAGCTCAACTTGACAAAGTCAAGCTGAGCTATTGCCATCACTTCTCGTCCGTCGGCGTACGTACGTACGTACGTACGTTAGTACATTAGTATGTTAGTACGTTAGTCCACAATTTCCTTTGGCACACCTCACAGGTCGCATGTATGATCAGATTAGTTTGAAACTTGGCATGCTTGTTTGGGGTGACCTCTAGATGGGAGCTATCGATTTTCTTCAATTTCCGTCGAAAAATGTTGCCGCGGCCAACGTTCTTAGAACTTGGTTTAGTCAAACCACAATATTTCCCTTTGGCACGCCCTACAGGGCACATTTATAATTTGATTGCTTTGAAACCTGGTATGCTTATTTAGGGTGACCTCTAGATGGGAGCTATCGATTTTCTTCAATTTCCGGCAAAAAATGTTGCCACGGCCAACGTTCGTAGAACTTAGTTTAGTCAGACCTCAATATTTCCCTTTGGCACACCCTACAGGGCACATTTATGATCAGATTGCTTTGAAACCTGGTATGCTTGTTTGGGGAGACCTCTAGATGGGAGCTATCGATTTTCTTCAATTTCTGTCAAAAAATGTTGCCGCGGCCAACGTTCTTAGAACTTAGTTTAGTCAGAAGACTCAATATTTCCCTTTGGCACACCCTACAGGGTACATTTTTGATCGGATTGCTTTGAAACCTGGCATGCTTGTTTGGGGTGACCTCTAGATGGGATCTATCGATTTTCTTCAATTTCCGTTAAAAAATGTTGCCACAGCCAATGTTCTTAGAACTTAGTTTAGTCAAACCACAATATTTTCCTTTGGCACACCCTACAGGGCACATGTATGATTTGATTGTTTTGAAACCTGGTATGCTTGTTTGGGGAGACCTCTAGATGGGAGCTATCGATTTTCTTCAATTTCCGTCAAAAAATGTTGCCGCGGCCATCGTTCTTAGAACTTAGTTTAGTCAGAAGACTCAATATTTCCCTTTGGCACACCCTACAGGGCACATTTATGATAGGATTGCTTTGAAACCTTTCATGCTTGTTTGGGGTGACCTCTAGATGGGAGCTATCGATTTTCGTCAATTTCCATCAAAAAATGTTGCCGCAGCCAACATTCGTAGAACTTAGTTTAGTCAGACCTCAATATTTCCCTTTGGCACACCCTACAGGGCACATTTATGATCAGATTGCTTTGAAACCTGGTATGCTTGTTTGGGGAGACCTCTAGATGGGAGCTATCGATTTTCTTCAATTTCTGTCAAAAAATGTTGCCGCGGCCAACGTTCTTAGAACTTAGTTTAGTCAGAAGACTCAATATTTCCCTTTGGCACACCCTACAGGGTACATTTTTGATCGGATTGCTTTGAAACCTGGCATGCTTGTTTGGGGTGACCTCTAGATGGGATCTATCGATTTTCTTCAATTTCCGTTAAAAAATGTTGCCACAGCCAATGTTCTTAGAACTTAGTTTAGTCAAACCACAATATTTTCCTTTGGCACACCCTACAGGGCACATGTATGATTTGATTGTTTTGAAACCTGGTATGCTTGTTTGGGGAGACCTCTAGATGGGAGCTATCGATTTTCTTCAATTTCCGTCAAAAAATGTTGCCGCGGCCATCGTTCTTAGAACTTAGTTTAGTCAGAAGACTCAATATTTCCCTTTGGCACACCCTACAGGGCACATTTATGATAGGATTGCTTTGAAACCTTTCATGCTTGTTTGGGGTGACCTCTAGATGGGAGCTATCGATTTTCGTCAATTTCCATCAAAAAATGTTGCCGCAGCCAACATTCTTAGAACTTAGTTTAGTCAGACCACAATATTTCCCTTTGGCTCACCCTACAGGGCACATTTATGATTAGATTGCTTTGAAACCTGGTATGCTTATTTACGGTGACCTCTAAATGGGAGCTATCGATTTTCTTCCATTTCCGTCAAAAAATGTTGCCACGGCCAACGTTCTTAGAATTTAGTCTAGTCAGACCACAATATTTCCCTTTTATACACCCTACGGGGCACATTTATGATCGGATTGCTTTGAAACCTGGCATGCTTGTTTGGGGAGGCCTCTAGATGGGAGCTATCAATTTTCTTCGGTTTCTGTCAAAAAATGTTGCCACTGGCAACAAAAATGACATTAGTACCAATGATCTTCAATTTTGCCATTTCATTTATAACTTACCAAGTTCAAGTTTGTCAAGTTGAGCTACAGTGTCATTGACACTTTCATTGTTTAGAGGAATATCTTTTTGAAACTTGGTATGCTGGTTGGTTTTGGTCTGGACATTGAATTGCACAAGAAACACAGTCATATAAGGTCACGTGATTATAGCAACCAAGATGGGCGCCACCCCAAAGTAAAGGAAATATCACCATATTCCTGTGTTTTGTGTGATGGGAGTCCATCTATTTGTCGCCAAATAATGGATTTTTAAACTAAATGTCCTACTATTGTGGTTATAGTAAAAATTGATCAGCATAGATAGTCCTCATTATTGATTTGGAGGGGAGGGGGGGGGGGGGGCATATTGAAAAGGTATGGATGAATCCAGCATGGATCAAACAGATCTTCTGAACCATATATTTGCCAGTCAAAACTAATTGGGTCGTTTTGCTGACTCTTCTACCTCAAATTTCCGACAGCACCACCATTTCGAACCAAATCTTGGCCTTGAGGGGTTAATATGTCCATGTCTTGCCTTGAGGGGTTAATATGTCCATATCATAGGCCGTACCATCGAGAGATTCCCCATCTTCAGTTTCAGAACCACATTCGCTGAGTCTTTAACAATACGCTCTATAACCTCACTTGTCTTGAACCGTTTCCGTGTAGAATTCCTCGCAGAGATTGCCAAAGCAAGCTAACAAACGTTTTGACCCAAGCTGTATTCCTCTCGTGGGCAGTTGTGGCACGAAATTGTATTTGACCTTTGACATTGAACATAAATAGAACACCACGATATCGTAACTCACCAAAAATAAAAGAGTAACTTCCCCGAGAACAGTCATACTGCTATGTGGTTTCAAATTTCGACCAGTCGCGATTGGGTAATTCGACTTTAATTGCATTCGGCAGCGAAAGAGTTAAAACAAACTTATTTGAAAGCAAAAAAATTCATCAAATAGACCCCAGACCATCCCTCCCCATGGATAATTTGTTTTGTTTTTTTTTGCATAAAATTCACTCAAAACATATTTTAGCATCAACTGAAAACATCGACAAATGAACCCACCCCACCCCCATGCCTCAAGCAACCTGGTAGACCCTATTTGAACAATTGTTAATCTTCTCAACCTACATATATATATCTGACGAATTTTAACCATAATCAGCCCCATCATCGCTCATGGGCAAAAATTCATTTAAATGAATTGACATTGTCAGTGCCACTGTAGCTTACCGTCACTTTTTCCTGCATTTATGAGATTAATGTCATAATTACCTCACTAATGTTGCATTTAAGTAAATTGTGTCATAATTATGGACCTCTTTGTTATTATGCTCCGAGAGATTCTCTTTGGAACATTATGTTTTCACCATGTCTGTCCAGCGTCAGTCTGCTAACTTTTTGTTTCTGTCAAATAACTAAAGAACCGCTTATTTGATCAAATCATTATTTTAGGGGTTACTTGTGGATGACCAGACAATGCTTCCTTTCGATTTTGGTCCAGCAAACCAATTCAATATGGCAGCCATATTGAATTTGGTTTCCGTCCAATAATTAATGAATGCTGACTCAAATCATTTTTAGCTCACCTGGCCTAAAAGGCCATGTGAGCTTTTCTCATAACTTGGCATCGTCCGACGTCCGTCAACTTTTCACATTTTCATCTTCCCTGTAACCGCAGACCCGGTGTGAACCAAACTTGGCAGGAATGATCTATGGGAGGTACTCTACAAACGATCCTCATTTTGGTCCCGTCGGATGAAAAACAGGGCTTCCAGAGGCATTCTTTGATTCTGGATGGTGGATTTTAAACAATCTTCACCTCTGAAACCACAAGGCCAAATGTTTTGAAATTTCACATAAATGATGACTGGGACCCCCTCTACCAATGATCCTCATTTAATGTTGATCAGAAACTATAGAAACCCTATGGGAAATCACATTTTCATCTTCTTCTCTGGAACTACAGAGCCCACGTGACCCAAACCTGGCAGGGATAGTCTATGGGAGGTGCTCCACAAACGATCCTCATTTTGTTCCCATGGGTTTGAAAACATGCCCGCCAGAGGCATTCTTTGATTCTGATTGGTAGATTTTGAAAAATCTTCTCTGAAACTGCAAGGCCAAATGTTATGAAACTTCACATAAATGATGACTGGGACACCCTCTACCAACGATCCTCATTTAATGTTGACCTGGTTACAAACATGGCCACAATTGCAGCTTATAGTTACTATAGAAACTGGATGGGAAATCACATTTTCATCTTCTCTGGAACTACTGAGCCTATGTGAACCAAACCTGGCAGGGATACTCTATTGGAGGTCCTCTACAAACAATCCCCATTTTGTTCCTGTAGGTAGCTGTAACATGGCCGCCAGAGGCATTCTTTGATTCGGGTTGGTGCATTTTGAAAAATCTTCTCTGATGAAACCACAGGGCCAAATGTTTTGAAACTTCGCATGGTTGATGACTGGGACACCCTCTACCAACGTTCCTCATTTAATGTTGATTGTGTTGCAAACATGGCCACAATTGCGGCTTATAGTTACTATAGAAAACCCTATGGGAAATCACATTTTCATCTTCTCTCTGGAACTACTGAGCCGACATGAACCAAACTTGGAGGAATGGCCTATAGGAGGCCCTCTACAAACGATCCTCTTTTTGTTCTCGGTTGGAAAATATGGCCACCAGAGACATTCTCTGATTCTGATTTATGGATTTTTCCAAAATGTTCCCCTCTGAAACTACAAAGTCAAATATTTTGAAACTTCACGTGATTGAGGACTAGAACATCTACCAATGATCCTCATATAATGTTGATGTAATGTTGCAAATATGGCTACAATTGTAGCTCAAAGTTACCATGGAAAGCCTATGGGAAATCACATTTTTATATGTAGTTCCAGGTGAGCGATTACAGGCTCTTTAGAGCCTCTAGTTATTTTTAGTCCCCTACCGGCATCGCCGGAGGGGTCTACAGGTTTGCACTCTGTCCATCCATCAGTCTGTCAGTCCGTCAGTCTGTTAGTCACACTTTAGTTTTCTGGACTTTCCAGAGGCATTTTTTGATTCTGGTTGGTGGATTTTCAAAAATCTTCTCCTCTGAAACCGCCAGGCCAAATGTTTTGCAACTTCACATTAATGATAACTGGGACCCCCTCTACCAATGATCCTCATTTAATGTTGATTAGGTTACAAACATGGCCACAGTTGTGGCTTACAGTTACTGTAGAAACCCTATGAGAAATCACATTTTCTTCTTCTTCTCTGGAACTACTGAGCCGACGTGAACCAAACCTGGCAGGGATAGTCTATGGGAGGTCTTCTACAAATGCACCTCATTTTTGTTACCGTGCATCGAAAAACATGGCTGCCAGAAGCATTTTTTGATTCTGATTGGTGGATTTTGAAAAATCTTCTCCTCTGAAACCATAAGGCCAAATGTTTTGAAACTTTGCATGGTTGATGACTGAGACACCCTCTACCAACGATCCTCATTTAATGTTGATCGGGGTGCAAACATGGCTGCAATTGTGGCTTATAGTTACTATAGAAACTATACGGGAAATCACATTTTCATCTTCTCTGGAACTACTGAGCCGACGTGAACCAAACCTGGCAGGTTCTCTACAAACGCTCCTCATTTTGTTACCATGCATCGAAAAACATGCAACTACTGAGCCCACGTGAACCAAATCTGGCAGGGATAGTCTATGGGGGTCCTCTACAAACATCCTCATTTTGTTCCCATGGGTTTGAAAACATGGCCGCCAGAGGCATTCTTTGATTCTGATTGGTGGATTTTGAAAAATCTCCTCTGAAACTGCCAGGCCAAATGTTTTGATACTTCACATAAATTATGACTGGGACCCCCTCCACCAACGATCCTCATTTAATGTTGATCAGGTTGCAAACATGGCCACAATTTGCGGCTTATAGTTACTATAGAAACACCATGGGAAATCACATATTCATCTTCTTCTCTGGAACTACTGAGCCGACGTGAACCAAACCTGGCAGGGATAGTCTATGGGAGGTCTTCTAGAAATGCTCCTCATTTTTGTTACCGTGCATCGAAAAACATGGCTACCAGAAGCATTTTTTGATTCTGATTGGTGGATTTTGAAAAATCTTCTCCTCTGAAACCATAGGGCCAAATGTTTTGAAACTTTGCATGGTTGATGATTGAGACACCCTCTACCAACGATCCTCATTTAATGTTGATCGGGATGCAAACATGGCTGCAATTGTGGCTTATAGTTACTATAGAAACTATACGGGAAATCACATTTTCATTTTCTCTGGAACTACTGAGCCGACATGAACCAAACCTGGCAGGTCCTCTACAAACGCTCCTCATTTTGTTACCGTGCATCGAAAAACATGGCTGCCAGAAGCATTTTTTGATTCCGATTAGTGGATTTTGAAAAATCTTCTCCTCTGAAACCACATGGCCAAATGTTTTGAAACTTTGCATGGTTGATGACTGCGACACCCTCTACCAATGATCCACATTTAATGTTGATCGGGTTGCAAACATGGTTGCAATTGCGGCTTATATTTACTATAGAAACCCTATGAGAAATCACATTTTCATCTTCTTCTCTGGAACTACTCAGCCGTCGTGAACCAAACTTCGCAGGAATGGTATATAGGAGGCCCTCTACAAACGGTCCTCTTTTTGTTCCCATTGGTTGTAAAATATGGCCACCAGAGACATTCTCTGATTCTGATTGATGATTTTGCAAAAATCTTCCCCTCTGAAACTACAAAGTCAAATGTTTTGAAACTTCACATGATTGAGGACTGGGACTAGTTCCAGGTGAGCGATTACAGGCTCTTTAGAGCCTCTAGTTGAGTTATGCATTATTGGTGTCAAGAGGAATCTTCCTTTCGATTTTAGATCAGCTAGCCAAGTTCGGCATCTGTCGTCCGTTCATTAACTTTTGGTTTCAGTCAACTAAAGAACCTCTTATTTGAACAAATCATTATTTTTGGGGTTACTTGTGAATGACCAGACATTGCTTCCTTTCAATTTTGGTCCAGGTGGCCAATTCAATATGGCCGCTATATTGAATTTGGTTTCTGTCCAATAACTAATGAATGCTGACTCGAATCATTTTTAGCTCACCTGGCCTAAAAGGCCGTGTGGGCTTTTCTCATCACTTGGCGTCCGTCATGGTCCGTCGTCCGTAAACTTTTCACATTTTCATCTTCTTCTCTGTAACCGCTGAGCCGGTGTGAACCAAACTTGGCAGGAATGGTCTGTGGGAGGTCCTCTACAAACGATCCTCATTTTGTTCCCGTCGGATGAAAAACATGGCTTCCAGAGGCATTCTTTGATTCTGGTTGGTGGATTTTCAAAAATCTTCTCCTCTGAAACTGCCAAGCCAAATGTTTCGAAACTTCACATAAATGATGACTGGGACCCCCTCTACCAACGAGCCTCATTTAATTTTGATTGGGTTACAAACATGGCCACAATTGCGGCTTATAGTTACTATAGAAACCCTATGGGAAATCACATTTTAGCTCATCTTGACAAAGTCAAGCTGAGCTAATCTCATCGCTCCCCGTCCGTCGTCTGTCGTCCGTCAACACCACGTTTTGGTCTTCTCCTCCAAAGCCACTGTGCCAATTCAAGTGAAAGTTTGTGTGAGTGATGGTCCCAAAGGGGCATTTCATTTTTGTTCAACTCAACATGCCCAGCCCCTTAGGGAGGGAGTGGGGGAAAATGCTCCAAAATATTTTAAAAATCTTCTCAAGAACCAGTATGTACAATGACTTGATATTTGCTATGGAGCTTCCATATGAGGTGTCAAATAAAGTTTGTTCAAACGAAGTTTGTGAAGTAATATTTGTCTTTGTAAAAGGAGGGGTAAGATTTTTGGCCCCGCCCAAAATTTCTATTTTCTGAACCGATGGTCTGGTATACATCATTGTTATGAGGGTCAGATTCTAGATTGTTCAAATCAAGTCCCTAGGTTAATATTTGTGCTTCCTATGGAAGCCCAAATTTTATCTTTGTTCAATATAGAGGGTAATTTAAAAAAATCTTCTTCTTCAGATCCACCAGTCAGAATGCTTTGATATTTGGTATGCAACATCTCTATGGGGGTCAGATTCAAGTTTCTTCAAATCAGATCCGTAGGTATATATTTGGGCTCACTATGGTAGCCCAAATTTTTACTTAGTGCAATATGAGGAAATTTCTTTAAAAATCTTCTTCTTCAGATCCACCAGATGGAATGCATTTATATTTGGTATACAATATCTCTAGGGGGGTCAGATTCCAGGTTGTTCAATTTGCTTGCCTAGGTTAATATTTGGGCTCCATATGGGAACATGAAATTTAACTTAATACAATATGAGGGAATTTCTTCAAAAATCTTCTTCTTCAGATCCAGCAGTCGGAATGCTTTCACATGCTATGGTAGCCCAAATTTGAACTTAGTGCAATTCGAAGAAATTTCTTTACAATTTCTCTTCTTCAGATCCAACAGTCAGAATGCTTTCATATTCGGTACACAACACCTCTAGGGAAGTCAGATTTAACTGTGTTCAAATCAAGAGCCTGAGTTAATATTTGGGCTCTCTATGGGAGCCGGAATTGGCCATTTTGCTGAAGAATTAAAAATTTTGTATTCAGTACCCTCTAGAGGTACTAAGATTAATCCACATAGGTTGTATCAAGGGGCTTCATAGGGGAGCTCTACATTTTACTTTATGATCAACTGAAGAAAAGGCATGATGCCCAGATTATTTTTGTCACTCCTGAGGGACTCAAGGATTGACAGTGTAGCCTATGGAGATGGCTTGCTTAATGTAGACTCATTCTTGGACTCCGTTTAAATTGTGTTCTGTTCAAGATGAGCGCTTCAGGCACCATGGGGTCTCTTGTTTCTTCTTCTCCGGAACTACTGAGCCAACGTGAACCAAACCTGGTAGGGATGGTCTTTGGGAGGCTCTCTACTAACGCTCCTCATTTTGTTCCCGAGGGTTGAAAAACCTGGCCGCCAGAGGCATTCTTTGATTCTGATAGGTGGATTTTCAAAAATTTTCTACTCTGAAACTGCCGGGCCAAATGTTTTGATACTTCACATAAGTAATGACTGGGACCCCCCTCTACCAACGATCCTCATTTAATGTTGATCGGATTGTAAACATGGCCACAATTGCGGATTATAGTTACTATAGAAACCCTATGGGAAATCACATTTTCATCTTCTCTGAAACTGCTGAGCCGACGTGAACCACACTTCGCAGGAATGGTCTATGAGAGGATGGAAATATGTGGCCACCAGAGGCTATATTCTAATGCTTAACCCAATGCCCCTCCTGTCTGTACAAAAGATCGGTACTGTCAGCAAAATACTTGTTTTTTTAAGAATCTGGTAAGGGTGGGTTCCAGTTTTCTCCACTGAAGACTGGGAAAAAAAACCCCAAAAATATTGTGTATACAGTACAAGTCAAAATAAGCTGTAGCATAACTGCAATAAACTAAGAAAACTGCTGCTCCTGCCCTGACAAGATCAGAATCTGACATTTTCTAGAAAGCTATCAGTGAGAGCTTCCATTTCTGGTCTTATCAGTGTTGGAAGAGAAAAAAGAAAAAGATACATAATTTTGGGATTATCCTAGACAACTTATTTTGACTTTACTGTAAACCATTTTAACTGTACCTTGATTTTTGCATCATCAGTCTTCTGAATTTAGAGGCATCTGTCATCTTCAATCTGATAACAGTTTTTTCTGATAAGTAACATGAACAGTGTTTGTATTCTGTTTCAATCATGTCAGCTTAGATGACAGTAATTATTGTTTATCTTTTAAGATTTGACAAATATTGGAGGAGAGTGTGTTTGACTGTAACCCTTTACCTATCCAAAGCTATTATGAAAAGAGAATACTGTCTGAGAGAATTGTAATTTTCAAAATATTTAACCTTCTTTTACTGATTTTTTTTGTTGAAACAGAATTCATAAATGTGTGCATTTTCAAGAAAATTTTCTTTGAAACTACAAGGCCAAATGGTTTGAAAACTTAGTGTGACTGATGACTGTAACCCCCTCTACCAATGATCCTCATATTAATCTTCATCAGCTTGCATTTATGACTGCAATTGTGGCTTATAGTTACTATAGAAACCCTATGGGAAATCACATTTTTATCATCTTCACTGAAAGTACTGAACCAATTTGAACCAGACTTGGCAGGCATTGTCTATGAGAGGTTCTCTACAACTGTTACTCATTTTATTCCTGTTGCGTGAAAAAACGTGGTCGCCAGAAGCATTCTTTGATTCTGATTAGTCAATTTTGAAAACTCTTCTCCTCTGAAACCACTGGGCCAAATGTTTTGATATTTTGCATGGATGATAACTAGGACACCCTCCACGACATTCCTCATTTTAATTTTGATCGTATTGCAAATATGGCCACAATTGCGGTTTATAGTTACTATAGAAAAAAACCTATGGGAAATCACATTTTCATCTTCTCTCTGGAACTACTGAGCTAATGGAACCAAAACTTGGCAAGAATGGTCTAAAGGGGGCCCTCTACAAACGATCCTCTTTTTGTTCCCGTTGGTTGGAAAATATGGCCACCAGAGACATTCTATGATTCTGTTTGATGGATTCAAATGTTTTGAAACTGCACATGATTGAAGACTGGGACACCTTCTTCCAATGATCCTCATGTAATGTTGATGTAATGTTGCAAACATGGCCACAATTGCAGCTCATAATTACCATGGAAAGCCTATGGGAAATCACATATTTAGTCCCCTACCGGCATCACCGGAGGGGACTATAGGTTTGCACTCTGTCAGTCTGTCCGTCCGTCAGTCTGTCAATCTGTGTGACTTTTTTGGAAACGCTTCAACGGAATGATTTCATTTTTGTTAATCTACTATAGAACGATGACTTACAGATCAAGTTTGAGTTTCATGCTGATTGCATTGTTTGTTTGTTTGTTGGTGGTTAACGTCACATATTTATGCACCATGGCTAATCGTGACACAACATGGAGATGAAGTGCTGATTGCATTATTCTTGTGTGAGTTACGGCCCTTGGAAATATGGAAAAGCACCAAAATATCAGTTTTCCGGAGTTTTTTTTGAAACGCTTCAACGGAATGATTTTATTTTTGGTAAACTACTATAGAACGATGACTTACAGATCAAGTTTGAGCTTCATGCTGATTGCATTATTCTTGTGTGAGTTATGACCCTTGGAAATAGGGAAAAGTGCCAAAATATCAGTTTTCCGGACTTTTTTTTGAAACGCTTCAATGGAATGATTTCATTTTTGGTAACCTACTATAGAATGATGACTTACAGCTCAAGTTTGAGTTTCATACTGATTGCCTTATTCTTGTGTGAGTTATGGCCCTTGGAAATATGGAAAAGCACCAAAATATCAGTTTTCCGAACTTTTTTTGGAAACGCTTCAACGGAATGATTTCATTTTTGGTAACCTACTATAGAACGATGACTTACACATCAAGTTTCATTTCCACTCTGTCCATCCGTCAGTCTGTCAGTCATACTTTAGTTTTCTGGACTTTTTTTGAAACGCTTCAATGGAATGATTTCATTCTTGGTAACCTACTATAGAATGATGACTTACAGCTCAAGTTTGAGTTTCATGCTGATTGCATTATTCTTGTGTGAGTTATGGCCCTTGGAAATATGGAAAAGCGCCAAAATATCAGTTTTCCTGACTTTTTTTGGAAACGCTTCAACGGAATTCATGCTGATCACATCTAGGTTATAACATTTGTATAATTATTGATGCTCATTAGTCTGGTAGGGGACATTCTATTGCTTCAGCGATACGTGCGCTCTTGTTATATGTAGTTCCAGGTGAGCGATTACAGGCTCTGTAGAGCCTTTAGTTATTTTTAGCTCACCTGACATGGTATTTGAGTCTTCTCCTCCAAAACCCCTGAACCAATTTAAGTGAAATTTGAGATAATTGTTTGTTAATCAAGTTACCCCGCCCCTCGGTAGGGCCACACCCAAAAAATCCCAGGGTCCATATTTGGGCTCTCTATGGGAGCCCAAATGTTCAGATTAGTGTAATATGAGGAGTATTCTTTAAAAATCTTCTTTCGATCCACCCATCAGAATCTTTTGATATTTGGTATGCAGCATCCTTAGGGAGGGGGGAGGGGGGGGGGGGGTGAGATTCAAGTTTATTCAAGCCAAGTCACTGCGCTCATATTTGGGCTCACTGTGGAAGCCCGAATTATAAGTTTGTTCAATATGAGGAATATTCTTTAAAAATATTTTTCTTCAGATCCCAATAAGTAATGAATACTTACAAGAATCAATTTCATGTTTTGGTTATCCATTATTGGTGTCCAGAGGAAGCTTCCTTTTGATTTTGGTTATAATCCCATCCCCCCTTCCCCCTCCACCCCCTCCCCCTCCCCCACCCCCCTCTCACCCCCACCCCGGGACTTACCTTCCCTTTTATGACACCGCTCGGAGGCATATGCCATGCCTTGCATTGCTCTTGTCTATCAGAAAAAAACCCACTTCAAACGTACACATGGATTATGTACCGCTGATGTGGGGGTCGAGTTTTTAAGCACTTGTAAGGCTTACCATGACAAGAAAATCAAATCCATTGATATTTGTACAAGTTATTGCACTGATGAGTTGAAAACAGGCAAAAATTAACTAATTAAGGACTGTAACTCAACTATATACAGTCAAACCCCACTGGTTTTCAAACTCGTTCAGAACTTTAATAAGAAAGTCTCAGATACCAAATACTGACAGAATCGATTTAGCAAATAAACATCTCTTGTATCATTAAGACATTTGGGAATTTAGACTATGGAAAACCATGTTTTTAGAAATACAAGAGACATTTCTCTCCGTTGTAATTCCTGTCATCCTTAAAAGTGAAAAAATTCTCCAAACCAGTTTTATTTGAAGAAAACAATGAAAAAAAATGTAATTTTCCATCTCGGTCTATTTGCCACGATCAAATTTACAGGGTGTGTTCGATTCGTGACATGGGTGACGTAAGAGTTCAATCTCCTGCAAGTAGCATGGATAAAGACTTGTTCTAATTGACTCGCTTCTGGCAATTGGAGCATGGTAAGAGTGAATTTTCTTGAGATTAGGGCACAGAGCCGACCACCTCTCAGCCAATCAAATTACGGGTTCAGAAAGAGCAACAAGGTCAAATTTAACTGACGAATTACAATGATATTTCTTCAATTTCTCATGCTAATGAGCTGAAAACAGGCAAAAATTAACTAAGGGCCATACCCCGCTTGGTATGGCCGAACCATACCAGTTTTCCAACTCATTCAAGACATTGTTAAGATCCCTTGAATTTTGCGTCCTTGAAGATTGAGCTAGACAACCAAGGTAACAATAATCAGGATTTCCACTAGAGGGAAATAAATGTGTCCGATATGGGGTGGACAAGGGTTGTGGATGGGGAGTTTTTGAAACCTGGAATTCAAAATTTTTCTACCACGGGCCATAGGTCATAGCACTGATTATTTTTGTTTCTTGATGTTCAGCATGGTCATAGGATTGACTTTTTTCACGATGTTTTGCTTTTGAGAATGGAACAATGTGCATAAATACCTAAACATTGTATATTGTTTTTTATTTAATGCTCAGGCATCAATTCACGCTGAAAAATTAAGTCATATTCCCCTGTCGGTCGGCAAAACGAAATATCAAAATGATATTTAGAAATCGATATTTCATCGTAGGTTCATTTCCACTGTCTTCGATGTTCAGTGGCAGCACGTTTAATGGGCCGATAAACATTTACATGCAATCATTACAGAGTCAGCACATCAGTAATGAATTCCAGAGTCCCAAATACAAACGAATTCGAATAATTGATAGTGACAGTGACTAAATCAATTCATTAAATCAGCGGTTTCAAAGTTTGACTTTCTCATTCACCTTCCAGCGAAAAGCCGAAATCACTTTCAAATTTCTTCAGTTCAACTTCACACGTCTTCAGTGCATTGAGTTCAAAAAAAATAAAATGACGTGTCTTGTTATTGAAAATAAGAAAGTGGTGTTTTTTGTTATTGTTCTATTTCTTCGAAACACCTTGCGATTATTTCAATTCGCCAGCCTTGGTAAATCGTAAAGTTAGGGGAGAAATAAGACGGGACTACTTTTTGTGCGGATATTCACACATTCCAATGGTTGGAGTTTGGTTGTTGTAATTTTTGTATGGACGCCAGTTCGGCACATAAATTTTGTGCCTTAATGGCAAATAAAGGCCACAAATTGGAGAGTTTGTAGTCATAGAGCATTAAATAAAAAGAAAATTCACGAAAATTTGATGAATACCGAAAATATCTCGTTCGTGGCTACAAGAAATATGAGGATCTTCACTCGCGACTGCGTCACTCGTGAAGATCCTCATATTTCTTTGTAGCCACTCACGAGATATTTTCGGTATTCATCAAATTTTCGTGAATATCCTCTATACACCTGATCAGACCTGATAGGTGATTTTGTTGCAATTTAAAAAAGTGATCCACACTTGAGATGATCAGATAGGAAATAGCACTGATTATTTTTTTTTTTGATCTTCAGCAAGGTCACAAATGTGACTAGGGTTTCATAGATATTTTATTGTCAAAAAATTGAACTGACATGTATAAACACCTGTACATTGAATATTGTTGAATTATTGTGATTCTGTTACTTGCCAAAAATAAAATTTAGATGGAAAATGAAAAATAATCTTTGCTTATTTTCCTTAAGTGTTCATCTGATTGTATATCTGAGACTGGTTTTAAATGGCTGTATATTGTTTTTGGGCGCTAGAGTTGCTTATTGTTGAATTCATAGTGCTACAAATAGGTAAAAAATCGAATGAAAAGTGTAAAGGAAACTAGCCAAGACCAATACCGGGTCTGGACCTGCGTCGCTGCATGCAATTGAATCGGCAAACAGGAAGTGGCTGCATGGCAGATCTGAAAATTGCATACACGATACAACTGATCATTATCAGGCTCCAGATGAAATATAAAATCAATCCCTTGCATAGAAGCCGAGAAAAGTTTGACGAAAAATTTCAATGTTCAGTGGGTACGGTAAAATTTCAAAGTACCGGCAAACAGGAAGTGGCTGCATGGCAGATCTGAAAATTACTTACACGATACAACTCATCATTATGAAGCAGCAGACCAAATATAAAATCAATCCCTTGCATAGAAGCCGAGAAAAGTTTGACGAAAAATTTCAATGTTCAGTGGGTACAGTAAAATTTCAAAGTATCGGCAAACAGGAAGTGGCTGCACGGCAGATCTGAAAATTAATTACACGATACAATTCATCATTATGAAGCAGCAGACCAAATATAAAATCAATCCCTTGCATAGAAGCCGAGAAAACCTTGACGGAATATATCAATGTTCAGTGGATACAGTAAAATTTCAAAGTATCGGCAAACAGGAAGTGGCTGCACGGCAGATCTGAAAACTGCTTACACGATACAACTCATCATTATGAAGCAGCAGACCAAATATACAATCATTCCCTTTCATAGAAGCCAAGAATACTTTGACGGAAAAAGTGTTTCGGATGGACGGACGGACAGACTGACGGATGGATGGACGGACTGACGGACGGAGTCGAGCGGTTACTAGACCTGCTCTGCCGCTGGTAAAAAAACAATTTTTGTCAAGGAAAAAACTGCTTTGGGCTCATTTGGACACCCACCACCCCCCCGCATATGTATGGACATTTTTTTTCTTTTTTCTGCAGCTTCTGTGAACATTAAGCCAATTACAGGGTCACACAAACAAGCTAACATTCTTCAGTACATAAATCTCAAAACAAACATGGGCCATATTTATGCTCATTGACCTTAACAACTCTTCCCATTGTTTGTATACAGTCAGTATCGAAACAATCGCCAAACATTCGTATGGCTTATTTCTAAAGCAAAGTACTACTCAAGCACTGACCAAAAGTCAGTACCACGGCACTTCCTTTGATTTTATTGCAACCAATTATAATGCGGTGGAATAAGCCACAGATCTGTTTTGAATAAAATAGAATAGAAGAGGCATGTTTATTAATCAAAACATTTGGTGCAGTTCATTCAATCAGTATTAGAAAAATCAACCAATCATTTATGACAAGCAGCCTGTGGAAGATCCCTTGAAATGATTTGCTAGCTTTACATGCTTCATATTTCCCATTTTCGTTATGAGTGTCTGTGTGATGAATTTAGATAAAGTTCAAGTCAAAAAAAGTTAAGTTTATCATTAGTTTGAGAAAACTGACATTTCTAATTGTCGATATTGTGAAGGTTGGTGTTTCGAGTGAGTTGAAAATGACTTGGTATGGTATCGATATTGAAAAAATACCGAGTTTTGGTGAAATACCGAAATACTGTGAAGCACTAGCTGAAAACAGGCAAAAAACAAGTAAAAAGTTAACCAGATGCTCCCCCAAATGCAAATTGGTGGAAACAACATACAGATTTTTTCAAATGCACAACTGTGAAATGGTTTAAGCCACATAAAAAAAAAATAATACAGAAACGTATGGAAGGACAAGGGTAACAGTACACTGTAAACCTGTATTAAAAGCTCCTTGGACAGGAGATTAAACTGGCCTTTGAAGACCGGTCACTGCTTAATTGGGGTGAATGTATAAGCAGGTTTGATTATACATGCCCTGGGCATTTAATAAGATACCACAAGAAATGTTTTATCACTTTTCCATTCTGCCACATTTCAAGGGGCATAACTCTGGAATGGTAAATGCCATAACGGTGAAAATCGAACTTGACATACATTTTATGGTAGGTAGTAAAGTTGTAAAATTATAAGGTCGTACATCAAAGGGAACTAGAGTTATCCGGAAACCATTGATTTTACCATTTTGCAACTAACTTTTCAAGAGAAGGCACTTAACCCAGATTGTCTACATGGGGGCACGATGACGCCATGTACTAGGGCATATTGCACGTCGATAGTGCGCATGTCTTCAACCAATCTAACCCTGCCTGTGCTGCAGTGCAGAGTTACGATGTTGGGGAGCTGGCAGCTGCTCGTCGTTGCTCGGTGGTTCTCTCCAGGTACTCTGGCTTTCTCCACCCGTAAAACTGTCACAGTCATGATTAGCCATTGTGACCTTAAACACCAATAAATAAATAAACAAATAACTTTTCAAGAGGCATAACTCTGTAACTGTAAATGTCATGATGCCGAAAATTGAACTTGACCTGCATTTCATGGTAGGTAGTAAGGTTGCAAAATTATAAGGTCGTGCATCAAAGTGAACTAGAGTTATCCAGAAATCATGTTTTTACCATTTTGTGACTTTTCAAGGGGCATAACTCTGGAATGGTAAGTGTAATAACAATGACAATTGAACTTGACCTGAATTTCATGGTATATAGTAGTAATGTTGCAAAATTATAAGGTTGTACATCAAAGCGAACTAGTGTTATCATCCGGAAACCCATTGATTTTAACATTTTGTGACTTTCAAGGGGCATAACTCTGGAATGGTAAATGCCGTCATGGTGAAAATTGAACTTGATCTGCATTTCATGGTAGGTAGTGATGTTGCAAAATTATAAGGTCATAGATCAAAGCAAGCTAGAGTTATCATCAGAAAACCATTTGTTTCAGATGGACAGACAGATGGACGAAGTGACTATATACTCCCCCCCTCCCCCCAAATTTTTTGGGGAGCATAATAATGAATTAAGGGCCATAACTCCACAGAGTATGACCAAAACCTACCAATTTTCGAACTCATTCAAGACATTAAGAAAGTCACACATCGCCTGTGCACTGACATCAAACTTTTCGTCAAGTTTTTTTTATCCCCCCGCCGATGAAGTCGGGAGGGGGATATTAAAATGGTCTTTATCCATCAGTCCATCTGTCCATCCATCACAAACTTTGTCCACTTAACACCTCCTACATTTTGCAGTGGATTTTTATGAAACTTGGTCTGAAGTATCAGTATCAAGTGTAGATGTGCATGTGGTCAGGAATTTTCGATGCGACGAATTTTGTGTGGTTTGGGAAGTGGTTTCAGAAAATAGAAATTTTGAGCAGGGCCAATAAGCTTGCCCCTCCCATTACAAAGGCAAATATTTCTCCAAGAACTTCATTCGAACAAACTTGTTTCTATGCTTCAAAGAGAAGATCAATACCAAATATGTCATGGTACACCTAATTCATTAGAAGAACATTTTCTTAAAATTTGGAAGCATTTTCCCTCCACCCTATGGGCAAGTTGGTTTGAACAAAATCAAAATGCGATGTCAGAACAAACAGAACAATCACCTAAAATTTAACTGAAAATGATTTTGGAGGAAAAGTCACGAACGCCCTGTTCACGGATGACCTACGATGAGCAACGGATGGTTAGTGATCACAATAGCTTACCTTGACTTTCAGTCAGGTGAGCTAAAAGTTTCAAGCTGCAAGTTTTCCCACAATGCAATTAGGAATTTAACTGATTCAGTCCTGTTTGACACAGCTCATTGAGCTCTGTCAAACAAGACTGAACTGGTTGAATTCCTAGTCATATGGTGGGAAACATTGCTATTTTTACATCAGTAAGCTGAATATTATCTCCTCTTGTGGTATCTGATCAATTGCAAGAAATAACTAGAGGTTCTAAAGAGCCTGTAATCACTCACCTGGAACTACATATAAAAATATGATTTCCCACAGGCTTTCCATGGTAACCATGAGCTGCAATTGTGGCCACGTTTGCAACATTACATCAACATTACATGAGGATCATTGGTAGAAGGTGTCCCAGTCCTCAATTATGTGAAATTTCAAAACATTTGAATCCATCAAACAGAATCATAGAATGTCTCTGGTGGCCATATTTTCCAACCAACAGGAACAAAAAGAGAAGCGTTTGTGGAGGGCCTCCTATAGACCATTCCTGACAAGTTTTGGTTCACATCAGCTCAGTAGATCCAGAGAGAAGATGAAAATGTGATTTCCCATAGGGTTTTTCTATAGAAACTATAAACTGCAATTGTGGCTATGTTCGCAACATGATCAACATTAAATGAGGAACGTTTGTAGAGGGTGTCCCAGTCATCAACCATGCAAAGTTTCAAAACATTTGGCCCTGTGGTTTCAGGGGAGAAGAGTTTTCAAAATTGACCAATCAGAATCAAAGAATGCTTCTGGCGGCCACGTTTTTCATCCAACAGGAATAAAATGAGTAACATTTGTAAAGAACCTCTCATAGACCATGCCTGCCAAGTCTGGTTCACACTGGCTCAGTACTTTCAGAGAAGATGGTGAAATGTGATTTCCAATAGGGTTTCTATAGTAAATATAAGCCACAATTGCAGCCATAATTGCAACCTGATGAAGATTAAATGAGGATCATTGGTAGAGGGGGGTTACAGTCATCAGTCACATTAAGTTTCAAAACAGATGGCCTTGTAGTTTCAAAGAAGATTTCTTAAAAATGCACACATTTATGAATTCTGTTTCAACAAAAAAATCAATAAAAGAAGGTTAAATATTTTGAAAATTACAATTTTTTCAGACAGTATTCTCTTTCAAATAGCTTTGGATAGGTAAAGGGTTACAGGAAACACATTTTACTCCAATTTTGTCATATCTTAAATGATATAATTTACTGGTCAGCTGAGCTGACATGATGGGAAAAGAAAATGAACAAAACTTCATTGCTTTCCAAACACCTGTCATCAATCAGTATTTCTGATAAGTAACTTGAGAGTAATACATGTATAAACATAATTACAGTAGCACTTGTTTACAGTACAAGTCAAAATACGTTGTAGGATAATCCTATAAACTATGTACCTTTCTCTTCCTACACTGATAAGAAGCTTAACAGAAAATGTCAGATTCTGATCTTGTCAGTGCAGGAGCAGCAGTTTACTTAGTTTATTTGACTTGTACTGTATACACAATATATTTTTTTCCCAGTTCTCAGTGGAGAAAACTGGAAACCAACCCTTACCAGACTCTCAAAAAACAAGTATGTTGCTGACAGTACCGATCTTTATGCAGACAGGAGAGGCATTAGGTTAAGCATTAGAATATAGCCTCTGGCGGCCACATATTTCCATCCTCTTATAGACCATTTCTGCGAAGTTTGGTTCACGTCGGCTCAGTAGTTCCAGAGAAGATGAAAATGTGATTTCGCACAGGGTTTCTATAGTACCTATAAGCCGCAATTGCAGCCATGTTTGCAACCCGATCAACATTAACTGCGGATCATTGATAGAGGGTGTCACAGTCATCAACCATGCAAAGTTTCAAAAGATTTGGCCATGTGGTTTCAGAGGAGAAGATTTTTCAAAATCCACCAATCAGAGTCAAAGAATGCCTCTGGCGGCCATGTTTTCAAACCCATGGGATCAAAATGATGATCGTTTGTAGAGGACCTCCCATAGACCATAGAAGATGAAAATGTGAAAAGTTTATGGACACCGGACAACGACCATGGATGCCAAGTGATGAGAAAAGCTCACATGGCCTTTTAGGCCAGGTGAGCTAAAAACAATGACACTGTAGCTTAACATTACTGCATGTTGTGTTTGATGAAAAGGATAATGTTCAATGTTTATGAAAGGATTATGAAATAAGACAAGAATTGTAATAATTGGGAATATATTAATTTCTGTTCCCTGTATTCTATGTTTTCAATAAAAATAATTTGAGGTGTAGACTGTACTAAAGAACTGAGGGGTGGGCTAATGTGGCCCTCACGGTTAATGTATGTGGCCCTCACAGTTAATGTATGTCAACTGAAGTTACCATGTTAGTGAAATTATGCCAAAATGAGTTATCCTATCAAGTTACAATGAAATCCCTTCATAAATATGGCCTGTAGACTGTGCTAAAGGTTTTTGGGTATGTGTAGCGATCACGGTTGACCGATCGCAACCAAAAGGGGACGTCCTCATCTAGACATCATACAGAGTCATCCTGCCAAGTTACAATGAAATCCCTCTATATTAAATATGACCTGTAGATTGTGCTAAAAGTTTTTGGGTTTCGGGCTTGGGCAGCCATCACGGTTGACAGATCATGACCAAAAGGGGACATTCTCATCTAGATATTATACAGAGTCATCCTACCAAGTTACCATGAAATCCCTTCATAAATATGACCTGTGCTAAAGGTTTTTTGGTTTTGGGCTCGGGCAGCCATCATGGTTGGACGATCGCAACCAAAAGTGGATGTCCTCATCTAGACATTATGCTGAGTCATCCTATCAAGTTACAATGAAATCCCTTCATACATTTATTTATATATTGGTGTTTATGGTCATATACTTATGCACAATGTCTAATCATGACCGTGACAGTTTTATGGGTGGAGGAAGCCGGAGTACCCCGAGAGAACCACCGAGCAACGATGAGCAGCTGCCAGCTCCCCAACATCCTAACTTCGCACTGCAGCACAGGCAGGGTTAGATTGGTTGAAGACATGAGTACCTTCGACGTGTAGTACATCTTAGTACACAGCATCATTGTGCCCCCATGTGGACAATCGGGGTTAAGTGCCTTGCCCAAGGACACAACGCGGGAGTCCAAATTGATCGCTCAGACTGTCACCCATCCAATGATTAAATGATTAAATGGACTCAACGTTGCTTAACTTCGGTGATCTGACAAGAACTGATTACCACAACACCACTGCGACCCCAAAATCCCTTCATAAATGCAACCTGTAGTTTGTGCTAAAGGTTTTGGGGTTTTCGGCTCAGGCAGCCATCATGGCTGAAGGATTGCGAATAAAAGGGGCCGTTCTCATCTAGACATTATATGGAGTCATCCTACCAAGTTACATGTAATGAAATCCCTCCATAAATACGACCTGTAGACTGGGCTAAAGGTTTTTGGGTTTTGGGCATGGGCAGTCGTCATGGTTGACAGATCGTGACCAAATGGGGAAGTTCTCATCTAGACATCATATGAAGTCATCTTACCAAGTTACAATGAAATCCCTCCATACTGAATATGATCTGCGGACTGTGCTAAAAGTTTTTGGGTTTCGGGCTTGGGCAGCCATCACAGTTGACAGATCATGACCAAAAGGGGACGTTCTCATCTAGATATTATACAGAGTCATCCTACCAAGTTACCATGAAATCCCTTCATAAATACGACCTGTAGACTGTGCTAAAGGTTTTGGGCTCGGGCAGCCATCACGGTTAACCGATCACGACCAAAAGGGGACGTCCTCATTTAGACATGACCTCAAACCTGCATATGAAATTTTGTGACAATCGGACAAGAACTACGGGGTGTAGCCTGTGCTAAAGGAAAGTGTGAACAGACTAACAGATTTCCGCATGCATGATGGCAACATCTTATCTTGACTTTGTCAAGTTAAACTAATAAGATTCCATTTTTCAGGCCTCTTCTTAACAGAACTGTAGTGTTGGAAGGAGTTCTCTTCTAAAGCATTCCAGGCAAGTGGCAGCTCACCTGGAAATCACTAAGGTGAGTGGGAGATGATGTAATAAAGATTCCAGACCACCAGTCAAGTCCTATCAGAAATTAAACGATTGTTGTTGACACACTTGCATGCTGTTTACGCAGACTACCAGCCATAGATATATGGATATTTTTTGTGCTCCAGTTGTAGATATTACAATCGATAATTGTTTAATTCACCTTGAAAATATTCAGTTCAGGTGTACCTCACCATGTGTGATTGTTTGACAAATGGCAGCTGTTAAGTAATGGAATAGAAAATCACAGCAATGGGAGCAGAGGTTAATTAACCTTCTGCACATCAAAATTTCAACCAGAACATTTTTCTCATGATGCAACTAGGAATTTAACCAATTAAATGCAACTAGGAATTTAACCAATTCTATCTTGTTTAATAGAATTCAGGACATCTGCCCCCTGGACATCAGCCTACCTGACAAAATCAACACAACTGGACATCTGAATCTCCACCCCCCCCCCCCCCCCCCCCCACACACACACACATTTTCTAAGGTAGGAAATCTGCCCTCCCATAGGTTGCGTAGGGTAAGATATCTGCCCTCTCTTAGTTTGTGTTGGGTAGGACATCTGCCCTTCTATGGATTGTGTCGGGTGGGAAGTCTGCCCCTTGGTAATATTTATACCAAGGACATTTACATCTTAATTAACAAAATCGTAACGTGTCCTAGGCACAAAACACACTGGGAGGGCAGATGTCTTAGGTAAAAAAAACAGCAGGGAGGGTAGGTGTCCTAGGTACAAAAATGAATGGTGGGGGGGGGGGGGGGGATGTCCCCTTATGTTAAATTTAATGTGGGGGGGGGGGGCAGATGTTGGGGTGAGGGGCAGTGTCTGCATCCCTGTTTGATAGAGCTCAATCAGCTCTGTCAAACAAGATTGACTTGGTTCAATTCCTCCTTGCATTATGGGTGAAATCTGCTCCTTGAAATTTCAATATATTCACATCAGTGTGCAGAGTGCTCAAGGTGAACCACAGCATTACAGGTGATCAATGAATTGGAAGAAAACAAGTGCAACACTTTTTCAGGAATTTAACTTTCAAACAAAGGCAAATGAATAATAATAAAAGTAAATTAAAGAATTTTAATGGCTTTTAATAACAATAAATAGATGGCCTGAACAAGTAATTAAAACCTTGTTAACATATATAGAGTCATCTAATAATAGATATATTTGTTTTGATTGATTTTCAAACAATAGCACAATTGACATGAATATCAAAAAGGTCATTCATCTTCTAGCAATAGCATAAATAGCATTTTTTGAAGCCCTCATGAATCACATGTGTCATAAACGACACACACACTATGTGTGACGACTGGAACAAGGAGACCAAATCGGAATTTCACTGAAAAGTGCTGATTCCATGCTTAATCCTTTACCTAACGAACCCATTATCAAAATTGCTTATTTTATTTTTCAAAAAATTTCAACAAAACCAGATCTCGTGGCTTCTCACTGGAATGATCTCATTCCAATGAGGGGTCACATGAAATGGTTTTGTGAAATTTTCTGAAAAATAATATTTTTTCAGCTGATCAATTTTTATTTACACAGGCGGATGCAGTTGACTCTTTAGGTAAATGGTTAAATACTACATATTCTGTAGATGTGCTTCATATTAACTGGTTGAGTGCTAGAAGCCACTATCAGGCCTTTCAAAGAAAATGAGAGTACCAGAGCTAAAGCCAACATTTTCCTTGCTCATGTTTCATATTCAGTTAAAAGCAAATAATATTTTTGTTTATATAAATGTTTTTTTTACAAATTATTGGTGAGTGCCCATAGGCACTCTCTAATAATCTGTAATATAATAAATTTTGAATAACAAGTGTTTGACCACCGAGGTGGTATTAGTTCCCTACGGCGCTTTTGTGACATAAGATGTTTTTGTCACAGAAGACACTAGAGTATATAAGCATCTTGGATTTTGAAAAAAAAATATTGAGCGTGCATAATCCCCTCACAACCCTTTATCCATGTACCATATATGAAAGGCGTAGCTTGAACCATGTTGGAGGGAGGGGTGGTAACATAAAATAGAGAAAAAAGCTTAAAAAACACAACAATAATGGCCGCCATTCTGCCATCTTGGATTTTGAAAAATAAATATTGACTGTGCATCATCCCCTCTGAACCATTTATCCATGTACCAAATATGAAAGGTGTAGCTTGAAGCATATTAGAGGGAGAGGTGGTAATATAAAAACAGACAGACGGACAGACAGATGTTTGATTTTGAAAAAAAAATATTGAGCGTGCATAATCCCCTCACAACCCCTTTATCCATGTACCATATATGAAAAGTGCAGCTTGAACCATGTTCGAAGGAGCAGTGGAAACAAAAAATAGAGAAAAAAGCTTAAAAAACACAACAGAAATGGCTGCCATGGCACCATCTTGAATTTTGGAAAACAAATGTTGAACGCGCAACATCCCATTACAAACCTCTATCCATGTGCCAGATATAAAAAGTGTAGCTTGAACCATGTTGGAGTGAGGGGTGGTAACATAAAATAGAGAAAAAAGCTTAAAAAACACAACAAAAATGGATGCCATGCCACCATCTTGGATTTTGAAGAAAAAATATTGAACGTGCATCATCCCCTCACAACCCTCTATCCATGTGCCAAATATGCAAAGTGTAGCTTGAACCATATTGGTGGGAGGGGTGGTAACATGAAAATAGAGAAAAAAAGCTTAAAAAGCACAACAAAAATGGCTGCCATTCCACCATCTTGGATTTTGAAAAAAAACTTTTGAGCGTGCATCATCCCCTCAGAACCATTTATCCATGTACCAAATATGAAAGGTGTAGCTTGAACCATGTTGGTGGGAGGGGTGGTAACATGAAAATAGAGAAAAAAAGCTTAAAAAAACACAACAAAAATGGCCGCCATTCCGCCATCTTAGATTTTGAAAAAAAAATTTTGAGCGTGCATCATCCCCTCAGAACCATTTATCCATGTACCAAATATGAAAGGTGTAGCTTGAACCATGTTGGTGGGAGGGGTGGTAACATGAAAATAGAGAAAAAAAGCTTAAAAAACACAACAAAAATGGCTGCCATTCCGCCATCTTGGATTTTGAAAAAAAAATTTTGAGCGTGCATCATCCCCTCAGAACCATTTATCCATGTACCAAATATGAAAGGTGTAGCTTGAACCATGTTGGTGGGAGGGGTGGTAACATGAAAATAGAGAAAAAAACACAACAAAAATGGCCGTCATTCCGCCATCTTGGATTTTGAAAAAAAAATTTTGAGCGTGCATCATCCTCTCAGAACCATTTATCCATGTACCAAATATGAAAGGTGTAGCTTGAACCATGTTGGTGGGAGGGGTGGTAACATGAAAATAGAGAAAAAAAGCTTAAAAAACACAACAAAAATGGGCGCCATTCCGCCATCTTGGATTTTGAAAAAAAAATTTTGAGCGTGCATCATCCCCTCAGAACCATTTATCCATGTACCAAATATGAAAGGTGTAGCTTAAAGCATGTTGGAGGGAGAGGTGGTAACATAAAAAACAGACAGACAGACAGACAGACAGACAGACAGACAAATGGACAGACGGATGGATGGATGGACAGACGGATGGACGGACTGACAGACAGACGGATGGAGTGCAATCCTATAGTCCCCTTACGGTTCCCGTAGGGGACTAAAAAATGCAGACCACCAAAAATAATCTAGCCCTCAACCAGTTAACTACCATAATGATAGAAGCCACTGAAATGCTGAAATAAATAATAAAATAATCTGTAATAAAATAAATTTTGAATAAAAAATGCAGAACACCAAAAATAATCAAGCCCTGAACCAGTTAACTACTTTAATGACAGAAGCCACTGAAATGCTGAAATCACTTTAAACAAGCTATTAATAGAAAATAGGATATGTTTTAATTTTTGGAATTCACTAAAAACAAGTGCACCGAAAGGAGGTGATCAATATATGGCTGCCTATGAAGAAACTGCGCTTGTGAAGAAATTTTTAGTTGAACAAAAGGTCAATAATTCCTTCAAATATAATTGTACATTCCTGACTTACGACCCATTAAATTTAAATATATTGTTTTCAAGTTATTGCGTGGAGAATCAAAAGTCAGCAAAACTCCCAGATGGTTGCCATGGCGGCCATATTGGACAAGCCAGAATGCTGATTATCGAAAGGAACCATCCTCCAGTCATGATTAATCAACCATAAACATCCACTAGTCATGATTAATCAACCATAAAAAATAATCTATGTTGGAGAATCAAAACACACCAAAAATCCAAGATGGCTGCTGTGACGGCCATATTGGATATGTCAGAATGCTGGTTATCGAAAGGAACCATCCTCTAGTCATGATTAATCAACCATAAAAAGCAGAATCTGTTGGATCTACAGTTTTCAAGTTATGGCATGGACAATCAAAAGTCCCTGAAAATCCAAGATGGCTGCTGTAGTGTCCATATTGGATATGCCAGAATGCTGGTTATCGAAAGGAACCATCCTTTAGTCATGACTAATCAACCATAAATAAACAGCTGCGCCATGAGCACATGATACGCCCGTTATTAATTACAAGAGGGAAGCACACAATATGAGTATACAAGTGTACTTGTCAGGTTTTTTTTATATTCTTGTACAATAATCATAACCAACAACATACTGTGTTCAATAATTTGGAAATAAAATTATTTGAATTTCATGTATATATCTTATGTCTATACAGATCATAACTTCAAGAAAAAATCAACGATTTTCTAAGTAATAAAGTCCTATAACTCTGGAATGACTAATCGAATGGCGACAACAACCGAAAGGAAGCTTCCTTCCATCAACATAAACCACCTACCAAAAAATCATGAAAATCTCTCGAAGCGTTCTCGAGTTATCGTACGTGTAAAAAATCAACAATTTTCTAAGTAATAAAGTCCCATAACTCTGGAATGACCAATCGAATGGCGACACTAAACGAAAGGGAGCTTCCCTCCATCGATATACACCACCTACCCAAAAATCACGAAAATCTCTCAAAGCGTTCTTGAGTTACCGTACGACGTGTGACCGGATGGACAGATGGATGGACGGACGGACAGACGGACAGCGGTATACCATAATACGACCCGTTTTTTCAAAACGGGCATATAAAAAAACGGTATCTGTTGGATTATCATGTGGACAATCAAAAGTCCCTGACAATCCAAGATGGCTGACATGGTGGCCATATTGGACATGTCAGAATGCTGGTTATAGAAAGGAACCATCCTCTAGTCATGATTAATCAACCATAAAAAAGCAGTATCTGTTGGATCTATAGTTTTCAAAATATCATATGGACAATCAAAAGGTCCCTGAAAATCCAAGATGGCTGCCGTGGTGGCCATATTAGATATGCCAAAATGCTGGTTATCGAAAGGAACCATCCTCTAGTCATGACTGATCAACCTTAAAAATACAGTATCTGTTGGATGTATTGTTTTCAAGCTATCGCATGGACAAACAAAAGTTAACAGACAGAGTGGACAGAGATGGACAGATGGATGGACATTGATGCTGGTTATCTTAAGGAACCATTCTCTAGTCATGAGGATTATCACATGGACAATCAAAAGTCCCTGAAAATCCAAGATGGCTGCCATGGTGGCCATTCTGGATATGCCAGAATGGTGGTTATCGAAAGAAACCATCCTCTAGCCATGCTTAATCGACAATAAAAAAGCAGAATCTGTTGGACCTATAGTTTTTAAGTTATCGCGTGGACAATCAAAAGTCCATGAAAATCCAAGATGGCTGCAGTGGTGGCCATATTGGATATGCCAGAATGCTGGTTATCGAAAGGAACCATCCTCTAGTCATGACAAATCAACCAAAAAGAAACAGTATCTGTTGGATGCATTGTTTTCAACTTATCACGTGGACAAACAAAAGCTAACGGACGGACGGACATTGCCATACCATAATACGGCACGCTCATATGAGCGACCGTATAAAAACTTTCCACAGTCCATTCCACTGAGGGATCATAAGCAGAGTTTGAATGCTTTCTGAGAATATTACTGTCTGGTTTTGACCCTCACGTTTGGTAAAGAGTAGATATGGACAAAATTTACACTAAGGCTGCACAGTGCACAGGATTAGTTACGCAGTTTATAACGAAAAATGCACAGGATTATTCACATAATAATCTTATTTATAACCAGAAAGAAAAAGAGCGACTAACCCTCTGCATTACACAGATTTAGCTGGTAAGCTAACATACACTAACCATTCCATATGATTAGTTCATCAGCTGCCATATCACTCACTACATGAAAATATGCATTGACTTAGACTGTAAAAATTCACGGGGTAACTTGGTTACATAGGGTGCTGAATTCAAGGAATTAATAGAAATACTTATACTGGATTGTGAAAAAATTTTTTTAAAGGGAATTCCAAAAATGAAAACATTCTGTTTTCAATTAATAGCTTGTGTTTAGTGGCTTTACACTCTGTGCATTAGATTATTATTTTCTCAATTATTGGACAACAAATGTTTATATAAAATTATTTTTTCACAATTTATTAGAGAGCTAACAGGCACTCTACAATAAATTGTAACAAAACAATTATCCATGAGCATAGTCTTGCATACTAAGGCACCCCTTGCTGGTAGCATGGTCTCTTTAAAAAATATGCTCATGTTACAAATCCTCCTTAAAAAAAATTGTTTCAGCACTCTACCAGAAGGTTAGAAGAGGCAACATTTTGTCTCTACAGTATGCCTGCCACTGTTGGCACTTTCCACGGTTGGCAATATTTCCACAGATACAATAATATTAGATTCCAAACACTAATTTTAGGAACAAAAATTTAATTAATGAAACATTGGGTAAAAATCCGTGCTTCATTAATTAAAATTTTTCTGTTGATGATTTTTATTACCTGGTAAATGTATGCGTGGACATCAATGCGTGGATTAAAACCAGTACACAGCGACTGTACTGTATAAGTTTGTCTTACAAGTTATTGAAGAATGTCATACTCTCCAATAAACCATTTAAGAAATAACTGTATTTTTCTTTCTGGATATGTGACATAAACTGAAAATTTTCAGCACAAGCTTCATAACTCGCATAGCGAGTTATGATTAAGCTTGTGCTCAAAATCTTCAGTTTATATAAACCGAAAGAAAACAGGAGTTATTTCTTATAATTTAATCCGGCGTTAACAGAAAAATATAATAACTATATGTATTTGAATGAAAAACATGTAATTTCTGCAAAATACAACAGGTAAACACAGGAACGCATGTCAAAAAAGGTCACGTCAATCATTTTTCAATTCAACGTTTCATTGGCCCGTCTCAATCAATGCTTTGCACAATGTCATCAAGTTATTTTTGTTGATTTGGATTGTCGGCAGTCATGTTCATCAGAAATACGCAAAAATCGTGGGTTTTGCTTGTTAAACAAAGATTGAAAGTCATCATTTGTCACTCCTCTTAAACTGATAAATTCTGCAGGATCACCGATATTGAAATTCCCATAACATTCCTCAGCCATGATGAAATGAGATATTAAATTTGTGAAAATAATAGTATGAAGTCTTGTTTGTTTACGTTTTGATTTTCGATCGCAGATGATGGTTATTTAGCAAGTCAGGTACCAATATCATTAAAAACAATTTTTTTAGCTGTCCTCAAAATTATGTCCGAATATAAGACCCTTTATTTATCTCCCTCTTTGGTGTTTCTATTGAATTATTTTTTCCCCAAGAAATTATTGTTTTCTCACTCACTGGAGGTGATATGAATATCGATCGATCAGTCGGCTGTCAAGCTGACAATTAGGTTGAGTGGGCAGGACTTACTGAGCTTTCAAAACTTGATCAGGCACGCAAACATGTAGACATTCTAAATCATTACGTGATTTGATTTATACGATTTCAACAAATGTTACACAGTATTCTTTTAACCAATGACATGCAGAAGTGGGCAAATGATTAAATTATGACAAAACAAATCAATATGAACAAATTAATCTGCCAATTTAGAAAGAAATCATTGCTGATCTCAGACATGGATAGCATGCACAGCAGAAATGACCATGGATACAGGCCTGAGAAATGGTGGTTCTTTTTTGCTGGCCTCTTCATTTCAAATTTATGAAATGCAAAGTTACCAGATCGATTGTACCTATCCTGCTCAATTTTGAGGACTTCCACCTCAGGCACCAATGACTAGGTGGTATTTTAAAAGGAAAAACCAAACTTGTTTACCACAGCAAACAAGCACCTGCTTCACTTACCAGGGTTTAAAATTTATCATAGTCGTCTGCGCACTGGACTTGGTAAGGTAACTGGTCTTTGGTTGACAGCAGGCCCATGTTACACACATTACACATGTACATATTTTAAACTGATGAGAAAACTGTTAATTATAAGTTTATCGCATCAGTCATACTGAATCCATTGTGAAATGGGCTGTTTAATTCAACAGTTTTTCTTTTGAGTTGTAATTTGGATTCAGCTCTTCAAACTGTTGGAAAAAGACAGTAACCAATAGTAGTGACCAAAGTATGAAGTGAGGTATACAATTAGTTATTACAATTTTGATGTGGCAAATCATTGCATTCAAATTATAATCAATATGGTTTCTGTTTCTGCAAGTACATTGAATTCTGTGTTATTAAAATTTGTGCTTGTTCTAAAGTAATCACATTATGCCCAAATTTCAAGTGTGAAAGAAATAATGTTGTGACTTTCATTGCGTCACTTATAAGCACACAGTGTATTATGGTCAAAAGAATGAATGACAATATAAGTACAACTAACCTTTTTTCAACACAAAATGCCTTCATCACTCCATAACTAACAAGATAAACAAATTCATACCCCGAGGCAAGCTCTCAGGCCACCAGTGAAATTCTGTCAGAAATTCTACGCCGTTATGGCCTGGAACCAGTTTAACCCTCCAATATATGCCTACACGTTTAGATTCACACGTCTGCAATATTTCAGTTGGTTAGAAAAGCGAACCTATGGTTCAAACATCTTACAGTTCGCTTTTCCGACTAACTGATACATTCCGGATAATTGACTTTGACAAATTTCCTAAAGAAAATTTTTTTGTGACTCCAAGCTAGAAACGCTGCTTAATCAAGACTTGATTTGATCAACAAGTTGACATTACAATCAGAAATGAAGACTCGCCACTGCTGTAGTTTTAAGATTATGCCACATATAATTCCACACATTATATTAATATCTTGATGTTTTCAAGGGAAATTAAATAATTATGGCCCCCACAAAGTAGATTTTCCATTTCTCAGACCATTTCTTGTAAAATTGCATGTGGGTAGGCATATTTTTTATTTTTGTCATTATATCTTTGCCATCAAAAGTTCATGTTCTTGGTTTGTTTTATGTTTTAGGCCTCATAATCTACAGAATAGCATGATGGATGGTTGTGTATTTCATCCCTTGAGAACACTCCAGGGACAAATTTATCAATTTTATTAACTTGGGCAAAATATCAGAGATAAACCATTTAATTTTTTTTTTTACAATAGTATGGCAGGGATTTGAAACCACACCCAGAGAGTTTCCTTCAGCACCAACTGCGTAGCAAAATTATAATGAACCACCAACACTACGCGGCCACTAATTTTTTTAAGTTTGAATTGGTTATAAAAAGAGAACATGTGGCAGTCAGAAGGACTATGCAGGAGGGCCTGAGAAACAGATTTTTAACTTGTTTAAGCCTACTGGGATATCTATAACTGTGGTAGGAAAGAATACTTGTATATCTTTGTAAGTGAAGGAACATAACAGTACATCACTGGTTGTCTGCGAACAAATCTCCACAAAAGTGGATAAACAAACAGACCATAACAAAATCAAATTTCAAACATAATTAGACTGGTGATCTGAGAGTTTGACATTTAAGGTTCCCATTGATGGTAGTATTTCCTGTATCTAGTCTGCAACAATAGCATATGCTCACATATTTCAGTGTTGCAATCGATTCTGAAATGGGGAAAATGTTTTATGACACACCATTGGAAAGGACTCTCTCAGCTGCAGAAAGCCTTTCTAACAGATCTAGAATATCACCAATCAGCATCTTATGATCTTGAAAAACCCCTGCAGACTTGAAATAACTCACAAAGAGGTTAGTTTAGGTTACGCAGGGGTTACTTTAATTACATATAAAATTTGTGGACAATTTACAGGTTACGACAAAATACTACATTCATAATTACCGGTAAACTCCTGATCCTGCATGTTTTGCCTCTCAAACCTGACAATTGTTTGGTCATTTTGGGACTACTCAACTCAAAGGTTGCATATTGCATCCACATATGAATAGAATGACATGCCATTTACACCTACACATAATTTCCTGCAAAGTAAATAGCAATAACTAATGCATCTTAGTTGTTCCTATTTATTTTTGAAGATATTCTGTTATGACGTAAACAGCATGGTTGCCACTGTAACACAAAGAAGCATCACAAGACTTTTTTCCAATGTTACATAGCATAATCTGTTAACCCTTTACCTAACATGAAAAGCAGATGACACGAGCTCGTTCCAAAGAGGGGTCATAACCTATGTTCTTGAGACAAAAAATGAAAATATAATAATTAATTTGCAATTTTCTTGAATAGCACTGGCCGATTTTGGCTGTTATGTTGGGTAAAGGGTGAAAGGGTTACAGTGAAAGCTCTTTATCTGCAGGCCTGTTCCAAAGTATTGTGACAGAATGGGCCTCACGTTATTTCAAAATTTTTTTTTTTTAAAAGTTTTATTCAAGTTTCTACCGGAAATACCGTCAGAAACAGTTTATAAAGCTGCGCTATGACTTGCGGTAATTCGTAACAGCTGTACAAAGTCTTTGCGGTAATTCGTAAGTCACCTTGGGACAATTGTTTTCTTTTCACAGGGTGTATACCACTGTGACTGCCTCACTTTAATCATATCACACCATATTTATACTTGGTGGACTTTGTTTGTTGAAAAATAATTCCATAAGCTTGTATTTTGGCATTTTTATCTGTAACACTGCGGCGTGTTTTCGCTTGAAGGCTGTCATGTTTTGCAATGCGTACTGGGAAATTTTCAACTTGGAAATCAGTTTGTTTTGCACTTATTGGTTTCGCCGGTCGCATAAAGTTATTCCAGTTTATTTGTCCTATAAATTTCTCAGTATTGTGTTGGGGTTTGAATGGTGTTAATGCTGGGTCACACCAGCATCCTTATTAATCAAATTCGATCATTTTTTATAGCGTTGACCTTTGCTCAGTTGCCTGAGTCCCGCTGAAACACGCAGGGGTCAACTCCGGCGTGTTTTGACGGGTGTCATGTGACCCTCGGGTTTTGTAGACTATAAAAGCAGAAGTCACTCGTTCAAGCGGGGCTGAATCCCGTCAAAGTAATAGCGACAAGAAGCGTACAGAAGAAGTTCTTTGTGAGTCTCAATTTCTTGATGAAGGATTATTGCGAAGCCAAGAGGCACTCGCAAAAGTTTTTCTTTTACTTATTCGGGTTATTTTAGGGGTGGGGAATGCACCGAGCCAAGCGGCTAGTGCACTAAATAGGTTTTCTATTTATTTCTGTTAGGCAGCGCAGGGCCAAGAAGCCAGCGTTATCGGTGATTTTGCAGGTTTTACCTATTTATTTATTTTATTAGGGGGCGCAGGCCAAGAGGCCAGCGCTATCAGTAATTAATAGGTTTTCTATTTATTTATTTTCGTTAGGGAACGCAGGTCAAGAGGCCAGCCTTTTCTGTAATTTGCAGGTTTCACATATTTATTTATTTATTTTCATTAGGAAACGCAGGCCAAGAGACCATAGCTTTCAGTATTTTAATATTTTCTGACCAGTGTTTACTCATTTTATTTGAGTACACAGGGCTGAGAAGCCAATGTACAGGCCCGGTAGGACAGCATTTGCCCCTCAAATATTTCTTTCTTAATTTATTTCTGTAGGCGTACACTGAGCCAAGAGGTGTGTACAGGGTTTACAAAATTAGCATTGTCCCTAGTATTTAAATTATTTATTTACTTTGTTAAGTTCACTGGGCCAAGAAGCCAGTTCAGAAGAATTTTGGGTGTTTCTTTGGAGGGGTGGGGCACAGAGCTAAGCAGCAATGTTGCCCTAAGTTTTCTTTGGGGGGGGGGGGGGGGTATTTCTATGGGTGTACAGGGCCAAGAGGCCAGGATACAGGGCCAAGAGGCCAAATTTTCCTCAATACGAAAGTAAATTATAGAAGTACTTTAGGCTAAGAAGCCAGTGTGCTATTCATGGCTAAGAGGCCAGTTCACAGGGCCAAGAGGCCCATATACAGGACCAAGAGGCCTATACTCAGGGACATTAGGCCCTAGGTTTTCTCTCTGATGTCCAGTAATAAAACAATTTAATAAAATCAATGTGTGGCGAGGTAATTGTGTACTAGTGGAACAATCATCATAATTTACCGTAGCCTAGGGGTCAGGGGGCCATATATTCAGTCCGGATTTTATCCTTCAAACATTTTCCTGTTGTTAATTAAAGCAGTGATGGGTCTGACTAGGTGTACTCATACCCATCATAAGGGAATGTCTGGCGAATACTATGCTGGGACTGGATGTGTGACTCGGGAGTTTGGCTTAATGATGTCACCTGTTGGTGGAGTTGCCCACTATGTGACAGTGTGAGAGAGAGTAAAAGTTTTATATATGTAATAGATACTGGCGCAAAGCTAGTGCAGTTTTGGCATCTATGGAACTGATTTAAAACCATTTTTTTTTAAAGTTTTTTTTTTATTAATTGTTTAAGGTTGACACTTTGCTCTGCCATTTGTTCTCACTTTAGTTCTGTGTGCGATACAGCATCTGATGGACCTCCATTGGGGATCCATCAGGCGGTGTGTTGCACCTAGAGCTGCGGTGGTGCAGAACATGTGTTGTAGGCTCGTTTCGCTAACCTTTGTCATTTTTAAGTCGTGACTTTAAATGAGTCTTTGGGAAAATGGTATAAGGGTTGATACAGGTTTGTCTTTAAGTACCGCCTTTCTATTAAATAGGTGGTTGCTACTCTCAGAAAAATTTTGTGTATTAGTTTCTCAATTTGGTTATTCGGGGTGTTGCTCCACGAGGGGATGATCCCTACCAATGGTCCTCCTGTCGTGGCGCAATACACTGAAGTATCAGATGGTCTAGTCATTAATGTTAATCGTGGCGTTGAGTCAAGTAAATGAATTATGTTAAATTACATGTATGTAAAGTGGCATTTTAGGTATACAAGGCTGAGAGTAGCCATAAGTTAATCAGATGGGGGTTAAAATAGCAATCCTGAGTTTGCCTTGTTGATGAAAATGAGATCCTTCTTTTATGTTAAGGTCTTTGGAACTTATACCGTTTTGGGATTCGCCGTGGAAATTTTGTAGTAGCCGAATCACTGTTTGCCATGGTGTATATCAGCGAAAGGAACAGTATTTTACTGTCCTTTTCGCTGATGTGCACTCTGATTAGCAGTGATTAGAGAGGCACCTTACCCTATTAATTACTTCAGGTTTGCCTGGACCGTTTTCGTTTAAAGTTAGGTTGTGCCTTCACGTCTGGTGGGTGCATAGTGGTGTTTTGGGTGTGGCTAAACCATCGTGCACACTTTCGTAGTTCCCAATGCTCGATTCCTCATGATGGGAGTAATTCACTCCCATTGTGAGAAATCGATCATGGGACAGTCTTTTAGAGTAGTCGCTCTGTTTCGTTTCTTCGTTTTTCCCGTCTCTCAAGTGGAATATTACCTAGGGAGTCGGAGGCCTTGTGAGCAGCCTAGCTACCTGCCCACATGAGCTTTGGTGTTTTCCCATCTCACTGGTGAGAAACAGTGAGACGGAGGCCTCATGTTCATTTTAAATATACATGTGGGCTTCGGTATATTTTTCCCGCCTCATCAGTGGAGTATACAGAAACACTGGGAGTCGGAGGCCTCATGCATAGCCTTGCAAACTCTGCATGCTGGCTTTGGTGGAATTAGTAGTTAAGGACTATTCATGCACTGATAGGCGTCAGCTAAAGGATGAGGGCCGTTAATTCGCTCTTCCTTGGGTTCAAACCTATCAGTCATCATCTAATCAATTTCATCTTTTATGGAATTCATCATCCATTTCATCTATATGTCTCATTTTCCTTTCTGCTGGCGTTATGTTTCATGTCCTATGTCCTGTTTTGTGTTTTGTCTTGTGTGGTATGAATGAGAAAAAGTAAATACCTAAGCAACTATTTTGATATATCTATTTTTGTACCTACGTTGAAAGTTAAATAGAATAAATTCCATTACTTTTAAATAATTCGTTTAACTAATTTATTGTAGACTCAGTCTACTGGTGTTGCCATCCTGACAATGTTTATGCTAGTGGGGTTTAGTCGAAAGCAAGAGAAGGCCCTTATTGATCAAGTTGACACTTGGTCTCAGGATGATCATAGGTGCACATGTGGTCATGCTGAGGTTGATTGTAATTTTGATAGCTCTTTGGATCTATTTGGCAAAATATTCCCTGGCCTGATCCTTTCATATTATATTCAATCATTGCGAGAGAAATTGTTAAAAGTAAATTTATTCCTCTTTTCTTTTGCTGGAGATGAGCCTTAAACTAGCACTGTTCCTTGAATCTTTACATTTTCCCTTTTATGCCAAACACTGCTCGGTTATCTCCCTTGATAGGTTCAAGCAATTCCCCTGTTAAATTAGTGCTGTCTGCAAATATTTACTTATACCCAGCGCTGTAAATTTAGGATGTTCTGTAAATTTTTATCTTAGTTAATGGTGGGTCTGGTGGACAGTCATGGCGTGAGTAACAACTATCCATTGTTATTCATACCAAGTCTGGCCCACAGCTTTACCGTTACATTTTGGTGTCAACAAGTGGGATTCAGTTACATTTAATTGAATCCAGTGATGCGAGCACATGCCAGGTTGTGTGGTGTTTTTATGTTGATTATTGTTGTGATACTGTACTCAGGATTGTTTGTTTGTACAGGCAAGTAAAAACCAAACGATTTTACACTAAGTTTAATGATGGAAAGGAGAAGCAAAAGAGGGACTAAAAATGAAATGTCTGAGAGCTTAAATGATGTAAGTGATGAAAGGGTCCCGTCTAGCGATATCTTACTAAAGGAAGGGATCCCCACTATAATTGTATATAATGATGATAGAGAAATGACGAACACCAGAACTGGGCAGAAAAATGATGTCGCTAAATGTAGAAACCTTACTGAGCTAAGTAATCCACAGTTACCCATAATGCCTGGGGAACGAATGGCTGAGGGAGATGTTAACCCTGATCAGGTTAAAACAAAAATGGGGGATAATCAATCACTGAGTGAGGTCTCCCAAGTTATAAATGATGTAATGACGGAAGCAGTGAAAGAGATGTCTGAAAGTGTGGCAGAAAACATACAAGTAATGATGCAGGGGTGATGTCTAGCCTGTGTTCTAAAAAGGGACACACTGATCGAGTTCTTGATGACAAAGATGCAAGGACTGAGAGAAGGAATGTGAGACGGAAAGTCGAAAGGGGGTATATAATCGATGATGACTCAGACGAAGTCAGTGGGTATGAAGTACATGATGAACCATGCCTCAGTGTATGTGGTGATGCCTCTCGAGAGTTGAATGCTAGTTCACACACAAATGCAAAACTGCCGGTTTTCACTGGGAAAGAGCAGTGGAAGGTCTGGTTTAATCGTTTCAATGTGGTTGCCAACTGGAAAAGGTGGTCAGATAGCAGGGGGACTTTGTGTTCGGCCAATTATCTAAAAGGGTCATTGGTGACTATAAATTACTCACGGCAGAACTGGAAAGCAGATATAGGGTGGTTGAAACAACCAAAACCTGTGTGGCTTAATTTAGTAAGAGGGACCAGTACCCTAAAGAAGGTGTTGAGGAATATGCTGCACAACTCAAGAGCTTATATGCAAGAGCTCACCCCAAAAGAATTGGAAAAACCAGAAATGAAGACCTGTTAAGACGTTTCCTGGATGGCCTTATTGATGATAGAGCCCAATTTCATGTGGAGTTTGTGAAGGAGCCGGTTGATATTGATGAGGCTGTTGGTTTTGTGGTCAATTTTGAGGAGACCTGTCAAAAACCTTCCGCCTTGCATGAACCTTATTTTGATAGATGCCCGAAAAGGCCTATGAGGCAATTAAAGGAAGGGGATGACCTGTCAGACAGGGTTCTAGAACTCCTGAAAATAAGGATGCAAAACAGTCTGAAATGAGGGCTGGAAAACCAGCTTCAAAGGCAATGCAGAGCATAATGCCAAGACAAGGGGTAAGCAAAAAGATGAATGAAATAAAGCCTGAAGTTCTCCAAGCATTAATGGATCATATAGACAAACTAGAAAGAGAAATGCATGCAAGCCAAAATTATAGGCAGGGTGCAAGTAGAAGCATTGTTTGTTACTACTGCCAAGGCCAAGGCCATTTTTTGCGAAATTGCCCAGTAAGAAACTGGAACTATGACAGAGAAGTTAAAATTGACAAAAGACCGGCTATACAGGGAAACTCTAGCACAAACAGGGAAGAGTCTTGGAAAGATGTGCAAAACAGCTCTTTAAACTACCAAGGACTGACACGAGGGGGCAGCGGTCAGTTAACTGTACACGAGCCCCTGTAAGAAGTGAAGCAAGCCATGACCATTCGAATTACGATGACATTGACGATACTGAAATCCCGCAATATGAAGGGGTATATGTGAAGGGAGAAATTGGGGGAAAGCCACTCAGCCTTTATGGCAGGGGACTATTTCATATTAAATTGGGAGGATGTGAATTGATGAGAGAAATAGCTGTGGCCGACATCGAAGATGATGCCCTATTGGGTATTGATATACTGCAGAATGAAGCAGAGGGGCCAGCAGATTTATTATTAAGTAAAGGCTTGATTTATTTAAAAGGTACCCCGATAAAATGCATTCAAGTGGGAGTGCCAGGTAGAATTGGACGGGTACCTGCAGCCGATCATTATTACATACCTCCTTATACAGAGGCCATAATTGATGTTTTAATTGAAAGGAACGATAATGACAGAAGCATTAATGAAGCTATCATAGAACCTGCAGAAACATTCACTGAGAGATACCCACTTTTGATGGCGAGCAGTTTAACATCCATGGAAAATTGTACTCATAAGGTCAGACTTATGAACCCCACAGCGACTGAAATATCCATCAATCAGGATGTCGTAGTAGGCTTTGCAGAAGACCTGACCCAGAAACCTATTGAAGTACTATCCTGCGAGGATAGATCTGAGTCAGAAAACTCAGGCGCCATAAGAAGTATCAAAACCAGTCAGGGTTTTAGGGTGGGAAATCTACCAAAACATGAAGTTTCAACTGAAGATCACCAGGTTCAGACTAATGAAAAAGTGCCAGATCACCTTAGAACACTGTATGAAGAAGGCACTCTGAACTGTAATGAAAAAGAGGCTCAGCAAGTAAGAAAGTTGTTATCTGACTTTCAAGATGTATTCTCTAAAGATGATGATGACCTGGGACGAACTAGCCTAGTTGAACATGCTATTGTTACAGGCGATGCACCTCCCATAAAACAACTGCCTAGGAGAGTTCCCATGGCCTATGCCGAGGAGTTGAAAAAGACGATCAATAAGCTACAAGAGCAAGATGTCATACAAAAATCCACGTCCCCTTGGGCATCACCAATAGTGCTAGTTCCAAAGAAATCAGGCAAACTTAGACTTTGCGTTGATTATAGAAGGGTTAATGCTGTAACAAAAATTGATGCTTTCCCTTTACCCAGGATAAGAGATTGTTTAGACGCTGTGGCAGGGTCAAGCTTATTCTCAACATTTGATCTCACATCAGGCTATCATCAGGTACCTGTGAGAAAGGAAGACATACCAAAAACAGCTTTTGTTACCAAGTATGGACTATTTGAGTACAAAATGATGCCATTTGGTCTCTGTAACACGGCCCCTTGTTTTCAAAGAGCTATGGAGCTTGCCCTGCAAGGACTCCAGTGGCAAACATGCCTCATTTATATAGATGATTTTGTGGTATTTGGGAGAAATTTAGATGAACACCTGGCTCGAGTAAGGGAAGTACTACTGAGGTTAAAAGAAGCTGGTTTGAAGTTGAAACCAAACAAGTGTGCTCTACTGCAAAAGAAGGTGACATTCCTCGGTCATATAGTCTCTAAGGAGGGGGTCATGCCCAATCCTGAAAACATAGCCAAAATATTGCAGTGGCCTGTACCTAAGACAGTAAAAGAAATTAGACAGGTGATTGGAATGGGAAGTTATTATCGAAGATTTATAAAGGATTTTGCCAAGCTTGTAAGGCCTATGGTAGACTTGACCAAAAAAGGTGTTAAATTTACGTGGAATGAAAAGTGCCAAAGCTCTTTTGAAGAGCTCAAAAGAGCATTGATAAGTCCAGATATCATGGCATATCCAAATAATGTTGGTAAATTTATCCTAGACTGTGATGCCAGTAACGAAAGCATTGGGAGTGTGCTAAGTCAAGTGCAAGAGGGCAAAGAGCAAGTCATAGCATATGCCAGTAGAACACTGAATAAAGCCGAAAAAAATTACTGTGTCACTGACAAAGAGCTTCTGGCTCTTAGATATTTTATTGAATACTTCCGCCAATACTTATTAGGAAGAAAATTTGAGGTGAGAACAGACCATCAGGCTCTCATTTGGCTATTTACTTTGAAGGAACCAAAAGGACGAGTGGCCAGATGGATTGAGATATTGTCAGCTTATGATTTCTCTGTCACTTATAGAATGGGAACCAAACATGGCAATGCAGATGCTATGTCGCGGTGCCCCAATCCTTGGAATTGCCAATGTTCTGAGGTTGATATGATGGAAGCACTTAAGTGTGGGCCATGCTCAAAGTGCAAGAGAAGAATGGGTCAAGCACTGGTAAGAACAGAGGAAACTATGGAAACAACACAGGGTGAACATATTTCTCCCAACCCAGAGATGGCAATCTATCGCTCAGTTAAGACTCGAGCAGCAATCAAATTACAAGATAGCAATTTATCAGATGAGCCCAACAGTGGTACTAGCGACAAGCAGGTTACTGAAACCTTTTTGCAATTTGGTTCAAAGTACACTATTCCTGAAATTCAATCGATGCAGGAAAAAGATGAGGACACCCAGTCAATTCTTGCAGCAAAACTGAAGGGTGAACAGCCACCTCACTCAGAAGTAACAGCATTAAGTCCAGCTGCACGTCATTATTGGAACATCTGGGATTCACTTGAAGTGGAAGGTGGAGTACTATATAGACGTTTCTGCAAACATGATGGCTTGCAATCACGATTGCAGTTGATTGTGCCCAAAAGATTGAGAAAAGAAGTAATGTATCAAATGCACAACACCGTTCTCTCAGGACATCTTGGTGGTAAAAAGACCATTGAGAAAACTCTACAACATTTCTATTGGTTTGAACTCCGAATTGATGTTAAAAACTGGGTGATGAAGTGTAATGAGTGTGAAGCAATCAAGCCACCAGTGCAGAGAAACAAAGCCCCACTTGGAAAAATGAGTGTTGATGCCCCACTGGATCGACTTGCAACCGACATACTTGGTCCACTTCCACGCACTCCCAGGGGTCACAAGTACATTTTACTTGTTACTGACCATTTCACAAAATGGGTGGAAATATTTCCTGTCCCAGATCAATCAGCGCAGACCTGCGCTGAGAAAATTTTAAATGAAGTGATTGGAAGGTATGGGTGCCCATTGAGTTTACATTCTGACCAGGGTCGAAATTATGAAAGTGATGTTTTTAAAGAATTGTGTAATTTGATGGAGATCAGGAAGACAAGAACCAGTCCAAGAAACCCGAAGGGAAATGGCCAAGCCGAACGTTTCAATAGGACCCTTCTCAGGATGATTAAAGCGTACTTGAAAGGGGAACAGACCGATTGGGATTTGAATTTAGGTTGTTTAGCCGCCGCATATAGGGCGACTCCTCATGAAAGCACTGGGATGTCCCCAAATCTAATGATGCTTGGGAGGGAAGTAAGACTTCCTTCAGAACTTATGTTCAACTTGAAAAGATGTGAGACTGAGGAAGTGTGTAGCTCATATGGCGAATATGTTGAGCGATTGAGAGAAAGACTATATGCTGCCCATGCGGTTGCTAGAAAGTAACTTAACAAAGCTGCTAAAAGACAGAAGGAGGTGTACAATGTGAATTCTAAATTAATCAGATATGAAGTAGGAGACCTTGTGTGGTTGATGAATGAAGCATGTAAAGTAGGTGTGTGTCCTAAATTACAGCCTATGTATGTGGGGCCAGGTGTGGTATTAAAGAAGATATCTGATTTGAATTACTTGATACAGATGGGTAAATTCCTCAAAAGTAAAATAGTCAACCACAATAAACTGAAGCCCTACAGAGGAGACCACATACCCCGGTGGACAAAAACCGCTGTCAAAGTTTTTAACAGAAGATGCCAACCTTTTTTACATTAAGTGAGAACTGTTTAGATGTTAAGTGTACTACATGTTCAGTGTCTATTTGTTGAGAGATAATTTACTCGACTGAAGGTTTAAATGAAGTTTTCCTTTGCTTTTAGATGAAGAATAATTCTAATAGGGGAAGACTGTGGAGGTGTGGTCACTGTGATTTCTCAATTGAAAAAAGTAAAACGTTCAACCATTTTCTGGCTCGCCACATGAGGACAGAAGAAGCCCCTTTCAGTTGCTCATTGTGTGGGTATAAGGCACTTAGTGAGAAACTCTTCGATAAACACCAGCAAACTTTCCCCATACACAAGGATAAAATAATTAAATTTAAGGGCATGGGAGTGATTTTGGACGACACAAGTTACAAACGAAAAAATGACCATCCCTATGAGATAGTAGAAGGAAAAGATGTCGTTAGGGAATCACAAGAGGATTCACTAAAAGTTTGGAACGAGAGGAAGAAAGTCAACAAAATTGAAGAAAAAAAAAGAAGCAGTTAGAATACAGGTAGAAAAGGAAGTAGAACCATCGTTACAGTTAGAAGAAGTAGACTTTTCGGAGTTGACCACCACTGATAATGATTTCCTGAAAGAACTGGTAAAGCCTCTCGACCTAGATCAGATATGTTTTGGAGAGGAAGCTGTATGTATGGACGATAAAAGAGTTGTTGAATTGAAAGACAATGCAATGAACACTGAAAATACCAACAATAGTATAGAATCGAAAGATAATGAAATAAAGAAGTTAAAAGAGGAAGTCCATTCCCTGAGCAAACAACTAGAGACATTCCAAAATCTTTTCGAAAAGAAAATTACTTTAGTGACAGAAACTCTCATCAGGGCAACCAACGTTATGACGGAGCAGGAAAAATCTATAAAAACTCTTATTTCTACTAGTACTAAAAGTGTAAGTGAAACTTCAGAGGTTGAAAACCGTACCAGAGTTGACTGTGTAAATAAATCAAAGAAAAGAAAGAGTGTTTCATGTAGTAGTAAGGACAAAAGCCAAAAAATTAAATATGGGCCCAAAACGTCATGGAAAGACTTGTTCAGTGACAAACTTCCTATCATTCGAAAATATAGCAGTGCGACCACAAAGACAAAGAACGAAGAATAGATTTGTGTCAGAGACTAGTGGCAGGACAAACTTTATTGAATTTTATTCGTGTTTACATCTTTTCAGGTTCCAGATTATTTAAAAAAAATGTATGTGTTTCAGTGTCTTCACAGTTTTTATACTATGTTGGTAAGTGTTTTGTGGGGACACAAAAGTCTTAGGAGAGGGGTTTTTTTTTATTAAAGTTTTATTCAAGTTTCTACCGGAAATACCGTCAAGAACAGTTTATAAAGCCGCGCTATGACTTGCGGTAATTCGTAACAGCTGTACAAAGTCTTTGCGGTAATTCGTAAGTCACCTTGGGACAATTGTTTTCTTTTCACAGGGTATATACCACTGTGACTGCCTCACTTTAATCATATCACACCATATTTATACTTGGTGGACTTTGTTTGTTGAAAAATAATTCCATAAGCTTGTATTTTGGCATTTTTATCTGTAACACTGCGGCGTGTTTTCGCTTGGAGGCTGTCATGTTTCGCAATGCGTACTGGGAAATTTTCAACTTGGAAATCAGTTTGTTTTGCACTTGTTGGTTTCGCCGGTCGCATAAAGTTATTCCAGTTTATTTGTCCTATAAATTTCTCAGTATTGTGTTGGGGTTTGAATGGTGTTAATGCTGGGTCACACCAGCATCCTTATTAATCAAATTCGATCATTTTTTATAGCGTTGACCTTTGCTCAGTTGCCTGAGTCCCGCTGAAACACGCAGGAGTCAACTCCGGCGTGTTTTGACGGGTGTCATGTGACCCTCGGGTTTTGTAGACTATAAAAGCAGAAGTCACTCGTTCAAGCGGGGCTGAATCCCATCAAAGTAATAGCAACAAGAAGCGTACGGAAGAAGTTCTTTGTGAGTCTCAATTTCTTGATGAAGGATTATTGCGAAGCCAAGAGGCACTCGCAAAAGTTTTTCTTTTACTTATTCGGGTTATTTTAGGGGGGGGGACGCACCGAGCCAAGCGGCTAGTGCACTAAATAGGTTTTCTATTTATTTCTGTTAGGCAGCGCAGGGCCAAGAAGCCAGCGTTATCGGTGATTTTGCAGGTTTTACCTATTTATTTATTTTATTAGGGGGCGCAGGCCAAGAGGCCAGCGCTATCAGTAATTAATAGGTTTTCTATTTATTTATTTTCGTTAGGGAACGCAGGTCAAGAGGCCAGCCTTTTCTGTAATTTGCAGGTTTCACATATTTATTTATTTTCGTTAGGGAACGCAGGCCAAGAGGCCAGCGCTTTCAGTATTTTAATATTTTCTGACCAGTGTTTACTCATTTTATTGGAGTACACAGGGCAGAGAAGCCAGTGTACAGGCCCGGTAGGACAGCGTTTGCCCCTCAAATATTTCTTTCTTAATTTATTTCTGTAGGCGTACACAGAGCCAAGAGGTGTGTACAGGGTTTACAAAATTAGCATTGTCCCTAGTATTTAAATTATTTATTTACTTTGTTAAGTTCACTGGGCCAAGAAGCCAGTTCAGAAGAATTTTGGGTGTTTCTTTGGAGGGGGGGGGGGGGGGGCACAGAGCTAAGCAGCAATGTTGCCCTAAGTTTTCTTTGGGGGGGGGGGGGGGTATTTCTATGGGTGTACAGGGCCAAGAGGCCAGGATACAGGGCCAAGAGGCCAAATTTTCCTCAATACGAAAGTAAATTATAGAAGTACTTTAGGCTAAGAAGCCAGTGTGCTATTCATGGCTAAGAGGCCAGTTCACAGGGCCAAGAGGCCCATATACAGGACCAAGAGGCCTATACTCAGGGACATTAGGCCCTAGGTTTTCTCTCTGATGTCCAGTAATAAAACAATTTAATAAAATCAATGTGTGGTGAGGTAATTGTGTACTAGTGGAACAATCATCATAATTTACCGTAGCCTAGGGGTCAGGGGGCCATATATTCAGTCCGGATTTTATCCTTCAAACATTTTCCTGTTGTTAATTAAAGCAGTGATGGGTCTGACTAGGTGTACTCATACCCATCATAAGGGAATGTCTGGCGAATACTATGCTGGGACTGGATGTGTGACTCGGGAGTTTGGCTTAATGATGTCACCTGTTGGTGGAGTTGCCCACTATGTGACAGTGTGAGAGGGAGTAAAAGTTTTATATATGTAATAGATACTGGCGCAAAGCTAGTGCAGTTTTGGCATCTATGGAACTGATTTAAAACCATTTTTTTTTAAAGTTTTTTTTTTATTAATTGTTTGAGGTTGACACTTTGCTCTGCCATTTGTTCTCACTTTAGCTCTGTGTGCGATACAGCATCTGATGGACCTCCATTGGGGATCCATCAGGCGGTGTGTTGCACCTAGAGCTGTGGTGGTGCAGAACATGTGTTGTAGGCTCGTTTCGCTAACCTTTGTCATTTTTAAGTCGTGACTTTAAATGAGTCTTTGGGAAAATGGTATAAGGGTTGATACAGGTTTGTCTTTAAGTACCGCCTTTCTATTAAATAGGTGGTTGCTACTCTCAGAAAAATTTTGTGTATTAGTTTCTCAATTTGGTTATTCGGGGTGTTGCTCCACGAGGGGATGATCCCTACCAAGGGTCCTCCTGTCGTGGCGCAATACACTGAAGTATCAGATGGTCTAGTCATTAATGTTAATCGTGGCGTTGAGTCAAGTAAATGAATTATGTTAAATTACATGTATGTAAAGTGGCATTTTAGGTATACAAGGCTGAGAGTAGCCATAAGTTAATCAGATGGGGGTTAAAATAGCAATCCTGAGTTTGCCTTGTTGATGAAAATGAGATCCTTCTTTTATGTTAAGGTCTTTGGAACTTATACCGTTTTGGGATTCGCCGTGAAAATTTTGTAGTAGCCGAATCACTGTTTGCCATGGTGCATATCAGCGAAAGGAACTTTTACTGTCCTTTTCGCTGATGTGCACTCTGATTAGCAGTGATTAGAGAGGCACCTTACCCTATTAATTACTTCAGGTTTGCCTGGGCCGTTTTCGTTTAAAGTTAGGTTGTGCCTTCACGTCTGGTGGGTGCATAGTGGTGTTCTGGGTGTGGCTAAACCATTGTGCACACTTTCGTAGTTCCCAATGCTCGATTCCTCATGATGGGAGTAATTCACTCCCATTGTGAGAAATCGATCATGGGACAGTCTTTTAGAGCAGTCGCTCTGTTTTGTTTCTTCGTTTTTCCCGTCTCTCAAGTGGAATATTACCTAGGGAGTCGGAGGCCTTGTGAGCAGCCTAGCTACCTGCCCACATGAGCTTTGGTGTTTTCCCGTATCACTGGTGAGAAACAGTGAGACGGAGGCCTCATGTTCATTTTAAATATACATGTGGGCTTCGGTATATTTTTCCCGCCTCATCAGTGGAGTATATTTATTGGTGTTTAAGGTCACATACTTATGCACAATGGCTAATCGTGACCGTGACAGTTTTACGAGTGGAGGAAGCCGGAGTACCCGGAGAGAACCACCGAGCAACGACGAGCAGCTGTCAGCTCTCCAACATCGTAACCCTGAACTCTGCACCGCAGCACAGGCAGGGTTAGATTGGTTGAAGACATGCGCACCATCGACGTGCAGTACGCCTCAGTACACAGCGTCATCGTGCCCCCATGTAGGCAATCGGGGTGAAGTGTCTTGCCCAAGGACACAACGCGGTTGCCGCAGGTGGGATTCGAACCGAGGACCTCTCGGCTTGCAGCCTGCACCTCTACCAACTGAGCCACCGCGCCCCCAGTGGAGTATACAGAAACACTGGGAGTCGGAGGCCTCATGCATAGCCTTGCAAACTCTGCATGCTGGCTTTGGTGGAATTAGTAGTTAAGGACTATTCATGCACTGATAGGCGTCAGCTAAAACATGCGGGCCGTTAATTCGCTCTTCCTTGGGTTGAAACCTATCAGTCATCATCTAATCAATTTCATCTTTTATGGAATTCATCATCCATTTCATCTATATGTCTCATTTTCCTTTTTGGTGGCGTTATGTTTCATGTCCTATGTCCTGTTTTGTGTTTTGTCTTGTGTGGTATGAATGAGAAAAAGTAAATACCTAAGCAACTATTTTGATATATCTATTTTTGTACCTACGTTGAAAGTTAAATAGTATAAATTCCATTACTTTTAAATAATTCGTTTAACTAATTTATTGTAGACTCAGTCTACTGGTGTTGCCATCCTGACAATGTTTATGCTAGTGGGGTTTAGTCGAAAGCAAGAGAAGGCCCTTATTGATCAAGTTGACACTTGGTCTCAGGATGATCATAGGTGCACATGTGGTCATGCTGAGGTTGATTGTAATTTTGATAGCTCTTTGGATCTATTTGGCAAAATATTCCCTGGCCTGATCCTTTCATATTATATTCAATCATTGTGAGAGAAATTGTTAAAAGTAAATTTATTCCTCTTTTCTTTTGCTGGAGATGAGCCTTAAACTAGCACTGTTCCTTGAATCTTTACATTTTCCCTTTTATGCCAAACACTGCTCGGTTATCTCCCTTGATAGGTTCAAGCAATTCCCCTGTTAAATTAGTGCTGTCTGCAAATATTTACTTATACCCAGCGCTGTAAATTTAGGATGTTCTGTAAATTTTTATCTTAGTTAATGGTGGGTCTGGTGGACAGTCATGGCGTGAGTAACAACTATCCATTGTTATTCATGCAAAGTCTGGCCCACAGCTTTACCGTTACAGTATTTTGGGCCAATGAGATTAACGATAGCCCTATATCAGTCAACCCAATGCATAGTATGATAACTCTTTACCTAACATAGCTGCCAAAAGTGGCCAGAAAATTAACCAGAATAAGCCTACCACAGCCAAGAATATCTTGGAAGTTTCTCAATAAAACCATACAAATATAGATATCATTGCGGTAACTAAATACACAACTTACAATATATGATTGAATTCTAATGTGCATACATGGGCATAGATCCTGGTATATGATTCACCCTATTCTATATGACTCTGTTGGGAGGGATGTCCTGTATTGTGCTGAATACCCCCCTGCCACACACACAGACACCTACAATTTATGTTCACCTAGTCTTGACAATGAAAAGAGTATTCTTTGTGAGTCATCCAGCAAATGTATTCAATGATATGTGATCCTACTGCTATGTATTTTATATTCAGTGCCAGCAGAGAAATTATTTTTAATATTTCCTCAGCCTGGCTGTCCATATCTCTGTAGGTATGATATGTATTGTTTTATCTAGAGAACATGAAGAGATTATGCACAAAAACTCTCCTGAAGTGTGGCTTCATCCAAGACAATAAACTTACATTCTGAAAAGAAACATGACAAGTATAGAGTAGCCCACTTAACTGGTAGATTGCTGGAAGCCCATATTTGGGATTTATCCTGAAATGCAGGTACCACAACTTAAGTGCTCATATTCAAAGTGATATTATTATACCTCCCCCCCCCCCCCCCCCACAACTCATTGTGGGGGTTATACTGGAATGATCCTGTCTATCCATCCATATGTTTGTCCATTCAGACATAATTTTGTTCGGAGATTTTCTCAGATGTTTATGGACCAGAGGTGAGAATGCAAAAGATCGAGAAAAACTGAAATCCTTTGATTTTTATGGATTTGATCTCAAAAAATAAAAATATTACCACAGACAAAGGATATCCCTATGAATAAGAGGCATACATGCTAATTTATTCCCATAAATTTAAGTGAAAATGGTCTTTCAGACCATTTTCACACAAATTTATGGAAATAAATTTTCAGATTTAAAAGCTGAAAAAACTTAAATCAGTTTTTAAACTGAAAATTCACATCCCTGATGGACCAATCTGCTCAAAACTTGGAATGAATGTTCAACACCATGGGAACCTATGCACCTGCGATTATAGATCTGGTCATATTATTTTTGCCAGAATTATGCCCCTTTTTGACTTGAAATTGCAGCCATATAGGCCTGAATATTGTCTGGAGATTTTCTCAGATGTTTATGGATCGATTACTTTGAAACTTGATATGGATTTTCAACACCACGAGAATCTGTGCACCTGCAATTATAGTTCCGATCGGACCTTTTTTTGCCAGAGTTAGACCCCTTTTCATAATCATGGTGGCAAGGGAGGGGGATTGGGGGGGGGGGGGGGGGGGGTTATTCTCCCATAAATTGTAACAAGGCATAAACATGTGTACAAGATTTGATGGCCAAAAATAATTCAGCACTCTACCAGTTAATTGGATATCTCTCAATTGAATAACCCTGTTAACTGAATATAACCTCCAAACAGAAAACTATTTACCATACCTTCAGTACAAATATGACCTTTTATTTGCATATAGCTTATAGAGTAAACTCCTGTTTATCAACAATTATTATTTATTGTAACATGTAAAGAAATTGCCATGACAACCACCAAATTCCCCATATTTTAGATCTCTTTGGCTTTAGTACATCCACTATAGGTATTTAACCTATTATATCTTGTTTGGGTCTATGAACTCTGTCAAATAAGATAAAACAGAATAAATGCTCAGTTTATCTCTTGAATACAGGGAAGTGACAGAATACCTGTAAATTGATAACTCTTGTTAACTAAATACTTTTCACTGGCCAAGTGGCTATTCAATTAACAGGGCTTCAATGTACAAGCAAACTATCAGCCATCTTAACTCCAGGAGAATACAGAGGTATGTTGAATGAAATTTTGGTGTCATTCTAACAAGACGAATCCCAACAAGATGATTGGGTAAAATATTCCAACAGGAAATAAAAAGTGTATATTTACACTATTTGAGGTATTCTGGGGTGAGGTTTTTATCTTTTTGAGTAGTTGCTGAGCAGTTATTTTTTTTCTTCTTCTTCATCTCTTGATCGCCCACAATCACTGTTTAACTTGAGCAAGAGTTTATTTCCGTAGTAATTTCAATAGTTAAATCTTTAGAGGTTTTTTTTTGTCTTTTCTTTTTCATGTTTTTTTTTCAAGTTTTATCGATAAAAAGGGTACAAAAGCTTTAGCAAACAGCGTCCCATTACAATGCATGGCAAATTGTTAATGGAAATATCTTTGCCCAACAGTAACCCTGTTAGCAGTAACAATACTTTTTGTTCACTAAATGCAGTGCAAACTACCAGTCAGCTTTCTTTGTGGAGACTCACTTGTAACACTAAAGGCATATTTAAAAACAAGAGGCCCCACGGGGCCTGAAGCGCTCATCTTGTACAGAACACAATTTAAACAGAGTCCAAGAATGAGTCTACATTAAGCAAGCCATCTCCATAGGCTACACTGTCAATCCTTGAGTCCCTCAGGAGTGACAAAAATAATCTGGGCATCATGCCTTTTCTTCAGTTGATCATAAGTAAAATGTAGAGCTCCCCTATGAAGCCCCTTGATACAACCTATGTGGATTAATCTTAGTACCTCTAGAGGGTACTGAATACAAAATTTTTAATTCTTCAGCAAAATGGCCAATTCCGGCTCCCATAGAGAGCCCAAATATTAACCCAGGCTCTTGATTTGAACACAGTTAAATCTGACTTCCCTAGAGATGTTGTGTATCGAATATGAAAGCATTCTGACTGTTGGATCTGAAGAAGAAAGATTGTAAAGAAATTTCTTCGAATTGCACTAAGTTCAAATTTGGGCTACCACAGTGAGCCCAAATATTAACCTATGGATCCGATTTGAACAAACTTGAATCTGACCCCACTAGAGATGTTGTATACCAAATGTGAAAGCATTCGGACAAGTGAATCTGAAGAAGAAGATTTTTGAAGAAATTCCCTCATATTGTACTAAGTTAAATTTCATGTTCTCATATGGAGCCCAAATATTAACCAAGGCACTCGAATTGAACAACCTGGAATCTGACCCCCCTAGAGATGTTGTATACCAAATATAAAAGCATTCCGACTGGTGGATCTGAAGAAGAAGATTTTTAAAGGAATTTCCTCATATTGCACTAAGTAAAAATTTGGGCTACCATAGTGAGCCCAAATATACACCTAGGGATCTGATTTGAACAAACTTGAATCTGACCCCCATAGAGATGTTGCATACCAAATATCAAAGCATTCTGAATGATGGATCTGAAGAAGAAGATTTTTTTAAATTACCCTCCATATTGAACAAAGATAAAATTTGGGCTTCCGTAGGAAGCCCAAATATTAACCTAGGGACTTGGTTTGAACAATCTAGAATCTGACCCTCATAACAATGAAGTATACCAAATATTAAAAGATTCTGACTGGTGGTTCTGAAGAAGAAGATTTTTAAAGAATATTCCCCATATTACCCTATGTTAAAACTTCGGGCTCCTGTAGAGAGCCCAAATATGAACCAATGAGCTTTATTTCAACAAACTTTTATCTGACCCCCCTATGAATGCTGTATACCAAATATCAAAAGATTCTGATGATTGGTTCTGGAGAAAAGATTTTTTAAAATTTTTGCAAATATGCTGACTCAGCATTTTTTCGATGCCCATTACAGAACACCCTAACATAACCGATGGCAATTTTTTTTACCATTCAATTCTACTGGTCATAAGGATACTTCATACCAAATAAAAGCTCTCTGTTCCGTGGGGTTTGGGAAATATGGGCGTTTGAAAATATTTCTATTTTTAGCTCCCAGGGTTCCCATGGGGATGCGGGAAATTTTTTTTTTTGCATGGGTCAAGTACTTATGACCCAATACGACCACAAACCAAATTTGGTTCATACCGGACCATCGGTTCAGAAAATAGAAATTTTGGGCAGGGCCAAAAATCTTAACCCTCCTATTACAAAGCCAAATATTCCTTCACGAACTTCGTTTGAACAAACTTGATTCTACACCTCATATGGAAGCTTCATAGCAAATATCAAGTCATTGTACACACTGGTTCTTGAGAAGAAGATTTTAAAAATATTTTGGAGCATTTTCCCCCACTCCCTCACTATGGGGCTGGGCATGCAGAGTTGAACAAAAATTAAATGCCCCTTTAGGACCATCACTCACACAAACTTTCACTTGAATTGGCTCAGTGGCTTTGGAGGGAGGAGAAGACCAAAACATGGTGTTGACGGACGATGGACGACGGACGGAGAGCGATGAGATTAGCTCAGCTTGATTTTGTCAAGATGAGCTAAAAATTATATTGCCGACAAAGCTGAAAAAAAAATGAAAAAATTTATAGTAATTTATATGTTTTTTATACTTACCAATGGCCCAGACTTAGCTGGTGCTAACCCAAAAATATTTAGGGCCAAACACAAATTTTGCCCCCCAATCCCTAAAATTTGCATGCAAAACCGAAAATTAGAAGTCCTATCTGTCCCTCCATACATTTTACCCTCCGCGCATGCGCAGACTCCAGGAAGTCACCGAATCTGGCGCCAAATAAATCATTGTTTGTATAAAAAAAGATTATAATAATTCAGCGGGGAGGTATGAGTGCCCAGTACTGCCCACTCATGGGAGGGCCATTTCCGTCTGGGTCATTGGTAAGTATAAAAAATATATAAATTACTATAAATTTTTTCATATTTTTATACTGTAACCAATGACCCAGACTTAGCTGAATCGTAAAAAGGCGGAGGACCGAGAACTTCGGAAATAGTAGATCAACATAGATCAAATCCTTCAATCCATGATGAAGAAATTAGAATTACATGTATGTCTCTTAATACCATAATAGAAGAGACATAACCAAATATGTATCCAATTATGTACATCCTAAATCTAAGCATAAAATCATGTTAATTAGGATGTAACAAATAAACAATTTTTGAGACTAGTCTGGACTAGGCCCTAAAAATAATTAAGGCATACTGAGAATGAGAGAAAATTTCCCATAAACTTACGCCACACAATAATACTGCAGCTGATCGCCGAACATAGTACGGACAATACAGCTTCCTCAATAGTTACATACCCCATAAGGCAGAGAAGTGGACAAAATGCCCCCCCCCCTTTTTTGAACATAACTTCAAAAGAAAGAGGGGAGAGCTCTAGAATCAATAAGCAGAACCCGGAAACGATATAAATAAATATCAATCAGGCACTCAAAAAATTAATTCATGAATAATAAACGGTGCTTAATGCCACTTCATAAGCCAAGGCTATAGCGATGATTTTAGTAAATAACATTATCCGCTATAAAATATGCACTGCAGACGCCGTATACAGGTACGACGAAACCAGTGAGAAATCAATTATAACATATACATACAAAAGCGGGATAAAATGAACAATCTCTGCAGAGAAAACACGCTTCAAGATCATTCACAGGAGGCCTCTGTAACATTAAATCCGGTAAAAAACACTCTTTGGTATCTACAACTATAAACACGTGAGAATATGCGATTTGAGAACCGACAAAATAGAGACCAGAATCTAGAAATGGAGGTAGGTATGATAAACCGGCTCCAAAATCAGAAAATAAATACCGGAAACAAATGCAACAGAACTGCATATATGCGTATGATGGTGCCATCCAACACGACCCAGACGCAAAGTATGTATGTATTAAAAAGCGTGAGTGTGGGGGGGAGGGGGGGGGGGGGGAATACAATATATATGTTGAAACCTCCTCACCCACATTACTTAATCATTGCTGACACAGACAGCAATAATATAGAGACCATAAAGCTACTTCACGTCTGAATACTCCATTATGCCACTGAGAGCGGAGAATGACATGAAGAATAAAACTTCCCTTAAAGAAGAAAACCCTCTAATGGGGAAGCTTCTGGCGAATGCTCAATAGCAGACCCCATAACCTCAATGAAAACAATAGAAACAAATGAATTGAAGGATACACATATCCTATCATTCATTCCCATGAAAACGGCTGAGCGTCAATGTATGCGCTCAAAAGCCTTACACTAGCAACACAAATAATGGAAACTATTATTCCCATGTGCCAAAAACTTAACTATCCTGAAGAGATCCCACATAAGATCATATAATAGCCAAACAGCTAGAATAAGCGCAAGATATAGCCAGCACTTACTTATGCGCTGAAATCTTAAGCATTGACTGCTAATTGGAAGATAAATAACCCAAGCAGTACGAATAGCTAACTGACTTATTTAACAATAGAATGAACATAAACGTCCATTCTATTGAAAAATAATGACAACAGAAGCGTTACTTCTCTTCTGATAAACTCTGATGTGCATAGAGAGACCCTCAGACTCAGGATTGTAACGCAATATATGAACTCACGTCCGAAATAATTGAGAAAACCGTAATATATGCCCAAACTTGACCTTATGTTAAAAGATTCTCTAAAACAAATCAGGTCAAGAGGGAAAAACGTCTACCACTCCAGTTAATAACTGGAGTAGACGTGTGTAAGCGACCCATCAAAAAAACATTCCAAGCCGCTCCGCACAACTCCATCCGGCGCATAAAACTATCGCTGTTAATGCGTCAGATAACAGATAAAAGCGAGGCAAACAGCTGGTTAATTTGCTCTGTGAAACAGATGAACCAGCCAAATGAATAGTGAGATACATGAATCCTATCATAAATCCCATGAGACATTATCTAGTTCACAATACAAGTGATATAAAGAACTATACTCGCTGCAATTGCCAAACGTTCGCTTATCGACTGAAAGATAATCATAAATAACCTAATTATCCACTTCCAGTCCAAATTGGCTGTACCAAGTTCTATAAGAGCCTAGAATCACCGGCTCAGGGGAGTCTGATCAGCAACTCAGTCTGATGAGAAACCCCTATTCAAGTGGTTCTATAGACAAACCTAAAGAATTATATATAGGCGAGATACCTATACCTTCGCTATGAGCCTTATAAGCGAATTGAGTCTAGGACAAACTCTCCTACTCTTTTGTTGGCTGAATAGACACCAACTTAAAGAGTCGAGAATAGATGTTTTCTTGTAGTTTAATCCTACAATAATGAAAGGTTACCATCAAAGACTTAGGTATACCTATACCTTTGCTATGAGTCCTAATAGACGATTTAAGTCTAGGACAACCTCTCATACTCTTTCTGCTGGTGATGGTACATTTGACCCCAGCTTAAAGAGATGAGAATAGATTCTTATCATAAAAACTAAGAGTTGGAAGACTAAAGTGACCTATGGCAAATTTTCCACCTAGTCAAATGCAAAGATGAAGACACAAGGCTTCGTTGCATCAGCATAACTCTCACTTAACATAAGTTAAGACCGAGAAATAAATACTCTGTCTGGAAAGAATTTAAAAGGTACAAACGACCACAAAATTCCTTCCATATAGATGATGCATCACAGTACTTAAAATTAAAGTACATAAGACCATGAGACTAAATTCGCTCTAAGAAATTATCTTCTCAATTGCGTCCGAGCGAACAGCTAAATAATGAAGGTAAGGCTAAAACTAGGATCTTAGCCTGCTCAATCAACGCGGAGGAACTCTCAACATCTTCCCCTGTTGTTTTTAAAAGTATGTGAACCATCACAAACGAATAAAAATACAGAGGAAGATGATAAACCGAATTACGTTTTCCGCCGGAAGATAAATATGGTGTCGTATACAGAATCGAAGATCTGTGACACCCGTGTAGACTTAACCGGAAAGAGATCTTATTACCCTGCTCTTAACCGGATGAAGTCAGTGTCCAACTACGCTAGCGGTTTCTCATAATTGCTCGTAGCATTTTGAATCACTGGAACAAGATCAAGGAAATGATAAAATGTATGATATCTATATCATCCAAGAGTTGTTTCGGAAGGAAAAGTTATCCTATCTATCATATGTTCAAATCAGTTAGAATAACAGTCACCAGCATCTAAACAGGCAGGTGACTGGACCAAATAAGCACTACGCAACAGCTCAAGATTTTGAGATCGACGTTAAGTGCTTCTGCCGTAGCAGCAATACTGCGATTAGCTGTGCAACTGCGACAGCAAGTCCGTTACAGAGGCCTGAGGAGCAGCGGTCATGAATAGCCTCTTCGCCGGCTGCTCCTAGGACAGGGAGTCCAATATAGTTATTACTGCGGATGACCCGATGAATGAAGCCTCATCTCCCTGGCTACTAGATGGTGCGACTTCTTACTAAAGATGGAACTCTGACGATGAAGACTGGGAAACCTGAGTCACTTAGCCAAAGTGCGGTCGGGAGTGCTTGTTCCTCTTCTTTTCTCTTTACCAGACAATAGCTATGTACGTAAGCACAGACTGACGCAAGTTCCTATCAACAACACCCGGTTCCCGATGTTGTTGAAAGAGAGAGAGGGGCTCCCTCTTGCTCGTGCATACCTCAGAACTTGCCGTCTTCTTCCTTCCATCAACACTAGGGGAGCATGGATTCGATCTACAGTGCTCGCTACACCCTATTCTCTCTCGACCGCCACGGACATACCCGGCATCACATCACCCACATACGAGTGAGATCTGCCAGATGAGCTAGCTGTTTTAGACAAGGGACGTAAGCCTCCGTGAAACCTAGCCCTTGTCTTTTTAAAATCATTGAGCACTCTCCCACTGGCTCTAAATACAATGCATATGTGACACATCCAGAGTAACGGTCCAAGTATCCAATCTTAACTGGTACACCGGCGACAGAGAACTGACACCACTCATCGGGTTTTATAGCCCTGTGCAATATAAAGATCACTTTATCCGTATGTAGAGGAAACCATAAGACTAGCCGGCCTCAGACCTTATTGGTTTCCTCCCTCTGTCATCACTGGGTGAGCATAATTGCATATTAGTGGGGTGGATATGTAACATTTTTTACCTAAATCGTGCACTTATGGAAAGAAGCATGAAAATTTGCACCTGGGGGATTTTGGGTGTGCTGATTTCAAAAATTGCGGGAACCACCATGTCACTCCAACATTTCCCGCCAAAAATGCAAAAAACAAAATGGCCGCCATAAAACATATTTCTACTCATAAAACTTCTCTGATTGCCCTGTTACCCCGATGTTGGTGTCTAGATTTTGGATTTCGAGGTCAATAAATCCAACAGAACACATGTAAACTGTCATAACATACATTTTCATGCTGAATATTCAACCCTTTACGAAAAGCACTGAGGCGATGGATGGTAGCAGGCCCAGAAACAGGTAGACTGTTAATGGAGTATGGTGAAAAACATTCCATGAAAAAGAAGGACAAAGAGCATCACCATGAACAAATACCAAGTGTGCAGAAGACATTTCTATTTCAAGTAAAGAGTGTCATCGAGGTAATGGAGGAACTTGGTAACCCCTTTGCTGACATGAGCACAACACTTTCTAAACTTGATACCAAACTGATAATGTCCGATAAAATGGTAGATGCTGTAAGGAGAGCAGAAGACATAGGCAAAACACAATACCAGAATTTTTTTGCAGAACGTCTTATTGACAGTATCACTGCATTCAATGACACTATTCACAGAAACAATCGGCCCCTGTGCAATTCTGGTTCAGAGAGGATCCTCACGAAAACCACTTCCAAACTCTCCAACCTGTGTAATGATGTTCATCTTTTCTCACGGTTGTATATATCGTGTCAAACGAGAGACAGTGATATGGATGTCTTCTTTGCGCATGAAAATCATGCTTGGCCTCCAGCATTGGCATCAAATGGCAACATGAACCAAACAAGTAAATCTGACTTGATGCAATGCTTGGAATCATTTGTACCTCAACCAGAATCTGCTCCAAATGTTGATGTCAAAATTGTTGATGGCGCTGCTCTTGTGCACATGCTTGATCCTAAAAAGTACCATTTTTCTGTAAAAACATTCAATGACTATTCAGAGAAAGTGTTCTTGCCCTATATCCAACGCATGCTACTGGATATTAATTGTGTGGATGTTGTCTGGGATATCTACAAAGAGAACAGCCTAAAAGCACAAACTCGACAGAACCGTGGATCCGGTGATCATATTCGTGTGGACAACAACACAAACATTCCCATCAACTGAAAAAACTTCCTTCGTTCTGATTCCAACAAAGAATGTCTATTTCATCTTCTTGCCAAGGCAATACAGGAGTTTCAGCCTATTGAATTGAAACAAGTCATTTCCACATATGGCCAAAATGTGTTATCATCACCTCTAGGTGACTTTTCAGACTTGTACTGCACTCACGAAGAAGCCGACACCCGACTTCTGTTTCATGCTTCCCATTCATTCTATCATGGATTTACTAAGCTGATGATACATGCTACAGATACTGATGTTGTAGTTTTGTCAATTGCAGTGTCAAGTGTTTTACGGGGCTGTGAAATATGGGTAGCATTTGGACATGGTTCTAAACTTCGTTATATTCCCTGCCACCAAATTGCAGATGAATTGGGCAGTGATGCATCATGGGGGCTTCTATTCTTTCATGCCATATCGGGATGTGATACTGTTTCATCCTTTTATGGAATTGGAAAGAAAACAGCTTGGGCAATTTGGCACAGTATGCCTCATCTTACACCTATTTTTGCTAGCTTATCCAATGCTCCAAGCCAGATATCCTCAGACAACTTGGAACAAATTGAAAGATTTGTTGTTCTCATGTATCAGCGAACATCTTGACTTGGTCCAGTGAATGAAGCTAGAAAGCATTTGTTTACTCAAAACCGAGATATGGAAAATATTCCTCCAACATTACATGCCCTTGAACAACATGTTAAAAGAGCTACATATCAGGCCGGGCACATATGGGGACAGACACTAATAGGGGACCCTGAAATCCCATCGCCAGATTTATGGGGTTGGGAGAGACTAGGCAATCAATCAAAATGGACTCCATGTTGGACAACACTTCCAGAAGCAGCAAAAGGTTGTCAGGAACTTCTGAAATGTGCATGCAAAAAGTCATGTACAAAAAGATGGAAGTGTGTTAAAGCAAACTTAAAGTGTACACAGTTGTGCTTCTGTTCGGGGCAATATAACAGAGAATTTTGAGAACTCAACTGAACATCTGGGCTACTGACAAACACAATTTAATCATTTTATTGCCTGAACATTCAAATTAATCCAGATTTTTGTAGGAGTTATTATGCAGTGGTTTTGTTGAAATTCTGATTATGGCTGTCATGTTGGGATGATGGACTGAATATTCGTTAGTAAGATTACATGGTTATTGTGCATGTGCTCTATTTAGTTTATTGACATTACAAGAGCAGTGCTCAGGGTCTCCCACCTATTCGTCACCTGAATGCTATAATGTCCTATGTCCCATAGGGGGACACAGGACATTATACCACTCAAGAGACGTATTATCCGGATTCCAAATTTCCTTATAAAAAATCTAATTTTAACCATGACCTTTCACCTCAAAATTGAGAGGCTTCTTCGTTATCTCCCTAATAACCTGTGTAGGTTTCATCAAAATCTGTGAAGGGAAACTGAAATTATTATCTGGAAACCAAACTTCCTTTATCAAAATTTATTTTTAATAACAGTGACCTTGGCTTTTGACCTACGTACACTACAATTAAAAGGCTTCTTCCTTACCCCCAAGGTGTTCATCTATAAAAGTTTCATCAAAATCCATGAGGGGAAACTAAAGTTATTGTCGGACGTCCGGAAACCAAATGCGGAATGATGAACGGACGGAAGGACAGACGGAAACCCGAATTGTATAGTCCCCCGCTTTCGTGAAAGGTGGGGGTCTAAAAACATACATATAGACACCAAGATCGTGGTAAATGAGGCCCTATTTATGAGCAAATATGTGTTTTTTGGTGGCCATTTTGAATTTTGAACTTTTTGGCAGGAAATAGTTGAGTGGCGTGTTGGTTCCCGCATTTTTTGAAATCGGCATGCAAAGAAACCCCTTAGTGCAAATTTTTATGCTTCTTTCCGGAAGTGCACACCTCTGTCACATATCCGCCCCACTAATATCATATCGTTCGCTCCACCCTATATGATCTCTCTTTTACTAGCCCGGATCGTCTACACCCGCCGTCTTAGTTCTCAGGGACCTGAGTAACTACTTCACCGTTTAAGCTAACTAGCGACAATGGACCTGCATGGTCGTATGTGCTTTTCGAACATAGAGGAAACTATAAGACTGGCCGCCGCGGCAGTCTATGGAAGGAGCGTCCCGTGGACGTAAGTTTCAACTGACACACGTTCATACCAACAACCTCTGTCCCCAGATGTTGTTATAAGAGAGAGGGACCTCTCTCTAGCTCGCAATCACGGAAGACCTGGACGAGCATACCTCAGAACTTGTCCGGCAAGTTCCTACCAACAACTTCTGATCGCAGATGTTGTTGTAAGAGAGAGGGACCTCCCTCTTGCTCGCGATCACCAAGATCCAGACGAGCATAGTTCGGAACTTGTCTACTTCCTCCTTCCCGTGCTTCCTCCTGCCCGACGTCGCAGGGTGAGCATGTTTGTATGTTTATAGCGCTCGCTACACCCTTATTCCTCTTCTCGACTGCAACGGACATACCCGGCATCATGTCACTCACATACGAGTTAGATCTGCTGGTCGAGCTAGCTGGCGACAAGGTCATCAATCCTACTAAGGATCTAGGCCTTGTCAAATACCTCAGCACTTTTGCCGCTAGCTCGACTGATTTGCGATGACAGCACACTCCTTGGCGGTGTCACGAAGCCACATCATGTTCCTGTTCCTCTGTAAATAGAAACTAAATGAAACTGTCATGACACAGTAGCTCAACTTGTCAAGACATGTACATGTATAGTATGTGACACAGCAATGACAAACATCTAGGTAATGACCTGATAACAAAGGTACATATAAAATATTGTAACGGTCTGTACATAAATACTGGCCGTAGCCTGTAACAAATGTATAGGTAAAGTATTGTAAAGGTGGGTGACAGTCAGATGCTAAACTAGAAAAGAAATCTTTGAGTCCCAGAGTGGGTCTGACTGAACCCCAAAATATTGGTTCTCATAGCACAGTGATAACAAAGGCACCCCAAAACACACTAATTCCTGTCCCAAGGTGAAAATGAAGGTACCTAAGAAGTTTTGTGAAGATCAGTTCATAAATACGAGCTGTATAGAAGTTGTGACAAAAAACTGATTGGACCTAATTTCGGTACAAAATGGCCAGTGGCAGCCATCTTGAATTTTGGACCGCACTCAGAAACACTCGTTCTCGTCCCAAGGTGATAACAAAGGTACCCAAGAAGTTTCGTGAAGATCGGTTGATAAATACAGCCTCTAGCCCGAGCTGTATTGACATGTGTACTTACAGTGTATAAGTAGCACTAAATAAATCAAAATTCATCTAATTTTCAAATCAGAACTTTCATACAGAAGTTCTGTACAAAAGACTGATTGCACTAATTTTGGCACAAAATGGCTGCTGGTGGCCATCTTGAATTTCAGCCATACCCCAAAACACTCGTTCTCATCCCATGGTGATAACAAAGGTACCCAAGAAGTTTCGTAAAGATCGGTTCATAAATACGGCCTCTAGCCTGAGCCGTATAGAAGTTGTGTACAAAAATCTGATTAGACCTAATTTCGGTACAAAATGGCCACTGGCAGCCATCTTGAATTTTGGACCGCACTCAGAAAGACTCGTTCTCGTCCCAAGGTGATAACAGAGGTATCCAAGAAGTTTCGTGAAGATCGGTTGATAAATACAGCCTCTAGCCCGAGCCGTATTGACATGTGTACTTACTGTGTGTAAGTAGCACTGAAAAAATCAAAGTTCATCTAATTTGCATAATTTCTGCACGAGAAGAAAACCTGTATTATATGTGATGTATCCCATGGTACTAAACATTCACACAAAAAATTATTCAAATCAGTGCTTTCATAGGGAAGTTCTGTGCAAAAATCTGATTGCACCTAATTTTGTACAAAATGGCTGCCATCGGCCATCTTGAATTTTGCACCGCACCCCAAAACACCTGTTCTCGTCCCACAGTGATACCAAAGGTACCCAAGAAGTTTCATAAAGATCGGTTTATAAATATGGCCTCTAGCCCGAGCCGTATTGGAATTTGCACTTACAGTGCTGAAAGTAACACTAAATACATCAAAGTTAGTCTAATTTGCATAATTTACGTACGAGAAAAAAACCCGTATTATATGTGATGTATCCCATGGTACTAAACATTGATACAAAAATTATTCAAATCAGTGCTTTCATATGGAAGTACTGCGCAAAAATCTGATTGCACCTAAGTTTGTACAAAATGGCCGCCAGCGGCCAACTTGAATTTCGGATTGGACCCCAAAACACTCGTTCTCGTCCCACAGTCATAACAAAGGTACCCAAGAAGTTTTGTAAAGATCGGTTCATAAATACGGCCTCTAGCCTGAGCCGTACTGAATTGTTGACGGACGACTGGCCATGGCATAAGCTCAAATTTGGCTTCGCCAAAGTTGAGCTAAAAACTATAGTGACCTTTTGACGAGAGGACCACCAAGTCCCCTCGCCGCGATAGGGTCCACTCGCCTAACACAAACCATGACGCCCGTCATTCAGATTATCAAATCTGATACCTGGAGTAGAAATAGTGGTAGTACATCAAGTAAACTCATTACAACGACCGAGTAAATAAAGGAAATGTTTCCTCTATTTGCCATACTATTAGATAAAAATAATTACGTAAACTAATATATGTCATTGTACCACCACCAAATCTACATATAATATAAGATAACATTAAATATAATCAATGAAATAAATATATCCAAAAGAAAAACTCTTTCAAAAATAAAATGAAAATTTTTTGAAAAAATTTTCTGAATATAAGAACCCAAGTTCCCAAAGGGAACGATGAGCCCAAAAAAGCCTAAGTGTGGACAAAATTATAAAAAACTGTGTAAAATTAACTACCACACTATCAGAATATTTAATGTTACCTACGACTGTTGTTCCTAAATAAAATAGGAAACTACCTAAAGATGTAAACAAAACACCGGAATCAAGACCCCAGGCAACACGGCCTGAAGTCAGTAACAGAAACAAGACTATCTGATGTAAAGCAAGATCTTCCTCAGAAGAAAAAACGATACACTGGATGTAAGATGCATGACAAAAATGCCCGAACACCCTAAGGATGAGGACGTAACCCTGGGGATGTACAGAATAATTTTCTGCATAAAACGTTAAACTCCCAATAAATTTTATAAAAAATATTTATTAAAACAAGCCAAAAAGCTTGGGAGCTTAACTGGGGGGATCAAGGGAAGGCAGGGAAGGAATACTAAATAAACAGTGGATAGATCATAATCAATCAGAGATAATGTCAGGCTCATGTCCTGAAATCAGGAAACATGAACTAATTTTACTAAATAATAAAAAATTACAGCACTGAACGTATCAAACCACCGTTTCTTCCTTCCTTCATCCAGTTCTGTCCTTGGATCCACCAATTTAACCATTGATTTGTGACTGGCATCATTATTAATTGAGATTTAAAAGCACAAATATCAGTTTGTTATTATCTGACAAGGGCCAAACAAAGAATGATTTATTTGGCGTGACTTCCTGGAGTCTGCGCAGGGTAAAATGTATGGAGGGCCAGATAGAAATTTGTGTTTGGCCCTAGATATTTCGGGGTTAGCACCAGCTAAGTCTGGGTCATTCGTTACAGTATAAAAATATACATGTTCGAAAAAAGAGAATTTTATATAAATTCTGATACAGGTCCCAAAAGTTAAAATCATTTCTGGTGAAATGAAGCTTCTTTATTCCTTGTTGTAATTTCCATCTGCACTTAATTTATGCTTTATAAAATTTAGAGGATAATTCACAGTCCAGTAGAGAACCTTCCCATGGCCTATATATAGCTGATGAACTGAAAAGTTTATAAAGCATAAATAACGTATAAATGGAGGTTAAAAAACATTATTATATTATATGATACAAGTTGTAAACTCTTTTATTCTTGGTCACTTAAGTGTGATTTTATTGAGTTTTTCGAGCTGGTTGATAATGACAAAAATATCTCAAATACATGGGTTTATTCTCTTGAAAAATAAAACTCCACTTCAAAATACCCTTCTAGTATACCTTTTTGTCCCAAACCTCAAAATAAATGGGTCAGGCCTAAAAAAATAAAAAAATCTGTTTCTCAGGCCCTCCCACATGGTCCTTTTGGCTGCCGTATGCTCTCTTTTTATAACCAATTTAAACTTAAAAAAAATAAAAATTAAATGGTTTATGTCTGATATTTTACCCTAGTTAAAAAAATTGATGAATTTGTCCCTTGAGTGCAAGAAGGCTTTGCAGTGCTTTAGCATTGCAAAGTCTTCTTGCACTCAAGGGATGAAATACACCACCACCCATGCTATTCTGTAGATTATGAGGCCTAAAACTTGAACCAAGAACATGAACTTTTGATGGCAAAAAAGTAATTACTGAAATAAAAAATAAAATAAAAAACCGCTCACCCGCATGCAATTTCACAAATAATGGCCTGAGAAACAGAAGATCTACTTTGTGTGGCCTCATATAGTCATTTTAATTAAATTCAGCTTTTTGGGATTCGTCTTGTTGGGATGACCATTTTTGACATTTGTCTTGTTGGGATTTGTCCTGTTGGGACGAAATTTTCAATATGTATTCTAGTCTATGTTGTGAATATAATGTAATTCAGGCAAAAAAAATGAAAATGTATGAATCTAAGATCTGTTCAAGCCAACACCCATCCACAGCGCTTTTTCTTATAATACTTGGTGTAAATCTCACAAAATGTTGGAAACTGGATGATTTTACTGATTATTGTAAATAATGTAAAAGTGTATGTATAAGTTAAAGGGTTCATATTCTGCGGATGTTCTTCATATCATATTTGAAGTGGAATAAATTTTTGCCTTGTTGCAATTTATGGAGAGTGTCTATGCACTCTCCCTCAAATTGTAACAAGGTAAAGACATGTGAGCAAATTTTGCTGACCAAAAATAATTTAGTACTCTACCAGTTAATGAATATTTCCAAAAACTGAATATTTCTAGCTAGCAAAGATGTTATTCATTTAATTGAATTCCATGGTACGGCTCCTCCTGTCCATTGGTCATGCTTGTATTTTGTTACATTATTGAAAGCCAAATTTTCCTTTTAGTAAAATATTATACCCACCCTAAAAGATATTATTATACCTATATGCAGAGGCAGAAGTAGTACTAAAATTGCCAAGATATACACAGAATGACACATACGTGTGAATGGGCTAATCAATATGGCACTTGTGTCATCGCAGAAGGATAAAACTCGAGGCCTGTGGCCTCTCGTTTTATCCTTCCATGCTGGCACTTGTGCCATATTGATTAATCCATTCACAAGCGAGTGTTGTTCTGTATTTATTACATGTCTTCACGTGTATAAAAACAATTATTAGAAGGACACCCAGCAATTCATTTGATGACATCTATCAACAAAAAGAACACATTTTATCGCCAACAAAATTTGTGAGGGGAACCCGTGCTACAATTTCGTCCCCTGAGTTCCAATGTGTTCTATGTGCCTACAGGCACACAGAACACATTGGAACTCAGGGGACGATTTTCAGCTATCACTAGTGATTGAAATTGTAATTGCGTTGCATGATTTGTAGAAAACTGCCGTGAAATATCGCTTCTATTTAAAAATAATCCAGCAACGATTTCCGTTCCACATATGTGTGGAACAGATTTTCATTTTCCGCATGGTAGATGGGGATTACATAGAACAGGCATGTAATAAAAAATGTTTGCTGAAAGTTTGCCAATAAATAATTTTCAGAGTGAAACTGACATAACACATCAGTCTGACACATTACATTTGAGATCCATAGCCCATGTGGAGTAGGAGGAGTTGAATAAACTTGGTGGGCATTCTAAAGAAATAAAGGGTGGATAAATTGATATACTGATGTCTGAGAAATTTCAAGATGAAATTCTTCACTCCATCTTTCAAATATGTGACTTACAGCAATCTAAAAATGCAAGAAAAAAGAGACTTAATACAAAAATAGAATTAACTAAAAGCAAATCAAACATATAAAGCTAACTGTTTTCAACAAGAAGTATCACAGGCACAAAACACTGGACAGAAATAACATCTTTCATGCTGTTACAACTTTACCAGTGAAAAATATTCAAATATTAGAACTGGTTAGGCTTGGCATTCTTAACAAGAGACCCCAAGGAGCCTTAATCGCTCACCTGACAAAGTGGTTCAAAGAAGTATTCTGGATCACATTCAGTTAGTCATGGTTCATCATCAACACTACAGAGGAATGAAGTCATGAAATTATTCATAACTCCAGTGTCCATGTCAGAGAATTGGGGAGTGGGGTTGGTGGTCATAGAGGTATTATTTTTGGGGGGGATGCATAGAATCACTCTAAATCTTTCAAAATATATTTTGCAGCCAAACATTTTGTTACATCTAACTGCCCCCCCCCTCCCCACGACAAGGAAGAGAGGGGAGGACATAGGGTAAAAATATTTCCACATAAAAACACTCTATTCATCTAGGAACTTGATTTTGAAAACAATCCAAAAAATTTTTTCTAAATTTTGGTCCAAAAGTCGGAACCAGACCCAAAATTTTCAGGCTAAAATTGTTTTGTTTTTTTTCGTCACAAAATTGAACAAAACACAAAAAATTGATAAACATTTTTTTTCACATTTTGGTCCAAAATTTCTGAGTCTGAACCAGACCCAAGATTTTCAATCCAGGGACCCGATTTGAACAAACTTGAATCTGCCCCCCTAAAGATGATGTATACCAAATATGAGAGGATTCTGACTGGTGGATCTGAAGAAGATTTTTAAAGAAATTTCCTCATGTTGCACTAAGTAAAAATTCAGGCTCCCATAGGGAGCCCATATATTAACCGAGGGACTCGATTTGAACAAACTTGAATCTGGGTTCCCTAGAGATGTTATATACCAAATATGAGAGGATTCTGACTGGTGAATCTGAAGATTTTTAAAGAATATTCCACGTATTGCACAAAGTTAAAATTTGGGCTCCAATAGGGAGCCCAAATATTAACCCAGGGCTCGATTTGAACCAACTTGAATCTGGCCTCCCCTAGAAATTATGTATACCAAATATGAAAAGATTCTGACTACTGGATCTGAAGAAGAAGATTTTAAAAGAAATTTCCTCATATATTGCACTAAGTAAAAATTCAGGCTCCCCTCCCATAGGGAGCCCAAATATTAACCGAGGAACTCGATTTGAACAAACTTGAATCTGACCCCCCCCCCCCCCCCCTCCCCTTTTTGTGTACCAAATATGAAAAGATTCTGACTGGTGGATCTGAAGAAGAAGATTTTTAAAGAAATTTCCTCATATTGCACTAAGTTAAAATTCGAGCTCCCATAGGGAGCTCAAATATTAACCCAGCAACTCGATTTGAACAAACTTGAATCTGACCCACCTAGAGATGTTGTATACCAAATATGAAAAGATTCTGACCCCTAGATCTGAAGAAGATTTTTTGGTATTTTATGGGTGCTATCAGAGTTATGCCCCTTGTGGTGCCCCCTATGGGCGTGGCAACTTTATTTGAACAAACTTGAATTGACATATGATTAGAAAGATGCACACCAGATTTGGTTCAATTTGGTCCAGTAGTTTGTGAGGAGAAGTCGATAATGTAATGTTTACGCCGGACGGATGACAATGGAGAGAAAGTGATTAGTAAAGCTCCCCTTGAGCATTGCTAAAAATGCAGAGGGCTAAAAAAAACCACTCCCCTTACATGGCCTAAGGGAGCAATTGGCTCTCCTCCAGTTTACAAAAGCTAAAAAGTGGCAAAATGAAGTTTTACTGTTAATGAATTCGGTCTGGTGGGCTTTGTACATGTTATTTGGTGCTACTAACAAGGTAGTTTCTGTGAGATGGCTACACTGCCCCTCCCACACCTCTGGACCTTTACAAGGCCCAGACATGTGGGAAGGGCAGTGTGGCAGTCTTCCGGAGGCCACTAACATATCAGTGATCTGAAAAGGTGTGGGTTTTAGGAATAGGCTGTTATGGTAATCATTATTTTCTAAGGCCAGGAGGGCTAGTTTTCACCCTCCTTAATTCTTTTAAGGTGAGCAGTAGGCGAGCGAATAAATCGCTCTCCTGAAAATGCCAGGCATGACTGGTAGAGTCTATATTCATTACATGGAGGAGACCAATCAATATTTTCAACGTGCCTTGGGGCTTCACATTGAAAATCTTGATTGGTCTATCACACAAATTCACTGAACAACTAAATACTTTAAATGAATTCAGGTCGTATAACAATCCTCGACCGAAAAAGCAGTCTTTTGGGTTTAAATTGTTAATGAAGGCACATGCAACTCCTCATCCTCCTAATGCACACACAAGCAAACTTCCAACCATTCTTACACAACACAAATACGTTTGTCTGAAAAAATTATGTTGTTTTCTTCAATGTTACCAACTCCAGCTTAAATATATTTATCAAAATTTAACAAAATGTTTACCCAACTATAGAACCAAATATTTTTTTTCATTTTTGTACCAGATTGATACAATAGATCAGGCCAAAACCCCCTCTAATCCTACAAGTACACACAGCCAAAAGTACAATAATTTATGTTTTGGTTTTGCTAAAAATTGCAAATTTTGTACAAATATTTCTCAATATCAGCAGATCTTTTACAAAGGGTTAGGATGGACCTCCTGCAGCATTTTGAACAATGGCTCTTGGCACATAGTTTTTCTCACATAACTGCTCCAAAGCTGTATTGACTGAATTTGGCAAATGATCTGTCAACATGCTCGGGTCAACTAAAATCTCTTGAAATTGACTGGCATTGCTCCAAACAGCATAATATTCAGGTGTTGAGAAACAAGATCTGCAAAGAAAATAACAAAAAAAATTATGTCTTGGAAATGAAAAAACAATGATAGAAAGTTAAAAAATTTATAGTAATTTATATATTTTTTATACTTACCAATGACCCAGACATAGCTGGTGCTAACTCTTAAAATATAGGGCCAAACACAAATTTTGCCCCCCAATCCCCAAAATTTGCATCTAAAACTAAAGAAAACATGTCCTGAAAGGCCCTCCACACTTCGCCCCTACTGCGCATGCGCAGTGTCAAGGACGTACCGAGATTGGCGCCATTTATCATTCTAATAACCAGTGCCTGGTAAGCGCTATGTACTCAGCGGGGAGGCAAGAGTTCCCAACTCCTGGGAGGGCCATCCCCGTCTGGGTCATTGGTAAGTATAAAAAATATATAAATTACTATAAATTTTTTAACATTTTTATACTGTACCAATGACCCAGACATAGCTGAATAGTAAAAAGGCTGGAGGGCCAAGGACATAGAGCAAAATGGAATACGCTCAATAAAATAAAATAGAGTCATCCCCTGTAGGGAAAAGAAGTAATAGGCCTTACATGTATCTTTCTTATTTATGATAAATTAGAAAGATACAACACCTTCCAAAAATTGAGCTTCATACATCCATGTACTCTATTAATATCCAATAATCCTTATACTAATAATTTTTAAAGTAAGCCAATAATAAAGTAAGTCTAGAGAATAGAGACTCTTATACTCCTAAAAGTGTGTGAGAATTGCATAATCATGTCCGTTGACATATGCAATATTCAAAAGCTATACTTTAAAAACTAAGACTTGAATGAATTTTATAAACTTAAACTTCTCACTAAACAACCATCCCAATAACAGCTCAGAATTACTAACTCCGGAGGAGGTATCCCCTTGTTTTCATAGTAAAAACAGGTGACCCAAGGGAACACCCTCCCCCCCCCCCCCCCCTTTTTCTTGCCCTGGGTCAAATAGCCCAGAGCGAAGAGGGCAGCCGAACGGAGACACTGCCGAAACAGACAGCCTACCTAGCTATAGTAGCAACTGTTAAGTGAATGACATTCTGAGCAGTAGATAATAGACCTAACAATAGAGGCCTCCAGAAATGGACTCGATATTTCTGAGATAAAATTCATGAATGTGGATGGCTGAGCGCAATGAGCAGCCTTCAAAAATCTATAATAGCAACACTATTAATGTAAGCCCAAGAAGTAGAAGAACTCTTACTTCATGAGCCGAAATCTTAAGCACAACTGCTAAGCCAATGATATACCATAAGCAGTACGCTAGTTAATAGAATCCATTAACAATAAAATGGAGCGTAACGTCCTTCTACTAGACATCAAAGACAGAAGAAGCTTACGCCCTTGTAATAAACAGATATCTGTTTATAAATACATAAACTGTACCCGGAAAGAGTAAAGGCCTATGCCCATACGAAGACGGAAGGACCTTAAAATAATAGGTTCCGGATAATAGGAGCCTAACTCTTATGCAACAATCCAACCTAAATAGTAACGGAAGTATTGATTCCGAAACTATGAAAGTGAAAATCATCCATCGATAGTGCATGAAACTCACTGACTCTACAGTAAAAGAGAAACCAACAGAATTACTGTCTAAAAGGTCAGAATTTGAAAACTACTGTTTTCAGAGGCTCAAATGATAACTTAGCTAAATAAGAACCGAAGTTAAAATCCGTATAGGAATTTAATCTAAAGATTCTAAGTCTATTTATCAAAAAGTTACTAACTGACTTAGATAAAGAGACAAAAGACTCAATTGTAAACTATCGTAGAGTGCATAGGTATGAGGTAACATAAACCTATAACCTAAATAACAACAGGCTGCAGTAGATCTTGTGAAACAAGTATACTAAAAAATAGCAATGAGTAGTATGGAGGGATCAACAATATGAACATAATGATCCCTACACCACGACGGAAGAGCCTCCACTTTAGTCGCATAGAATAGCGAAGAAGAGGATCTCCTATAGTAAGAAATCGTGTCCAAAGCTCGTCCAGTACAGTGCTTACAATGCAAAACGGACCACACAACGGAATACATGAAGGTTGCGACCTTGCTGGTTGTGATAAAGATGACACGATTTACCCAGTGAAAAAAGATCCTCACATAGAGGAAGATTTCACGTTAAGATCCACAGTAGACAAGAGGGTAAATTACTCATGATCTCTGTGAAGATAGAGATGCTATCAACAGAAATGTATTGTGGTTGTTTATCTTAGCAATACCTGCTAAAACAACAGCGCTGGAGGATACGCGTATCCTATCATTCCGTCCTATAGATCAATAGAGCGTTAACAGTATTAGCTCAGAGATCTGGACAAGCCAACACATACGTCTGCAATTGATTAGCAAGCTGTGTCATAAATAAAACATCATTGGGCGCTCCCATAGATAGCAAATCTGATTGAATACTTGTTTGTTGAGAGTCCATTCTGACAGCAACAAGCGACCCGTAAGAGAACGGGAGTGTGATAAAACAATCACACGACCCAGAATATGACGGACCAAAACTGAACTTGGTGTACTATAACCAACAGACGGATTCTTTCCATTAAATTGAATAACGGAAACGAAAGAGTGCCTCCCTGGTTCCGGAGATACGCCACTACTGTCGAATTAAAGGACAGGAATTTGGGCATGCGTTTCTGAATAATGTTCATGCAATGACATAAAGCAAGCCTAAAAAACATTATTCCGCGGAAGTTAAACTGATAGCTAAAAGACTGCGGAACCCAAAGACCCTGGCACTTCGAATCCGTAGGGATCAGTATATATCGCAATCTGTTTGACTGGCAACCGTCATAACAGCCACACTTGGGTCCGGCAACTGCGGCGGCACTCTCTGAGTCAACCACCGAATGTTTGCCCCAGTCTGAATCTCTTGTAACACTAGATAGACAAGAGAATGTATAAATCGAGCAATTCATGGATTGCCGGAAAGTTGCCGTCGAAGAGAAGCTCCTCCGAGAACGAAGCGACTCTGAGAGAGTTCTTAACCTACTATCCACGCGTGGATGTAGCTAGGGCTGCGTCACGTCTAACCAACTCCAATCAGCCACTGAAGGGCGGAGTTATACGTGAACAAACTACTGCCCTCAAAAGAAATTACATTGAGAATAATATCCCGTAAATCTTTTCTTGAAGACGTAATGATAACGCCTCAGTAAGGCGGATTACGTATAATAAAGCATCTAAGTTAAGTCTACTATACATAATGTCGTTCCCAACATTGAAATTGGAAAAGACATAAACGGCGAAAAAGAATATATGCAGTCTTTAATCACACCGTCTAGACGCATATGAACTCTCGGTATGCCCTGCTCTGCCAAAATAAACTATTTGTAAAAAAGATAAAATGGCAGAAATGAGCCACGCGGACAAGAAACTAAACTATCATGCTTAGTAGCAGGCTTGTATATATATATAAATATATAGCGTCGAAAAATAAAACACATGTTGTAATGACAATATTGGACTGCGTCGGTAAGTCAGGGACAAAGTCCCTGTACCGATCGAAAAATCCGAGTCCAATGACGCTATAAGTCTCTTATCCAAGATCGCAGCAATAAAGTCCGAAAAATAATCACAGGAAGAAATGCCAGAAGATATGAAAGGCATCTTCCGATACTACTAAAGGGAAAACTCGAAATCTTTCGAATCCCTTTCGCCATCCTGTCGGACCCTATAAAGCGTTCGGTCGTCCGTAGCTTGATGCAACCGCGGACCGCACCGACCCAGCGCCGTCGGATAATTCCTGATTCGACCAAGAAACTGTCAATTGCTGGGATACTGCGAAACAACTGTGCTAACTCGGATAGCACGTCCGTCACTGAGGCCTGAGGAGAAGCGGTCTTACGATGCATTGCCGCAGGAAGCTCCGAGATCGTTACCCCGTGCATACTTCCAATATGCGAGCGAACGGAGTGTATAGGCCTCGTGTCCCTTGGCTACCGGATGGCGCGACCTATTCGCTGTGGAATCACTGAATGCCGAAACTGATCGGATACTCGAGGTCACGTAGCCAATGTGCGGTCGTGTGCCCTGCTGTGAGGATGAGGAAGCATTAAAGACAGTCTCTCGGACTGTCAATATAACGGAGCGTCCCGAGCAACGGACATATGCTCCGAATGTAAAATATCTGAACCACAACATGCGGTCCCCTATGTTGTTGGCTTCCTCCGATCTGTCCTCAATCTGCCGTCACTGGGTGAGTACTAAAGTAATTAAAGTGCTCGCATCACCCAAATCTCCTTCCTAGACCGCAACGGACGAACCCGGCAGCCGAACCATTCGATGAATGTACGCTACACCGGGTGAGCTAGCGAATGTCACTCCGTAAGCGATAGACATATTCCATGAGCACTTATTGCCGCTAACTCTTCATTAACTATGACGACAGAGGCACACTTTTGAAAGACATCTCCATAACTCTTCGAACAAGAAACCAGAAATGCTTGGATAGCAAGCATAAAATGATAATATATATAGCGTCGTTCAATAATTCGAAAGTTTGTGTGACATTATTGGACTATGTCGGAACTGAGGGACGATGTCCCTGAAACAAACCAAAAATTTCTAAGTCCACCGACGCTATCAGTTTCTTATCCGGCATCGCAGCATATGTTGTTCCGAAAGGGAAAGCTTGAAATCCTCCGAATCCCTTTCGGTATCCCGTCGGACCGGATGAAACTTTCGGACGTCCGTACCCGCTTCCGCGGAGCGTCCCGACCCAGCATCGTCGGATAAAATATATGCGACAGATTCAGTTGATGCTGGGATGCTGCGATAAACTGTGCTATTAAGGAAAGCACGTCCGTTCCCGAGGCCTGTGCAGTAGCGGACTTACGATGCATTGCCGCTGGAAGCTCCATGTACGTTGACTCCCGCACACTTCCTATGCGAACGTCCGGAGTCTGCAGGCCTCGAGTCCCCGGCTACCGCCCCAGCGCTGTCGGATAATTCTCGATCCGACACCGTTTCTGTCGGCTGCTGGGATGCTGCGATAAGCTGTGCTATGTGCACAAGAATGTCCGGCGTCGAGACCTGCGGAGGCGCAGTCTATCGCTGCTTCGCCGAGGGCAGCTCCGCATCAGATGGCTCCCGCATACTTTTCCTATGCGAACGTCCGGAGTCCATCGGTCTCGAATCCCTGGCTGCCGGATGGTGTGACCTGGTCGCCGAAGAATCCTTGATCGGCGAAGCTGGTAATATATCGGCGGTCACGCAGCCAAGGTGTGGTCGTGTGCGCTGACGAGAAGAGGAAGCCTTAGCAGTCTCAGCGGACTGCCTATACAACGGAGCGTCCCGAGCGACGGACGTATGTTCCGCTAGCGACACATTTGTACCACAACATCTGGGGCCAGATGTTGTTGAACGAGAGAGGGGCCTCTCTCGCTTGCCGTCCGGATGGACCGGAACGAGCTATGAACCGGACTAAAAGGCTTCCTCCGTTCTCCCTCCGATCCGCCGTCACTGGGTGTGCATTAAGTTAATTTTATAGTGCTCGCATCACCCCAAAATTCCTTCTAGACCGCAACGGACGAACCCGGCTGCCGAACCATTCGGTGAATGGACGCTACACCGGGCGAGCTAGCGGACGTCAAAGGCCGTCGAACCTACTAGGGTCCTCTTAGGCAATTGGCGTATTACATGAGCACTTTTCCGCTAGCCCTTCATTAATTGTGACGACGGAGGCACACTGTTGGAAGACATCACAGATACATCACCCTAATCTTGATCGTCTGAAATAGAAATTGATAAAGTAGAGTGACCCTGTGGGGAAAGGACCGGAGTGTCCAAATCCCCAACAACATACCGTGACATACGCTTCCCATATTGTCATCGAAATCATACGATACAGAACAGGAGTTAATGCGAGTACACTGACCACATATAGAATGATAATAAGGTCAGAGGAAGACTTCCTCTTAAAACAATTGATCAATATCCTTTCAATGTGAAAAGAAAACAAGTCCTGGTACTCGCAATAACCCCTGGCAATCAAAATACATAATAATAATATGATCCATTAATATAGAAAAAATAATTGAAATCAAAATATTTTGAAAAAATATTTTTTCAGAACAGCCCAAGTTTCTGAAAAGTAACGTTGAGCCCCAATGGATCCCAAGCCTAAGTGAGGACAAAAATTTTAAAAATATTTTAAACAATTTATTCAACACTTACGAACAATAATAATGTATCTAGTTATGATTAAAATAACATAAAGATATTATTATTTAGAAATCCCCCCCTCACACAGAGGGCTGTTGTAAATGTAAACAATGAGTGTAAAAACACTAAAATAAGACTCCAGGCACCCAGGCCCGAAATCAGTTACCAAAAATACACCATCTGATGCAAAACAGAGACTTCCAGGGAAGAAACTGCAGAACATCAGATGGTAGATGCAGAACACAACGCCTAACCACCCGTAGGTGAAGACGTAAACATGGGGAAAGAACAGAATTCATTCTGTTATTCAGCTAAAACTCCCAAGAAATTTTAGTAATAATAATTACAGAAACTATGCCAAAAGCATGGGAGAATAGCAAGGGGGAACTTAAAGGACAGGGAGAGAGGAAAACACTTGAAAAAACAGTGTAACTAAATAATCAGAATGACAACAAAATGGCTGCTGCCTTGAAAATAGGTAACTTAACATAATTTCATTAAAAAATTTTAAGTTACAGCCCTGATAATATTCTGTCACACATTCTTTTCCTCTCCTCCTTTTCTATCCTCCTTAGAATCACCATTTCACTAATATTTATGTGTCTGGCATCATTTAAACTGAGATTTAAAAGCACAAAGATCAGTCAGATGTTAACTGATGAAGGGCCAAACTTAGAATGATAAATGGCGCCAATCTCGGAACGTCCTTGACACTGCGCATGCGCAGTAGGGGCGAAGTGTGGAGGGCCTTTCAGGACATGTTTTCTTTAGTTTTAGATGCAAATTTTGGGGATTGGGGGGCAAAATTTGTGTTTGGCCCTATATTTTAAGAGTTAGCACCAGCTATGTCTGGGTCATTGGTACAGTATAAAAATATAACTCTGTACCTAACATAACAGCTGTAACCAGCCAGCTCTATTCACAAAAACACTACACATTTTTTTTGTTTTACCTTTAAAATTGTTGCCTTGAAGACATAGTCTGTGACCCTCAGTAGAATGTGCACAATGAGGTCATTCCAGTGATGCTTGGAGGCAAAAAATGATTTTTTGTAGTTATGGCCTATAAAAAAAAATTCTTGTTTCTACAGCAAATTTTACGAAATTTTGTAATGAGGGAGAAAGGGTTTTTTTTCTGTTAATCCACAAACAGTTCTTAAACCAGGAATTAGAAAATTAACTCCTTACATTATGGAGAAACCATTGTTTTCAGCAGTAAAAAGTTCTCACAATGCAGTTGCAAATTTAACCAACTATATAGGGAGGCAGTTGGGAGTACAGGGATAAGCAAGGCCTTCTCACCCGAGAACCGCAACAAGTCAGCCAAAGAGTTATTATTATTATTATTATACTGTTAGACAAAGTTCACAGAGTTCTGTCAAACAAGATATCATTGATTAAATTTTGTCCTACAAGAACAAAAATAGTATAATCAAAGAGATTTCCAGGTGAAAAAACAATTTAACACGGCAGATTTTTAGGGATGATGGAATTTCCTGAGAAACAAGAAATTTATTTTTAATAGCCTATTCGAGAATTTTTTGGAAGCAAGTGACAGCTGCTATACATGTTTGTTAAAAGGTGCAAAATTATACCAACAACATGAAAAGTAAGCAAAAAACTACATTAGTAATAAAAGCTCTGCTGTAAACTTTACAGTCAAATCTGGATAAAGCAACCATGAAAAAGATGCTGACTGAGATTCCTTAACCCTTTAAGTAAAGTAATGGTCAAAACCAGCCAGCACTATTCACAAAAATTACCATTCAATTTTTTCATTTTTTGTCTCAAAAACATAGCTTATGACCCCTCATTGGAATGAGCTCATCAAGCTTGTTCCAATGAGGGGTCATAAGCTATGTTTTCTGATGCAAAAAACAAAAAAATTAGTTATTCAAGAATTTTGATTGCAAGTGTTGTCTGCCTTTCATGTTAGGTAAAGGGTTAACTGATTATTTATTTATTGATGTTTAAGGTCACATAATTATGCACAATGGCTAATCATGACCATGACAGTTTTACGGGTGGAGGTAGCCGGTGTACCTGGGGAGAACCACCGAGCAACGACGAGCAGCTGCCAGCTCCCCAACATCGTAACTCGCCACTGCAACACAGGCAGGGTCAGATTGGTTGAAGACATGCGTACCATCGACGTGCAGTACGCCTTAGTACACGGCATCATCATGCCCCACGCGGACAATGGAGATGAAGTGTCTTGCCCAAGGACACAACGCGGTTGCCGCAGGTGGGATTCGAACCGAGGACCTCTCGGCTTGCTGCCTGCACCTCTACCTACTGAGCCACCGTGCTCCCAAAGGGTTAACTGAGTCCCCAACAAATCAACCTGTATCCAAATAGTAGGAGTACATTATTAGAGAATAGACAATGTTCTTTTAAGAAATCAAATGAATTTTTAATACTGTGAAATATATTGAGCGAAAAAAAAAAATGTTACCTAGAAAATGGCTGGACATTCGGTCTAGAATTGTTTGTGTATGGCACCTAAGAGATCATTGACATTACATACTAACTTTAACTTCAGTGCTGATAAAAGCTACAACCCTTATAATCCACAGGTCAACAAGATTGTTTAACTGCTCACACAAAAAATAGTCCAAAATATGTCTAGCACTATTCATAACTAGAGGGGGTATCAGTACCCCGTGGCTCACCAACAGGTGGCCAGTATAAAGGGGTGGCTGGAGTAAAAAAAAAGTTCAAAACCTGCACACAAAAGTCAAAAATTAAAGAAAATAAGCAGCTAAAGGGTTAAATAATATAATAATAACCCCTAAAGAACATGCTAACATAAATAGGAACCATGGCAATATGCTACAAGGTAAGTCTCCACTTTGAAGAAAAGAAAGACAAACCTCAAAACCTGCACATAAAAGTAAAAAAAAAGTATCACATTTGTTTCAATGGGTTAAAATTGAGAAAAAATACCCTGATAATGTCACAGTAACCACCATGGCAATATGCCAGTAAGGTGAAACTCTACTTGAAAAATATCCACTTGGAAGAAAAGAAAGACAAACCTCAAAACCTGCACATAAAGGTAAAAAAAGTATCACATTTGTTTCAAAGGGTTAAAATTTCGAAAAATACCCTGAAAATGTTACAGTAACCACCATGGCAATATGCCAGTGAGGTAAAACTCCACTTAAAACAAATATCAAAACCTGCACACAAAGGTCCAAAACCTGCACACAAAAGTCCAAAATTAAAGTAAATAAGCAGCTAAAGGGTTAAATAATATAATAATAGCCCCAAGAAGCATCCTAACATAAAATAGGAACCATTTTTGAGAAAAATACCCTGTCACAGTAACCACAATGGCAATATGCCAGTACGGTGAAACTCTACTTGAATAACCACCACTGCAATATGCAGTGAGGTCAACATCACTTGAAATTGTTTTTTTTTTATCACAACCTGTACATAAAAGTAAGAAGCTGTAAGCCTAAGTCCAAAAGCTGTACATAAAAGTCCAAAATTGAAGTAATTCAGCAGGAAAAGGGTTAAATAATACAAACATAGCCCTAAGATGCATGTTTACATACAACAGAAAGCATGGCCATATGCTGCAAGGTAAATCTCCACTTGGAAGAAAGGGAAAAAAAACATCAAAACCTGCACGCAAACATCAAAATAAGTCTAAAATTTGATTCAAAGGGTTAAAATTAAGACAAAATACCCTGGAAAAGAGTTAAATGTTATAGTGAACCACCATAGCAATATGCAGAAACTCTACACTTGGAAGAAAGGAAAAAAAAAAACCCATGAAAACCTGCACGCAAACGCAAAATAAGTGTAAAAATCAATTCAAAGGGTTAAAAATTTTTTAAAAATGCACTGGAAAGATATCAATGTTATAATGCAGTGAGGTCAACCTCACTTGAAATTGATTTTTTTTATCACAACCTGGACATAAAAGTAAGAAGCTGTAAGCCTAAGTCCAAAAGCTGTACATAAAAGTCCAAAATTGAAGTAAGTCAGCAGGAAAAGGGTTAAATAATACAAACATAGCCCTAAGATGCATGTTTACATACAATGGAAAGCATAGACATAAGGTAAATCTCCACTTGAAAGAAAGGAAAAAAAACCCATCAAAACCTGCACGAAAACATCAAAATAAGTCTAAAATTTGATTCAAAGTGTTAAAATTACGACAAAATACCCTGGAAAAGAGTTAAATGTTATAGTGAACCACTATAGTAATATGCTGAAACTAAAAAAAAATTTGAAAAGCCAAAACAAAACCTGTACACAAAAGTTCAAAATATTTGAGAGCGGATGCCGACGCTGACGCCGACATGAGGGCTGTGCCATAGGCTCACACAACTAATGTTGGTGAGACAAAAAAAAAAAACCATGAAAACCTGCATGCAAACGTCAAAATAAGTCTAAAAATGTATTGAAGGGGTTAAAAAATTTTTAAAAATGCACTGGAAAGATATCAATGTTATAATAACCACCACTGCAATATGCAGTGAGGTCAACCTCACTTGAAATTGTTTTTTTTTATCACAACCTGTACATAAAAGTAAGAAGCTGTAAGCCTAAGTCCAAAAGCTGTACATAAAAGTCCAAAATTGAAGTAATTCAGCAGGAAAAGGGTTAAATAATACAAACATAGCCCTAAGATTCATGTTTACATACAATAGAAAGCATGGACATATGCTGCAAGGTAAATCTCCACTTGAAAGAAAGGAAAAAAAACCCATCAAAACCTGCACGCAAACATCAAAATAAGTCTAAAATTTGATTCAATGGTTAAAATTAAGACAAAATACCCTGGAAAAGAGTTAAATGTTATAGTGAACCACTATAGCAATATGCTGAAACTAAAAAAAAATTTGAAAAGTCAAAAAATCAAAACCTGTACACAAAAGTTCAAAATATTTGAGAGCGGATGCCGACGCTGACGCCGACGCCGACATGAGGGCTATGCATAGGCTCACACAACTAACGTTGGTGAGCCAAAAATCTCCCTTTTGAATTTTCAACTTTTTCTTCTTGTTTCTCGATCAGACAATAGATTAAGGTCCATCATAGCAATGAACTTGTTGAACTAGTTTCAATGAGGGGTTATAAGCTATGATTGGAAAAATGGATGAATTACTAAAAAAAAAAAGTTGTTACATACAGCGGACCACAACTGCCATGGCAAAACTAACTTTTAAATATTAATTTTGTTATGAAACACTCACAGCACAACATATTTTAAAATATTAATTTTGTTGTGAAACACTCACAGCATAACATACTATTAAATATTAATTTTAGCATGAAATCTTCACAGCACAACATATTTTTAAATGTTAATTTTGTTGTGAAATACTCATGGCACAACATACTTTTAAATGTTAACTATGCCATGGAATACTCAAGGCACAACATATTTTTAAATATTAATTCTGCCGTGAAACACTCACAGCACAACAAAAATGTTTAAGTTGAAATATTTTGGTATTATTAAGTTGAAAAGTGTTTTTTGTATGGAGAGAGTAAGATAAGGCTAAACAAAATTAATTTTTTGATTCTCAGGCAGCGGCACATTCATTTTTTTGGCCCGCGTTCAACATATTTATTTCGGAGGCAAAATTCAAAATGTATAGAACTCTCATAGGGTGTGATTTTAGTGGTATCGTATCGGGATTTGCAATGCAGTAAGTCATAAACATTGATACAGTATTGTTATTTTCTTCGTGAAATGCGACACAATTCTATGTATGTATGTATGTACAAAATAAATATTTATTAATTGATTGAGGGCTTGATTATTTTTGTTAGTTTGAATTTGTCCATCAAAAATTGTTTTATTACAAATTATTGGAGTGCCGAAAGGCACTCTTCAATAATCTGTAATAGAACAAATTTGTATGAGAAACTGTTATTTATGTTTGATGGAATACGAAACATGAGCAAGGAAAATGTTGGTTTTTGCACTTGTACCCTCATTTTTTTTGAAAGGCCTGATTGTGGCTTCTAGCACTCAACCAGTTAAAAAAACTCTTTATTATTTTTTATTTCCATTTTAGTTCTATATTGATTTTGTGTTATATGATCATTTTTACCAAAAATAAAAAAAAACTATCAGTGAAATCAACATGGAAACTCTAGTATTTAATTTTAGGCACTCACATCTGGATTTTAGGCATCAATGACCATTCCATCAGGAATAGAAAATAAAAATAAAAACCGCCCTCCCTCATTTGTCTAAAAAAAAATTGCCTGAGAATCAATTATTTAATTTTGTTTGGCCTAATATGTTCAGAAGGACGACACCACGATCAATTCAGGGATTTCACTGCCAAAACTGACTTTTCCTGAGAAAGATGCGCCCGTGTCCCAGTGAACTTTTATCGCATTCAGTTTGTCAGTACGCGAAATGGCTGACATGACTAAAAATAGTGTGTGGGGCTTGCATTTCGAGCGGTTAGAGTCTGACAGAGATAGGGTTAGGTCAAACAAAAACAAGAGACCCCAGGGGGCCTGAGGGTGCTCACCTGACATGGTAGTTTAAATATCAAACCAGGGACTTGACTTGAATAAGCTGCATACGCCCCTCCTAAAAAAAAGCATATACCAACTAGATGAAGCGATTGTGCTCACACAATACACAGGATTTTCCTTCTATTTTCAGTTCCTGCACTTTTATGTCCCAAAATTGAGATAAACGCATAAAAAACAGATTTTTTTTATTTTTGTTCGAAAATTTTCGAAGTCCCAAACAAAATATTTTCAGACTAAAATTTTTTTTCTCTTTTTCTTAAAATTGACCAAAACGCATAAAAAAACAAAAAACTAATTTCTGGATTTTGGTCCAAAATCTCTAAGTCCCACCCGGACCCCAAATTTTCAGTGTAAAAAAAAAAAAAAATTTGTATTAAAATTGACCGAAACGCATAAAAAACCAAAAAAAACTCATTTCCGGATTTTGGTCCAAAATTTCTAAGTCTGGACCGGGACACCAAATTTTCAGCCTAAATATGAACCCAGGGACTTGGCTTGAACAAACTTGAACTTGAATCTCATCCCCCTAAGGATGCTGCATACCAAATATCAAAAGATTCTTATTGGTAGATCTGAAGAAGAATATTTTTAAAGAATATTCCTTATACTGCGCTAATTTAAACATCTGGACTCCCATAGAGAGCCCAAATATGGACCCAGGCAATTGATTTCAGTAAACATGTGAAACAATCTTCCAAAGATGTTATATGTGAAATTTGAAAGCTTTTGGAGCAGTGGTTTAGGAGAAAAATAGTCTTAGATGTTTTTTTCCATTACCCATAAGTGTTAAAAAAATGCTGACTCAGCACTTTTTCAAAGTCCCCAAAAAGTACCCCCATGATAAAACCGATAGCAATTTGTTTTGACCATTCCATTCTGTTGGTCCTAAGGAAGCTTCACACCAAAATAAGAATTCTCAGTGCCATGTAGTTTTGGAGATATGGGCGTTTTAATTTTTTTTCTATATTTAGCTCCTGCGGTTCCCATGGGGCAACAGGAAATTTTTTTTTTGCATAAATTAGCTACTTATGTCACAATAAAACATCATGTCAAATTTGGTTCAAATCAGCCACTCGGTTTGGAAAATAGAAATTTTGGGCGCGGCAAAAGTTCTTGCCCCTCCCATAACAATGGCAAATATAGCCCCTAGAACTTCTCTTGAACAAATCTGAGTCTACACTCCAAAAGGAAGCTGCACACCTAATATCAAGTCTCTGCTACTGCTGGTTCATGAGAAGAAGATTTTTTAAGATTTAGGCTCACTTTTTGGGGGTGGCCCTACCAAGGGGCGGGTCAATTTGATTTGAACAAATTTGAATTGACATGTGATAGGGAACATGCACACCAGATTTGGTTCAATTTGGCTGAGCAGTTTGTGAGAAGAAGTTGATAATGTAAAGTTAACGGCGGCTGGACGGACGACGGACGGAAAGTGATTAGTAAAGTTCTCCTTGAGCTTCGCTCAGGTGAGCTAAAAAAAAGGTTTTGGTTCTCAGGCACCGCCGTGTTGGAAAAGTTAAAAAATTTATAGTAATTTATATATTTTTTATACTTACCAATGACCCAGACATAGCTGGTGCTAACTCTTGAAAATCTAGGGTCAAACACAAATTTTGCCCCCCAATCCCCAAAATTTGCATCTAAAACCAAAGAAATCATGTCCTGAATGGCCCCCCATACTTTGCCTCTACTGCGCATGCGCAGTGTCAAGGAGGTCCCGAAATTGGCGATAATTATCATTCTTACAAGCAGTGCCTGGTCAGCGCTATGTACTCAGCGGGGAGGTATGAGTTCCCAACTCCTGGGAGGGCCATCCCCGTCTGGGTCATTGGTAAGTATAAAAAATATATAAATTACTATAAATTTTTTAACATTTTTATACTGTACCAATGACCCAGACATAGCTGAATAGTAAAAAGGCTGGAGGGCCTAGGACATAGAGGAAAATCCAATAAGCTCAACTATATAAAATAGAGTCATCCCCTCAAGGAGAAAGGCAGTATTAGGCTTTACATGTATCTTTCCTATTTATGATAAATTAGAAAGACACAACACCCTCCATTATTGAGCATCATAACATTCATGTTCTCTATTAACATCCAGTATAATCCTTATACTAATTATTTTTAAAGTAAGCCAATAAATAAAGTTAGACCAGTGAATTGAGACTCTTTATACTCTTTAAAAGTGTCCGAGGATTGTATATTAACGCCCGTTTGACACGTGACATATACAAATGCTTCACACTGAGCTACACTTTAAAAATATGACATGAATGAATTTTTAAACATTAACTTTTCACTTTAAAACCATCCCGGTAACAACTCAGAATTACTGACTCCGGAGGAGGTATCCCCTTGTTTTCACTATAAAACAGGTGACCTAAGGGAACCCCCCCCCATCTTCCCTTCCCCTTGCCCTGGGTCAAATAGCCCAGAGCGAAGAGGGCAGCAAGATGGAGTCACTGCCTGAACAGAAAGCCTGCATAACTATAGCTGCAACTGTTTAGTGAACGACATTCTGAGCAGCAGATAACGGACCTAAACAATGCAGGTCTCCAGAAATGGACTCAATATTTCTGAGATAAAAATTCGTGAATGTGGATGGCTGAGACCAATATGCAGCCTTCATTAAATCTGTAATAGCAACACTATTTGCATAAGCCCAAGATGTAGAAAGAGCCGTTACTTCATGAGCTGAAATCTTAAGCACAGACTGCTGAGTTGAAGATAGATTATCATAAGCAGTACAGATAGTTAATTGAATCCATCTAGCAATAGAATGGACCGTAATGTCCTTTCTATTAGGCATCAGAGACAGAAAGAAGCATTTATGTCCCTTTCTGATAAACTGATATCTTGTTTATAAATACATAAAGCTCTAACCGGACAGAGTAAAGGCCTATGCCCGTCTGAAGATGGAAGGGCCTTAATAACAATAGGTTCCGGATATTAATTAGGAGCCTGATTCTTAGCCAAAAATCCAACATTAGTAGTAAAGGTAATAGTGTTCCCGACACTACGATAGTGAGAATCGTCCACCTATAGTGCATGAAGCTCACTGACTCTTCAAGCAGAAGAGAAAGCTAAGAGAAATGCTGTCTTATAAGACCAGAATTTGAAATCTACTGTCTCAAGAGGCTCAAATGGTTTTCTTTTAGTTTAAGAAGAACCCAAGCTAAATTCCACTTAGGAATTAATCTAAGGGTTCTAGGTCTATTTATCGAAAAGTTTCTAACTAATTTAGATAAAGAGACATTAGATCCAATTGTAAACTATCATGGTGTGCATAGGTATCAGATAACATAGACCTATAACCTTTAATAGTAACAGGCTGCAGTTGATCTCGTCAAACAAGTATACTAGAAAGTTTGCAATGTCTGGTATGGAGGGATCAAAAATATCAACAGAATGATCCCTACACCAACGACAAAAGACCTTCCACTTAGCCGCAAAAAAAAGCGAAGAGGAGGTCCTTCTACAGTTAGAAATCGCATCCACTGCTCGTCCTGTACAATGCTTGCCGTGCAAGAAGGACCGCACAACGGCATACGTGAAGGTTGAGACCTTGCGGATTGTGATGAAGTTGACACGATTTCCCCTTCGAAAGAAGATCCTCTCGTGGAGGAAGTTTTCGCGGTAAGTCCCACAGCAGACACCAGAGTAGATTTATCCACGGTCTCTGTGGAGACAGAGATGCTACCAACAGAATTGTATTGTGATTGTTTTATCTTTAGCAATATTTGCTGAATCAACGGCGCTGGAGGATACGCATATCCTATCATTCCGTCCCACGAGATCGATAGAGCGTCTACTGCATATGCTCGGGGATCCGGACATGGTGACACATACGTCTGCAATTGATTGTTGAGTTGTGTCGCAAATAAGTCTATCATTGGCCGCTCCCATTGGTAGCAAATCTGATTGAATACCTGTTTGTTGAGAGTCCATTCTGACGACAACAAGCGACCCTTCCGTGAAAGGGAGTCTGCTAATACATTCAGACGACCCGGAATATGACGGACCGAAAGCAGAACTTGGTGTTCTAGAACAAACAGAAGGATTCTTTCCGTTAAATTGAATAACGGAACGGAATGAGTGCTTCCCTGGTTCCGGATATATGCAACTACTGTCGTATTGTCGGACAGGATTTGGACATGCGCTTTCTGAATAATGTTCATCTAATGACGTAGTGCAAGCCAAATTGACATCATTTCTTGGATGTTTATGTGCTTGCCTAGAAACTGCGGAACCCAAAGACCCTGGCACTTCGAATCCGTTGGGATCAATATTGTCTGAGTCATTGGTACAGTATAAAAATATACCCCAGCATGGAATTTTTTTATGGAGGGTCGAGATTTTCCCAAAAGTAAACAATGCACCTCCGATCTCAGACGTTCATTGCAGTATAACAAAAATAGGTAAAACGAATAGCAAAAAACCTCCCGACTTGCTATAACACGCCAGGTACGATTACGTTAATATGTCGATGCACAACTGAACTTGATCTGTACTGGTATTTATATAAAGGTTCAAACAACTCAGACTTGGCATAAACAATCAATGCAATTGATCAGTGGCGGCCGAGCAGTGATGAGCCCCCCACCCCTTGGACTTGCTAGGGTTAGGGGCCCCAGACATACCGGGCCGACTTCCGATTGGAGAAAACTTTGAATTTTATATTTAAAAGAAGCCATTTCCTTGCATCTAGAGACGGAATTGGCGGTTCATTCACATCCACACAAAATGGGGGGCCCGGTTGGCTTCATGTAGCTTCCCACATTTGCCCCCCCCACCCAGACCGGGGTCCCCTGGACTTGTCCATTGTACTCCTAATGGGGTGAGCTGCCACTGCAATTGACATGCATTAAATAGTTGCCTTATGCATTGAAACATCTATTAAATGGTCTATCAATAATGTTACAATCACATTATTTTACCACAAATGCGAATCCAGTCATCAGCGCACTTGGTATGTGCCTTCCCCCAACCCCCTCCCCCACACACCCCTATTTTCTCCCAGAGACGGGTTGTGCATTGTGGATATCTGCTTCGGGTGCGAGGTAATCGCATCTTTTGGGATTAAATTTCAAAATTTGGTTGACAATACACTCCAGCAAACTTGGGCCTAGGTGCAGCACCCCCACCCCGGCCCTCACAGCTTTCAGTAAAGTCCTTCATCCGCCACTGAACCAACTGTTTTGAAGCGGCATTGGGACATATAAACAGCTTACCAGAAGCATATTAAAAAGTGTACTTTTGTACTGTTGAAAGGTAACTAATGTAAGGGAGGTAATCAAATTAGCTATAGAAGAACTCTTTTTTTTTCATGCAGTGGAAATTACTGATAGCGCTTACACCTAATGTGAACCCCACCCCCCCACCCCCATCCCCATATGTCTCACCAAATTTAATCTGCTTCGTTCCATGGCTGATTTTAAATAATTTTTAGTGATCTCAGACTTTGATATCATGAACTTTTTTTCAAAGTCTTTATAAAGATCACACTGGCCACCATTTTAGTGTCGTTAAGCTGACAAGTCACACGAACAGAACAAACCTTTTCACCTTAAGCGAAGTTTAAGACGCCAGTATTGCAGTCTCTCTGGTGGATTGCTGGTTTGGGGTTCCAGCCTTAAAACTTCCCCCGCGCAGTCACTTAACTGTGACTTAGTTTATTCTTTTTCAAACAGAAATATATCTTGTTTGTCTTAAAATAAAATTCCAAAGGTCCATTGTAAGTATTGTGAGGCTGGCGTAACAACCTGTTTGGCCCAAAAAGGGGAGCATTGAGTGAGTAGGATCTGCTGTTTTGTTTCTTTATACTTTTTATGCAAAAACCCACACATCAGTTTGAATAAATTCACGAACGAGACATAGTTCACCTTTATTTCTTTTTGCAGTGCAAACACCGAAACCGAATCCGCAGTTCTACCCCCCCCCCCCCCCCCCACCCCCCCACCCCCAAAAAACACCGAAGCCGACACCGACTGTAAAGTTCACCACCGACCCAGCTCTACCTTCTAGCATGGTAATGTGCTAAATGTAGTTTTGCATTGTGCAAAATTGCAGATGGTTGACTTGAAAGGTGCGAGTGTAGTGTATGATACAAGTTTGGGATGGATGGATGGACTGTCGGATTGATGGACATAAGGAATACTATATACCCCTGTCAAGCAGGCGTGGGTGTAAAAAGTATGTTGTGCCATGAGTGTTTCATGACAAAATTAATATTTAAATGTTAATTTTTCTGTGGCAGTTCTGGGCCACTATAGATACAGGCATCTGCAGCTTGTTAAAAGGATGATTTGTTCCAGTAATATTGTAGTTGAAGAAATGAGAAACTAATCATCAATCCCAAATTCTCTAACATCATGCATATATCCTGTCAATTTTAAAGTCTTGCGAGGAATTGAATAGGGCCCTGAGAATCTCAAATTTCGGGGGTTGAATCAAATCCCAAATTGAATCAGGCAATGTATTTTTATTTGAATCTCAAATCAAATCTCATGGCTTTTGAAACTGTAAGTATTGGACAAGCCTGAATATAAGCAACCTGTCATTTGCAAAATGGGGTCCCCAGAGGGTGAGTTTGCTGATACTATCCCACACAGTGGGCCAATTTATCCTCTAGGAACATCTTTCTGTTTTGGCTTGAGACCTTGATTCAGACTCAGGGAAGCATCATCGATTTCACCCTCTGGGGACCTCATTTTGCAGATGACAGTCTGCTTATTTTCAGGCTTGGTATTGGGCCTTCTTATGACCATAAAAATTCCTAGTCTCCACTCAAGTATTTTATTCTATTTATTTATTGGGGTTCAATGACACTTTCGACAGCCAGGGTCACCTCGTGTCGGACAGTTTTATGGGTGGAGGGAGCCAGAGTGCCCGGAGAGAAACCTTGAGCAATGTCGAGTAACTGTCAGACTTCCCAACATACTAACTCCGCACAAGCAGGGTTAGCGTATTATGCCGTAGTACACAGCATCACCGGGCCGTACATGGGCAATTGGGATGAAGTGCCATGCCCAAGTATTTTATTCAACGGCCACTAGTTTGTTTGAGCAAGTCATTACAAAAAAGTGGAATATTCCTGGATGGAAACCCAAGTAGTTTCAGAAGTGGTACCTCATTGAACTCTTCTTCTATTCTTCTATCATCAGGTCTCCTTGTACATGAGACCTGATGGTAGCAGAAGAGTTCAAGAAGAGACACTTGGTAAGATTTTCACAGCATCTGGACGATTTGAAAATTTCTGAATCAGCACAACTCTACTTGAATTGAATCATCCGGAAGATTCTTAATCAATCAAATCAAATTTCGAAGCTTCACATGGCCCTAGGTTAAAATGATAGTTGTCACTTTGGGAGTGTCATCATGTAAAATATGAAACACATAAACAGGAATTTGTCTGGGTGAGAGTCAAAAACTGGAATACTGTGGAACTCTGTTAATTGAATAACCACTTTGTCAGAGAAAAATGCTCAATGACAGGAATATACAATTAACAGGAATTGGGTCATTCTTCCAACTTCTACTTGAGCTCTGTTAAACAAGATATAATAGATTAAATGTCTTTATTGGATGCAATGAGGCCAAAAAATATCTATAAATGTGTGGAATTCAGTGGATTTTTTATTCCATTATTTATTTATTTATTGGGGTTAGCATCACCAATTTCACCCTCTGGGGACCTCATTTTGCAGATGACAGTCTGCTTATTTTCAGGCCTGGTATTGGACCTTCTTATGACCATAAAAATTCCTAGTCTCCACTCAAGTATTTTATTCTATTTATGTAATGGGGTTCAATGACACTTTCAACAGCCAAGGTCACTTCGTGTCCGACAGTTTTATGGGTGGAGGAGCCAGAGTACCCGGAGAGAACCAACAAACAATGGGGAGCAACTGCCATACTCCCCAATGTACTAACTCCACACAAGCAGGGTTGACATTGGTTGAAGCAAGTGCACCATCGACATGCAGTATGCCTTAGTACACAATGCCACCCTGCCCCCCACAATTGAGATTGAGTGTCTTTCCCAAGGACACAATGCGGATGCCGCAAATGGGATTTGAACCAAGGACCTCTCGGCTTGCAGCCTGCATCTCTACCTACTTAGCCACTGTACTCCCTTTTATTCCATTAACAGGAGTTTACTCTCTAACCAATATGCAATTAATAAGTACTGAAGGTATAGTAAATGGTTTGGTGTTTGTATGTTATATACATTTAACAGGGTTATTCAATTAAAAGATACTCAATTAAGTGGGCTAAGTAAAGCAGACAAACTTTCGTGATGGTACTTCACAGAATTGAGAAAATATCCAAACAATAAACTCATGCACACTTCAACCAATTATTTTCAGAAAGTTTCACAAAAATCTGTTGAAAAGTATTGTAGTTAAGTAAACTTACTCTTCAAATGGAAAACGTATAAGAGTTTTAACTCTGAATAATTTACCAGATAGACAAATCTGTACAAACATTCATATGTAAACTTCCTACTATCAGCTGGCTCCAAGTTTCAGAAAAATCCCTTGAAATTGTAGCAAGACTCAATCCTTAAGAGCCTGGACAAGTGTCCTGTATTTCCAGCAGACCACAGCCTCTACATATTCAGTAACTTAGCAGTGATTTCTAGTCAAGTCTTGGCTGCCTTAACAGGCAACCAAGACTTGACTAGGAACTACTGCCTACCTAATTTGTCGGTTGTCATCAGGACCTCCACATGATGTCATGTTAAGGGCACCTGTTCTGAAGTCGTAAAAAGGCCCTTAAGTTTCATGAAAATTCATTGGAAATGTAGCAAGACTTAACAGGACACATGTTTGTGAAGAAAGTCCATCACTAAGTCAGGATAAAACTATAAAAAAAAAATCTGGAGCATGTATATATGAAAATATCATATCTAACCAGGTATTGAAAGAATCTGTTGCAAAGTGTTGGGACCAATTTTAGTGATGGCCAACAGATAGATGGTTGGACAAATGAAAGGACAAACATGATGTCTATACTCTCCCTAACTTCATCAGTGGAAGATAAAAAGTCTACATTACCTGGAAGGATTAGACTCTAAAATATGAAGGATCTGTCCAGGTGGATAGAGAGGAGAATGTGTGAGTCTTAACTGCTCTGTTTTATGAATGGCTGCTAAAAGAGTGCTCTGAAATTAAATCATACGATAAACTTGAATATGATTTCCTGTATTTTAATCAGCTGGGGAAAACATTCATGATATTTCATAATTTTTCAGCTCCACAAATTCCCAAACACCTCAAGTACAGCAGAACCCAACTAACTGAATATAGGCCCTTTACCAGTAATCAGTTAACAGGATTATTCAATTTACAGGAATTTGGTTATTAACATATATCACACGAAACGTCATTAATTTCGACGTAACAACCCATGTCTTATTTCCTGATTATCAACTAGTGTCTAATCAGCGCTTGGTCCCACAGCAGCAGCATTGTATTCTTGACATGACGTTCGTGAACATGACGTCAATTACGACAACAGGTGCAAGTTAAGAGCATTCATGATGTCATGGTGTGAAGTGTCTGAGCCAACGAACTGATTGTCAGTTGTTATCGGAGAATTTAGCGACAATTAATAAAGTAAAAAAACATTCGAAATTCATGTGATATACAGAATCTTTAATTCGTGATGTTTGGATATAAGATGTTTTGAAACGAGTTTGATGAATTCGATTCACAACTCGCCTAAAGGCTCGTTGTGAATCAAATTCATCAAACTCGTTTCAAAAAATCTTATATCCAAACATCACTCGTTTGAGATCCTCTATGTATTCAAGTGATAAACTAAACATCACATTCATTCTATTATATCTTATTACGCATTCCAACACAAGATGACCCTGGCTGTTGAAAGCACCGTTAAACCCCAATAAATAAAAAATTAAAAATCTCAGTCCTAAAAAAGTTAATGATCTGTTTCTCATGTCCTCCCACATGTTTTACGCTGCCGCATGTTCTCTTTTTATAACCAATGCAAACGTACAAAAAAATAATAATTAAATGGTTTATGGCTTATATTTTACCCAAGTTAAGTAATAAATTCGATAAATTTGTTCCGAGAGTCTTTGCAAAGCGTTTCTGCATTCAAAGGATAAAATACACCACCATCCATGCTATTCTGTAAATTATGAGGCCTAAAACATAAAACAAACCAAGAACATGAACTTTTGAAGGCAAAGAAATAATTATCCCAAAAAATAAAAAAAATGCCCGCCCACATACAATTTTACAAAAAATGATGCTATTCTGTACTGTGGGCTAGAATCCCACAATTTATCCCCTGGGTGCCTCTTTCTGTTTAGACCTGAGACCGTGATTCAGATTGAGGCTCAGAGAAGGGTAAATTTAGTAATGCTGCCCTAGGTATCATCTCCAAATTCCCTCTCAGGGAATCTCATTCTGCAGATGACAGTCTGCTTATTTCCAGGCTTGAACGCAACCAATCATGCCTGGGAGCAGTAGCAGTGGAACGTTTTTGAAAGTGGTGGGAGCGGAGGGGACATAAAATAGGGCACTATACAGAACTTTGCAAGCACACACATATGCATTGTGATTTGTGAGTGGTTTAATAGATCATTTGACAAATAACTTTAGTCCAACCAGTAATATACTGACCCACTATATTCTCTCATTAAAACAAAAGGAATAAGTCTTGGATGAAAATTTTTTGATTCCTGCGGAATGGCAAGTGCTAGTTCATGTATTGTCTGCGGTGTGTACATGTGAACGGGATATTACCGTTTGTCTGAGGAGGCATTTTTCTTTACTGAAGACAGGGGCACTGTTTCTTTAAAAGTGGGGTGGGGCATACCCTCATCCCCAAAGTTTCTGCAACCTCTTCCTGGGGCAACTAACAAATGAAAACAAAATTTAATTCAAGTGATATATCTTTGTCTTACAAAATCTGTTGATTTATTTCTTTTGAGGAAAATTATAGGCAAATGAAATTATTATTCACCCAATTTGTACACGCCTGACAAAGGTTCCAACATCAGCATGGGGTAAAGAAAACAAAATATCAATCTGTCTTGTATACGCAAAATGTTTTTTCACCACAACTGAAGTATGGGGTGATATATACAGATTACTACAACAGTCAGTTGATCTGGATTGTTGTATTCCGTATCGGCCAGATCAAACAAGATGCCACAGCATCGAGTTTGATCTGGCTGATCTCATTTTGTCAATGAGATGGAATACAACACAGATCAATTGACTGTTTTAGTAATTTGTGTTTATTATATGACAATTAGTATTTTAAATTGATCACAATACCTGAAAAATCAAATATAACAAGAATTATATTAGCCAAAAAACCATTAACAATTTATGGAATTGGGAATGGAGGCAAGACTTCAACTTCAATCAGAATCGCTTTCGATAACACAGATTCTCCTACGTTTTGTTGGATTCGCATCTTAAAAGTAGATGTTAATTGTTATTTTGCAATTATTCAGCACGGCATTTTCAAATAGACCTTGACTGGAATGTTTCTCAATGGAGTTTAATGAGGAGACACTCATGTTTATGTTCTGTGCTTGCAAAGGCATCGCCTCGAAATTCTGATGCTATTATTCATCTCAGCTTCGATTTCATTATCAAGCTTAAATTCACCTAGTATATTAAATTCACCAAGAAATAATTCTTCTAGGTCAGAGTTATATAAATCATCCATATTTGTTTTTTAAATAGATCTGTTATTCTTTTATTTCAATGTTTTTGACAAGACACAATCTATATTTGTAACTTGGCAATGGGCAGACGCAATATCAACAAAAAAACGAGTACGTTCAATTCGCTATAATATTGTAACCGATTTCTCTCATTTCTCTTTCAATTGCATGTCGTGAAATGAGCAAACTGCGTAATTGTTTTTATTGAGTTCTGTAACTGGTCATCGAAAAGCAGTGTTTTCTCATACGGTATTAATAAATGACTCAAGATCGAATACACACATTACGGCATTCCCTGATGTATTTGTGGAATTTATCGATTTATTTATAGGTCACTGGTAGAAATAGTCCGTTCGCGGTGCCTCGTTTGAGACAGGCATGATAACAATCTGGAAAACTTGACACTCTTGTTTTCTGAAGAGCTGGATTTGATGGGCAAACTACAGTGGTATTGAGGGGCTATTTGTGATAGTCAGATAACAAACTCTTATTATAATATACTTTATAAATAACCACATTTTTATTGGCTGGATCTTATAAACCTGAATGGTAGTCAAAAATCCATGTACACCTGTTTCCCAGTGAATATCAACTTTCTAAATATAGCTTTTGGAAATCCCCTCTCGTTCTATTTCAATCAACATAATCTCTATAACATTGTCTATTTTTATGTTATTCTGCATTATTTTATTGTTAAATAAAAGTATTTCTGGTTGATATAACTGAACTTTTAATCTCTATAACATTGTCTATTTTTATGTTATTCTGTATTATTTTATTATTAAATAAAAGTATTTCTGGTTGAAATAACTGAACTTTTAATTGACAAATAAAAGATTGTTTTTTTGAGGATGGTGTATATAATAAAACAGTTATGGACGTTTGTGGTGGTAAATATGTGGTGTGGTATGAACCTAAAAAACTTATATTGACCGAGGCTAACACCGTGGTCAATATAAGTTTTTTTAGGTTCATATCACATCATATTCAACACCACAAAAGTCCATAATTGTATAATAGGCTAGAAATATACATTCATCCATACAAGTTATATTTTACAAATGAAAGTGTCAATGACACTGTAGCTTAACTTGTCTGTGTGTTAAGTTTGATGAAAAGGATAATGTTCAATGTTTATGAAAGGATTATGAAATAAGACAAGAATTGTGATAATTGGGAATATGTTAATTTCTGTTCCCTGTATGCTGTGTTTTCAATAAAAATAATATGAGGTGCAGACTATACTAAAGGGGTGGGTTAATGTGGCCCTCACAGTTAATGTATGTGGCCCTCACAGTTGATGTATATCAACAAAAGTTACCAATTTACAGTGAAATTATTCCAAAAAGAGTCATCCTATCAAGTTACAATGAAATCCCTTCATAAATACGGCCTGTAGACTGTGCTAAAGGTTTTTGGGCTTCAGGCCTGTGTAGCCATCACGGCTGATCTATTGCAACCAAAGAGGATGTCCTCATCTAGACATCATCCGGAGTCATCCTACCAAGTTACAATGAAATCCCTTCATAAATTCGACCTATAGTCTGTGCTAAAGGTTTTCGGGTTTTGGGCTTGGGCAGCCATCATGGTTGAATGATCGCAACCAAAAGGAGATGTTCTCATCTAGGCATTATCTGGAGTCATCCTTCCAAGTTACAATGAAATCCCTTCATAAATATGACCTGCAGACTGTGCTAAAGGTTTTCGGGCTTCAGGCCCCTGTAGCCATCACAGTTGACCAATCGCGACCAAAAGGGGACGTTATCATCTAGACATTATATGGAATCAACCTACCAAGTTAAATGAAATCCCTCCATAAATACGACCTGTAGACTATGCTAAAGGTTTTGAGCTTGGGCAGCTGTCACGGCTGAATGATCACGACCAAAAGGGGACGTTCTCATCTAGACATTATCTGGAAGCATCCTACCAAGTAACAATGAAATCCCTTCATAAATATGACCTATAGACTGTGCTAAAGGTTTTTGGGCTTCGGGCCCCTGTAGCTGTCACAGTTGACCAATTGCGACCAAAAGGGGACGTTCTCATCTAGACATTATATGGTGTCAACCTACCAAGTTACAATGAAATCCCTTCATAAATACGACCTGTAGACTGTGCTTATGGTTTTGGGCTCGGGCAGTCATCATGGTTGACAGATTGCGACCAAATGGGGAAGTTCTCATCTAGACATCATCCAGAGTCATCCTACCAAGTTACAATGAAATCCCTTCATATTAAATATGACCTGTAGACTGTGATAAAAGTTTTTGGGTTTCGGGCTTCGGCAGCCATCATGGTTGACAGATCATGACCAAAAGGGGACGTTCTCATCTAGATATTATACCGAGGCATCCTACCAAGTTACAATGAAAGTCCTTCATAAATATGACCTGTAGACTGTGCTAATGGTTTTCGGGTTTTGGGCTCGGACAGCTATGGTTGACTGATCGCTACCAAAAGGGGATGTTCTCATCTAGACATGACTTCAAACCTGCATATGAAATTTCGTGACGATCGGATAAGAACTACGGGGTGTAACCTATGCTAAAGGAAAATGTGAACAGACTCACAGACTAACACACTTCCTCAGACATGATGGCAATAGCTTATCTTGACTTTGTCAAGTTAAGCTAAAAATGATAAACAACTAACTACAAATAACTCGACAGATTTTCAGTAAAAGTCAACATTTTCAATGAAATTTGTGACATGAAAGAAATTAAAACTGATTTTTGTAAAGTCAGAATTTCTCAGTAGTAAACAGATTCTTTTCTTTTAGTCACCAAGTTGAATAATGCCTACCTTTTCAAAATCAACAAAAACAAAAAGCTTATTGTACTGATCAGAGGAGCTTAGTATGTTGCAAGTCCTTTGCATTTAATTTCTGAAATCTCTTTGCCAATGGGCTAATTTGTTAAGCAGCGACTCCATCGTGGAAAAGGCTGTTTTTATGTGTAACACAACAGTATTTCAACAGCAAAGAAAAAGTGAAAACAAAATGTATGTGCAGAAGTGAACATAGTAATTTATTTATTTATTTATTGGGTTATAATGACACTTTTGACAGATAGGGTCACCTTGTGTCAGGCAGTTTTATGGGTGGAGGAAGCTGGAGAGCCGGAGAGAAACACCAAACAACGGCGAGCAACTGTCAGACTCCCCAACATAGTAAATCTGTACAAGCAGGGTTAGCATTTGTTGAAGACAAGTGCACCATAGATGTGCAGTACATCTTAGTATGCAATCAGGATAAAGTTCCTTGCCCAAGGACATAGTGCAGTTACCCCTGGTGGGATCGAACCATGAACCTTTCGGTTTGAATTTCAATGCGGTGACCACTGAGACACTGCACTTCGAACATAGTAAAAGAAACTTACTAACAAATTGCAGAACTATATCAAATTTAAACTGACTTTTTGAAACTAACAAGAATATTTAACTCTTAACACAGCTATTTTCAAAATATGTTTCATCATATCCAGCCATGGCTTCTTCACAGCAGCCATCACTAGATTTGAGGACAAATTCATCTAAATTTAATTAAAGAAACCATTGGTCAAAAAGTACATTCAATTTACAGAGGCAAATGTGTTTGAAGTGCCAAAATTATACTCATTTCAGTGACGAAAGATCTTGTGTCTTGAACAGGAATATCTGCCAGCAGCATGCAAAGAGTTAAAGTTCGAGCAGTGGAAAATGATAAATTTAAAGTAATTTGTATATTTTTTATCAAACTCAATATTATCAAGGGCCAAACACAAATTTTGAACCCTCCCAATTCCCCAAATTTGCATACAATACCGAAAATTAAAAGTCCCATCTGGCCCTCCATACTTTTACTATCTGCGCATGCGCAGTACTCAGGAAGAGACCGGAATTGGCGCCAACATCATTCTTTGTAGACGAGCCTACTAAAATAATAACTCTGCAGGGAGGTATGAGTACCCACTCATGGGAGGGCCATTGGTAAGTATAAAAAATATACAAATTACTTTAAATTTATCATATTTTTATATTAATAACCAATGGTCCAGACTTAAGTGAATCGTAAAAAGGCAGAGAGCCTAGGACTTAAGAAGTAGCAGACCAAATACAGCTCCTAAGCCTGTATTCCAAGGTGAAAAGGAGATTAAATTTAAAAGGAATTGCATGTATGTCTCTCTACACAATAATAGAGAAGACATATCATAAATAAGGAGCCATATCCAAGTTATTCAGTTATCTTAGCATGAATGGTTATGCTAATTGGGTGTAACAAGCCCCCAATTTTAAGGCTCGTCCAGACTAACCCCCATAAATTAGGATGGCGTATTCGAGAGTGAGAGACTAACCCCCACAAACACATGCCATATATAAATAATAAACAAGCTGTATCTAGGATCAGTAATAATCTACAGACAAAATAGCTTCACTCATAGTTACACACTTATCAAGCTGGAAGAGATGAAGAAAAGTCACCCCCTCCCCCCTTTTTTGAAGGAATATTCTTCAAAACAAAGAGGGAAGTGCTCTGGAATCAGTGTAATGCGGTACCAAATAATCATTATATATTTGCCCAACAGGCACCCAGTTATTAATTATTATTAATTATTGGTGCTTAATGCTACTTCAGAAGCCAAGGCTATCATGGCGATCCCGGTTATTAACAGCACATGCTTCTAGCATATACCAGAGTCGGAATACGTAGATAGGTTGAAAACTGGTGATATAACGTGTACAACCATACACTTGTCCAATTGAATCCCAATGGAAAGTATCTGTTGAGCAAACACACTTCTAAGGCAACCAACAGGCGACCCCGTTCAGGTGTACAATTAATTCCAATAATAAAACTCCAATTGAACCGTGCGAATATACGAGAATGTGTACCGTCTCTGGTAAAAACTTGGATTTAGAACATGGAATGAGCTATGACTAACAGACTCATCACAGATCGTCCCCAAAATAATTCATTGTTTCCTGAGTCTGTAGCAACCAATGACTGTTCGGAGAAAGAATATACTACTCCGAATAATGATGCCAAAAATTGAGAACGTATGCATAGACGGCCTATTGGAAGTTCCATAACTGATCCAAATAGCCCCCAAAATTCACATGAGCTCTATAAGCAGAGCAAGAATTTATATAATCTGTTCAATGATGCGTCTGCCTAATAAATACACATATTATGTACACGACCAATGATATCCCGCATGTACTCATCTGAATACAGCCTGTATCCACGGTATGACCGAGTGATACAAGTGTAACCAGGAAACTGAATTAATAATATACTACTCAAAGTTTGCTAAGCACCAAGCATATCCAACTACCTGTTTTACGTTTTAGTTGAAATATTGTAATGAAAAGTGTATATAGTTTTTATTTAATTATATCTTTAATGATTTAAGTACAGAAATTAAGATTTTGTTTGTGTTTGACATTATTTTTTAGCTTTTGAATACGATAACCATGGAAAATGAATATGATTGTTAAAAGAGGAAATTTTCAATTTGCCAAAAAGTTGATGGAGCGAACTGGTATGGGTTCAATATCGATTGTAAGACACATCACTGTTAATTACAGCTTGACAAAGCCTTCTCATGCTCCCAATCAGGTTCCTGATGGTCCTTTGTGGAATGCTGTTCCATTCTTGGACCAGCATGGCACCAAGCTCCTGGACACTTCTTGGTTGGACTGGACGGGTTGAAATCGAAAGCTGCAACTCATGCCAGACATGTTTGATTGGATTGAGGTCAGGGGATCTTGCTGGCTAGTCCATAAGCTCAATCCCCTCCCTTTATCGGTACTCCCTGACAGCATGTGCAACATGAGGGTGGCATTATCATCCATCAGAATGAATCTATCACCCACTGCACCTGCATACAATCTGACGTGGACATCCAGGATCTCATCAATATACCGCTGTGTAGTCAATGTACCATGTTCAAGGACACAGAGCTCTATATGTCCATCCCTGCTGATGCCGCCAGATGATTGACCCTCCACCATAGCGGTCATGCTCAGCAATGTAAGCTGCATGGAATCGCTCTCCTGGTCTCTCCATACCCTAGAACGCCTATCTGTGTCTTCTAGGCAGTACCTTGACTCATCTGTAAAAAGGACAGGTCGGCAATCTTCTCTGGTCCATCCAACGTAGTCCATGGCCCATTCATATCGTGCCTGGCGGTGGTTCTGGGACAGCGGAATGCAAATACATGGTCTTCTCGATCGGAGACCACCTTCGTGCAACCTTGCCCGGATAGTCTGCGTCGAAACATTTACCCTGGATGCATTCTGAAGGTCACTGAGCAGCTGGGTTGCTATGGCAAAGCGGTTCCTACGGGCCTGAATGATCAAAAACCAGTCTTCAGCTGCAGATGTTGCCCTGTCTCTGCCACCACGTCTTACTGCTGTGCCATACTGCTGAAATATTGCCCAGGCTCTGGTGATCACCGTATGGTGCACACCAAGGGCTTCACCAACCGGACGATGGGTAGCCCCTTTCTCCACCATCCCTACAGCCCACCACATTTCTGCTTCAGACAAATGTCTTCTTACATTTGCATTTGCCATATTCAATAATCATTAAATCACAAGGGTTTGTGTTGAAATGAAGATTGAATACCCTACACACGTCATGTACATGTAGACAGTACAAGAAAACATCATGAAAATCAAGGGGTACATGCTTTCCATGACTGTCACGAAAAGTCTGCCTATCAAGAGAGCTAATGAAAACACTGGGAACCATCTCAATACATTTTTCAATCATATCCACCCAAAATATCGCAAATATGTCACAAGCAAATTTCACAATGATGTGTCAAATATTTGGTGTTTAGCAAACTTTGAGTAGTATATGACGTTATTATGCAGTTAACTGAGTAATAAACTCATACATCATAAGAAAAGGCCAGACTGCTCTGAGCGAAACTTTTCAGAGAGGACAAATTGCCACTTTGGAGAATGTCGCCCAGATAACTGACATGTCAGCCACACAGGTACATGAAGGCTAGCAATTTTATTGATAAGGAATCATATGCTAATATATGACTTATAAACGAACAACCACAGGAAACAAACCAAATAAATAGTGGATGTGCCCATGAGGTCGCTGTTAGAATATGACCCAGCGTCCAATGGAGGAGCCATGAAAGGCATGCATATACTTGAATGCATTCGGGGCTTACAGGAAGAAAACTGCATCCTACCCTGTAATCGCCTCGTAACACATTGGCAGGGGGGGGGGGGGGGGTGGGGTTCGATGAATAATTCCTATCGAACCCCACTCACCCGCATTACTTGAAGCGCTCTTGTGTTAGTTATAAAGGTATAGGAAACGCAGGGCTCCTTCACGTCTGACTGACTCCATAATGCCACTAGGACGGAGAGGGATGTGATAAACAAATAATACACAATATAGACATAATATCCAGTCTCTAAGGTGGAAATATAATCCACATCAATAGATTGGATAGAAATGAAAAGGGAGACGAAAACAATGTTCCGACACCCGATCATAAAAACCAAGATGAACTCCTTACGTTCGATCTGATATCAGGAAATATATTCCTGAGGAGTTAGTATAAGCATTTGAAGAAATGCTCATTAATCACACAAAGTAAATAAGGCATCATCAATAGGGCTTATCGCCTCATATACAATGTAACTAACACCAAACCATACCAGTATGAAGAGAATAACCTCCTCTAACAGAACGGTATCCTGCCAGATAGGACAATGAACTCAGCCTAGCTGAAGCAGCTAAAAGTCTTAAAAACAAGGCTGACAACTGAGGCTTTAGAAGCCCCCTAGAAGACTTACAACACCAGCCGTAGCTTATAAGTCTTCATCTCCATGAAGACAGATATATCGGTGTACGTTATGACCTTAATAGCTCACTGAATGGAGACTTACAACTATCGTCACGCAAGGTAGGGAATGAAGAGCAGCTATTTTAACAGCCCTAAATTCCCAAAGAAACAGTAGTCTCAAGAGATAATTATTTCAGTTATGTCATTGCATAATTACTGAAAAACATTGCTCATGATTCTAGCTAGGCTTCTATGGTGTAAACAATAAGACTCAAGTCTATGATACCTAGGAAAACAAACCAAAAAGCACTCTTCATTTAGCGGTTTTATTCCTAAAAGACAGAGGTCAGAGCCTAGCTAACTTAGCTTAGAGGTCTTCATCTCCGTGAAGACAGATATCTCAGTGTAACTTGCGACCTTGAAAGCTCACTAAACGGAGACTTACAACCATCGTCCCGCAAGGTAGGGAATGACAAGCCGCTATTCTAACAGCCATAATTCCCAAAGAGACAGTAGTCTCAAGGTAGCTACGCAGTTATGAATCTTTGTCTGCGTGAAGACATATCTGTGTCACTTGCTGCCTTTGAAAGCTCACTAAATGGAGACTTACAACACTAGCCACTAATGTAGCCGCTGTAACAATACATAAGGCTACTATGGCATCCATAGACTAGCTATCGACCCGAACATTTGAAGTCAGATAGCTAGACTGCGGTCAACGAGCTTCATTAATGAAGCAGGGGAAGATGCCATAGCTGTAACCAGATCCGGCTGCAGTGTGAAAGGAGCGTCCCGAACCCCAAGCGTGAATGGGCGTCCCAACTCACTAAAGTTTGTTGAATGAAAAACAGTCGACACTGACTGCTGATGGAAAGGAGAGGATTCTCCAGTTCACAGTCTGCTCCAGACCTCGCCGAGCATAAACTTGTAGGCATCTATCCCTTATCGTGCATATCCATGGAAGACGAGGAAGCCGTAAACCACAGCCGACCCCTGCTTTAGTGCGGAAGAAGCATCCAGACTTGTCACATAGGACGGATGCTCCTACTCATTGAAGTTTTTTACAACACAAAACAGTCGTCCCCGACTGTTAACGGGAAGAAAAAAGGTCTGCACTTGCAATCTGTCCCCAGAGTATCCCGCTTAGAAACTTCTAGGCTAATCCTCTTTTGAGTGCTTCCATGTATGTAGACGAAGCCATAACTGCCGCCAGCCCCGGCTGCAGTGTGGAAGGAACATTCCGATGCATGTTCCGACTCAATATGGTTTCTAAAAACGGACACAGTCAACCCCGACTGTTAACGGGATAGAGAGGGTCCTCCAATCGATGATCTGACCCCCCAGATCTAACTGAGCATCCCATAGAGAAACTAATGGCTTCTTCTACATGCAAAATTGACTGGACCGACCCAGCACCGTCCGACGGCTCACTACCATTCTGCTGGCGGGTGCCCCTTGCTGGGTTTTTAAGCTGCGATAAGCGGCGCAAATTACGACAGCAAGTCTTGTGGAGCTGGGGCTTATTTCCCGCCGCATATTGCTCCCAGGACGGACATCTGGCTGCCGATCTCTTCGTCGAATGTCCCGATGAATCAAGCCTTGAATCACTAGCTACTGGATGGACGGACTTTCTTTTCCTTCTTCTTTATCTTCTTTCTTCGAGGGTAAAAACTGGAGGTTGTATGAACATCTATAGTCGGGTAGCTAGTATGTGGTTGCATGTGCTTCGCTAAAGCGGAGGAAGAAGCCATAACTGCAGCCACCCCCGGCAGCAGTATAGAATGAGCATCTCGAGCAGAAGGGGAGGACGTTAGCTTCGACTCAGTGCAAGTTTCTCAAAGCAATAGTAGACCCCAACTATTACTTGGTTAGAGAAGGCTCTCCCGTTCGCGGTCTGATGCAGACCTCGCCAAGCTTCCCGAAGAGAAACTTGCAGACTTCTGCCCCTTATTTCGCCACTGTCGCTGGGTGAGCTTTTGATTAAAAGTTGCTCGCTCTACCCAAATCTACACTCTACTCAACCGTATCGGATATACCCGGTATTACGGTTCCCACTTACGGGTAACCACCTGACTGGTCGAGCTAGCTGCTGGAATAAGAGGCCTTATTCCTTATATTCAAGAGCACCTTAGCAGCTAGCTCTATTTACTCCTCAGAGCATAACGATGGAAGCACTTTCTGGACAGGTGTCACAATATCATCACCATGTTCTTGCTCCTCTGGAAAGGAAACTGAGAAATCGAATTATCTTGCGGTGACAGTCCAATGTCTGGGTTGTCACCGCAAGATAATTCGATTTCTCAGTTTCTTTTCTGGAACTTCAACGCAAATACATAACGCGACACCCGCTTCCAATGTTAGTGTCCTAATGAGTCGATCCTGACCACACAAATAGGACCAGAATCAGTAGAAGTGCGGTGACTCCAGGCAAGACAACAAGCATGTAAATCAGATGTAGGCTATTATGCCCTACACAGAGAGCAGTAATTCATAAATAATTATAATCCAACAAGTCAAGTTCACTGCACTCCTAACATCTAACATATAATCATACAATATAAGGATACATGACGAAGACAATCAAAAATAATTTTGAAATAAATTAAAACAAATTTTATCCAAAATTTTTTTTGAAAACGCCTAAGTTCCCTAAGGGAACCACACAAGCCCAAGGGCATCCCAATAGAGCCTAAGTGTGGACAACTCCAAAATATTAAAGCTACACTACCGGAATATTAATAAATGTATCCTAATATAATTGTGATGAAATAAAAACCGAGAATATTACCTGTTAAGGGTGTTGTTAAAAGTAAACAATGTTAGGATCGAAAAACCGGAAACAAGACAAAAGGCCCAAGTCAGTAAATAACTAACTGATACCTGATGCAAAGCTAGATCTTAATGTGAAGAAAATACAATGCATCCGGTAGGAGATGCAAGACAATAACAGCCCTATACCCCTAGGATGAGGATGTAACAGTGAGGTTGAACAAAAAAGCATTCTGTACAACACGTTAAACTCCCAAGAAATTTAATGAAAAATTTCAATAAAAAAACAGACAGAAAGCTTAGGAGTTTAACCGGAGGGTTCATGGAAGGATAGGGAAGGAACACATAACTAACAGTAGGTAAATTATTAGCAAAACTAATGACATCATGGCGTATATCCAGAAATTGGGTAACATGAAATACTTTTCATATCTAAAAGTTAAAGCCCTGAACGTCTCAAACCACCGTTGTTCACTTCCATCATCCATTTACTGCCTTGAATCCACCATATACTTCATTGATTTGTGTCTGGCATCCATCAAAAGAGAGATTTAAAGCACAGATGACAGTTGAGATGTTTACTGACTTTGGGCCAAACAAAGAATGATGTTGGCACCAATTCCAGTGTACTGTGCGTGCGCAGATAGTAAAAGTATTGGGGGGCCAGATAGGACTTTTAATTTTCGGTATTGTATGCAAATTTGGGGAATTGGGGGGTTCAAAATTTGTGTTTGGCCCTTGATAATATCGAGTTTGCACCAGCTAAGTCTGGTATAAAAATATGACCAGAATTTTAAAATTTGGAATGCCAATTCAATTTTTCTTGTAGATTCCAAATCTGTAATTTGTTTTATGCTGGATTGAATGGTTGAATCAATAGAGAGGTCCAAACATGGTTACAAAATATATCTGAAACATATTACGAGGTATAAGAAGTCAGGAAAATAAAAAAGTGTACAGAGCTGATTTTTTTACAGTTTTGCACACATTTATGGGCACTTTAGGAATAAACAGCATCTGGAATGATTCAAGTATTAATGTTGGTTCAGTGTCTTACCTAAATTAAACAAGAGGCCCCACGTGGCCTTAATCGCTCACCTGACAAAGTGACTCTAAGAAGTATTTTAGGTCACCTTCACCATGTCATGCCTCATCAACATTAACTGGTTGAGTGATAGATTTTGTTTGAAGTTCAACATTTGTTACCTAAAATTAGTTTTATTTAAAATCATTGGTGTGTGGCCAATCTCCAATGATTTTTAATAAAGCAAATTTATCTCTGCAGACAAACTGGTTTAGCATGAAGCACAAACAAGGAATGTGAAGAGATAGCCTTGGACATCTCTCCCCAACTGTGGATATCTTCCATGTGCTACATGTATATATTTGCATGCAAGAAAACAAAAATTTTCACAAATTTTATTTTTTTTTATCATCATTGGAACAAGCTCAAACAGCTTATTCCAATAGGGGTATGGGAAGATCAGGTATATTTTTGAGACAGAAATGTGAATATATAAATAATGGTGTTTTTTTGTGAATGATGCTGGAGAATTTTGCGTAAAGATATGGTAAATGGTTTGTTCTAGATACAGAATGATGCAAAAGTATTTAAATTTGATTAGGCAAGTTGTTCCTATAATGCATTTAAAAATTGAAGTAACTGTTTTTTTGCTGACGAACTTTTAGATGTGTGTGTCTGTGTTTGTGTGTGTGTGTGTGTGTTTGTGTGTGTGTGTTTGTGGGGGGGGGGGGGGGGGGTAAGAGTGTTCTTGCAAACAAAATTCCTGAATAAATGGAAAATTTTATTTTTTGTGTGAAAGACATAGTGCGTGAATGTTGATTGGAACAAGCTTAGAGAGCTCATTTTAATGTGAAGTCATAAAGCTGTGTTTTACGTACGAAATTCTGGAATAACTAAAAAAATTGCTTTTTTGACTCAAAAAGCATGGTGTGCGACCTCTTATTGGAATGAGCTCAAAAAGCTCATTCCAATGGGGTATTTACAAGCGATAAGTACATGTATGTTTAAGAGACAAAAATTAAAATTTGAATAGCGATTTTTGCGAAGAATGCTGACAAGTTTTGGCAGTTATGCTGGTAAAAAGGTAAGATATGCAAAGTGGTTGTTTTTTAGAGGCGACATTTAATTAAGGGGAATTAACCCTTGATTACTGAGGTAACTTCTAAAAGTACTGAAATTTCATGAAGCAATGTGAATAACAGACAACAGTTGCCTAAAAATTTCATGAATAACTAAAATTTGTATTCCTTTGTCTCGAAAACATGGCATATGACCTTTGTTGGAATGAGCTGAATGCGTGTGTTCCAATGAGGGGTCATAAAATTTGAACGAAGATTTGTGTGAATAATGCATTAGTACTGCTAGATTTGGGTAAACGGTTCACCCTGGATACCACCCCTTCTATAGTAGATCTTTTCTGCAAATTTTGTCTAAGATTCTATCAACTTTACAAATAAATACGTTCATGAATCACAATCAGATCCACCCTACAATGTTGCATACCAAATATCAAAAGATTCTGCCTGCTGGATCTGGAGAAGAAGATTTTTTAAGAAATATGCCTGAAACGCACTAAGTTAAAATTTGGGCTCCTATACGGAGCCCAAATATAAACCCTGGGGGCCGATTTGAACAAACTTGAATCAGATCCACCCCACAATGTTGCTTACCAAATATGAAAAGATTCTGAAGCTGGATCTGGAGAAGAAGATTTTTTAAGAAATTTGCCTGAAATGCACTAAGTTCGAATTCAAGCTTCTATAGTGAGCCCAAATATGAAACTAGGAAGCCGATTTGAACAAACTTGAATCAGATCCACCCCACAATGTTGCATACCAAATATCAAAAGATTCTGCCTGCTGGATCTGGAGAAGAAGATTTTTTAATAAATTTGCCCGAAATGCACTAAGTGCGAATTCGGGCTTCTATATTAAGCCCAAATATGAATCCAGGGGGCCGATTTGAACAAACTTGAATCAGATCCACCCCGCAATGTTGCATACCAAATATCAAAAGATTCTGCCTGCTGGATCTGGAGAAGAAGATTTTTGAAGAAATTTGCCTGAAATGCACTAAGTGCAAATTCGGGCTTCTATATTAAGCCCAAATATGAATCCAGGGGGCCGATTTGAACAAACTTGAATCAGATCCACCCCGCAATGTTGCATACCAAATATCAAAAGATTCTGCCTGCTGGATCTGGAGAAGAAGATTTTTGAAGAAATTTGCCCGAAATGCACTAAGTTTGAATTCGAGCTTCTATAGTGAGCCCAAATATGAATCCAGGTGGCTGATTTGAACAAACTTGAATCAGATCCACCCCGCAATGTTGCATACCAAATATCAAAAGATTCTGCCTGCTGGATCTGGAGATGATTTTTTAAGAAATTTGCCTGAAATGCACTAAGTTCGAATTCGAGCTTCTATAGTGAGCCCAAATATGAATCTAGGAAGCCGATTTGAACAAACTTGAATCAGATCCACCCCACAATGTTGCATACCAAATATCAAAAGATTCTGCCTGCTGGATCTGGAGAAGAAGATTTTTTAATAAATTTGCTTGAAATGCACTAAGTTCAAATTTGGGCTCCTATACTGAGCCCAAATATAAACCCAGGGGGCCGATTTGAACAAACTTGAATCAGATCCACCCCACAATGTTGCTTACCAAATATGAAAAGATTCTGCCTGCTGGATCTGGAGAAGAAGATTTTTTAAGAAATTTGCATGAAATGCACTAAGTTCAAATTCGAGCTTCTATAGTGAGCCCAAATATGAATCTAGGAAGCCGATTTGAACAAACTTGAATCAGATCCACCCCACAATGTTGCATACCAAATATCAAAAGATTCTGCCTTCTGGATCTGGAGAAGAAGATTTTTTAAGAAATTTGCCTAAATGCACTAAGTTCGAAATCGGGCTCCTATACTGAGCCCAAATATGAACCCAGGGGGCCGATTTGAACAAACTTGAATCAGATCCACCCTACAATGTTGCATACCAAATATCAAAAGATTCTGCCTGCTGGATCTGGAGAAGAAGATTTTTTAAGAAATTTGCCTGAAATGCACTAAGTTCGAAATCGGGCTCCTATACTGAGCCCAAATATTAACCCAGGGGGCCGATTTGAACAATCTTGAATCAGATCCACCCCACAATGTTGCTTACCAAATATGAAAAGATTCTGCCTGCTGGATCTGGAGAAGAAGATTTTTTAAGAAATTTGCCTGAAATGCACTAAGTTCGAATTCGGGCTTCTATAGTAAGCCCAAATATGTATCCAGGGGGCCGATTTGAACAAACTTGAATCAGATCTACTCCGCAACATTGCATACCAAATATCAAAAGATTCTGCCTGCTGGATCTGGAGAAGAAGATTTTTGAAGAAATTTGCCTGAAATGCACTAAATTCGAATTCGAGCTCCTATAGTGAGCCCAAATATGAATCTAGGGAGCCGATTTGAACAAACTTGAATCAGATCCACCCTACAATGTTGCATACCAAATATCAAAAGATTCTGCCTGCTGGATCTGGAGAAGAAGATTTTCAAAGAAATTTGCCTGAAATGCAGTAAGTTCAAATTTGGGCTCCTATACTGAACCCAAATATAAACCCAGGGGGCCGATTTGAACAAACTTGAATCAGATCCACCCCACAATGTTGCATACCAAATATCAAAAGATTCTGCCTGCTGGATCTGGAGAAGAAGATTTTTTAAGAAATTTGCCTGAAATGCACTAAGTTCGAAATCGGGCTCCTATACTGAGCCCAAATATGAACCCAGGGGGCCGATTTGAACAAACTTGAATCAGATCCACCCTACAATGTTGCATACCAAATATCAAAAGATTCTGCCTGCTGGATCTGGAGAAGAAGATTTTTTAATGTTTTTATGTTTTTCCCATTGCCTACAGTGTTAAAAAGTGCTGACTCAGCACTTTTTCAAAGTCCCGAAACTGTACCCTATGATAAAACCGATGGCAATTTTTTTTACCAATCCTTTCTGTTGGTCCTAAGGAAGCTGCACACCAAATAAAAATTCTCAGTGCCGTGCAGTTTTGGAGATATGGGCGTTTTAAATTTTTTCTATTTTTAGCTCCTGTGGTTCCCACGGGGCTGCGGGAAAATTTTTTTTTGCATAAATCAAGTACTCATGACCCAATAAGCCCTCACATAAAATTTGGTTCAAATCAGCCTCTCGGTTTGGAAAATAGAAATTTTGGGCGGGGCAAAAAATTTTGCCCCTCTCATAACAACGTCAAGTATAGCCCCACAAACTTCTCTTGAACAAATCTGAGTCTACACCTCAAAAGGAAGCTGCACACCAAATATCAAGTCTCTGCTACTGCTGGTTCATGAGAAGAAGATTTACAAAGATTTTGGTGCCCCTTGGGGGTGTGGCACCACCCAGGAGGAGGGGCAACTTCATTTGAACAAATCTGAATTGGCATTAGGTAATAAACATTTAGCCAACATTTGAATAAAATTGGGCTAGTGGTTTAGGAGGAGAAGTCGATAATGTAAAGTTAACGCCGAACGGACGACGACGGACGACGGACGCCGGACGACGGACGACGGACAGAAAGTGATTAGTTAAGCTCCCCTTGAGCTTCGCTCAGGTGAGCTAAAAAAAATGGTTTTCATGCTCTTTGTGACAAGGTTAATTTCTCCTGCTAGCAGATGTCCAATTTACTTGAAATTTTCAGGAAACACTTTATGTCTATTAAAGGCATTACGTATAAAATTTCAAGAATGTGTTCTTTGTGGAATGAATTTTATGAGCTAAAGATTTATTGTCACTTTTGCCATAATTTCTGTGTTTAATTCTGTGACATAAAACAGTCATTGTCAAAAATGTACTTTTATTCAAACCTGTAATGCCTAGAAGACACTGTTTACCATGTTTACAGATTCATTTTCAGTCACAGAAACAAAAGACTTGTCTTGGATGTACCTTATGGATAATAACAATTGGACAATCACATAAACCTATATGACTGATTACAACATTGACATAGAATACCAGAACATTTGAAAATGACACTAAGTCATGCTTGTTTTCCTATAATTGCATCAAACCATTTCTTGCAATCTGCGAGACAGTCATCTGACAGTTTGTACTGTCGTGCTGATCATCCTGCTATATCAGGGACAGGAACTATTCGAAGGATGTGAACAAATGGTACCCAGCATTTATCCAGTCATCCCCAATTCAAGTGATGAGTGCGCTTATTCATTTTCATGACACCATCATCATGTTGGTCCTTTGACCTTTCTATAATGACCCCAACATACCAATTGTTGTCATAAACAACGACCACAAATTTTCCTGGCTAAAGTTAAAAAAAATGTCTGTGACTAAAAAGTTAAAAAATTTACAGTAATTTATATATTTTTTATACTTACCAATGACCCAGACTTAGCTGGTGCTAACTCTAACAAAACCAGGGCCAAACACAAATTTTGCCCCCCAATCCCCAAAATTTGCATCCAAAACAAAAAGAAATCATGTCCTAAAGGACCTCCATACTACGCCTCTACTGCGCAGTGACGCAGACGTCCCGAAATTGGCGCCAATTATCATTCTTACTGGCAGTGCCTGGTCAGCGCTATGTACTCAGCGGGGAGGCAAGAGTTCCCAACTCCAGGGAGGGCCATCCCCGTCTGGGTCATTGGTAAGTATAAAAAATATATAAATTACTATAAATTTTTTAACATTTTTATACTGTACCAATGACCCAGACTTAGCTGAATAGTAAACAGGCTGGAGGGCCTAGGACATAGAGGAAAATCCAATAAGCTCAACTATATAGTAAAGAGGTAACCCCTTAAGGAGAAAAGGAGTATTAGGCTTTACATGTATCCTTCTTATTTAATATTAAATTAGAAAGATACACTACCCTTAATAATTGAGCACAACAACATTCATGTTCTCTATTAACATCCAGTATAACCCTTATACTAATTATTTTTAAAGCAAGCCAATAAATAAAGTAGTCCAGAGAATTGAGACTCTTTATAGTCATTTAAAAGTGTCCGAGTATTGTATATTAAAGCCCATTTGACACTTGACATATACAAATGCTTCACACCGAGCTACACTTTAAAAATAAGACATGAATGAATTTAAACATTAATATTACACTTTAAAACCATCCCGGAAGCGACTCAGAAATACTGACTTGGAGGAGGCATTCCCTTGCTTTTCACTATAAAGCAGGTGACCTAAGGGAACACCTGCCCCCCCCCCCCCCCTTCCCCTTGCCCTGGGTCAAATAGCCCAGAGCGAAGAGGGCAGCCGGACGGAGTCACTGCCGGAACAGAAAGCCTGCATAACTATAGTTGCAACTGTTTAGTGGACGACATTCTGAGCAACAGATAACGGACCTAAACAATGCAGGTCTCCAGAAATGGACTCAATATTTCTGAGATAAAAATTCGTAAATGTGGATGGCTGAGACCAATAAGCAGCCTTCATTAAATCTGTAATAGCAACACTATTAGCATAAGCCCAGGAAGTAGAAAGAGCTCTTACTTCATGAGCAGAAATCTTAAGCACAGACTGCTGAGAAGAAGATAAATCTTCATAAGCAGTACGGATAGTTAACTGAATCCATCTAGCAATAGAATGGACTGAAATGTCCTTTCTATTAGGCATCAAAGACAGAAAGAAACGTTTCCGTCCCTTTCTGATAAACTGACATCTCTGTTTATAGATACGTAGTGCTCTAACAGGACAGAGTAAAGGCCTACGCCCGTCTGAAGACGGAAGAGCCTTAATAACAATAGGTTCCGGATATTTATTAGGAGCCTGATTCTTAGCTAAAAAACCCACATTAGTAGTGAAGGTGATAGTGTTCCCAACACTACGATAATGAGAATCATCCACCGATAGTGCATGAAGCTCACTGACTCTTCTAGCAGAAGAGAAAGCTAAGAGAAAAGCTGTCTTATAAGATAGGAATTTGAAATCTACTGTCCCAAGAGGTTCAAATGGCTTTTCCTTCAATTTAAGGAGAACCCAAGCTAAATTCCACTTAGGAATTAATCTAAGAGTTCTGGGTCTATTTATCGAAAAGTTTCTAACCAACTTCGATAAAGAGACATTAGATCCAATTTGTAAACTATCATGATGTGCATAGGTATCAGATAACATAGATCTATAACCCTTTATAGTAACAGGCTGCAGTTTGATTTCGTCAAACAAGTATACTAGAAAGTTTGCAATGTCTGGTATAGAGGGATCGAATATATCTACAGAATGATCCCTACACCAACGACGAAAAACCTTCCACTTAGCCGCATAGTTTAGCGAAGAGGAGGTCCTCCTACAGTTAGAAATCGCGTCCACTGCTCGTCCTGTAAAGTGCTTGCCATGCAAGAAGGACCGCACAAAGGAAAAACGTGAAGGTTGAGACCTTGCAGGTTGTGATGGAGTTGGCGCGATTTCCCCTGCGAAAGAAGATCCTCCCGTGGAGGAAGCTTCCGCGGTAGGTCCCACAACAGACACCTGAGTAGATTTATCCACGGTCTCTGTGGCGACAGAGATGCTACCAACAGAATCTTGCATTGAGATTGTTTTATCTTTAGCAATACTTGTTGAATTAACGGCGCTGGAGGATACGCATATCCTATCATTCCGTCCCAAGGGATCGACAGAGCGTCTACTGCAAATGCTCTTGGATCCGGACACGGAGACACATACGTCTGCAACTGATTGTTGAGATGTGTCGCAAATAAGTCTATCATTGGCCGTTCCCATTGGTAGCAAATCTGATTGAATACTTGTTTGTTGAGAGTCCACTCCGACGGCAACAAGCGACCTTTCGTGAAAGGGAGTCTGCTAGCACATTCAGACGACCCGGTATGTGACGGACCGAAAGAAGAACGTGATGTTCTAACGCAAACAGAAGGATTCTTTCCGTTAGATTGAACAACGGAACTGAATGAGTGCCTCCCTGATTCCGTATATACGCCACTACTGTCGTATTGTCGGATAGGATTTGGACATGAGCATCGTGAATAATGTCCATCCAGTGACGTAACGCAAGCCAAATTGACATCATTTCCTTGATGTTTATGTGCTTGCACAGGAATTGCGGATCCCAAAGACCCTGGCATCTCGAATCCGTTGGGATTAATGATGCACCCCAACCTGTTTGACTGGCATCCGTCATAACGGTAAAACTCGGATCCGGCAACTGCAGCGGAACTCCTTGAGTTAACCACTGAATGTTTGCCCAAGTCTGAATCTCTTGTTTCACTTGATCTGACAAGAGAACGTCTACATCGAGCGAATGAATTTTCACACTCCAATTCTGAGTCAGGAAAATTTGAAGAGGACGTGTGCGTAACCGCCCCATCGGAATGAGATCCGCGGCGGCTCCACACAGACCTATCAATCTCATAAATTCTCTCGCCGTGACTTTGTCTGCGTGCAGACAATAGCGAGCGTAACAACTGACTAATTTCGCTCTGGTTAATGGCAGACGAACAAGATTGTTGTGCGTCTCGAAGCTCATTCCCAGATGAGTGAATGACTTGGACGGCACCAGATCCGACTTCTCCTCGTTTACTATAAAACCGAGACGTCGGAGCAATAGAAGAAGATTCTGAACATCGTTCTGAAGCGTTAACTCGTTGCCGTACCTCTGAAGAATGTCGTCCAGGTAGGCCGACGTTACCGCAGACGAATGAGCTCGGAAGTAGATCATTACCGAGTTCATTACCCGAGTGAAAGCCCAGGGTGCTAGATTCAATCCGAAGCACATCGCCCGGAATTGATACACCACTCCTAGGACTGCGAAGCGTAGATACTTTCGGAATGTCGGATGTACCATGACGTGAAAGTACACATCTTTGAGATCTATGCTCGTTGCATAATCGTTCACCCGAATACTCGCTCTGACCGATCGAATCGTCTCCATATAAAACTTCGGAGCGACGATCAGCTTGTTTATCCAGCTCAAATCTATGACTGGACGGAACGAGCCGTCTGGTTTCGGAACCAGAAACAGATGGCTGTAGAATCCCGGAGATTCCTGGTTTTCTACGACCTCTACCGCGTTCTTCATTAAAAGAGACTGCACCTCTGATAACAGAGCGTCTCTTTTCTGTGGATTTGACGGAAGATGAGTCCACTTTGGACTTCGAGTTAATGGAGGCTTTCATTTGAAGGATATCTTTAGACCTTCCGAAGTCACTCCTCTCACCCAAGGGTCGTCCGTAATCGACGCCCACTCTTGTGAAAAGCTCGACAACCTTCCGCCAACCGGAACGCGATAGAGGTTTAAGCCATCACCTCCTGGACCTGCGAGGCCTGCGGTAGGAGAAACCACGTCTTCCACGACCCGCACCTCGCCTCGTCGACCTCGGGGCATCCGACCGATTATCCCGGCCTGAAGGACGTCCCGAACAAGAGTCGCTATCCTGACGGTCTCTCGAATAAGACCAAGAGGACGCACCGGAACCTCTATAGGAACCTCTCTTGGGCGCATTAGACCCAGAAGTGCCTGTCTTATTCGTGTCTGCTGTATCCGACTTCTTAGGAGCAGATCTGAACAACAGAGAATCATTAGCTTTCTTTTTAATTTTATCATAAATAGCGGAAAGCTTGCCGTCAAAGAGAAGTTCTCCTGAAACCGAAGCGACTCTAAGAGAGTTCTTCACCTTAGAATCCACTAGTGTGGATGTAGCTAGGGCTGCGTCACGTCTAACCAACTCCAGATTTGCCACTGAAAGGGCGGAGTTACACGTGGAATAAGCTACTGCCCTTGAAAGAAGTCTTAAAGAGGATTGTATATCCTGAAACTCTTTCCCCTGAAGGCGCAGTGATAACGCCTTAGTAATGTGATCTGCGTAAGATAAGGCATCTAAATTGGCTCTGTTAGACGCAATAGCTGTTTCCAACACCGCGGTTGGAATAGAAGCTGACGACGGTAATGATAGCTCTAAGTCTTCCGCCTCGTCGTCCATACGCAGAGGAACTCTCGGTATACCCTGTCCTGCCGTATCGAATTTATTCCTTGCATTAATGAAAGGCAGGTTGAGAGTATTAGCGGACAAGAAACCTGCTTTCCCCGTCAAGGAAGCAAGTTTAAATATATAGCGTCGTTCAATAATTCAAATGTTCTTGCAACATTATTGGACTGCGACGGAAACTCGGGAGCGATGTCCCTGAACCGCTCAAAAAAAAGTCCAATGACGCTATAATTCTCTTGTCCGGAAGCGCAGCAGTCTGGCCCGACGGAACAACTTGAGGGAGAAAGTGCCGGATGAAGTCCACGGCAGCTTTATGTTGTTCCGAAAGGGATAGCTCCAAGTCATCCGTATCCCTTTCACCATCCGGTCGGACCTCATGATGTTCCCGGTCGTCCGCCCCCGATGCTTCGGCGGAGCGTACCGAACCAGCGCCTTCGGATAATTCTCGATCCGACACTGTTTCTGTCAGCTGCTGGGATGCTGCGATAAGCTTTGCTATCTGCACAAGAATGTCCGGCGTCGAGACCTGCGGAGGCGCAGTCTTTCGCTGCTTCGCCGAGGGCAGCTCTGCATCAGATGGCTCCCGCATACTTTTCCTATGCGAACGTCCAGAGTCCATCGGTCTCGAATCCCTGGCTGCCGGATGGTGTGACCTGGTCGCCGAAGAATCCTTCATCGGCGAAGCTGGTAATATATCGGCGGTCACGCAGCCAAGGTGCGGTTGTGTGCGCTGACGAGAAGAGGAAGCCTTAACAGTCTCTGCGGACTGCTTATACAACGGAGCGTCCCGAGCGACGGACGTATGCTCCGCTAAAGACACATTTTGTACCACAACATCTGGTCCCAGATGTTGTTGTATGAGAGAGGGGCCTCTCTCGCTCGCGGCCCGGCTGGACCTGGACGAGCTAGGAACCGGACTCAAAGGCTTCCTCCGTTCTCGCTTACTATCCGCCGTCACTGGGTGTGCATCTATTATGTTTATAGTGCTCGCATCACCCAAAATTTCCTCTTGGACCGCATCGGACGAACCCGGCTGCCGAACCATTCGGTGAATGGACGCTACACCGGGCGAGCTAGCGGACGACATTTGTCTAATCTCCATGAGCACTTTTGCCGCTAGCTCTGAATTCATTTGTGACGACGGACGCACACTTGAAGAAGATAACATGGAAACATCACCCTGTTCTGGTTCCTCTGAAATAGAAACTGAGAGAGTAGAGTGACCTTGCGGAGAAAGAGCCGGAATCGCTCTTTCTCCAGAAACAACATATCGTGACACACGTTTCCAATGTTTCTCATCCCAATGTTCACATATAGGACAGGGATTAATGCGAGAACACTGACTACAATTAATACAATGATCATGCAAGTCAGAGGAAGATTTCTTCCTATTACAATTTGAACAACGTCCCTTCATTGTGAAAGAACAACAATAAGTCCTAGTTACTCGCAAAAACCCCTGACACAAAGATACATAATAACATGATCCATTAATAAATGAAAAAACAATTGCAAAACAAAATAATTTTGAAAAAATATTTTTTCAGCGAAGCCCAAGTTGCTGAAAAGTAACGTTGAGCCCCGATGGATCCGATGGCAAAGTGTGGTCAAAAATTTTAAATTTATATTAAATAATTAATGAGACACTTTCGGATAATATAAATGTATCTTATAGTGAGATAAACTACAGCAAAGGCAAACAGCCCCCCTCAAAAAAGGCTGTTGCCAATGAAAACAAACAGTGTAAAAACACCAGAAAACATGACTCCAGGCACTGAAAAAACTGGCCCGGAATCAGTCATCAATTACACTCTATCTGATGCAAAACAGAGACTCCCAGGGGAGAATCTGTAGAACATCAGATGGAAGATGCAGAACACAAACGTTATACACCCATGGGTGAAAACGTAACTATGGGGAAAATAACAGAAAACATTCTGTAACCAAGCAACTCTCCCAGGAAATTTTAGAAATGAAATTTCTCAAAAATATGCCAAAAGCATGGGAGAATTGCAAGGGGGGACTTTAAAAGGCTAGGGGAGAGGAAACACTGAATAGGCAGTGCAACAATTAGCAAGAATGACAACAAGAGGCCCATGCCTCGAAAATAGGCAACTTAACATAATTTCATCAAAAAATTTTAAGTACAGCCCTGATTATTTTTTGTCACTTCTTTTTCCTCTCCTCCTTCTATCCTCCTTAGAATCACATTTTCTCCAAAAATTACGTGTCTGGCATCCTTTAAACTGAGATTTACAAGCACAAAGATCAGTGAGATGTTGACTGATGAAGGGCCAAACAGAGAATGATAATTGGCGCCAATTTCGGGACGTCTGTATGAGGCGTAGTATGGAGGTCCTTTAGGACATGATTTCTTTTTGTTTTGGATGCAAATTTTGGGGATTGGGGGGCAAAATTTGTGTTTGGCCCTGGTTTTGTTAGAGTTAGCACCAGCTAAGTCTGGGTCATTGGTACAGTATAAAAATGTGCTTACTTTAAAGATACTTTCCATGAGTACTAAATAAATTCTAAACAGAAAAGTTTTGGGAGTAGAAAGCTAAAATTTTGGGATATGTCATGTCAGAGTGTATTCTTCAAGGCAGAAGATTATCAGCCAATTCTGAGATGGTGTGGTGGATGTTTATAGTTCAAATGACATGGAATGACCCAGCTTCATTTTACATATAAAAAAAAACCTCAACGTGAATCACATGTTTCCTTCCATTAGGTGCAACCTACATGTCAAGTGTGTACCAAAACAATGAAGGATATCTTCAGTTATGAAAAGGAAAACAAGCTAAAGTTTATGGTGACCATGCCTTAGGCAGAATAACCACAAAATAAATAGTGTTCTTCCTCTCATCATCACCAACCAACATATGAAGTTGGTTCTAATCAATCAAGAGAAACTTGGAATAGAAAGTGGAAACAAACTGTGGACCCAGAGAGATGGAGAGACATTCAGACATATAGATGGACAGATGGATGGACAGATGGATGGACAGTGCATTGGCTATATCAACCAAAATTTATTTGGAGATGGGAGTAAAAAGTAAAAATCCACAAAAGTTAAAAAATTTATAGTAATTTATATATTTTTTATACTTACCAATGACCCAGACTTAGCTGGTGCTAACTATAATATTCTAGGGCCAAACACAAATTTTGCCCCCCCCCCCCCCCCCCCAATCCCACAAATTTGCATCAAAATCCAAAAATTAGATGTCCTATGTGGTCCTCCATACTTTTATCCACTGCGCATACGCAGTAGTCAAGGAAGTCTGAAATTGGAGCCAAATCCTCATTCTTACAACCAGTGCCTGGTAAGTGTTATATAATCAGCGGGGAGGGAAGAGTTCCCAACTCATGGGAGGGCCATCCCCATCTGGGTCATTGGTAAGTATAAAAAATATATAAATTACTATAAATTTTTTAACATTTTTATACTGTACCAATGACCCAGACTTAGCTGAATAGAAAAAAAGGCTGGAGGGCCTAGGACATAAAGGAAAATCCAATAGGCTCAATTACATGTAAACAGAATTATCCCCTCAAGGAGAAGAGGAGAACAGGTTTTACATGTATCTTTCTTGTTTGTATCAAAAAAGAAAGACACAATACCATTCCGTAATTGAGCACAATAACATCAATGATCTCTATTAACATCCAGTATAACCCATTATACTAATCTTTTTAAAGGAAAGCCAATAAATAAAGATAGTCCAGAGAATGAGACTCTTTATACTCATTTAAAAGTGTCCGAGGATTGTATATTAGTGCTCGTATGACACGTGACATATACAAATGCTTCACACCAAGCTACACTTTAAAAATATTACATAAATGAGAGAGACATTAGCTTTACACTTTAAAACCATCCTGGCACCGATTCGGAATTACTGACTCCAGGGGAGGCATTCCCTTGCTTTTCACTATAAAGCAGGTGATATAAGGGAACACCATCCCCCCCCCCCCCCCCCCCCACCTTTCCCTTGCTCTGGGTCAAATACCCCAGAACGACGAGGGCAGCAGGACAGAGTCACTACCGGACCACAGAAAGTCTGCATAACTATATTTGCAACTGTTTAGTGGACAACATTCTGAGCAACAGATAGCGGACCTAAACAACGTAGGTCGCCAGAAATGGACTCAATATTTCTAAGATAAAAATTTGTGAACGTGGAAGGCTGAGAGCAATATGCAGCCTTCATCAGATCGGTAATAGCAACACTATAAGCCCAAGATGTAGACAGCGCTCTTACTTCATGCGGCAAAATCTTAAGCACAGACTGCTGAGATGAAGATAATTTTTCATAAGCAGTACGGATAGTTAATAATTGAATCCACCTTGCAACAGAATGGACTGTAATGTCCTTTCTATTAGGTAGCAGAAACAGAAAGAAACGCTTACGTCCCTTTCTGATAAACTCAGATCTATGTTTGTAAATGCGCATGGCTCTAACTGGGCAGAGCAAAGGCCTATGACCATCTGAAGACGGACGAGCCTTAATAACAATAGGTTCAGGATACTTATTAGGAGCCTGATTCTTAGCCAAAAATCCAACATTAGTAGTTAAAGTAATAGTATTACCAACACTACGATAGTGAGAATCATCGACCGACAGTGCATGAAGCTCACTAACTCTTCTGGCAGAAGAGAAGGCTAAGAGAAAAGCTGTCTTATAAGACAAGAAATTGAAGTCCACTGTATCAAGTGGCTCAAATGGCGCTTCTTTTAGCTTCAGAAGAACCCAGGGCTATATTCCACTTAGGAATTAACCTAAGGGTTCTGGGTCTATTTATCGAAAAGTTTTTCACTAACTTAGATAAAGAAACATTAGATCCAATCTGTAACCTATCATGATGAGCATAGGTATCCGATAGCATAGACCTATAACCCTCAATGGTTATTGGCTGCAGTTTGATCTCGTCAAACAAGTAGACCAGAAAATTAGGAATATCTGGAATGGAGGGATCATAAATATCAATAGAATGATCCCTACACCACCTATAGAAAACCTTCCACTTGGCAGCATAATTTAGCGAAGATGAGGTCCTCCTAGTTAGAAATTGCGTCCACTGCTCATCCTGTAAAATGCTTGCCGTGCAAGAAGGACCGCACAACAGAAATATGTGAAGGTTGAGACCTTACGGGTTGTGATGCAGTGTGCGCGATTTCCCCTGCGAAAGAAGGTCCTCCCATGGAGGAAGCTTCTGAGGAATGTCCCACAACAGACACCTGAGTAAATTTATCCATGGTCTCTGGGATGACCGAGATGCTACCAACAGAATCTTGCAGTGAGATTGCTTGATTTTTAGCAATATCTGCTGAATCAACGGAGCTGGAGGATACGCGTATCCTATCATTCCATCCCAAGAGATTGAGAGGGCGTCTACTGCAAACGCTCGAGGATCTGGGCATGGCGACACATACGTCTGCAACTGATTGTTGGGATGCGTTGCAAATAAGTCTATCATTGGACGATCTCATTGGTAGCAAATCTGATTGAATATTCGTTTGTTGAGAGTCTATTCTGACGGCAACATGCGACCTTTCTGAGAAAGGGAGTCTGCTAGAATGTTCAGACAATCCTTTCCATTAAATTGAATAACGGAATGGAATGAGTGCCTCCCTGGTTCCGAATATACGCTACTACTGTCGAATTGTCGGACAGAATTTGAACATGCGAATTCTGAAGAATGTTCATCCACTGACGTAGCGCAAGCATATTGACATCATCTCTTTGATGTTTATGTGCTTGTTTAGGAACTGTGGATCTCAAAGACCCTGGCACTTGGAATCTGTTGGGCTCAGAGTTGCGCCCCAACCTGTTTGACTCGCATCCATCATTATCGTAAAACTCGGATCCGGCAGTTGCAGTGGTACTCCTTGAGTTAACCACTGAATATCTGCCCAAGTCTGAATCTCTTGTTTCACTTGATTCGACAAGACGATGTTCGTTTCAAGCGAATGAGTCTTCACACTTCAATTCTGAGTAAAAAATATCTGGAGTGGACGAGTGCGTAGCCCTCCCATAGGAATAAGATCCGCAGCGGCTCCGCACAAACCTGTCAGTCTCATGAATTCTCACGCTGTAACTACTTCTGAGTGAAGACAAAAGCGAGTGTAACAACTGACTAATTTCGCTCTGGTTAACAGCAGACGAACAAGATTGTTGTGCGTCTCGAAGCTCATTCCCAGGTGGGTAAATGACTTGGACGGCACCAGATCCGACTCCTTTCCCTTTACTATGAAACCGAGACGACGGAGCAGTTGAAGCAGACTCTGAACATCGTTCTGAAGCATTAACTCGTTGCCGTACCTCTGAAGAATGTCGTCCAGGTAGGCCGACATTACTACAAACGAATGAGCTCGGAAATGAGTCATTACCGAGTTCATTATTCGAGTGAATGCCCAGGGCGCTAGATTCAGACCGAAGCAGATCGCTCGGAACTGATAAACGACTCCTAGGACAGCGAAGCGAAGATACTTTCTGAATGCTGGATGTACCATGACGTGAAAGTACGCATCTTTGAGATCTATGCTCGCAGCATAGTCGTTCACTCGAATGCTCGCTCTGACCGATCGGATGGTCTCCATGTAAAATTTTGGAGCCACGATCAGCTTGTTTATCCAGCTCAGATCTATGACTGGACGAAACGAGCCGTCTGGTTTTGGAACCAGAAACAGGTGACTGTAGAAACCTGGAGATTCCTGGTTTTCTACGACCTCAAAAGCATTCTTGTCCAGAAGAGATTGAACTTCTGATAGAAGTGATTCTCTCTTCTGAATATTTGATAGAAGCCGAGTCCAACGTGGACTTCGAGTTAACGGAGGTTTTTCCTTGAAGGACAGTTTTAGGCCTTCGGAAATCACCCCTTGCACCCATGGGTCGTCCGTAATTGACAACCAATTGGTTAAGAATCACGACAGACTTCCGCCGACTGGAACGCAATAGAGGTATACACCATCACCTCCTGGACCTGCGAGGCTTGCGGGAGGAGAAACCATGTCCTCCACGACCCAAACCTCGTCCCGTCGACCTAGGGGTGTCTGACCTGTTATCTCGGCCAGTATAACAGCCCCTGCCTGAGTCGCTACTCTGACGGTCTCTAGAGTAAGATGCAGAAGCTTTCTTACATCCTTTATAGGAACTTTCTTTGGATGTATTTGCCCCCGAAGTACCTGCCTTACTCTTCTCTGTTGAGTCTGACTTTTTAGAAGCGGATTTAAAAAGCAGAGAGTCTGAAGCTTTCTTAGTAATCTGATCATAGATAATAGAAAGCTTTCCGTCGAAGAGAAGCTCTCCGGAGACCGGAGCGACTCGAAGAGAGTTTTTCACCTTACTGTCCACTCTAGTGGACGCAGCCAGGGCAGCATCACGTCTGACCAACTCCAGATTTGCCACTGAAAGGGTGGAGTTATACGTAGAATATGCTATAGCCCTCAAAAGAACTCTTAAGGAAGTTTGAACATCCTGGAATTCTTTCCCTTCGAGACGTAATGATAACGCTCTGGTAAGGTGATCTGCAGAAGATAATGCGTCTAAATTAATTCTATTACACGAGATTGTCGTCTCCAGTATACTGGAGTTAATAGACATGGACGCCGGCAATGACAATTCCAGGTCTTCAGCATGGTCGTCCAAATGCAGAGGAACTCTCGGCACGCCTTGTCCTGCCGTTTCAAATTTATGTCTTGCATTGATGAAAGGCAGCTGTATAGCGCTAGGTGATAAGAAACCGGATTTGCCAGTCTTAGAGGCTAGCTTGAATATATCGTCATTCAAAAGTTCAAATGTCCGTGTGACATTACTGGACTGGGTCGGAAACTCTGGGACAGTGTCCCTAATCCAGCCGAAAAAGTCTGTGTCCAGTGAGGCTATCAGTCTCTTATCCGGTAATGCAGCATTTTGGTCCGCAGGAACAACATCTGGAAGGTGTTGCCGGATGAAATCTATGGCCACCTTATGTTGTTCAGAAAGGGAAAATTCCAGCTCCACTGATTCCCTTTCACCATCTGACTGGACCATATGAGATTCTCTGTCGTCCCTTTCTGACTCTGCAGGTGAGCGAACCGACCCAGCTTCCTCAGACAATTCCTGTTCTGAAAAAGTTTCTGATGGCTGATGGGATGCTGCATTGAGTTGAGCTATCTGTGATAGCAAGTCCGTCGCAGAGGCCTGTGGAGCCGCGGTCTTACGTGATACAGCCACTGGGAGCTCCTGGGACGTTACTTCCTGCATACTTCTTTTATGCAAACGTCCCGACTGGTGAGGCCTCGTGTCCTTGGCTACCGGATGGCATGACCTGATCGACGTGGAATCCCTGGTCAGTGACGCAGGCTGGATATCAGAAGTCACATAGCCAACTTGCGGAATTGTGTGCTTCTGTGAGGATGAGGAAGCCAATAGACTAGTCGCGCCGGACTGTCTATACGCTGGAGCGTCCTGAGGGGTGGACATATGCTCCGACTGACGAACATTACGTACAACAACATCTGGTCCCAGATGTTGTTGTAAGAGAGAGGGGACTCTCTCGCTTGCGGTCCGGGCAGACTTGGACGAGGTAGGTACCGGACTGATTGGCTTCCTCCGTACTATCCTCAGATCCGTCATCGCTGGGTGTGCACTATCCATGTTTATAGTGCTCGCAACACCTGATTTTCCTTTCTGGACTGCAACAGACGATCCTGGCTTCACAATCATTTCGTGAATGATTGCTACACCGGGCGAGTTAGCAGGCGACAATGCCGTCGAGCCTACGTGGGACCTCTTGGGCATTTGCCGAATTTCATTGAGCACTTTTTTCGCTAGCTCTTCATTTATCTGCGACGATGGAGGCACACTTCGTGAAGACATCACGGAAACATCACCCTGTTCTTGTTCCTCTGAAAAAGAGACTGAAAACCTAGAGTGACCCTGTGTTGAGAGGGCCGGCATGGACCTCACATCACTAATAATATACCGTAACACACATCTCCAACATTTGTCATTCCAATTTGCCCACACAGAGCAAAAATTAGTGCGAGTACACTGACTACAATTAATACACTGAACATGAGAATCAGAGGAAGACTTCCTCGAATTACAATTTGAACAAACTTCTTTCATATGGAAAAAAGTTAAACAGTTAACGTACTCGCACTAACCCTTGAAAATAAGATACATGATAATAATATAATCCATTACAAACATTTCGAAAAATAATTTCGAAAGAAAAAATTTTCAAAAAAATTTTCAAATTGAGCCCAAGTTCCCAATGGGAACGATGAGCCCAAATGGATCCCAAAAAAGCCTAAGTGTGGACAAAAATTTTAAATCACGTCTAAAAATTCATGTTACACTTACGGACAATATTATGTATCTGGCTATGAGCAGAACTAAATAGATGACAAGGAATCACTGCGTGAAGTAACCGTTGTCAATGTAAACAAAAGTGAATAAAACTGGAAACAAGACTCCAGGCACTGAAAATATGGCCCGAAATCAGTAACCAATTTTAACACTATCCAATGTAAAACAGAGGCTTCCTGAGAAGAAACTGCAGTACATCGGATGGTAGATGCATGACTGAAATAACTAACCACCCTAGGGTGAGGACGTAACCATGGGGAAAAACAGAATTATCATTCTGTTACCAAGCCAAAACTCCCAAGAAATTTCATTGTAAAACAATTACAAAAAATAATGGCAAAAGCATGGCAGAATAGCAAGGTGGGTATTGAGGAAAGGGAGAGAGGAAACACTGAACAAACAACGGAAATTTCATAGCAAGAATGAAAATATCAGGCCCATGCCCCGAAATTGGGGAACATGAAATAATTTTTCATAAAAATTATAAGTTACAGCCCTGAACACACATCCTTCCCCTGTTTCTTCCTCTCATCCTTTTATTTCATCCTTAGATCCACCATTTCTCTCATGATTATGTGTCTGGCATCATTTAAACTGAGATTTTAAGCACAGATATCAGTGTGATGTTACTGATTGTAGGGCCAAACAAAGAATGAGGATTTGGCTCCAATTTCGGACTTCCTTGACTACTGCGCATGCGCAGTGGATAAAAAGTATGGAGGACCACATAGGACATCTAATTTTTGGATTCTGATGCAAATTTTGGGGATTGGGGGGGGGGGGGCAAAATTTGTGATTGACCCTAGAATATAAGAGTTAGCACCAGCTAAGTCTGGGTCATTGGTACAGTATTAAAATATGTACATGTATTATCAAATTAAGAAAAAATTCTTTTAGAACTAGTCAAAACTCTGTTGCTGTGATTTTAAATTTGATTATAATTGAAAACATTATTATAAGTGTTATTGTGGCAAATTGATGGTAAGATGGTCTGAGGTTTGTGGCTCAGAGCTCAACTGAGATGTGAAGCATCGAGGTTGAACATATGCTCCAAGCTGCAAACCTCAGACCATGTTACAATCAATTCATCACAAAAACATATATGCTCTAATAAGACACTACCCATATCCCAAACCCCACATTGTGAAATGAACAAGGCAACTTGAGTGAACAGAGCAACTTTAACAATAACAAATTTAGTAAATAAACCTCTCGTGAAGCCCAGTCACTGATCATCAAAAAATCAATAACCCAGATTAATCCATCTCAGTTCAAATCATGAACTTCCAAGTGGGTTTTGAGTATAGATTCATAGAATGATCACTGGCCATAAAAAGTTAAAAAATTTATAGTAATTTATATATTTTTTATACTTACCAATGGCCCAGACTTAGCTGGTGCTAACTCTAAAATATCTAGGGCCAAACGCAAATTTTACCCCCCAATCCCCCAAATTTGCTTCTAAAACCGAAAATTACATGCCCTATATGGTCCTCCATACTTTTACTCCACTGCGCATGTGCAGTGTCAAGGAGGTCTCGAAATTGGCGCCAAATGTCATTCTTACAATCAGTGCCTGGTAAGCGTTATGTACTCAGCAGGGAGGTAAGAGTTCCCAACTCATGGGAGGGCCAATATATAAATTACTATAAATTTTTTAACATTTTTATACTGTACCAATGACCCAGACTAAGCTGAATAGTAAAAAGGTTGGAGAGCCTAGGACATAACGGAAAATCCAATAGACTCAATTACATATACGGGGAACTATATCCTGAAGGAGAAAATAAGAGATAGGCTTTACATGTATCTTTCTTATTTGTATCAAAAAGAAAGACACAACACCATTCTGTAATTGAGTGCAATAACATCAATGATCTCTATTAACATCCAGTATAACCCTTTATACTAATATTTTTTAAAGGAAAGCCAATAAATAAGGAAGTCCAGCAAAATGAGACTCTATATACTCATTTAAAAGTGTCCGAGGATTGTATATTAACGACCAATTAATATGTGATATATACAAATGTCTCACACCGAGCAAAAATATTACATAGATGAGTAAACATTAGCTTTACTTTAAAACCATCCTGGTACCAACTCGGAATTACTGACTCCAAGGGAGGTATTCCCTTGCTTTACACTATAAAGTAGGTGACCTAAGGGAACACCCCCCACCCCCCTTCCCCTTGCCCTGGATCAAATACTCCAGAGCGAAGAGGGCAGCAGAACAGAGTCGCTGCCGGAACCGAAAGCCTACATATATATAGTTGCCACTGTTTAGTGGACAACATTCTGAGTGAAAAATAACGGACCTAAACAATGCAGATCTGCAGAAAAAGGACTCAATATTTCTCAGATACAAATTCGAGAAAGTGGAGGGCCAAGAACAATATGCAGCCCTCATTAGATCTGTAATAGCAACATTATTAGCGTAAGCCCATGATGTAGAAAGAACTCTTACTTCTTGAGCTTAAAACTAAAGCACAGACTACTGATTGAAGATGTTATCATAAGCAGTACTGATAGTAAATTGAATCCATCTGGCCATAGAATGGACGGAAATGTGAAGGAAGCTTCCACGGCATGTCCCACAACAGACGCCTGAGTAGATTAATCCACGGTCTTTGTGGAGCTAGAAATGCTACCAACAGAATTTTGCATTGAGATATATAACTTGAGCAATATCTGCTGAATCAACGGCGCTGGAAGATACGCATATCCTATTATTCCGTCTCACGAGATCGATAGAGCATCTACTGCAAAAGCTCGAAGATCCAAACATTCTGACACATACATCTGCAACTGATTGTTGAGATGCGTCACGAATAAGTCGATCATATGCCGCTCTCCTTGGTAGAAAATCTGATTGAATACTCGTTTGTTGAAAGTCCATTCTGGCGTCAACAAGCGGCCCCTCCGTGAAGGGAGTCCATTAATACGTTCAGACGACCCGGAATATGATGGACCGATAGGAGAACTTGATGTTCTAGTACAAACAGAAAGATTCCTTCCATTAACATGAATAACAGAATGGAATGAGTGTCTCCCTAGTTCCGAAAATACGCTAATACCGTCGAATTGTCGGACAGAATTAGCACATGAGCATTCTGAATAACGTTCATCCAATAACGTAGCACAAGCCAAAATGACATCATTCTTGATGTTAATGTGCTTGATTAGGAACTACAGATCCCAAAGACAAGTAGAAGTCGGTTCTTCAAATCCGTTGGGCTCAATGATACAACCCAACCTGTTTGACTGGCATCCGTCAAAACCGTAAAACTCGAATCTGGCAATTGCAGTGGAACTGCCTGAGTTAACCACTGAAAACCTGCCCAAGTCTGAATCTCTTATTCACTTGATTGACAAGAAGATGTCAGTATCGAGTGAAAAAATCTTCACCCTCCAATTCTGGATCAGAAGAAATTGGAGAGGACAAGTGCGTAACCGCCCCATCGGAATAAAATAGCGGCAGCACCGCACAAACGTATCAGTCTCATGAGATCTCTCACTGAGACCTTGTCTGAGCGAAGACAACAGTGAGCATAACAAATGATTAATTTCGCTCTGGGAAACGGCAGATGAACGAGAATGTTGTGCGTTTCGAAGCTCATCCCCCGGTGGGTGAATGACTTGGATGATACCAGATCCGACTTCTACTTGTTTACTTATGAAACCGAGACATCGGAGCAATAGAAGCAGATTCTGCACATCGTTCTGAAGTGTTTACTCATTGCCGTACCTCTAAAGAATGTCGTCAGGTAGGCTGACGTTATCGCAGACAAATGAGCTCGGAAATGAGTCATTACCGAGTTCGTAATTCGAGTGAAATCCCAGGGGGCTAGATTCAGACTGAAGCACATTGCTTGGAGCTGATACACGACCCCTATGATGAAGAAGCAAAGATACTTTCTGAACGCCTGATGTACCATGACGTGAAAGTAGGCATCTTGAGATCTATGCATGTAGCATAGTCGTACACCCGAATACTCGCTCTGACCGATCAGATGAACTCCATATATAAACTTGGAGCCACGATCAGCTTGTTTATCCAGCTCAGATTTATGAGTGGACGGAACGAGCCATCTGGTTTTGGAACCAGAAAGGGATGGTTGTAGAAACCTGGAAATTCCTGGATTTCTATGATCTCTATCTCGATCATTCCAGAAGAGACTGGACTTCTGATGGAAGCGAGCCTCTTTCCTGCGGACTTGATGGAAGCTGAGTCCATCTTGGACTTCGAGTTAACGGAGGTTTTCGTTTGAAGGACAATTTAGTCCTTCCAAAATCACCCCTCGAATCCAAGGGATGTCCGTAATCTACTCCCAATTAATTGAGAAACTCGACAGTCTTCCATTCACTAGTACACGATAGAGGTTAATACCATTACCTCCTGGTCCTGCGAGGCTTACGGAAGAAGAAGCCATGTCCTCCACGGCCCGCACCTCGCCCCGTCGACCTAGGGGCATCTGACCGGATGTCTCGGCCAGAATTACGGCCCCTACCTGAGTCGCTACCCTGACGGTCTCTAGAGTAAGACCTAAAGGACGCATAGGAACCTCTATAGGAACTTCCCTTGGACGTATTCGTCCCAGAAGTGCCCGTCCTACTTTTCTCTGCTGAATCCGACTATATGGAAGCGGATATGAATAGCAGAGAGTCTGAAGCTTTCTTAGTTATCTGATCATAGACTGCAGAAAGCTTGCCGTTGAAGAAAACTCTCCGGAGACCGGAGCGACTCTGAGAGAGTTTTTCACCTTACTATCCACATGTGTGGATGTAGCCAGGGCCCTGTCACGTCTAACAAACTCCATATTGCCACTAAATGGGCAGAGTTTTATGTGAGGCCCTTGAAAGAACTCTTAAGGAGGTTGTACATCCTAGAATTCTTTTTCCTTTGAGAAGTAATGATAATGCTCTGGTAAGGTGATACGATGATATTGTCGTTTCCAACATCGTGGTTGGAATTGACATTGACGATGGTATAAACAATACTAGGCCCTGGCCTGGTCGTCTAGACGCAGAGAACTCTTAGAATGCTCTGTCCTGCTGTTTCAAATTATTCCTTGAAATGATGAAAGGCAGATGTAGAGCAGTTGCCGATAAGAAACCTGACCTGCCCATTTAGGTAGCAAGTTATATAAATGTTAAAAAATTTATAGTAATTTATATATTTTTTATACTTACCAATGACCCAGACTTAGCTGGTGCTAACTCCAACAAAACCAGGGCCAAACACAAATTTTGCCCCCCAATCCCCAAAATTTGCATCCAAAACAAAAAGAAATCATGTCCTAAAGGACCTCCATAGTACGCCTCTACTGCGCATGCGCAGTGACGCAGTCGTCCCGAAATTGGCGCCAATTATCATTCTTACTGGCAGTGCCTGGTCAGCGCTATGTACTCAGCGGGGAGGCAAGAGTTCCCAACTCAGGGAGGGCCATCCCCGTCTGGGTCATTGGTAAGTATAAAAAATATATAAATTACTATAAATTTTTTAACATTTTTATACTGTACCAATGACCCAGACTTAGCTGAATAGTAAACAGGCTGGAGGGCCTAGGACATAGAGGAAAATCCAATAAGCTCAATTATAAATAAAGAGGTAACCCCTTAAGGAGAAAAGGAGTATTAGGCTTTACATGTATCTTTCTTATTTAATATTAAATTAGAAAGATACACTACCCTTAATAATTGAGCACAATAACATTCATGTTCTCTATTAACATCCAGTATAACCCTTATACTAATTATTTTTAAAGCAAGCCAATAAATAAAGTAGTCCAGAGAATTGAGACTCTTTATAATCATTTAAAAGTGTCCGAGTATTGTATATTAAAGCCCGTTTGACACTTGACATATACAAATGCTTCACACCGAGCTACACTTTAAAAATAAGACATGAATGAAATTAAACATTAATATTACACTTTAAAACCATCCCGGAAGCGACTCAGAAATACTGTCTTGGAGGAGGCATTCCCTTGCTTTTCACTATAAAGCAGGTGACCTAAGGGAACACCCCCCCCCCCCCCCCCCCCCCTTCCCCTTGCCCTGGGTCAAATAGCCCAGAGCGAAGAGGGCAGCCGGACGGAGTCACTGCCGGAACAGAAAGCCTGCATAACTATAGTTGCAACTGTTTAGTGGACGACATTCTGAGCAACAGATAACGGACCTAAACAATGCAGGTCTCCAGAAATGGACTCAATATTTCTGAGATAAAAATTAGTAAATGTGGATGGCTGAGACCAATAAGCAGCCTTCATTAAATCTGTAATAGCAACACTATTAGCATAAGCCCAGGAAGTAGAAAGAGCTCTTACTTCATGAGCAGAAATCTTAAGCACAGACTGCTGAGAAGAAGATAAATCTTCATAAGCAGTACGGATAGTTAACTGAATCCATCTAGCAATAGAATGGACTGAAATGTCCTTTCTATTAGGCATCAAAGACAGAAAGAAACGTTTCCGTCCCTTTCTGATGAACTGAGATCTCTGTTTATAGATACGTAGTGCTCTAACAGGACAGAGTAAAGGCCTACGCCCGTCTGAAGACGGAAGAGCCTTAATAACAATAGGTTCCGGATATTTATTAGGAGCCTGATTCTTAGCTAAAAAACCCACATTAGTAGTGAAGGTGATAGTGTTCCCAACACTACGATAATGAGAATCATCCACCGATAGTGCATGAAGCTCACTGACTCTTCTGGCAGAAGAGAAAGCTAAGAGAAAAGCTGTCTTATAAGATAAGAATTTGAAATCTACTGTCCCAAGAGGTTCAAATGGCTTTTCCTTCAATTTAAGGAGAACCCAAGCTAAATTCCACTTAGGAATTAATCTAAGAGTTCTGGGTCTATTTATCGAAAAGTTTCTAACCAATTTCGATAAAGAGACATTAGATCCAATTTGTAAACTATCATGATGTGCATAGGTATCAGATAACATAGATCTATAACCCTTTATAGTAACAGGCTGCAGTTTGATTTCGTCAAACAAGTATACTAGAAAGTTTGCAATGTCTGGTATAGAGGGATCAAATATATCTACAGAATGATCCCTACACCAACGACGGAAAACCTTCCACTTAGCCGCATAGTTTAGCGAAGAGGAGGTCCTCCTACAGTTAGAAATCGCGTCCACTGCTCGTCCTGTAAAGTGCTTGCCATGCAAGAAGGACCGCACAACGGAAAAACGTGAAGGTTGAGACCTTGCGGGTTGTGATGGAGTTGGCGCGATTTCCCCTGTGAAAGAAGATCCTCTCGTGGAGGAAGCTTCTGCGGTAGGTCCCACAACAGACACCTGAGTAGATTTATCCACGGTCTCTGTGGCGACAGAGATGCTACCAACAGAATCTTGCATTGAGATTGTTTTATCTTTAGCAATACTTGTTGAATTAACGGCGCTGGAGGATACGCATATCCTATCATTCCGTCCCAAGGGATCGACAGAGCGTCTACTGCAAATGCTCTTGGATCCGGACACGGGGACACATACGTCTGCAACTGATTGTTGAGATGTGTCGCAAATAAGTCTATCATTGGCCGTTCCCATTGGTAGCAAATCTGATTGAATACTTGTTTGTTGAGAGTCCACTCCGACGGCAACAAGCGACCCTTTCGTGAAAGGGAGTCTGCTAGCACATTCAGACGACCCGGTATGTGACGGACCGAAAGAAGAACGTGATGTTCCAATGCAAACAGAAGGATTCTTTCCGTTAGATTGAACAACGGAACTGAATGAGTGCCTCCCTGATTCCGTATATACGCCACTACTGTCGTATTGTCGGATAGGATTTGGACATGAGCATCGTGAATAATGTCCATCCAGTGACGTAACGCAAGCCAAATTGACATCATTTCCTTGATGTTTATGTGCTTGCACAGGAATTGCGGATCCCAAAGACCCTGGCATCTCGAATCCGTTGGGATTAATGATGCACCCCAACCTGTTTGACTGGCATCTGTCATAATGGTAAAACTCGGATCCGGCAACTGCAGCGGAACTCCTTGAGTTAACCACTGAATGTTTGCCCAAGTCTGAATCTCTTGTTTCACTTGATCTGACAAGAGAACGTCTACATCGAGCGAATGAATTTTCACACTCCAATTCTGAGTCAGGAAAATTTGAAGAGGACGTGTGCGTAGCCGCCCCATCGGAATGAGATCCGCGGCGGCTCCGCACAGACCTATCAGTCTCATAAATTCTCTCGCCGTGACTTTGTCTGCATGCAGACAATAGCGAGCGTAACAACTGACTAATTTCGCTCTGGTTAACGGCAGACGAACGAGATTGTTGTGCGTCTCGAAGCTCATTCCCAGATGAGTGAATGACTTGGACGGCACCAGATCCGACTTCTCCTCGTTTACTATGAAACCGAGACGTCGGAGCAATAGAAGAAGATTCTGAACATCGTTCTGAAGCGTTAACTCGTTGCCGTACCTCTGAAGAATGTCGTCCAGGTAGGCCGACGTTACCGCAGACGAATGAGCTCGGAAGTAGATCATTACCGAGTTCATTACCCGAGTGAAAGCCCAGGGTGCTAGATTCAATCCGAAGCACATGGCCCGGAACTGATACACCACTCCTAGGACTGCGAAGCGTAGATACTTTCGGAATGTCGGATGTACCATGACGTGAAAGTACGCATCTTTGAGATCTATGCTCGTTGCATAATCGTTCACCCGAATACTCGCTCTGACCGATCGAATCGTCTCCATATAAAACTTCGGAGCGACGATCAGCTTGTTTATCCAGCTCAAATCTATGACTGGACGGAACGAGCCGTCTGGTTTCGGAACCAGAAACAGATGGCTGTAGAATCCCAGCGATTCCTGGTTTTCTACGACCTCTACCGCGTTCTTCATTAAAAGAGACTGCACCTCTGATAACAGAGCGTCTCTTTTCTGTGGATTTGACGGAAGATGAGTCCACTTTGGACTTCGAGTTAATGGAGGCTTTCGTTTGAAGGATATCTTTAGACCTTCCGAAGTCACTCCTCTCACCCAAGGGTCGTCCGTAATCGACGCCCACTCTTGTGAAAAACTCGACAACCTTCCGCCAACCGGAACGCGATAGAGGTTTAAGCCATCACCTCCTGGACCTGCGAGGCCTGCGGTAGGAGAAACCACGTCTTCCACGACCCGCACCTCGCCTCGTCGACCTCGGGGCGTCCGACCGATTGTCCCGGCCTGAAGGACGTCCCGAACGAGAGTCGCTATCCTGACGGTCTCTCGAATAAGACCAAGAGGACGCACCGGAACCTCTATAGGAACCTCTCTTGGGCGCATTAGACCCAGAAGTGCCCGCCTTATTCGTGTCTGCTGTATCCGACCTTTTAGGAGCGGATCTGAACAACAGAGAATCATTAGCTTTCTTTTTAATATTATCATAAATAGCGGAAAGCTTGCCGTCAAAGAGAAGTTCTCCTGAGACCGAAGCGACTCTAAGAGAGTTCTTCACCTTAGAATCCACTAGTGTGGATGTAGCTAGGGCTGCGTCACGTCTAACCAACTCCAGATTTGCCACTGAAAGGGTGGAGTTACACGTGGAATAAGCTACTGCCCTTGAAAGAAGTCTTAAAGAGGATTGTATATCCTGAAACTCTTCCCCTTGAAGGCGCAGTGATAACGCCTTAGTAAGGTGATCTGCGTAAGATAAGGCATCTAAATTGGCTCTGTTAGACGCAATAGCTGTTTCCAACACCGCGGTTGGAATAGAAGCTGACGACGGTAATGATAGCTCTAAGTCTTCCGCCTCGTCGTCCATACGCAGAGGAACTCTCGGTATACCCTGTCCTGCCGTGTCGAATTTATTCCTTGCATTAATGAAAGGCAGGTTGAGAGTATTTGCGGACAAGAAACCTGCTTTCCCCGTCCTGGAAGCAAGTTTAAATATAGCGTCGTTCAATAATTCAAATGTTCTTGCAACATTATTGGACTGCGACGGAAACTCGGGAGCGATGTCCCTGAACCGCTCAAAAAATTCAGAGTCCAATGACGCTATAATTCTCTTGTCCGGAAGCGCAGCAGTCTGGCCCGACGGAACAACTTGAGGGAGAAAGTGCCGGATGAAGTCCACGGCAGCTTTATGTTGTTCCGAAAGGGATAGCTCCAATTCATCCGTATCCCTTTCACCATCCGGTCGGACCTCCCGATGTTCCCGGTCGTCCGCCCCCGATGCTTCGGCGGAGCGTACCGACCCAGCGCCGTCGGATAATTCTCGATCCGACACCGTTTCTGTCGGCTGCTGGGATGCTGCGATAAGCTGTGCTATCTGCACTAGAATGTCCGACGTCGAGACCTGCGGAGGCGCGGTCTTTCGCTGCTTCGCCGAGGGCAGCTCCGCATCAGATGGCTCCCGCATACTTTTCCTATGCGAATGTCCTGAGTCCATCGGTCTCGAATCCCTGGCTGCCGGATGGTGTGACCTGGTCGCCGAAGAATCCTTCACCGGCGAAGCTGGCAAAATATCGGAGGTCACGCAGCCAAGGTGCGGTCGTGTGCGCCGACGAGAAGAGGAAGCCTTAACAGTCTCTGCGGACTGCTTATACAACGGAGCGTCCCGAGCGACGGACGTATGCTCCGCTAAAGACACATTTTGTACCACAACATCTGGTCCCAGATGTTGTTGTACGAGAGAGGGGCCTCTCTCGCTCGCGGCCCGGCTGGACCTGGACGAGCTAGGAACCGGACTAAAAGGCTTCCTCCGTTCTCGTTTACTATCCGCCGTCACTGGGTGTGCATCTATTATGTTTATAGTGCTCGCATCACCCAAAATTTCCTCTTGGACCGCATCGGACGAACCCGGCTGCCGAACCATTCGGTGAATGGACGCTACACCGGGCGAGCTAGCGGACGACATTTGTCTAATCTCCATGAGCACTTTTGCCGCTAGCTCTGAATTTATTTGTGACGACGGACGCACACTTGAAGAAGATAACATGGAAACATCACCCTGTTCTGGTTCCTCTGAAATAGAAACTGAGAGAGTAGAGTGACCTTGTGGAGAAAGAGCCGGCATTGCTCTTTCTCCAGAAACAACATATCGTGACACACGTTTCCAATGTTTCTCATCCCAATGTTCACATATAGGACAGGGATTAATGCGAGAACACTGACTACAATTAATACAATGATCATGAAAGTCAGAGGAAGATTTCTTCCTATTACAATTTGAACAATGTCCCTTCATTGTGAAAGAACAACAATAAGTCCTAGTTACTCGCAAAAACCCCTGACACAAAGATACATAATAACATGATCCATTAATAAATGAAAAAACAATTGCAAAACAAAATAATTTTGAAAAAATATTTTTTCAGAGAAGCCCAAGTTGCTGAAAAGTAACGTTGAGCCCCGATGGATCCGATGGCAAAGTGTGGTCAAAAATTTTGAATTTATATAAAATAATTAATGAGACACTTTCGGATAATATAAATGTATCTTATAATGAGATAAACTACTACAAAGGCAAACAGCCCCCCTCAAAAAAGGCTGTTGCCAATGAAAACAAACAGTGTAAACACACTAGAAAACATGACTCCAGGCACTGAAAAAACTGGCCCGGAATCAGTCATCAATTACACTCTATCTGATGCAAAACAGAGACTCCCAGGGGAGAATCTGCAGAACATCAGATGGAAGATGCAGAACACAAACGTTATACACCCATGGGTGAAAACGTAACTATGGGGAAAATAACAGAAAACATTCTGTAACCAAGCAACTCTCCCAGGAAATTTTAGAAATGAAACTTCTCAAAAATATGCCAAAAGCATGGGAGAATTGCAAGGGGGGACTTTAGAAGGCTAGGGGAGAGGAAACACTGAATAAGCAGTGCAACAATTAGCAAGAATGACAACAAGAGGCCCATGCCTCGAAAATAGACAACTTAACATAATTTCAACAAAAAATTTTAAGTACAGCCCTGATTGTTTTTTGCCACTTCTTTTTTCCTCTCCTCCTTCTATCCTCCTTAGAATCACATTTTCTCCAAAAATTACGTGTCTGGCATCCTTTAAACTGAGATTTACAAGCACAAAGATCAGTGAGATGTTGACTGATGAAGGGCCAAACAGAGAATGATAATTGGCGCCAATTTCGGGACGTCTGCGTCACTGCGCATGCGCAGTAGAGGCGTACTATGGAGGTCCTTTAGGACATGATTTCTTTTTGTTTTGGATGCAAATTTTGGGGATTGGGGGGCAAAATTTGTGTTTGGCCCTGGTTTTGTTGGAGTTAGCACCAGCTAAGTCTGGGTCATTGGTACAGTATAAAAATATAGCGTCATTCAACAGATCAAATGTCCGTGAGACATATCTGGACTATGTCGGAAACTGAGGGATGATGTCCCTAAACCGATAAGAATTCTGAGTCCAGTGCGCTATCAGTCTCTTATCCGGCAACGCAGCAATTTTTGGTCCGGAGGAACAATGTCAGAAGATAATGCCGGATGCACTCTACGGCAATTATGTTGTTCCGAAAGGGAAAATACAACTCATCCGTATCCCTTTCGCCATCCTGTCGGACCACTTGTACTTCTTGGTCGTCCTTGCCTGAACCTGCAGTGGAACGTACCAACCCAGCTTCATCAGATAATTCTTAATCCGACAGAGTTACTGTCGGGTGCTGGGATGCTGCGATAATTTGTGCTATCTGCGATAGCACGTCCGTAACAGAGACCTATGGAGTTGCGTTGTTACAGAATTTAGCCGCTAGAAGCTCCTTGGACGTTGACTCCTGCATATTTCTTATATGCAAACGTCCGGAGTATGAAGGCCTCGTATCCTTGGCTACCTGATGGCGTGACCTGGTCGTCGTAGAATCCCAGGTCGGCGATGTTGATTGAATATGACTGGTCACGTAACCAAGGTGCGGTCGCGTGTGCTGCCGTGAGGATGAGGAAGCCGAAAGAGCAGTCTCTCTGGACTGTCTATATAACGGAGCCTCCCGAGCGGTGGACGTATGCCCCGACTGAGGAACGTTTTGTACCACAACATCTGTGCCCAGATGTTGTAGTACGAGAGAGGGACCTCTCTCGCTCGCAGCCTGGATGGACCTGGACGAGCTAGGAACCGGACTAATAGGCTTCCTCCGTACCATCCTCGTATCCGTCGTCACTGGGTGTGCACATTGTATCTTATAGTGCTCGCATCACCCAAATTTCCTTCCTGGACCGCAATGGACGAACCCGGGTGCTGAGCCATTCGGTGAATGGTCGCGACACCGGGTGAGCTAGCAGACGTCAAAGCCGTCGATCCTACTAGGGAACTCCAGGCAATTGACACATCTACATGAGCACTTTTGCCGCTAACTCTTCATTTGCCTGTGACGACTGAAGCACACTTACAAAGACATCACGGTAACAACACCTTGTTCATGTTACTCTACGAGACCTGTGGAGCCACGGTCCTACGTAAATTATCCGCTGGAAGCTCCAGGGACATTCATTCCTGCATTTATATAATATGCGAACGTCCCAACTGGAAAGGTCTCATATCCTTGGCTAGCAGATGGAGTGACCTGGTCGACGTGTATTCCTTGGTCGGCGAAGCAGGAGCACCAGGGACGTTCAATCCTGCATTTATATAATATGCGAACGTCCCCTGGAAATCTGTGGTCACATAGCCAAGGTGCGGTCGTGTGTGTTGATGAGGATGAGGAAGCCAATATAACAGTTGCGTCGTACTGTCATGCGATGGAGCGTCCCGAGCAGGAGGAGTGGACGTAAGCTCCGACTAAGCGAACAACCATACAACAACATCGCGGTGCAGATGTTGATGCAAGAGAGAGGGGGCCTCTCTCGCTCGCGGTCCGGGTGGACCTGGACGAGCTAGCTACCGGACTGACAGGCTTCCTCCATACTATCCTCAGATCCGACGTTACTGGGTGTGCACATCTGATGTTTTATAGTGCACGCATCACCCAATCTGCTTCCCTCGACCACGACGGACGAACCCGGGTGCTGAGCCATTCTTTCCTGGGGAATGGTCACGACACCGGGTGGACTAGCGGGCGATCAATGCCTTCGATCGAACTAGCGAACTCCCGGCAACTGTCGTAATACCTTGTGCACTTCCCGCTAGCCCTAATATTGCAACGACGGAGACACACTTGTTAAAGACATCACGGAAACATCACTCTGAATTCTCAAAAAGAAACTGATAATATAGAGTGACCCTACGGAGAGAGGCCCGTAATGGACCCCTCACTGCTAACAAAATACCGTGACACACGTCTCCAACGTTGTCATATCAATCAACACACACAGAGCAAGAATTAGTGCAAATACACTGACTATAAGAAACACAATGAACCTGTGAATTAGAGGAAGATATCCTCGCATTACAATTGAACAATATTTTTTCAACATGAAAAAAAAACACACAGTCATATTACTTGCACTAACCCTTGAAATAAATATACATAATATATTATAATCCATTATAACATTTCAAAAGAAAATAATTAAAAAAAAAAAAAAAATTTTTGAAATAATTTTCAGAAGAGCCCAAGTTCCCAATGGGAACAATGAGCCCAAATGGGTCCCAAAAAAGCCTAAGTGTGGACAAAAATTTTAAAATCATTTCAAAAAATTAATGTAAAACTTACGGACAATATTAATGTATCTTGCTATGAACTTAACTAAGCAGAGGACAAGTAATCACTATAAGAAGTAACCGTTGTCAACATAAACAAAAAGTGTAAACAAACTGGAAACATGACTCCAGGCACTGATAAACATGGCCCGAAATCAGTTATCAATTTAAACACTATCTGATGCAAAACAGAGACTTCCAGAGAAGAAAGTGCAGAACATCAGATGGTAGATGCAGACCAAAATGCCTAACCACCCAAGGGTGAGGACGTAAACATGGGGAAAAAACAGAAAATAATTCTGTTTCCAAGCCAAAACTCCAAGAAATTTTAGTAATAAACATTACAAAAAATAAGCCAAAAGCATGGGAGAATAGCTAGGGGGAAATAAAGGAAAGGGAGAGAGGAAACACTGATTAAACAATGGAACATTCATAGCAAGAAAGACCACAACAAGGTCATGCCTCGAAAATAGGTAACATGAATAATTTCGTAAAATAATTATAAGTTACAGCCCTGAACATTTGTTTCCACTGTTTTTTCCTCTCCTCCTTCTATTTCTTCCTTATATCCACCATTTCTCTCATAATTATGTGTCTGGCATCCTTGAAACTGAGATTTACAAGCACAAATAACAGTGAAGTGTAACTGTATTGAGGGCCAAACAAAGAATGACATTTGGCACCAATTTCGAGACCTCCTTGACACTGCGCATGCGCAGTGCAGTAAAAGCATGGAGAGTCATATAGGACATGTAATTTTCGGTTTTAGATGCAAATTTTGGGGATTGGGGGGGTAAAATTTGCATTTCGCCCTAGATATTTTAGAGTTAGCACCAGCTAAGTCTGGGTCATTACTATAAAAATATATAATTTTTTGTAGGCAGTATGTTCTTTGAATCTCCTCCCATTGTTATCATCTCTTCAAATATTTCTCGCCGTGATTAAGTGTGCCACGATTACTGATCTCAAAAATCGATAATCGTTTGGTAATAATCAGCGATTATCGATTAAGCATACTTTTTCTTGTTGGTCTAAACATTTCTTTAAAACTGCTCAGTATAGACTTCTAGTTTGGTACAGTGGTACTGACCAGAATCTTTCATGATTCCTACCGACCTGTGTATCAAACGCGCATTTATTCCCTGACAGGAAGTCCAAAAAGTTGGTGACACTTATCGGTAAGAAGAGTAAGTTTACAACTTTTTTGTTGTTACCAGGAAGAATTACAGATAATGAAGTTGCAGAGGGAATGAGGGCTGTGGTTCTGATGCAGTTATTACTGTTCGAATAATTAGATAATTCATTTTACTGTTGAGTACCCAATCATGTGGATCAAACTGTATTAAGTTTCTACCATCATTACAGAGAATATCATGACACTGAAACTGCTGGAAGAGAAACAAAATAAGGCACACACACACAGTAAATCAGTTAGTTACAGAATGTTGATAGTTATTACTAGTTACCCAAAGTCTGTTTGCATAAAACAGATTTTTCCCTACTGGAATCTAATTGCATCCCATGAGGCATTTGGCTAAGCTAGCTATGAATAGGTAAATATGTTATGTGCACATTGTGCTTGTACAGAATCTTTATTGTGCCGAGATTCGTTTTGTCAAATTGTCAAGGGCTTCAAAGACTGACAATACTGACTAAGGATGTGCCTGAAATTTTCTAACGATAATACTTTGTACAGATTTCCATCAATTGTCTGAGCACAAAAATAAAAATTTGGAAAGAATGCGATCCAATTTCTCACAAAATTTAGTCTCAAACAAATATTTATTCGGGTTAGTCTCACCTAACCGGTCGTAGGTAATTAATAACTAATATGCTAAGTAAACACGCTATAGTCTGTTCCATATATGTTTGTCTGTGTTGATGATTGTCCAGGTTTGTTTTAACTATTCAGTGACACAAATCGGACTTAACGCTTTTTACAAATACAGAGGGTTATTTTAAAGGGTGTTCTTTTTTTAGTACTCACAGTATTTGCAGTTTATTTTAAAGCAAGTTCTTTTTAGTACTCACTGAGTGTATAAATATGTAGCATTATTTCATATCCTCAGCCAATAATAATGTGCTGAAGACAAGCGACGAGCGACGAAACTATGGCCCTGGACGACAAGGTAAAAGCCAGCACTTTTGCTAATCTTCTAAAGAAAGCTCATCGTCCACAAAAAGGGAACAGATATGACAATGATTTGAAGGTAGAAGTAAATAAATCTCTCCAAGATAACAACTCAATTTACAATGAACCCAACTTCGACCAAAGGCATGCAGATGGGGACGACCATGAATTAACAGAATCAATAAGCGTAGAAGAGGTCACGGGTATAATCAGAAAATGCAAAATGCAAACAAGCTTGCCTGGCTGGGACAAGTGTACATTTTAAATAAATAAAGATTTGAATACAGATATAATCGCTCTTTAAGGGCTTTGGGGTGTGTGTCTGTGAGTGGATGTGTTTTTTATTGTTTGTTGTTTTTTATTTTTTTTCCCATCACTCCATCATCTGTTTTCCCTGAAGGCAGACCAGATGGCAAAGGCTCATCATCCATTCTCCCTTATAGGCTGATGGATGACTCCCAGCTTTCAAAAACACATATTGGTGGATTCTTTTCCTTTTGTAACTGTTATGGATAACATGCTGGGGCTCCTCCAAAACCAGTGTCTGTTTAGGTTTCTTTTTCCTTTTCTTTTTTCTTAAACAACCAACAAACTTCGGTTTCAGTACTACCAGAAATATGCCCACGTCTCTAAGCAAACACAGAGCAGAATTCTTGTAGTTATGCACAATTCCTAGTCATCTTCCTTCCAACATTGTATGAGGATAATCCAGAAGTTCGGTGCCCGTTCACCTTGTGAGCGATGCTTGGTTCTTTACTCTTGAGAGGGTTCCAGTCAGTTCAAGTGTTGAACGGTTTCCCAACAATGTTATGAGTTATTGGATGGAAGGTGACCACGAACGGTTCATGTGGAACCATTTTGATATGGTCAGACCGTGTACTACAAAGCACATTAAAGGGTGGCAGAGAAGGTTGAGTTTGTTTAAAGTTGGCTCTCACCCTAATTTACTCAAGATGAAAGACTTCCTATCATTCCAGGAATCCACAATATTGCAGGCAAGTGTGGGGGGAAAGTTTACACCCAGGAAAAGAAAATACAGAAAAATACACAATTTAATTGAACATTTCAAAAGAATATTTCTCGCTGGAGAAATTGGACTACTAAACAACTCGGACTTTGTGTCTCACAGTACTGGATTTTAGTGTATTTATCAAGTAATTTTTAATTAATATACTGCATTATGGGTTAATCTGGTCTGTCCCACCTATCCGGTTGGTTGTTGGTAATGAACATGAATTGAGTTAAGCGAACAAACTTACTAGAGACTGACTATAATCCACCTCCCTTTGATCTACCTAATTTTCACACATTTTACCGAAACAATAGCGGTAAGTGAGATGACCCCATTTATTCATCACTTTGATTAAATATTGTTTCAGTGCCCTCACTGCCTTCTCATTGGCTTTTATAGTAGCCACAAGGAGGGTTGTATTTTTCTGTTTTTCTTCTTCTTGAATAGGTAAAGTTCCATGCTGCATAAGAATTGGCTGCTTGAAATTGTTTTGGTATTTTGACATCAGTCTGCAAAGGGTTCATAAAAAAAATTTGTTTGCATACACCATGTGCTTGTGATGTCAGGAATAGAGTTAAATATATTATAATACTGTGGTGAAATAATTCTTTAATCTAGAAATAATTGTTGAAAATACAGTTTTACGAAATATACTTTTGTCATATACCTTGTCGTACCCTAACTGTGACACTGACAAATATGATGACAACAGTTTTGATAACACAGGCACACTGTGAAATAAATAAGTCTTTTCTCTTCTATCACATGGAAAATATTCACAGGATTATATTTCATAAAGAAAATCTTTACTAGTTAGATTTGGTACCTTTAAAAACCTTAATTCAGGTAGAATTATTAATGGAAGTTATGACTGAAAAAGAAACTCATTTTAATATAATAAGCTTTAACTGGTAGAGTGTTGGAAGCCCATATTTGGGCTTTATTCTGAACTGCAGGTACCTAAAGTAAAAGACTTCATATCCTGTGGATGTCATTCATTTTATCTTGGAAGTAAACTTACTTCACCTCCATCGATTTGCATTGTTACAATTTATGGGCGAGTGCCTATAGGCACTCTCCCATAAATTGTAACAAGACAAAAACGTGTGAACAAATCTTGAGAAAAAATGTAGCACTCGACCAGTTAAGAAGCACCATTAAAGGTATGTAACTTAGTATTTATTACTTAAATTTTACCCAACACCATTGTATTACTGCACTGTTAGGAAATAACTAGAAACAGACAACATTTTATCAACTCTTCCAGTGCCACATTCAATTTCGGCAGACCCACAATTCCTGTAGGTCATTAACACTTTACGAAACATGACTAGAAAATGGCACTTAAATATTTCTTTAATAACTAAAAATTTACATTTTTTTTCATTCAAAAACATAGCTAATGACTCCTCGTTGGAACAAGCTCAATCAGCATGATCTAATGAGGGGTTATAAGTTATGTTAAAGGCCATACAAAATAAATTAATTGATTCTCTGCCAACTGTTTTTACAAATCAGTGAGAGAAGGAGGATTTCATTTTTTACGATTACTTTTTTCTTGCATATAGTGAGCATGGATTCATGAGGATTTCTGCAGTCTTTTCACACACTGAATATATAGAATATATAGAAAGTGTATAATTATACAAATAAACTTAATTAATTTTAAAAATAAAGCTGTTGCGCTTCTTTAGTTATGTTCCAGATTTCAGTTACATACATAAATGTAAAAGTTCCAATTTCATAGTAATATTGGAAGACATTTCAATGCAATAAAAACTTCCAATGAGGGGGTTCAATTTCAGTGAGAGATTGCCTGAGAATCAAAGATTTTATTTAGCCTTAGATGCAAAAAATAATAAAATGAGATTTTTGTTATAATAATATTTGAAAAATAATAAAGTGAGATTTTTGTTAACAGCACTGACAATTTTTGTTTTTTAAACTAGGCAAAGGGTTAATAGATGTAGGCCAATGATATGCTGTGACAGGGCTTTCATGTGCGTTGAATCCAAACTTTATCAGGGGTTCCGTGGGTTTGAAAATCTACTTGTCATGGTGTCAAGTTATACTTTTGTTGCTGCCAAAATAATAAGTTCAAGTTTGTCACGTAAAGTACAAGTAGATATTGCAAATCACATGATTACCACTGGTGCTCTAGTGTATACATGAACATGTCAGTAGCGTTCAGATGAATGTGAACTAAGTACCAACTGGCATGTAATTACCTTGTAATTACCTATAAGTATAATATGTCATTCTTGTTATGCCCTCTCAAAAAAATACTTGCTTGTCCTGTTTCAGAGTTGCCAAAGTTATGCCAAAAAACCATGACATTTGACTGCATCTTTTAACTGGTAGAGTGCTAAATTATTTTTGGTCCTTAAAGTTTCTTTGTGCATCCTTGCCTTGTTACAATTTATGGGAGAGTGCCAGTAGGCAATCTCCCATAAATGTAGCAAGGCATATCCTAACAGACAAAATAATATCACTTCAAAGATAATATAAAGCACATCCACAGAATACGAAGGCTATAAATTGCAGTATCAGCACTAAAGAATAAAGCCCAAATATGGACTTCCAGCACTCTACCAGTGAACCCTCTACTCACAGAAGTCAAAATACCAAAATTTCAAGCAGCAAATTTTTCAAATTTCAAATGCAGAACAGAATTTAACCAATTCAATCTTGTTTGACAAAGCTCAATGAGCTCTGTCAAAAAGATTGAATATTGGTTAAATTCTCAGTTGCATTATGGGGAAAAATTGCCAGTTGAAATTCTATTTTGACATCAGTTTGCAAAGGATTAACTCTTAATTTTCTTGAATTTTTCATAAAATCAAATCATGGCTGCTGTAAAGCTGCCATAACTTTGTATGAAAAATTTAATAAAGTATGAAAGCAAGAAATTATTGAAAAGTGGGTTATCCTATTTGTAGGGGGTATATTTTGTTAACAAGGAATGGAGTTATACCTTGTGGAAGCCAAGTATTTTTGTACTCCGCAGGAAAATCCTCCTGCAGCAGGCAAAGAGTTAAGACTCCACAAACATGTCAACACTTTCATCACTTCACAATGGCTATTAATGAGAGTCAACTGATATGAAAACATGTCAGAAAGCACAAAGGGTGTCAGATTGTTATGCACCTCTGGCTGTGCCACTTCATCAACTTTGTGTTTTATTTGATTTGGACATTTATTTTTTGATGTTTAAGGTCAGTTTCAGTACCTATGTTTATGGAATGACCACAATACTTTCATTCATTCATTCACTTACACCTATGCAGCCCACTTTAGGGGACTTCCATTTCAGGGATTCAGTTACTGAGGCCTATTTTACCAGTAAAACAGAATGTGGTTATTGCAGTAAAAAAAACACTGCACTGCCTCCAAAGGATCCCACAGGGAATGTTTTCTTAGACTGCTCTTTGCAAAAAAAGGTAGTAAGGTACGGAATTTGAAATACTGAAACTATACTCAGGTGTTACAATAGGGTCTGTACATATGCACAAAAGTTTAAGATTTTTAATGAGTAACGTCATGGTGCTACTCCAGTCACTTTTGTGTCTTCTTTCATTATTAATGTTAGAAGGCTTAGAGCATATGTATTTCAAATTGCTGAGGCTAAACTCAAGTGATGCAATAGGGCTTGTAGATGTGTTAGAAGACTTAAGAATTTTCATGTCCAACCTGCTTGTGCACCACAGCCAATTTATAGTTTTTAAGAGTGTTTGTGGCAAAAGCCTTCTTGGGCATATAATTCAAAACAGTGAAACTATGGCTAGGTGCTACAATAGGGTCTGTGGTTGTGCACAGGTATTTCTCGTTTTTCATGTGCCATCTCTAAAGACACTTCTGTCACTTCCATGTATTTCATGTCTCTAGATTACCTTAGCAATGCATTCACTCAAAATCAGAAATGCAAATATGGAGTATACACTAGTCTGCTTCATGGATAGATGACATCATCTAGTTTATTTTCCAGACAAACTTGGAAAAGCAAAAGTGTTACTTTTTTGGCAAGCCACACAATCAAAGTCGGTGTTTTACTAAATTTCCCCACAAAAATTTGGTGATACTTTCTCCTTCACAACAATGAATGACACAACTAGAACTATCACTGAAGGTGATTAATACCCCCGCTTTGGGTTTTTAGAGGAATGCACTTCTGATCATGTAGGCGAAGGCCATAAGGAAATGTATACATAAAGATCATTTTTTGTTGTTGAAATTTGTATTTGCATGTGGCCTTCCACAGAACAGCACTGAATACTTAGAGAGCCCACACATATATGGTTTACATTTGGAAAAACACATTTACAATGTGCAACATGTATTCAAAATCGGTTCATTAATGTAGGAGGAGTTGCACATACAAGAATCCCATTTGAAAACCCATAATAAATCCAAGTTAAAGGGAGATAACCTGGTTAAAATTGTCGCAGATCAAAAATTTGGGAATATGCGTATGTTCACTTAGTTGTGATAATGTTTGAAAGGTTTCGTCAAAATTGATTGATAAATGTAGGAGGAGTTGCATGCACAAGAATTTCATGTAGAAACCCATAATAAATCTAAGTTAAAGGGAGATAACCTAGTTAAAATTGCCACAGCTCAAAAATTTTGGAATATGCGCATGTTCACTTAGTAGTGATGATGTCTGTAAACGTTCGTCCAAATTGATTGATAAATGTAGGAGGAGTTGCGCACACAATAATTTCATGCAGAAACCCATATTAAATCAAAGTTCAAGAGAGATAACCTGGTTAAAATTGTCGCAGATCAAAAAGTTTGGAATATGCACATGTTCACTTAGTAGAGATGATGTTTGAAAAGTTTCATCAAAATCGGTTCATTAATGTAGGAGGAGTTGCGCACACAAGAATTTGTTCGAACGGAAAGACATAATAAATCTAAGTCAAAGGGAGATAACCTGGTTAAAATTGTCGCAGATCAAAAATCTTGGAATATGCGCATGTTCACTCAGTAGTGATGATGTCTGAAAAGTTTTGTCCAAATTGATTGATAAATGTAGGAGGAGTTGCACGCACAAGAATTTCATGTAGAAACCCATAATAAATCTAAGTTAAAGGGAGATAACCTAGTTAAAATTGCCACAGCTCAAAAATTTTGGAATATGCGCATGTTCACTTAGTAGTGATGATGTCTGTAAACTTTCGTCCAAATTGATTGATAAATGTAGGAGGAGTTGCGCACACAAGAATTTCATGCAGAAACCCATATTAAATCAAAGTTCAAGAGAGATAACCTAGTTAAAATTGTCGCAGATCAAAAAGTTTGGAATATGCACATGTTCACTTAGTAGAGATGATGTTTGAAAGGTTTCATCAAAATCGGTTCATTAATGTAGGAGGAGTTGCGCACACAAGAATTTGTTTGAACGGAAAGACATAATAAATCTAAGTTAAAGGGAGATAACCTGGTTAAAATTGTCGCAGATCAAAAATCTTGGAATATGCGCATGTTCACTTAGTAGTGATGATGTCCGAAAAGTTTTGTCCAAATTGATTGATAAATGTAGGAGGAGTTGCACACACAAGAATTTCATGTAGAAACCCATATTAAATCAAAGTTCAAGAGAGATAACCTGGTTAAAATTGTCGCAGATTAAAAAGTTTGGAATATGCACATGTTCACTTAGTAGAGATGATGTTTGAAAGGTTTCATCAAAATCGGTTCATTAATGTAGGAGGAGTTGCGCACACAAGAATTTGTTCGGATAGAAAGTCACAATAAATCTAAGTCAAAGGGAGATAACCTGGTTAAAATTGTCGCAGATCAAAAATCTTGGAATATGTGCATGTTCACTTAGTAGTGATGATGTCTGAAAAGTTTTGTCCAAATTGATTGATAAATGTAGGAGGAGTTGCGCACACAAGAATTTCATATAGAAACCCATATTAAATCAAAGTTCAAGAGAGATAACCTGGTTAAAATTGTCGCAGATCAAAAAGTTTGGAATGTTAAAAAATTTATAGTAATTTATATATTTTTTATACTTACCAATGACCCAGACTTAGCTGGTGCTAACTCCACAAAAACCAGGGCCAAACACAAATTTTGCCCCCCAATCCCCAAAATTTGCATCCAAAACAAAAAGAAATCATGTCCTAAAGGACCTCCATAGTACGACTCTACTGCGCATGCGCAGTGACGCAGTCGTCCCGAAACTGGCGCCAAATATCATTCTTACTGGCAGTGCCTGGTCAGCGCTATGTACTCAGCGGGGAGGCAAGAGTTCCCAACTCAGGGAGGGCCATCCCCGTCTGGGTCATTGGTAAGTATAAAAAATATATAAATTACTATAAATTTTTTAACATTTTTATACTGTACCAATGACCCAGACTTAGCTGAATAGTAAACAGGCTGGAGGGCCTAGGACATAGAGGAAAATCCAATAAGCTCAATTATATAATAAAGAGGTAACCCCTTAAGGAGAAAAGGAGTATTAGGCTTTACATGTATCTTTCTTATTTAATATTAAATTAGAAAGATACACTACCCTTAATAATTGAGCACAATAACATTCATGTTCTCTATTAACATCCAGTATAACCCTTATACTAATTATTTTTAAAGCAAGCCAATACATAAAGTAGTCCAGAGAATTGAGACTCTTTATAATCATTTAAAAGTGTCCGAGTATTGTATATTAAAGCCCGTTTGACACTTGACATATACAAATGCTTCACACCGAGCTACACTTTAAAAATAAGACATGAATGAAATTAAACATTAATATTACACTTTAAAACCATCCCGGAAGCGACTCAGAATTACTGTCTTGGAGGAGGCATTCCCTTGCTTTTCACTATAAAGCAGGTGACCTAAGGGAACACCTGCCCCCCCCCCCCCCCCTTCCCCTTGCCCTGGGTCAAATAGCCCAGAGCGAAGAGGGCAGCCGGACGGAGTCACTGCCGGAACAGAAAGCCTGCATAACTATAGTTGCAACTGTTTAGTGGACGACATTCTGAGCAACAGATAACGGACCTAAACAATGCAGGTCTCCAGAAATGGACTCAATATTTCTGAGATAAAAATTAGTAAATGTGGAAGGCTGAGACCAATAAGCAGCCTTCATTAAATCTGTAATAGCAACACTATTAGCATAAGCCCAGGAAGTAGAAAGAGCTCTTACTTCATGAGCAGAAATCTTAAGCACAGACTGCTGAGAAGAAGATAAATCTTCATACGCAGTACGGATAGTTAACTGAATCCATCTAGCAATAGAATGGACTGAAATGTCCTTTCTATTAGGCATCAAAGACAGAAAGAAACGTTTCCGTCCCTTTCTGATGAACTGAGATCTCTGTTTATAGATACGTAGTGCTCTAACAGGACAGAGTAAAGGCCTACGCCCGTCTGAAGACGGAAGAGCCTTAATAACAATAGGTTCCGGATATTTATTAGGAGCCTGATTCTTAGCTAAAAAACCCACATTAGTAGTGAAGGTGATAGTGTTCCCAACACTACGATAATGAGAATCATCCACCGATAGTGCATGAAGCTCACTGACTCTTCTGGCAGAAGAGAAAGCTAAGAGAAAAGCTATCTTATAAGATAAGAATTTGAAATCTACTGTCCCAAGAGGTTCAAATGGCTTTTCCTTCAATTTAAGGAGAACCCAAGCTAAATTCCACTTAGGAATTAATCTAAGAGTTCTGGGTCTATTTATCGAAAAGTTTCTAACCAATTTCGATAAAGAGACATTAGATCCAATTTGTAAACTATCATGATGTGCATAGGTATCAGATAACATAGATCTATAACCCTTTATAGTAACAGGCTGCAGTTTGATTTCGTCAAACAAGTATACTAGAAAGTTTGCAATGTCTGGTATAGAGGGATCAAATATATCTACAGAATGATCCCTACACCAACGACGGAAAACCTTCCACTTAGCCGCATAGTTTAGCGAAGAGGAGGTCCTCCTACAGTTAGAAATCGCGTCCACTGCTCGTCCTGTAAAGTGCTTGCCATGCAAGAAGGACCGCACAACGGAAAAACGTGAAGGTTGAGACCTTGCGGGCTGTGATGGAGTTGGCGCGATTTCCCCTGCGAAAGAAGATCCTCTCGTGGAGGAAGCTTCCGCGGTAGGTCCCACAACAGACACCTGAGTAGATTTATCCACGGTCTCTGTGGCGACAGAGATGCTACCAACAGAATCTTGCACTGAGATTGTTTTATCTTTAGCAATACTTGTTGAATTAACGGCGCTGGAGGATACGCATATCCTATCATTCCGTCCCAAGGGATCGACAGAGCGTCTACTGCAAATGCTCTTGGATCCGGACACGGGGACACATACGTCTGCAACTGATTGTTGAGATGTGTCGCAAATAAGTCTATCATTGGCCGTTCCCATTGGTAGCAAATCTGATTGAATACTTGTTTGTTGAGAGTCCACTCCGACGGCAACAAGCGACCCTTTTGTGAAAGGGAGTCTGCTAGCACATTCAGACGACCCGGTATGTGACGGACCGAAAGAAGAACGTGATGTTCCAACGCAAACAGAAGGATTCTTTCCGTTAGATTGAACAACGGAACTGAATGAGTGCCTCCCTGATTCCGTATATACGCCACTACTGTCGTATTGTCGGATAGGATTTGGACATGAGCATCGTGAATAATGTCCATCCAGTGACGTAACGCAAGCCAAATTGACATCATTTCCTTGATGTTTATGTGCTTGCACAGGAATTGCGGATCCCAAAGACCCTGGCATCTCGAATCCGTTGGGATTAATGATGCACCCCAACCTGTTTGACTGGCATCCGTCATAATGGTAAAACTCGGATCCGGCAACTGCAGCGGAACTCCTTGAGTTAACCACTGAATCTTTGCCCAAGTCTGAATCTCTTGTTTCACTTGATCTGACAAGAGAACGTCTACATCGAGCGAATGAATTTTCACACTCCAATTCTGAGTCAGGAAAATTTGAAGAGGCCGTGTGCGTAGCCGTCCCATCGGAATGAGATCCGCGGCGGCTCCGCACAGACCTATCAGTCTCATAAATTCTCTCGCCGTGACTTTGTCTGCATTCAGACAATAGCGAGCGTAACAACTGACTAATTTCGCTCTGGTTAACGGCAGACGAACGAGATTGTTGTGCGTCTCGAAGCTCATTCCCAGATGAGTGAATGACTTGGACGGCACCAGATCCGACTTCTCCTCGTTTACTATGAAACCGAGACGTCGGAGCAATAGAAGAAGATTCTGAACATCGTTCTGAAGCGTTAACTCGTTGCCGTACCTCTGAAGAATGTCGTCCAGGTAGGCCGACGTTACCGCAGACGAATGAGCTCGGAAGTAGATCATTACCGAGTTCATTACCCGAGTGAAAGCCCAGGGTGCTAGATTCAATCCGAAGCACATGGCCCGGAACTGATACACCACTCCTAGGACTGCGAAGCGTAGATACTTTCGGAATGTCGGATGTACCATGACGTGAAAGTACGTATCTTTGAGATCTATGCTCGTTGCATAATCGTTCACTCGAATACTCGCTCTGACCGATCGAATCGTCTCCATATAAAACTTCGGAGCGACGATCAGCTTGTTTATCCAGCTCAAATCTATGACTGGACGGAACGAGCCGTCTGGTTTCGGAACCAGAAACAGATGGCTGTAGAATCCCAGCGATTCCTGGTTTTCTACGACCTCTACCGCGTTCTTCATTAAAAGAGACTGCACCTCTGATACCAGAGCGTCTCTTTTCTGAGGATTTGACGGAAGATGAGTCCACTTTGGACTTCGAGTTAATGGAGGCTTTCGTTTGAAGGATATCTTTAGACCTTCCGAAGTCACTCCTCTCACCCACGGGTCGTCCGTAATCGACGCCCACTCTTGAGAAAAACTCGACAACCTTCCGCCAACCGGAACGCGATAGAGGTTTAAGCCATCACCTCCTGGATCTGCGAGGCCTGCGGTAGGAGAAACCACGTCTTCCACGACCCGCACCTCGCCTCGTCGACCTCGGGGCGTCCGACCGATTGTCCCGGCCTGAAGGACGTCCCGAACGAGAGTCGCTATCCTGACGGTCTCTCGAATAAGAGCCAGAGGACGCACCGGAACCTCTATAGGAACCTCTCTTGGGCGCATAAGACCCAGAAGTGCCCGCCTTATTCGTGTCTGCTGTATCCGACCTTTTAGGAGCGGATCTGAACAACAGAGAATCACTAGCTTTCTTTTTAATATTATCATAAATAGCGGAAAGCTTGCCGTCAAAGAGAAGATCTCCTGAGACCGAAGCGACTCTAAGAGAGTTCTTCACCTTAGAATCCACTAGTGTGGATGTAGCCAGGGCTGCGTCACGTCTAACCAACTCCAGATTTGCCACTGAAAGGGCGGAGTTACACGTGGAATAAGCTACTGCCCTTGAAGGAAGTCTTAAAGAGGATTGTATATCCTGAAACTCTTCCCCTTGAAGGCGCAGTGATAACGCCTTAGTAAGGTGATCTGCGTAAGATAAGGCATCTAAATTGGCTCTGTTAGACGCAATAGCTGTTTCCAACACTGCAGTTGGAATAGAAGCTGACGACGGTAATGATAGCTCTAAGTCTTCCGCCTCGTCGTCCATACGCAGAGGAACTCTCGGTATACCCTGACCTGCCGTGTCGAATTTATTCCTTGCATTAATGAAAGGCAGGTTGAGAGTATTTGCGGACAAGAAACCTGCTTTCCCCGTCCTGGAAGCAAGTTTAAAAATAGCGTCGTTCAATAATTCAAATGTTCTTGCAACATTATTGGACTGCGACGGAAACTCGGGAGCGATGTCCCTGAACCGCTCAAAAAATTCAGAGTCCAATGACGCTATAATTCTCCTGTCCGGAAGCGCAGCAGTCTGGCCCGACGGAACAACTTGAGGAAGAAAGTGCCGGATGAAGTCCACGGCAGCTTTATGTTGTTCCGAAAGGGATAGCTCCAATTCATCCGTATCCCTTTCACCATCCGGTCGGACCTCCCGATGTTCCCGGTCGTCCGCCCCCGATGCTTCGGCGGAGCGTACCGACCCAGCGCCGTCGGATAATTCTCGATCCGACACCGTTTCTGTCGGCTGCTGGGATGCTGCGATAAGCTGTGCTATCTGCACTAGAATGTCCGACGTCGAGACCTGCGGAGGAGCGGTCTTTCGCTGCTTCGCCGAGGGCAGCTCCGCATCAGATGGCTCCCGCATACTTTTCCTATGCGAACGTCCGGAGTCCATCGGACTCGAATCCCTGGCTGCCGGATGGTGTGACCTGGTCGCCGAAGAATCCTTCATCGGCGAAGCTGGCAAAATATCGGAGGTCACGCAGCCAAGGTGCGGTCGTGTGCGCCGACGAGAAGAGGAAGCCTTAACAGTCTCTGCGGACTGCTTATACAACGGAGTGTCCCGAGCGACGGACGTATGCTCCGCTAAAGACACATTTTGTACCACAACATCTGGTCCCAGATGTTGTTGTACGAGAGAGGGGCCTCTCTCGCTCGCGGCCCGGCTGGACCTGGACGAGCTAGGAACCGGCCTAAAAGGCTTCCTCCGTTCTCGTTCACTATCCGCCGTCACTGGGTGTGCATCTATTATTTTTATAGTGCTCGCATCACCCAAAATTTCCTCTTGGACCGCATCGGACGAACCCGGCTGCCGAACCATTCGGTGAATGGACGCTACACCGGGCGAGCTAGCGGACGACATTTGTCTAATCTCCATGAGCACTTTTGCTGCTAGCTCTGAATTTATTTGTGACGACGGACGCACACTTGAAGAAGATAACATGGAAACATCACCCTGTTCTGGTTCCTCTGAAATAGAAACTGAGAGAGTAGAGTGACCTTGTGGAGAAAGAGCCGGCATCGCTCTTTCTCCAGAAACAACATATCGTGACACACGTTTCCAATGTTTCTCATCCCAATGTTCACATATAGGACAGGGATTAATGCGAGAACACTGACTACAATTAATACAATGATCATGAAAGTCAGAGGAAGATTTCTTCCTATTACAATTTGAACAAAGTCCCTTCATTGTGAAAGAACAACAATAAGTCCTAGTTACTCGCAAAAACCCCTGACACAAAGATACATAATAACATGATCCATTAATAAATGAAAAAACAATTGCAAAACAAAATAATTTTGAAAAAATATTTTTTCAGAGAAGCCCAAGTTGCTGAAAAGTAACGTTGAGCCCCGATGGATCCGATGGCAAAGTGTGGTCAAAAATTTTAAAATTATATAAAATAATTAATGAGACACTTTCGGATAATATAAATGTATCTTATAATGAGATAAACTACCACAAAGGCAAACAGCCCCCCTCAAAAAAGGCTGTTGCCAATGAAAACAAACAGTGTAAACACACTAGAAAACATGACTCCAGGCACTGAAAAAACTGGCCCGGAATCAGTCATCAATTACACTCTATCTGATGCAAAACAGAGACTCCCAGGGGAGAATCTGCAGAACATCAGATGGAAGATGCAGAACACAAACGTTATACACCCATGGGTGAAAACGTAACTATGGGGAAAATAACAGAAAACATTCTGTAACCAAGCAACTCTCCCAGGGAATTTTAGAAATGAAACTTCTCAAAAATATGCCAAAAGCATGGGAGAATTGCAAGGGGGGACTTTAGAAGGCTAGGGGAGAGGAAACACTGAATAAGCAGTGCAACAATTAGCAAGAATGACAACAAGAGGCCCATGCCTCGAAAATAGGCAACTTAACATAATTTCAACAAAAAATTTTAAGTACAGCCCTGATTATTTTTTGCCACTTCTTTTTTCCTCTCCTCCTTCTATCCTCCTTAGAATCACATTTTCTCCAAAAATTACGTGTCTGGCATCCTTTAAACTGAGATTTACAAGCACAAAGATCAGTGAGATGTTGACTGATGAAGGGCCAAACAGAGAATGATATTTGGCGCCAATTTCGGGATGACTGCGTCACTGCGCATGCGCAGTAGAGTCGTACTATGGAGGTCCTTTAGGACATGATTTCTTTTTGTTTTGGATGCAAATTTTGGGGATTGGGGGGCAAAATTTGTGTTTGGCCCTGGTTTTTGTGGAGTTAGCACCAGCTAAGTCTGGGTCATTGGTACAGTATAAAAATATGCACATGTTCACTTAGTAGAGATGAAGGTTTCATCAAAATCGGTTCATTAATGTAGGAGGAGTTGCGCACACAAGAATTTGTTCGGACGGAAAGACGTACAGATGGATGGACGGACGTACGGACATACAGACGTACGTACGGACGTACAGGGCGATTCCTATATAGCCCCCACTTCTTCGAAGCGGGGGTATAAATATTGGAAATAATTTCTATATTTATTATACCTATCACTGGCCCAGACTAGCTAGCTAGATCTATTCTAAGAATCAGGTGAAACTCTTAATATTTAAAACCCCAATACACTAAAAATTCAGCCAAATAACCAAAAAAAGTAAGAGTCCTGTATGGTGCTCCATAATTGACATCTGCACATGTGCAAAAGTCGAGGAAGTGCCTTCCAAAGTTGCCAATAACCAAATTTTTGTAGTGCCTGCTAAGAGTTTATATTTGTATGCATGTAGGTTTGAGTGAACAACTTAAGGGGCTACTTCCTGTCTGGGCCAGTATATTTTAAATTACCTTTATTTATAACCATTACCACCAGCCCAGACTAGCTGAATAAATAAAAGTAGGGTGTGACAGGACTTATATTACATCTAAATTGGGGAGAATCCATTTGAATTTTCGCAAAAATGGATGCTAGAATCCATAATGGCTATGAGTGTTCCAGGATCCCATGAGGCCACCATGGTTAAAGCCCTATTGTAAACTGATAACACGTTAACCCCTTACCCAAACCAGCTTTTTAATTTTTAAAACATAAACTAAATTTAATATTTTAAAAACAAACAATAGTTACTGATAAAACTTTACAAATATGGATGTCATTGGAACCGGCTCATTGTTCCGGTTCCAATGACAGCCATTTTTGTACAATTTTGTTGGCAAAGTGTCAGTATATTTTAGGTCATGTTAGCCTTGTATTGGATAATTTGCTACTGCTATGTTAGGTAAAGGATTAAATTGATTCAATTCTTTTCCCGCAAATCCTTGAAGAGGTGCAGCGAGAATCTACATGGATTCTCGCTGGTTTTGTTGCGTGAATCTTTGCGTGAATCGATTCCCTGATTCTTGTCGAAATATAAGCCCTGGAGTGACCATACAGGAATACGGATAGTACATAAAACTGGCTGTATAATTAATTCCAAAAACATTTGATCTTTAGAAGCCAGCTCGCCCTCAGTTGAAGAGCTTACGTATAGGCTTCCAGATTCATAGTAGTCCCATCGAAGCTGTCTAATAGATGATTTTTCAATGACTGTGACAGAGAGCCATAATATGACCATGATATCTAACCTCCACAGAGCAGAACAAATGAGAAGATTCCATCCTATGAAGTGAAATTTTTTCTTCCTATGACGTCAGCTGTATGAAGATCTAGAGTCGGAGTGTAGGCTTTGTTGATGTTATGATTCTGAGGCTGCTGCGTTGACGAAAAAACAGAACTGGTGTCTCTGATTTCCCCGGATGTAGTATCACCTCTGAAGCTGATATTTAACTTTGTAGAGTGCCAGAAGCCCATATTTGGGCTTTACTCTGAAGTGCAAGTACCACTACTTGAAGGCTTCATACTCAGAGATGTGCTTTCTATTATCTTCAATGTGAAATTATTTAGTCTGTAAAGATTTGCCTGGTTACAATTTATGGGAGAGTGCCCATGGGCACTCTCCCATAAATTGTAACAAAGCAAAGACATGTAAACAAATTTGGAAAACAAAAAATAATTTACCCCTTTATAAATTAGGGTGCTACTCTTTTTGTAAGGTGCTAGTGGTCAAAATATAGAACCTTAGTGAGCACGCTCACATACCCCACGGGCCCCGTGTTTCAAGCTCTAATCATTTTTTAAAAATAAACATAGATTCTAGGAATACTGCAGAAAACAGTGTTCTGTAGTTTCAACGGTATTGTTCTGTAGGCCACCATGTTAGACTAACATACCCAAAATCAGCTCAATATCTGGAAGCGTGTAGGAAAAAAGTCTGCAAAACTGTAATTTTGATGAACTTTTTAAAGTTCAAGGGCCGTAATTTCGGTAAAAATCAGTGGAGCGGAACAAAATGCAAACTTGATCTGTAGACCACCATGTCAGACTAACATACCAAAAATCAGCTCAATATCTGGAAGCGTGTAGAAAAAAAGTCCGTAAAACTGTAATTTGGATGCATTTTTCAGAGTCCAAGGGCCGTAATTTCGGTAAAAATCAGTGGAGCGGAACAAAATGCAAACTTGTTCTGTAGGCCACCATGTTAGACTAACCTACCAAAAATCAGCTCAATATCTGGAAGTGTGTAGGAAAAAAGTCTGCAAAACTGTAATTTTGATGAATTTTTTAAAGTTCAAGGGCCGTAATTTTGGTAAAAATCAGTGGAGCGAAACAAAATGCAAACTTGATCTGTAGGCCACCATGTCAGACTAACATACCAAAAATCAGCTCAATATCTGGAAGCGTGTAGAAAAAAAGTCCGGAAAACTGTAATTTTGATGAATTTTTCAGAGTCCAAGGACTGTAATTTTGGTAAAAATCAGTGGAGCAGAACAAAATGCAAACTTGATCTGTAGGCCACCATGTTAGACTCACATACCAAAAATCAGCTCAATATCTGGAAGCGTGTAGAAAAAAAGTCCGGAAAACAAGTAGGACTGACTGACGGACTGACAGACGGACCAGTCAAAAACATTATACCCCTGCAACTTCGTTGCGTGGGGTATAATAATACAGAGAATCACTTGAAGGCTAGAACCAGCTCATTCTTGACTCTCATTTGGGCTATTTGTCTGTCCCATTTCATATATTGTGGTGAGCTGGCATCACCACCACCGGACTGCCTTGTATACAATGTCACAACAGTGGTTTATATTTTATCACCTTTAATGACAGCTCGCCATCAGCCATTTCTTGCCCCATGGAGCTAGTTTGTGACATATGTAGAACCCCCATTGTATTGACTTCTGGACTGAAGAATCTTCCACATGTTATTGTATAATGAAAGAAGATTTGAGCGAGGAAAAACTAGCTGATGGTAGGCATGGTAGGTTCAGAGCTGCCATGCAATGGTTCTACCTTTTTTCAACAACTAGAGTTCCATTTAGCACAACAATACATGTATTCTGTGGGTTATACCAAGAGCAAGCCAAACAAAATATGTATCTTGACTTGACTCCCTAATAAGGCAACCTGAGCAAAATGTTGGCATAATTCCAATTTTAAACTTGCACAAAATTAGGGGACAAGAAATTTGAGTATAAAAACCAATGTGAGTACTCAAATTATAAAAAATTACCTTGTATTTTTGTTCTCTTAACCCTTTACCCAACCTGAAAAGCAGACGACACTTGCAAAAATAATTCTTGAATAACTAATTTTTTTCATTTTTTGTCTCAAAAACATAGGTTATGACCCCTCGTTGGAACGAGCTCGTCGAGCTCGTTCCAACGAGGTGTCATAACCTATGTTTTTGAGACAAAAAATGAAAAAAATAATGAAAATTAATTGGCGATTTTGGAGAATAGCGCTGGCCGGTTTTGGCCGTTACGTTAGGTAAAGGGTTAATGAAGGTAAAATATTCCAACAACTAAATTGAAATTGGATTTCAGTGAATTCAATGAAACTAAGTGACTCTAAGTCCCAACAATTTTAGGCTATAACCTAAGTTGTTGATTGTTGGCAAAATATTATAAACTGTATAATATGTAATATTAAAAAATAATAAATACCTAAAATGAATTCATAATGCCTAGAATAGTTTAAATCAAGACACAAAAATGTTTACAAAATATTTTAATGCACATAAAAATATAGCTGGTAAACAGCCGGAAAAGACTATCGGAGATCACTTTCAATATACTGGTAAATGATACTGATAAGTCTGATGAATTCCCAAACCTTTCTGAAGCCTGGAATAAGGTACTGCATGAAATTGCATCATTGAACTAACATATCTCCATATCACTATGTATGAATCATGAATCAAACAAGAAATTACTAAAATTCACAATGCGTTTTTAAAATAAATTTTTTGAAGATGTGTGTAATTTTAATAATTATTGATTGTCCCAATAAAACTGGAATATACCAGAACTAATATAAAACTAGAGATGGTCTGTCGCCTGCTATACCCCCACCGTAGCATAACGCTTTCTGTGGGTGACTGAAAAGGGGCATTCAATTTCTGTAAGTAAAAAAAAATCCAATTTGACTGCCAGTCGGCCATCTTGAAATGGAGTGGGAAAAAAATTATGTCAAGCACTTCCCCTCATCATGTTGATCATTTTTGTGAAGTTTCATGAAAATGCGACTAAAACTGTGGAAGTAGTTCGTTCCAAAAGTTTACATAAAAAAAAATCCAATATGGCCACCAGTTGGCCATCTTAAATCCGATCTGGAAAAAAGTTAAAAAATTTATAGTAATTTATATATTTTTTATACTTACCAATGACCCAGACATAGCTGGTGCTAACTCTTAAAATATAGGGCAAAACACAAATTTTGCCCCCCAATCCCCAAAATTTGCATCTAAAACCAAAGAAACCATGTCCTGAATGGCCCTCCACACTTCACCTCTACTGCGCATGCGCAGTGTCAAGGACGTTCCGAAATTGGCGCCATTAATCATTCTTATAACCAGTGCCTGGTAAGCGCTATGTACTCAGCGGGGAGGTATGAGTTCCCAACTCCTGGGAGGGCCATCCCCGTCTGGGTCATTGGTAAGTATAAAAAATATATAAATTACTATAAATTTTTTAACATTTTTATACTGTACCAATGACCCAGACATAGCTGAATAGTAAAAAGGCTGGAGGGCCTAGGACATAGAGCAAGTTGGAATTATATAAAATAGAGTCATCCCCTCTAGGGAAAAAGAAGTATTAGGCCTTACATGTATCTTTCTTATTTATGTTAAATTAGAAAGATACAACACCTTGCAAAATTGAGCATCATACATCCATGTACTCTATTAATATCTAGTATAATCCTTATACTAATAATTTTTAAAGTAAGCCAATAAATAAAGTAAGTCTAGAGAATAGAGACTCTTTATACTCCTTAAAAGTGTCTGAGGATTGTATAATAACATCCGTTGACACGTGCTATATTCAAAAGCTATACTTTAAAAACTAAGACCTGAATGAATTTTTAAAACATAAACTTCTCACTAAAAAGCCATCCCAGTAACAGCTCAGAATTACTAACTCCGGAGGAGGTATCCCCTTGTTTTCATAGTAAAACAGGTGACCCAAGGGAACACCCTCCCCCCCCCCCCCCCCCTTTTTCTTGCCCTGGGTCAAATAGCCCAGAGCGAAGAGGGCAGCAGAACGGAGTCACTGCCGAAACAGACAGCCTACCTAGCTATAGTGGCAACTGTTAAGTGAATGACATTCTGAGCAGTAGATAATAGACCTAATAAAAGAGGCCTCCAGAAATGGACTCGATATTTCTGAGATAAAAAATTCATGAATGTGGATGGCTGAGCGCAATGAGCAGCCTTCAAAAATCTATAATAGCGACACTATTAATGTAAGCCCAAGATGTAGAAAGAACTCTTACTTCATGAGCGGAAATCTCAAGCACAACTGCTGAGTCAATGATATACCATAAGCAGTACCGATAGTTAATTGAATCCATTAGCAATAGAATGGAGCGTAACGTCCTTCTATTAGGCATCAAAGACAGAAGAAGCTTACGTCCGTAGTAATAAACAGATATCTGTTTATAAATACGTAAACTCTAACTGGACAGAGTAAAGGCCTATGCCCGTACGAAGACGGAAGGACCTTAATAACAATAGGTTCCGGATATTTATTAGGAGCCTGACTCTTAACCAAAAATCCAACCTAAATAGTAAAGGAAGTAGTGATTCCGAAACTACGAAAGTGAGAATCATCCACCGATAGTGCATGAAGCTCACTGACTCTTCAGTAAAAGAGAAGCCAACAGAATTACTGTCTAAAAGGTCAGAATTTGAAAACTACTGTTTCCAGAGGCTCAAATGATTACTTAGCTAAATAAGAACCAAAGTTAAATTCCATATAGAAATTTAATTTAATGATTCTAAGTCTATTTATCGAAAAGTTACTAACTGACTTAGATAAAGAGACATAAGACTCAATTGTAAACTATCATAGAGTGCATAGGTATGAGATAACATAGACCTATAACCTTAATAGTATCAGACTGCAGTAGATCTTGTCAAACAAGTATACAAGAAAGTTGCAATGACTAGTATAGAGGGATCAACAAAATCAACATAGTGATCCTACAACAACGACGGAAGAGCCTCCACTTTAGCAGCATAGAATAGCGAAGAAGAGGTTCTCCTACAGTAAGAAATCGCGTCCAAAACTCGTCCAGTACAATGCTTACAATGCAATAAGGACCACACAACGGAATACGCAAAGGATGAGACCTTGCGGGTTGTGATGAAGATGACACGATTTTCCCCAGCGAAAGAAGATCCTCTCATGGAGGAAGTTTTCGCTTTAAGTCCCACAGTAGACATCTGAGAAAATTTACCCACGGTCTCTGTGAAGACAGAGATGCTATCAGCAGAAATGTACTGTGGTTGTTTATCTTAGCAATACTTGCTGAAACAACAGCGCAGGAGGATACGCATATCCTATCATTCCGTCCTATTAGATCAATAGAGCGTTAACAACATAAGCTCAGAGATCGGACATGCAAACACATACGTCTGCAATTGATTAGCAAGTTGTGTCGTAAATAAATTATCATTGGGCGCTCCCATTGATAGCAAATCTGATTGAATACTTGTTTGTTGAGAGTCCATTCTGACGGCAACAAGCGACACTTACGTGAAGGGAGTTCGGTAATACAATCAGACGACCCGGAATATGACGGACCGAAGCAGAACTTGGTGTACTATAACAAACAGAAGGATTCTTTCCGTTAAAATGAATAACGGAATCGAATGAGTGCCTCCCTGGTTCCGGAGATACGCAACTACTGTCGTATTATCGGACAGGATTTGGACATGCGTTTCTGAATAATGTTCATCCAATGACATAAAGCAAGCCTAAAAAACATTATTCCATGGAAGATAAGTGCTTGCCTAGAGACTGCGGAACCCAAAGACCCTGGCACTACGAATCCGTTGGGATCAATATTGTACCCCAACCTGTTTGACTGGCAACCGTCATAATTATAAAACTCGGATCCGGCAACTGCAGTGGCACTCTCTGAGTCAACCACCGAATGTTTGCCCCAGTCTGAATCTCTTGCTACACTTGATAGACAAGAAAACATGTATATCGAGCAATTCATGGATTGCTGAAAAGTTGCTGTCGAAGAGAAGCTTCTCCGAGAACAAAGCGACTCTGAGAGAGTTCTTCACCTTACTATCCACGCGCGTAGATGTAGCAAGGGCTATGTCACGTCTAACCAACTCCAGGTTGCCACTGAAGGGCGGAGTTATACGCGGACAAACTACTGCCCCTGAAAGAAATCACATTGAGGATCATATCCCGGAATTCTTTCTCTTGAAGACGTAATGATAACGCCTCAGTAAGGTGGACTACGTATGATAAAGCGTCTAAGTTAAGTCTATTAGACATCATTGTCGTTTCCAACATTGTGGTTGGAAAAGACATAGGCGGCGAAAAAGATAATTTCCTGTCTCAAACCCCGCCGCCTAGACGCATATAAACTCTCGGTATGCCCTGTTCTGCCAAAATAAATTATTCCTAGAAATGATAAAAGGCAGAAATGAGCATTGCGGACAAGAAACTAAACTATCATGCTTGGTAGCAGGCTTATATATATATAGCGTCGATAAATAATACAAATGTTCTAATGACATTATTGGACTGCGTCGGTAAGTCAGGGACAATGTCCCTGAACCGATCCAAAATTCCGTGTCCAATGACGCTATAAGTCTCTTATCCAACATCGCAGCAATGTAGTCCGAAGGAACAACCACTGGAAGATAATGCCGGAAGAAATGTATGGCAGCTTCCGTTGTTCCGAAAGGGAAAACTCAAAATCGTCCGAATCCCTTTCGCCATCCTGTCGGACCCTATAAAGCGTTCGGTCGTCCGAACCTGATGCAACAGCGGAGCGCACCGACCCAGTGCCGTCGGATAATTCCTGATCCGACCGAGAAACTGTCGATTGCTGGGATGCTGCGATAAACTGTGCTAACTTGGATAGCACGTCCGTCACTGAGGCCTGTGGAGAAGCGGTCTTACGATGCATTGCCGCTGGAAGCTCCGTGATCGTTACCCCGTGCATACTTCTATTATGCGAGTGAACGGAGTGTATAGGCCTCGTGTCCCTTGGCTACCGGATGGCGTGACCTGTTCGCTGTGGAATCATTGCATGACGAAACTGGTCGGATACTCGAGGTCACGTAGCCAATGTGCGGTCGTGTGCGCTGCTGTGAGGATGAGGAAACATTATCGACAGTCTCTCGGACTGTCAATATAACGGAGCGTCCCGAGCGGCGGACATATGCTCCGAATGCAAAATATCTGAACCACAACAAGCGGTCCCCTATGTTGTTGTACGAGAGAGGGACCTCTCTCGCTCACAGCCCGGACGGACCTGGACGAGCCAGGAACCGGACTAACAGGCTTCCTCCGATCTGTCCTCAATCCGTCGTCACTGGGTGAGTACTAAAGTTATTATAGTGCTCGCATCATCCAAATCTCCTTCCTCGACCGCAACGGACGAACCCGGCTGCCGAACCATTCGATGAATGGACGCTACACCGGGTGAGCTAGCGAATGTCACTCCGTCGATCCTACAAGGGACCTCTTAGGCGATAGACATATTCCATGAGCACTTATTGCCGCTAGCTCTTCATTAACTATGACGACAGAGGCACACTTTTGAAAGACATCTCCATAACTTTGCGAACAAGAAACCAGAAATGCTTGGTAATAGCAAGCATATAATAATAATATATATAGCATCGTTCAATAATTCAAAAGTTGTGTGACATTATTGGACTATGTCGGAACTGAAGGACGATGTCCATGAACTGAACCAAAAATTTCTAAGTCCACCGACGCTATCAGTTTCTTATCCGGCATCGCAGCATTCTGGTCCGACGAAAGAACCTGTAGAAGATAAAGTCAGATGACATACACAACAGCATATGTTGTTCCGAAAGGGAAAGCTCGAAATCCTCCGAATCCCTTTTGGCATCCCGTCGGACCGTTTGAAATTTTCGGACGTCCGTACCTGCTCCCGCAGAGCGTCCCGACCCAGCATCGTCGGATAATACATGATGCGACAGATTCAGTTGTTGCTGGGATGCTGCGATAAGCTGTGCTATTTGGGATAGCACGTCCGTCACCGGGGCCTGTGCAGTAGCGGTCTTACGATGCATTGCCGCCGGAAGCTCCGTGTACGTTGACTCCCGCACACTTTCTTATGTGAACGTCCGGAGTCTGCAGGCCTTGTGTCCCTGGCTACCGTATGGTATGACCTGGTCGCCGATGATTCTCCGATTGGCGAAGCTGACTGGATATCCGAGGTCACGTAGTCAAGAGCGGTCGTGTGAGCTACCATGAGAATGAGGAAGCCTTATTGACAGTCTCTCCGGACTGACTATATGTCGGAGCATCCTGAGCGGCGGACGTATGCTCTGAATGCGAAACATTTTGTACCACAACATCTGGGGCCAGTGCGAGTACACTGTCTACATATACAATGATTATAAAAGTCAGAGGAAGATTTCCTCTTATTACAATTGACCAAAATCCTTTCAATGTGAAAAGAAAACAAAGTCCTAGTACTCGCACCAACCCCTGACAATCAAAATACATAATAATATGATCCATTAACATAGAAAAAATAATTGAAATCAAAAAATTTTGAAAAAATATTTTTTCAGAACAGCCCAAGTTTCTGAAAAGTAATGTTGAGCCCCAATGGATCCCAAGCCTAAGTGTGGACAAAAAATATTTTAAACAATTTATGCAACACTAACGAACAATAATAATGTATCCAGTTATGATTAAATTAACATCAAGATATTATTTTCAAGAAGTTAAAAAATTTATAGTAATTTATATATTTTTTATACTTACCAATGACCCAGACATAGCTGGTGCTAACTCTTAAAATATAGGGACAAACACAAATTTTGCCCCCCAATCCCCAAAATTTGCATCTAAAACCAAAGAAAACATGTCCTGAAAGGCCCTCCACACTTCGCCCCTACTGCGCATGCGCAGTGTCAAGGACGTTCCGAAATTGGCGCCATTAATCATTCTAATAACCAGTGCCTGGTAAGCGCTATGTACTCAGCGGGGAGGCAAGAGTTCCCAACTCCTGGGAGGGCCATCCCCGTCTGGGTCATTGGTAAGTATAAAAAATATATAAATTACTATAAATTTTTTAACATTTTTATACTGTACCAATGACCCAGACAGAGCTGAATAGTAAAAAGGCTGGAGGGCCAAGGACATAGAGCAAAATGGAATACGCTCAATAAAATAAAATAGAGTCATCCCCTGTAGGGAAAAAGAAGTAATAGGCCTTACATGTATCTTTCTTATTTATGATAAATTAGAAAGATACAACACCTTCCAAAATTGAGCTTCATACATCCATGTACTCTATTAATATCCAATATAATCCTTATACTAATAATTTTTAAAGTAAGCCAATAAATAAAGTAAGTCTAGAGAAAAGAGACTCTTATACTCCTAAAAGTGTCTGAGGATTGCATAATCATGTCCGTTGACATATGCAATATTCAAAAGCTATACTTTAAAAACTAAGACTTGAATGAATTTTAAAAACCTAAACTTCTCACTAAACAACCATCCCAATAACAGCTCAGAATTACTAACTCCGGAGGAGGTATCCCCTTGTTTTCATAGTAAAACAGGTGACCCAAGGGAACACCCTCCCCCCCCCCCCCCCTTTTTCTTGCCCTGGGTCAAATAGCCCAGAGCGAAGAGGGCAGCCGAACGGAGACACTGCCGAAACAGACAGCCTACCTAGCTATAGTAGCAACTGTTAAGTGAATGACATTCTGAGCAGTAGATAATAGACCTAACAATAGAGGCCTCCAGAAATGGACTCGATATTTCTGAGATAAAATTCATGAATGTGGATGGCTGAGCGCAATGAGCAGCCTTCAAAAATCTATAACAGCGACACTATTAATGTAAGCCCAAGAAGTAGAAGAACTCTTACTTCATGAGCCGAAATCTCAAGTACAACTGCTAAGTCAATGATATACCATAAGCAGTACCGATAGTTAATAGAATCCATTAACAATAAAATGGAGCGTAACGTCCTTCTACTAGACATCAAAGACAGAAGAAGCTTACGCCCATAGTAATAAACAGATATCTGTTTATAAATACATAAACTGTACCCGGAAAGAGTAAAGGCCTATGCCCATACGAAGACGGAAGGACCTTAAAATAATAGGTTCCGGATAATAGGAGCCTAACTCTTATGCAACAATCCAACCTAAATAGTAACGGAAGTAGTGATTCCGAAACTACGAAAGTGAAAATCATCCATCGATAGTGCATGAAACTCACTGACTCTACAGTAAAAGAGAAACCAATAGAATTACTGTCTAAAAGGTCAGAATTTGAAAACTACTGTTTCCAGAGGCTCAAATGATTACTTAGCTAAATAAGAACCGAAGTTAAAATCCATATAGGAATTTAATCTAAAGATTCTAAGTCTATTTATCAAAAAGTTACTAACTGACTTAGATAAAGAGACAAAAGACTCAATTGTAAACTATCGTAGAGTGCATAGGTATGAGGTAACATAAACCTATAACCTAAATAATAACAGGCTGCAGTAGATCTTGTGAAACAAGTATACTAAAAAAAAATAGCAATGAGTAGTATCGAGGGATCAACAATACGAACATAATGATCCCTACACCACGACGGAAGAGCCTCCACTTTAGCCGCATAGAATAGCGAAGAAGAGGATCTCCTATAGTAAGAAATCGCGTCCAAAGCTCGTCCAGTACAGTGCTTACAATGCAATACGGACCACACAACGGAATACATGAAGGTTGCGACCTTGCGGGTTGTGATAAAGATGACACGATTTACCCAGTGAAAAAAGATCCTCACATAGAGGAAGATTTCACGTTAAGACCCACAGTAGACAAGAGAGTAAATTACCCATGATCTCTGTGAAGATAGAAATGCTATCAACAGAAATGTATTGTGGTTGTTTATCTTAGCAATACCTGCTGAAACAACAGCGCCGGAGGATACGCGTATCCTATCATTCTGTCCTATAGATCAATAGAGCGTTAACAACATTAGCTCAGAGATCTGGACAAGCCAACACATACGTCTGCAATTGATTAGCAAGCTGTGTCATAAATAAATCATCATTGGGCGCTCCCATAGATAGCAAATCTGATTGAATATTTGTTTGTTGAGAGTCCATTCTGACAGCAACAAGCGACCCATAAGAGAACGGGAGTCCGATAAAACAATCAGACGACCCGGAATATGACGGACCAAAACTGAACTTGGTGTACTAAAACCAACAGACGGATTCTTTCCATTAAATTGAATAACGGAAACGAAAGAGTGCCTCTCTGGTTCCGGAGATACGCCACTACTGTCGAATTAAAGGACAGGAATTTGGGCATGAGTTTCTGAATAATGTTCATGCAATGACATAAAGCAAGCCTAAAAAACATTATTCTGCGGAAGAAAGCTGATTGCTAAGAGACTGCGGAACCCAAAGACCCTGGCACTTCGAATCCGTAGGGATCAGTATTATATCCCAATCTGTTTGACTGGCAACCGTCATAACAGCCACACTCGGGTCCGGCAACTGCGGTGGCACTCTCTGAGTCAACCACCGAATGTTTGCCCCAGTCTGAATCTCTTGTAACACTAGATAGACAAGAGAACGTGTAAATCGAGCAATTCATGGATTGCCGAAAAGTTGCCGTCGAAGAGAAGCTCCTCCGAGAACAAAGCGACTCTGAGAGAGTTCTTAACCTTACTATCCACGCGTGTGGATGTAGCTAGGGCTGCGTCACGTCTAACCAACTCCAATCAGCCACTGAAGGGCGGAGTTATACGTGAACAAACCACTGCCCTCAAAAGAAATTACATTGAGAATAATATCCCGTAAATCTTTTCTTGAAGACGTAATGATAACGCCTCAGTAAGGCGGATTACGTATGCTAAAGCGTCTAAGTTAAGTCTACTATACATCATGTCGTTCCCAACATTGAAATTGGAAAAGACATAAACGGCGAAAAAGAATATATGCAGTCTTTAATCACACCGTCTAGACGCATATGAACTCTCGGTATGCCCTGCTCTGCCAAAATAAACTATTCGTATAAATGATAAAATGGCAGAAATGAGCAACGCGGACAAGAAACTAAACTATCATGCTTGGTAGCAGGCTTGTATATATATATATATATAGCTTCGAAAAATAAAACACATGTTGTAATGACAATATTGGACTGCGTCGGTAAGTCAGGGACAATGTCCCTGAACCGATCGAAAAATCCGAGTCCAATGACGCTATAAGTCTCTTATCCAAGATCGCAGCAATGAAGTCCGAAATAACAATCACTGGAAGATAATGCTAGAAGATATGAAAGGCATCTTCCGATACTACTAAAGGGAAAACTCAAAATCTTTCGAATCCCTTTCGCCATCCTGTCGGACCCTATAAAGCGTTCGGTCGTCCGTACCTGATGCAACCGCGGACCGCACCGACCCAGCGCCGTCGGATAATTCCTGATTCGACCAAGAAACTGTCAATTGCTGGGATGCTGCGAAACAACTGTGCTAACTCGGATAGCACGTCCGTCACTGAGGCCTGAGGAGAAGCGGTCTTACGATGCATTGCCGCTGGAAGCTCCGTGATCGTTACCCCGTGCATACTACCAATATGCGAGCGAACGGAGTGTATAGGCCTCGTGTCCCTTGGCTACCGGATGGCGCGACCTATTCGCCGTGGAATCACTGAATGCCGAAACTGATCGGATACTCGAGGTCACGTAGCCAATGTGCGGTCGTATGCCCTGCTGTGAGGATGAGGAAGCATCAAGGACAGTCTCTCGGACTGTCAATATAACGGAGCGTCCCGACCGACGGACATATGCTCCGAATGTAAAATATCTGAACCACAACATGCGGTCCCCTATGTTGTTGGACGAGAGAGGGACCTCTCTCGCTCACAGCCCAGACGGACCTGGACAAGCCAGGAACCGGACTAACAGGCTTCCTCCGATCTGTCCTCAATCTGCCGTCACTGGGTGAGTACTAAAGTAATTAAAGTGCTCGCATCACCCAAATCTCCTTCCTAGACCGCAACGGACGAACCCGGCAGCCGAACCAATCGATGAATGTACGCTACACCGGGTGAGCTAGCGAATGTCACTCCATAGGCAATAGACATATTCCATGAGCACTTATTGCCGCTAGCTCTTCATTAACTATGACGACAGAGGCACACTTTTGAAAGACATCTCCATAACTCTTCGAACAAGAAACCAGAAATGCTTGGTTAGCAAGCATAAAATAATAATATATATAGCGTCGTTCAATAATTCGAAAGTTTGTGTGACATTATTGGACTATGTCGGAACTGAGGGACGATGTCCCTGAACCGAACCAAAAATTTCTAAGTCCACCGACGCTATCAGTTTCTTATCCGGCATCGCAGCATTCTGGTCCGACGAAAGAAGCTGTAGAAGACCAAGTCAGATGACATACACAACAGCATATGTTGTTCCGAAAGGGAAAGCTCGAAATCCTCCGAATCCCTTTTGGCATCCCGTCGGACCGGATGAAATTTTCGGACGTCCGTACCTGCTCCCGCAGAGCGTCCCGACCCAGCATCGTCGGATAATACATGATGCGACAGATTCAGTTGTTGCTGGGATGCTGCGATAAGCTGTGCTATTTGGGATAGCACGTCCGTCACCGGGGCCTGTGCAGTAGCGGTCTTACGATGCATTGCCGCCGGAAGCTCCGTGTACGTTGACTCCCGCACACTTTCTTATGTGAACGTCCGGAGTCTGCAGGCCTTGTGTCCCTGGCTACCGTATGGTATGACCTGGTCGCCGATGATTCTCCGATTGGCGAAGCTGACTGGATATCCGAGGTCACGTAGTCAAGAGCGGTCGTGTGAGCTACCATGAGAATGAGGAAGCCTTATTGACAGTCTCTCCGGACTGACTATATGTCGGAGCGTCCCGAGCGGCGGACGTATGCTCTGAATGCGAAACATTTTGTACCACAACATCTGGGGCCAGTGCGAGTACACTGACTACATATACAATGATTATAAAAGTCAGAGGAAGATTTCCTCTTATTACAATTGACCAAAATCCTTTCAATGTGAAAAGAAAACAAAGTCCTAGTACTCGCACCAACCCCTGACAATCAAAATACATAATAATATGATCCATTAACATAGAAAAAATAATTGAAATCAAAAAATTTTGAAAAAATATTTTTTCAGAACAGCCCAAGTTTCTGAAAAGTAATGTTGAGCCCCAATAGATCCCAAGCCTAAGTGTGGACAAAAAATATTTTAAACAATTTATGCAACACTAACGAACAATAATAATGTATCCAGTTATGATTAAATTAACATCAAGATATTATTTTCAAGAAGTTAAAAAATTTATAGTAATTTATATATTTTTTATACTTACCAATGACCCAGACATAGCTGGTGCTAACTCTTAAAATATAGGGCCAAACACAAATTTTGCCCCCCAATCCCCAAAATTTGCATCTAAAACCAAAGAAAACATGTCCTGAAAGGCCCTCCACACTTCGCCCCTACTGCGCATGCGCAGTGTCAAGGACGTTCCGAAATTGGCGCCATTAATCATTCTAATAACCAGTGCCTGGTAAGCGCTATGTACTCAGCGGGGAGGCAAGAGTTCCCAACTCCTGGGAGGGCCATCCCCGTCTGGGTCATTGGTAAGTATAAAAAATATATAAATTACTATAAATTTTTTAACATTTTTATACTGTACCAATGACCCAGACATAGCTGAATAGTAAAAAGGCTGGAGGGCCAAGGACATAGAGCAAAATGGAATACGCTCAATAAAATAAAATAGAGTCATCCCCTGTAGGGAAAAAGAAGTAATAGGCCTTACATGTATCTTTCTTATTTATGATAAATTAGAAAGATACAACACCTTCCAAAATTGAGCTTCATACATCCATGTACTCTATTAATATCCAATATAATCCTTATACTAATAATTTTTAAAGTAAGCCAATAAATAAAGTAAGTCTAGAGAAAAGAGACTCTTATACTCCTAAAAGTGTCTGAGGATTGCATAATCATGTCCGTTGACATATGCAATATTCAAAAGCTATACTTTAAAAACTAAGACTTGAATGAATTTTAAAAACCTAAACTTCTCACTAAACAACCATCCCAATAACAGCTCAGAATTACTAACTCCGGAGGAGGTATCCCCTTGTTTTCATAGTAAAACAGGTGACCCAAGGGAACACCCTCCCCCCCCCCCCCCTTTTTCTTGCCCTGGGTCAAATAGCCCAGAGCGAAGAGGGCAGCCGAACGGAGACACTGCCGAAACAGACAGCCTACCTAGCTATAGTAGCAACTGTTAAGTGAATGACATTCTGAGCAGTAGATAATAGACCTAACAATAGAGGCCTCCAGAAATGGACTCGATATTTCTGAGATAAAATTCATGAATGTGGATGGCTGAGCGCAATGAGCAGCCTTCAAAAATCTATAATAGCGACACTATTAATGTAAGCCCAAGAAGTAGAAGAACTCTTACTTCATGAGCCGAAATCTTAAGTACAACTGCTAAGTCAATGATATACCATAAGCAGTACCGATAGTTAATAGAATCCATTAACAATAAAATGGAGCATAACGTCCTTCTACTAGACATCAAAGACAGAAGAAGCTTACGCCCATAGTAATAAACAGATATCTGTTTATAAATACATAAACTGTACCCGGAAAGAGTAAAGGCCTATGCCCATACGAAGACGGAAGGACCTTAAAATAATAGGTTCCGGATAATAGGAGCCTAACTCTTATGCAACAATCCAACCTAAATAGTAACGGAAGTAGTGATTCCGAAACTACGAAAGTGAAAATCATCCATCGATAGTGCATGAAACTCACTGACTCTACAGTAAAAGAGAAACCAATAGAATTACTGTCTAAAAGGTCAGAATTTGAAAACTACTGTTTCCAGAGGCTCAAATGATTACTTTGCTAAATAAGAACCGAAGTTAAAATCCATATAGGAATTTAATCTAAAGATTCTAAGTCTATTTATCAAAAAGTTACTAACTGACTTAGATAAAGAGACAAAAGACTCAATTGTAAACTATCGTAGAGTGCATAGGTATGAGGTAACATAAACCTATAACCTAAATAATAACAGGCTGCAGTAGATCTTGTGAAACAAGTATACTAAAAAAAAATAGCAATGAGTAGTATCGAGGGATCAACAATACGAACATAATGATCCCTACACCACGACGGAAGAGCCTCCACTTTAGCCGCATAGAATAGCGAAGAAGAGGATCTCCTATAGTAAGAAATCGCGTCCAAAGCTCGTCCAGTACAGTGCTTACAATGCAATATGGACCACACAACGGAATACATGAAGGTTGCGACCTTGCGGGTTGTGATAAAGATGACACGATTTACCCAGTGAAAAAAGATCCTCACATAGAGGAAGATTTCACGTTAAGACCCACAGTAGACAAGAGAGTAAATTACCCATGATCTCTGTGAAGATAGAAATGCTATCAACAGAAATGTATTGTGGTTGTTTATCTTAGCAATACCTGCTGAAACAACAGCGCCGGAGGATACGCGTATCCTATCATTCTGTCCTATAGATCAATAGAGCGTTAACAACATTAGCTCAGAGATCTGGACAAGCCAACACATACGTCTGCAATTGATTAGCAAGCTGTGTCATAAATAAATCATCATTGGGCGCTCCCATAGATAGCAAATCTGATTGAATATTTGTTTGTTGAGAGTCCATTCTGACAGCAACAAGCGACCCATAAGAGAACGGGAGTCCGATAAAACAATCAGACGACCCGGAATATGACGGACCAAAACTGAACTTGGTGTACTAAAACCAACAGACGGATTCTTTCCATTAAATTGAATAACGGAAACGAAAGAGTGCCTCTCTGGTTCCGGAGATACGCCACTACTGTCGAATTAAAGGACAGGAATTTGGGCATGAGTTTCTGAATAATGTTCATGCAATGACATAAAGCAAGCCTAAAAAACATTCCGCGGAAGAAAGCTGATTGCTAAGAGACTGCGGAACCCAAAGACCCTGGCACTTCGAATCCGTAGGGATCAATATTATATCCCAATCTGTTTGACTGGCAACCGTCATAACAGCCACACTCGGGTCCGGCAACTGCGGTGGCACTCTCTGAGTCAACCACCGAATGTTTGCCCCAGTCTGAATCTCTTGTAACACTAGATAGACAAGAGAACGTGTAAATCGAGCAATTCATGGATTGCCGAAAAGTTGCCGTCGAAGAGAAGCTCCTCTGAGAACAAAGCGACTCTGAGAGAGTTCTTAACCTTACTATCCACGCGTGTGGATGTAGCTAGGGCTGCGTCACGTCTAACCAACTCCAATCAGCCACTGAAGGGCGGAGTTATACGTGAACAAACCACTGCCCTCAAAAGAAATTACATTGAGAATAATATCCCGTAAATCTTTTCTTGAAGACGTAATGATAACGCCTCAGTAAGGCGGATTACGTATGCTAAAGCGTCTAAGTTAAGTCTACTATACATCATGTCGTTCCCAACATTGAAATTGGAAAAGACATAAACGGCGAAAAAGAATATATGCAGTCTTTAATCACACCGTCTAGACGCATATGAACTCTCGGTATGCCCTGCTCTGCCAAAATAAACTATTCGTATAAATGATAAAATGGCAGAAATGAGCAACGCGGACAAGAAACTAAACTATCATGCTTGGTAGCAGGCTTGTATATATATATATATATAGCTTCGAAAAATAAAACACATGTTGTAATGACAATGTTGGACTGCGTCGGTAAGTCAGGGACAATGTCCCTGAACCGATCGAAAAATCCGAGTCCAATGACGCTATAAGTCTCTTATCCAAGATCGCAGCAATGAAGTCCGAAATAACAATCACTGGAAGATAATGCTAGAAGATATGAAAGGCATCTTCCGATACTACTAAAGGGAAAACTCAAAATCTTTCGAATCCCTTTCGCCATCCTGTCGGACCCTATAAAGCGTTCGGTCGTCCGTACCTGATGCAACCGCGGACCGCACCGACCCAGCGCCGTCGGATAATTCCTGATTCGACCAAGAAACTGTCAATTGCTGGGATGCTGCGAAACAACTGTGCTAACTCGGATAGCACGTCCGTCAGTGAGGCCTGAGGAGAAGCGGTCTTACGATGCATTGCCGCTGGAAGCTCCGTGATCGTTACCCCGTGCATACTACCAATATGCGAGCGAACGGAGTGTATAGGCCTCGTGTCCCTTGGCTACCGGATGGCGCGACCTATTCGCCGTGGAATCACTGAATGCCGAAACTGATCGGATACTCGAGGTCACGTAGCCAATGTGCGGTCGTATGCCCTGCTGTGAGGATGAGGAAGCATCAAGGACAGTCTCTCGGACTGTCAATATAACGGAGCGTCCCGACCGACGGACATATGCTCCGAATGTAAAATATCTGAACCACAACATGCGGTCCCCTATGTTGTTGGACGAGAGAGGGACCTCTCTCGCTCACAGCCCAGACGGACCTGGACAAGCCAGGAACCGGACTAACAGGCTTCCTCCGATCTGTCCTCAATCTGCCGTCACTGGGTGAGTACTAAAGTAATTAAAGTGCTCGCATCACCCAAATCTCCTTCCTAGACCGCAACGGACGAACCCGGCAGCCGAACCAATCGATGAATGTACGCTACACCGGGTGAGCTAGCGAATGTCACTCCGTAGGCAATAGACATATTCCATGAGCACTTATTGCCGCTAGCTCTTCATTAACTATGACGACAGAGGCACACTTTTGAAAGACATCTCCATAACTCTTCGAACAAGAAACCAGAAATGCTTGGTTAGCAAGCATAAAATAATAATATATATAGCGTCGTTCAATAATTCGAAAGTTTGTGTGACATTATTGGACTATGTCGGAACTGAGGGACGATGTCCCTGAACCGAACCAAAAATTTCTAAGTCCACCGACGCTATCAGTTTCTTATCCGGCATCGCAGCATTCTGGTCCGACGAAAGAAGCTGTAGAAGACCAAGTCAGATGACATACACAACAGCATATGTTGTTCCGAAAGGGAAAGCTCGAAATCCTCCGAATCCCTTTCGGTATCCCGTCGGACCGGATGAAACTTTCGGACGTCCGTACCCACATCAGCGGAGCGTCCCGACCCAGCATCGTCGGATAAAATATATGCGACAGATTCAGTTGATGCTGGGATGCTGCGATAAACTGTGCTATTAAGGAAAGCACGTCCGTTCCCGAGGCCTGTGCAGTAGCGGTCTTACGATGCATTGCCGCCGGAAGCTCCGGGTACGTTGACTCCCGCACACTTCCTATGCGAACGTCCGGAGTCTGCAGGCCTCGTGTCCCTGGCTACCGGATGGTGTGACCTGGTCGCCGAAGAATCCTTGATCGGCGAAGCTGGTAATATATCGGCGGTCACGCAGCCAAGGTGCGGTCGTGTGCGCTGAGGAGAAGAGGAAGCCTTAGCAGTCTCCGCGGACTGCCTATACAACGGAGCGTCCCGAGCGACGGACGTATGCTCCGCTTGCGACACATTTTGTACCACAACATCTGGGGCCAGATGTTGTTGAACGAGAGAGGGGCCTCTCTCGCTTGCCGTCCGGATGGACCGGAACGAGCTATGAACCGGACTAAAAGGCTTCCTCCGTTCTCCCTCCGATCCGCCGTCACTGGGTGTGGATTAGGTTAATTTATAGTGCTCGCATCACCCCAAAATTCCTTCTAAACCGCAACGGACGAACCCGGCTGCCGAACCATTCGGTGAATGGACGCTACACCGGGCGAGCTAGCGGACGTCAAACCTACTAGGGTCCTCTTAGGCAATTGGCGTATTTACATGAGCACTTTTCCGCTAGCCCTTCATTAATTGTGACGACGGAGGCACACTGTTGGAAGACATCACGGATACATCACCCTAATCTTGATCGTCTGAAATAGAAATTGATAAAGTAGAGTGACCCTGCAGGGAAAGGACCGGAGTGTCCAAATCCCCAATAACATACCGTGACATACGCTTCCCATATTGTCATCGAAATCATACGATACAGAACAGGAGTTAATGCGAGTACACTGACCACATATAGAATGATAATAAAGTCAGAGGAAGACTTCCTCTTAAAACAATTGATCAATATCCTTTCAATGTGAAAAGAAAACAAGTCCTGGTACTCGCACTAACCCCTGGCAATCAAAATACATAATAATAATATGATCCATTAATATAGAAAAAATAATTGAAATCAAAATATTTTGAAAAAATGCCGCTCAGGATCACAGATCCAATGTCGAGTTGTGACCTTGACCTTTGACCTGGCGAGTCCAAGGTCAATAGGGTTCTTCCTCGCACCAAGGCCAACACACCTATGAAGTTTCATGACTCTAGGTTGAACCACTATCAAGTTCTCATCCGGAAACCAATTGTTGCGATATACTATGTTCAAGGTCACTGTGACCTTGACCTTTGACCTGGTGAGTCCAACATCAATAGGGTTCTTCCTCGCACCAAGGCCAACATGCCTGTAAAGTTTCATGGCTCTAGGTTGAACCACTAACAAGTTATCATCCGGAAACCAATTGTTGCGATATACTATGTTCAAGGTCACTGTGACCTTGACCTTTGACCTGGTGAGTCCAAGATCAATAGGGTTCTTCCTCGCACCAAGGCCAACATACCTATGAAGTTTCATGACTCTAGGTTGAACCACTATCAAGTTATCATCCGGAAACCAATTGTTGTGATATACTATGTTCAAGGTCACTGTGACCTTGACCTTTGACCTGGTGAGTCCAAGATCAATAGGGTTCTTCCTCGCACCAAGGCCAACACACCTATAAAGTTTCATGACTCTAGGTTGAACCACTATCAAGTTATCATCCGGAAACCAATTGTTGCGATATACTATGTTCAAGGTCACTGTGACCTTGACCTTTGACCTGGTGAGTCCAAGATCAATAGGGTTCTTCCTCGCACCAAGGCCAACACACCTATGAAGTTTCATGACTCTAGGTTGAACCACTATCAAGTTATCATCCGGAAACCAATTGTTGCGATATACTATGTTAAAGGTCACTGTGACCTTGACCTTTGACGTAGCGAGTCCAAAATCAATAGGGTTCTTCCCCTCACCAAGGCCAATCTACCTATGAAGTTTCATGAATGTGAGTTGAACCATTATCAAGTTATCATCCGGAAACCAATTGTTAAAGATTTACTATGTTCAAGGTCACTGTGACCTTGACCTTCGACGTAGCATGTCCAAAATCAATAGGGTTCTTCCTCCCACCAAGACCAACCTACGTATGAAGTTTAATGAATGTGAGTTGAACCACTATCAAGTTATCATCCGGAAACCAATTGTTTACGAAATCCCGCCCGCCCGCCCACCCGCCCGCCCGCCATTCACCAAACTATAAGTCGAGTTTGACTTCGTCACAACTCGACTAAAAATATTTTTTCAGAACAGCCCAAGTTTCTGAAAAGTAACGTTGAGCCCCAATGGATCCCAAGCCTAAGTGTGGACAAAAATTTTAAAAATATTTTAAACAATTTATTCAACACTTACGAACAATAATAATGTATCTAGTTATGATTAAAATAACATCAAGATATTATTTTTTAGAAATCCCCCCCTCACACAGAGGGCTGTTGTAAATGTAAACAATGAGTGTAAAAACACTAAAATAAGACTCCAGGCACCCAGGCCCGAAATCAGTTACCAAAAATACACTATCTGATGCAAAACAGAGACTTCCAGGGAAGAAACTGCAGAACATCAGATGGTAGATGCAGAACACAACGCCTAACCACCCGTAGGTGAAGACGTAAACATGGGGAAAGAACAGAATTCATTCTGTTATTGAGCTAAAACTCCCAAGAAAATTTAGTAATAATAATTACAAAAACTATGCCAAAAGCATGGGAGAATAGCAAGGGGGGACTTAAAGGACAGGGAGAGAGGAAAACACTTAAAAAACAGTGTAACTAAATAATCAGAATGACAACAAAATGGCTGCTGCCTCGAAAATAGGTAACTTAACATAATTTCATTAAAAAATTTTAAGTTACAGCCCTGATAATATTCTGTCACACATTTTTTTCCTCTCCTCCTTCTCTATCCTCCTTAGAATCACCATTTTACTAATATTTATGTGTCTGGCATCATTTAAACTGAGATTTATAAGCACAAAGATCAGTCAGATGTTAACTGATGAAGGGCCAAACTTAGAATGATTAATGGCGCCAATTTCGGAACGTCCTTGACACTGCGCATGCGCAGTAGGGGCGAAGTGTGGAGGGCCTTTCAGGACATGTTTTCTTTGGTTTTAGATGCAAATTTTGGGGATTGGGGGGCAAAATTTGTGTTTGGCCCTATATTTTAAGAGTTAGCACCAGCTATGTCTGGGTCATTGGTACAGTATAAAAATATCCCCCCTCACACAGAGGGCTGTTGTAAATGTAAACAATAAGTGTAAAAACACTGGAATAAGACTCCAGGCACCCAGGCCCGAAATCAGTTACCAATAATACACTATCTGATGCAAAACAGAGACTTCCAGGGAAGAAACTGCAGAACATCAGATGGTAGATGCAGAACACTATGCCTAACCACCCATAGGTGAAGACGTAAATATGGGGAAAAGAACAGAATTCATTCTGTTATTCAGCTAAAACTCCCAAGAAATTTTAGTAATAAAATTACAGAAAATATGCCAAAAGCATGGGAGAATAGCAAGAGGGGACTTAAAGGAAAGGGAGAGAGGAAAACACTGAACAAGCAGTGTAACTTGATAACAAGAATGACAACAAAATGGCTGCTGCCTCGAAAATAGGTAACTTAACATAATTTCATTAAAAAATTTTAAGTTACAGCCCTGATAATTTTCTGTCACACATTTTTCCTCTCCTCCTTCTATATCCTCCTTAGAATCACCATTTCACTAATATTTATGTGTCTGGCATCATTTAAACTGAGATTTACAAGCACAAAGATCAGTCAGATGTTAACTGATGAAGGGCCAAACTAAGAATGATTAATGGCGCCAATTTCGGAACGTCCTTGACACTGCGCATGCGCAGTAGAGGTGAAGTGTGGAGGGCCATTCAGGACATGTTTTCTTTGGTTTTAGATGCAAATTTTGGGGATTGGGGGGCAAAATTTGTGTTTGGCCCTATATTTTAAGAGTTAGCACCAGCTATGTCTGGGTCATTGGTACAGTATAAAAATATTATGTTACATACTGCTCCTCATCATGTTGGTCATTTTTGGGAAGTTTCAAGAAAATGCGGCTAAAACTGTGGAAGTAGTTCGCTTCACAAGTTTACATGCGCAACAGAATGACAACGACAACGAAAGACCGACCAACAAGTTGACTCCTATTTACACCCCCCTCCCCCATAAAACTACGTTTTGTGGGGGAAAAATGATGGCAAAAATAGACAAATCAAACAGGACAGGGCCAAAGTTAGGGGATACCCTAGAATTGGGGTTCTTGGGTAACAGTTTCTAACATAAAGAAAAACAGAAAAAAAAATTAAAAACTAATTCTGAAGGGGGGAAACAGGAAGGGGAAGGAAACAATGAGTAGACAGATTATAAACAAGAGGCCAAGGGGCCTGAAGCGCTCATCTTGAACAGAAGACAATATAAACAGAGTCCACGAATGAGTACATTAAGCAAGCCATCTCCATAGGCTACACTGTCAATACTTGAGTCCCTCAGAAGTGACAAAAATAATCCGGGCAACATGCCTTTTCTTCAGTTGATCATAAAGTAAAATGTAGAGCTCCCCTATGAAGCCCCTTGATACAACTTATGTGGATTAATCTTAGTTACAAACCTGTAGAGGGTACTGAATACAAAATTTTTAATTCTTCAGCAAAATGGCCAATTCCGGCTCCCATAGGGAGCCCAAATATTAGAGCTGTCTCGGTGTCGGTTTTTTCGGTGTACAAGAACACCGAAAATCGAACCGAAGCAATTTTTAAAAAAGTGCGAAAGTCGATGTTATACCCATAATGCAATTTTCTGTTGCTGTTGTGCATTTGCAACATGGAGCGACGTGCCACTCGCATAAAAGAAAGTCAGCAAGTTACATAAGAGCGTGTGGTCAATACGCACACTAATCAGGGCTTGCCTTGAGTCGTGGCCGATTGACCTCGACCCCGAGAGTGCCCTTCTCGGGGATTTTTTTTTCGGCCCCGACTTTTTTTTCTGTCTTGGCTCCCGAAATCTCAGTGTTGGAAGGTTTGGGCAATGAAATTTTGCGAGATTAATTTTTCCATTCACGTCTCATTCACGCAAGTGTGATTACAATAGAAGCAGCAAATAACAGATAAAATAATAATACAAACTGTTTTTGTCTGATCCGAATTAACATCCACCTAAATGATTAAATCCGCATGAAAACTGAGAAAATCCCAAGATTAAACAAACAAAAAAACAAATACATTTACGAGACTTTGAAAGCACGCTTGTCAACTAATGGGGGAATTCCCTTCAATCCCACAATACTATGCGCAGGTACATCCGATCCTAATATCTGAATAAATGCAACACAAGACACAGAAACTGCCATCAAAATAAATGTACGAAATAAAATAAAATGTGTACCTGTGTCTACGTGGGGATGTGGGGGCCGGGGGGGGGGGGGGGGGGGGGGGTGCATTCCATTTCTGAAATATCCAAAGCTGTGGGGAATTTTCATAGATTGAAATTATTTAAACGGTAAACTGAAATGTTTTTTTTTAAATTTTTCTTTTTACACACCCCACAATATGTACGAAATGTCCTAAAATTTTATTAAAAAAAAAATCCAAAATGTCTATGTACGAAACGTCCAGCACCCACATGATGGGTCCAAGTCGTTCCGTCCCCGGGACGATTCGTCCCCTAACATAGTGGGACGTTTCGTCCTCGAGACACTGACAGAGGGGGAAGTTTCGTCCCCCCCCCAGAGACGAAACACCCACTTGAATAGCAAATCATTAATATGATATGGGATGTTGGATTTTTTTCATAATGTAACAAGACATGATCACATCCTTAGAAATGGTTTGCCAAACCAGTTTTAATGATACACATCATATGTTCACATTAAGTTGTGGATTTGTTTTTGCCTAAAAAACATCTAAGTAGATAAGAAACACATTCCACTGGAATGTGTTTTTTATCTATCAAGATTTTTTTTTCTAAGCAAAAGCAATCAACTACGGTCGCCATTGGAAAGAATGTAACAATATAAAATTACCCCAAAAGGCCCCGACCTCAATATCTGGGAGACTTTTTTCAGGCCCCCAGCAGGCCCCAACCTCAACATCTGGGGGACTTTTTTTTAGGCAAGGCAAGCCCTGCACTTGATTGATAGTCGAGTGTCCCCGCTGCTAATTGTGCAAATCCCTCAGTCCCGATAATCTTCCAATCTGTGTGCCGTTTTCTGTTCAATTACTGGACTTTTGTTTCAAGAGTTTGCAGCAGGAACACTCAACTGTCAATCGAGTGTGCATATTCAGCACGCGCTCTTATGTTAATTAAATGTTTACACGTGAAACCTAAACTAACATTGTGGATTTAAAGGCTCTTAATTTTATTACGTTGATTGATAGAATATTCAATACACAATGACATGCATAGATTATTAGATTAATGTCTGACGATCATAAAGGTACTGTGTTTTTTTCAATATTTTACCAAAAAAGTGTTTTTATGAACTTGAAACGAGGCCCACTTTTCTCAAAACAGCGCTAAAAGTTACTAAAACCTCACTCGTGCACGAATTTCAAACTTGAAAGACTGAATGAGGCACATGTGTTATTAACATCGACATCGCGTTTTTTTGTCCAAAAAAATCGAAAATCGACATCGAAGTCAAATTTCAACACCGAGACAGCTCTACCAAATATTAACCCAGGCTCTCGATTTCAACACAATTGAATCTGACTTCCTTAGAGATGTTGTATACCAAATATGAAAGCATTGTGACTATTGGATTTGAAGAAGAGAAATTTTAAATACATTTCTTCATACTACACTAAGTTAAAATTTGGGCTACCATAGCGAGCCCAAATATTAACTTTTGAATCTGATTTGAACAAACTTGAATCTGCCCCCCCCCCCCCCCCCCCCCCCCCAAGAGATGTTGTATACCAAATATGAAAGCATTCTGACTAGTGGATCTGAAGAAGATGATTTTTGAAGAAATTCCCTCATACTGTACTAAGTTAAGGCACTCAAATTGAACAAACTTGAATCTGACCCCCCTAGAGATGTTGCATACCATATATGAAAGCATCCTGACTGGTGGACCTGAAGAAGAAGATTTTTTTAAACTACCCCCCATATTGAACAAAGTCAAGATTTGGGCTTCTGTAGGAAGCCCAAATATTAACCTAGGGACTTGGTTTCAACAATCTTGAATCTGACCCTCATAACAATGATGTATACCAAACATTAAAAGATTCTGACTGGTGGTTCTGAAGAAGAAGAATTTTAAAGAATATTCCCCATATTACACTATGTTAAAAATTTGGGCTCCTGTAGAGAGCCCAAATATGAACCAATGACCTTTATTTCAACAAACTTGTATCTGACCACCCCATGAATGCTGTATACCAAATACCAAAAGATTCTTTTTTTTTTTACCATTCAATTCTACTGGTCCTAAGGATACTTCATACCAAATAACAGCTCTCTGTTCCATGTGGTTTGGGAAGTATGGGCGTTTGAAAATATTTCTATTTTTAGCTCCCAGGGTTCCCATTTTTGCATGGGTCAAGTCCTTATGACCCAATAATACCACATACCAAATTTGGTTCATACCGGATCATCGGTTCAGAAAATAGAAATTTGGCTCTGGGCCAAAAATCTTACCCCTCCCATTACAAAGCCAAATATTGCTTCACGAACTTCGTATGAACAAACTTGATTCTACACCTCAAAAGGAAGCTCCATAGCAAATATCAAGTCATTGTACACACTGGTTCTTGAGAAGATTTTAAAAATATTTTGGAGCATTTTCCCCCATTCCCTCCCTATGGGGCTGGGCATGTTGAGTTGAACAAAAATGCAATGACCCCTTGGAACCATCACTCACACAAACTTTCACTTGAATTGGCCCAGTGGCTTTGGAGGAGAAGACCAAAACATGGTGTTGACGGACGACAGACGACGGACAGAGAGCGATGAGATTAGCTCAGCTTGACTTTGTCAAGATGAGCTAATAATCCTTTATGAATCGTTCAGGGAAAGATGACCCAAATGAGAGTGGCACATGATTCTACAAAATTTTTCTTTGTTATTTTTGATAGAAAGCACTGTCCTGATGAATTTCTTTTCTGTCTTGTCTGCCATTCTTATAAACGTTGTTGACCTTCTCAATCATTCCTGTTGGCCCAGTGTCTCCTGAGCCATCATAAATTGATATTTTTAAGAGCAGGTGTAATAGAAAACTGTCAACAGAGAGGCCAAGCAAAAGAATGGTTATTGATGAGTTTGGTAGGCATTTCCCGAACATCTGCACATGCACAGACATCATCTATGGGGCACCATTCAGGACTCTTTTTGGTTTTTGACTTGTTTTTTATGATTTTGGTGGATTTAAAAATTAAGTGTTTGATCTGATTCTTAGAATACAGCTAGCTAGCTAGTCTGAGCCTTTGATAGTGGTAAAAATACTTAATGACAGTGGATGCTGCAATTATTTGCCAGAAAATGGCGCATCAAATAAACTCAGAATTCACATGTTAATTTGTTTTGCTGAAGGGGAAGTAGGGCAGGGCTGGGGGAATATAATTAGGTTTACTGAATTGAATGCTGGTATAATTACACACATCCCCCACCCACAATTGAGCATAGCAACAAGTTTGATTTCTGACTCATTTGTAGCTGAACTTTATTAACCCTTTGCACAATGGTATCAAAAATTTAATTATCAAATATTTTCCATAATGCATTTAATTCCGCCTTGTTTGACAAGAGATCATTGAGCTCTGTCAAAGAAGAATGAATTGGTTGAATTCTGCATTATGGGGAAAATTTGCAGCTTGCAATTCTGAAATTTCAATATCAGTGTGCAAAGGATTAAGAGATTATATGTGGTAAACATAATCAAAGTGCAACTGTACATTACATTTCTTCTCATATAAATGCAGAAGTTTTTGTATGCTCAAAATATTTTAAAAATAAAATTTGCACTCCCCGCCAATTTCCCCCCCAAAAATCAATGAATTCTTTCATATCAGCTACAACTGCAATAGTGCCAAGTACAAAGGATGAAGTGTTACATAAATTTCAAAACTCATCAGGCAATGTGACAAATGGACTTGAAAAGCTAATCTGAGCCCTGTGTGATGTGTCACACTGTTGGAAATAGATAAGAGGGCTTTTCTAACAATTTGTCACATAATATTTTAATTCTTTGTGAAAAATAATGTATTGAGTTTCCATCACCACAGCAAAAAGGAACATGATACTAAAACAGAATGCTAAGAAAATTAATGAAAATATACTGATAAAAACAATTAATAATACAGCCATCTGAAATACAAACTACACAGCTGAGACATGCAAATATTTACATTACCCAAAAGCTCTCTTCCTTTGATGCACAAAAAACAAAAGAAATGAATCACTTCAATAGTTGTTATTATGTGATATGGCGATATAATTATGCACGCAAATACTCTGCAGAAAAAAGACCAACTTTCCATCACTGTGGGTTACCATATGATTAATACTGAATCTGACTATTAACTGTGTACTCCTTACCTTCAGTACTACCACAAACATTTTTACACTGTGGGTTATCGGGTGCATGAATGGGCCACAAATAGTTGGTAAACCCTTTACCTAACACAAAAGGTAAACAACACAAACAAAATTCTTGAATAACTAAATTTTTTTTTCATTTTTACATCAAAAACATAGCTTAAGACCCTTCATTGGAATGAGCCCACTGGGCTTATTCCAATGAGGGGTCATAAGCCATTTTTTTCAAAACAAAACAAAAATAATGAAAATTGAATGAAGGTTTTTGTGAATAGCACTGGCCAGATTTGGCCGCTACATTCGATAAAGGGTTACCTGTTTCCGTTCCTAAATCTACTCAACAATAACATAGAATCTTGGTATATCTTCTATAAAGTTGATGACATGCTGATATGTGCTATACTAGGAAACACAAGCTTTAAACTTTTTCTACCATAATTGTTTGTGTATACCGGGTATTCAACATTTCGCGATACAAAACAAGCATTGAAAAATGTGTCAGACAACAATATGTAGAATATGACCTACATTTGATTGTTGGTTGTTACAAATTATGATGGAAATGAAATGTTCAACACATAACAACACATAACAACAGTGTCATGCAAGCAAGTAAACAACCAAGGATTGGCAATGAAGGCAATATTTTTCTTCAAAAATCTGAGCTTCTTTCACTTAAGTTCAATCAGGGTTTTTCTTCTGGAATCTTCTTCGCTTTTGTGGGAGTACATACACCAGAAAGTGCTTTTCCAAATGCACACCTACAGCAGATGGTCATTTTTAAGTATCAGGTGCTGAAGTTCTTTATCTTTTGTGAAATTAACGAAAAGTTAAAAAATTTATAGTAATTTATATATTTTTTATACTTACCAATGACCCAGACATAGCTGCTGGTGCTAACTCTTAAAATATAGGGCCAAACACAAATTTTGCCCCCCAATCCCCAAAATTTGCATCTAAAACTAAAGAAAACATGTCCTGAGAGGCCCTCCACACTTCGCCCCTACTGCGCATGCGCAGTGTCAAGGACGTTCCGAAATTGGCGCCATTTATCATTCTAATAACCAGTGCCTGGTAAGCGCTATGTACTCAGCGGGGAGGCAAGAGTTCCCAACTCCTGGGAGGGCCATCCCCGTCTGGGTCATTGGTAAGTATAAAAAATATATAAATTACTATAAATTTTTTAACATTTTTATACTGTACCAATGACCCAGACATAGCTGAATAGTAAAAAGGCTGGAGGGCCAAGGACATAGAGCAAAATGGAATACGCTCAATAAAATAAAATAGAGTCATCCCCTGTAGGGAAAAGAAGTAATAGGCCTTACATGTATCTTTCTTATTTATGATAAATTAGAAAGATACAACACCTTCCAAAAATTGAGCTTCATACATCCATGTACTCTATTAATATCCAATAATCCTTATACTAATAATTTTTAAAGTAAGCCAATAATAAAGTAAGTCTAGAGAATAGAGACTCTTATACTCCTAAAAGTGTGTGAGAATTGCATAATCATGTCCGTTGACATATGCAATATTCAAAAGCTATACTTTAAAAACTAAGACTTGAATGAATTTTATAAACTTAAACTTCTCACTAAACAACCATCCCAATAACAGCTCAGAATTACTAACTCCGGAGGAGGTATCCCCTTGTTTTCATAGTAAAAACAGGTGACCCAAGGGAACACCCTCCCCCCCCCCCCCCTTTTTCTTGCCCTGGGTCAAATAGCCCAGAGCGAAGAGGGCAGCCGAACGGAGACACTGCCGAAACAGACAGCCTACCTAGCTATAGTAGCAACTGTTAAGTGAATGACATTCTGAGCAGTAGATAATAGACCTAACAATAGAGGCCTCCAGAAATGGACTCGATATTTCTGAGATAAAATTCATGAATGGATGGCTGAGCGCAATGAGCAGCCTTCAAAAAACTATAATAGAACACTATTATTGTAAGCCCAAGAAGTAGAAGAACTCTTACTTCATGAGCCGAAATCTTAAGCACAACTGCTAAGCCAATGATATACCATAAGCAGTACGCTAGTTAATAGAATCCATAAACAATAAAATGGAGCGTAACGTCCTTCTACTAGACATCAAAGACAGAAGAAGCTTACGCCCTTGTAATAAACAGATATCTGTTTATAAATACATAAACTGTACCCGGAAAGAGTAAAGGCCTATGCCCATACGAAGACGGAAGGACCTTAAAATAATAGGTTCCGGATAATAGGAGCCTAACTCTTATGCAACAATCCAACCTAAATAGTAATGGAAGTATTGATTCCGAAACTATGAAAGTGAAAATCATCCATCGATAGTGCATGAAACTCACTGACTCTACAGTAAAAGAGAAACCAACAGAATTACTGTCTAAAAGGTCAGAATTTGAAAACTACTGTTTCCAGAGGCTCAAATGATTACTTAGCTAAATAAGAACCTGAAGTTAAAATCCGTATAGGAATTTAATCTAAAGATTCTAAGTCTATTTATCAAAAAGTTACTAACTGACTTAGATAAAGAGACAAAAGACTCAATTGTAAACTATCGTAGAGTGCATAGGTATGAGGTAACATAAACCTATAACCTAAATAACAACAGGCTGCAGTAGATCTTGTGAAACAAGTATACTAAAAAATAGCAATGAGTAGTATGGAGGGATCAACCATATGAACATAATGATCCCTACACCACGACGGAAGAGCCTCCACTTTAGTCGCATAGAATAGCGAAGAAGAGGATCTCCTATAGTAAGAAATCGCGTCCAAAGCTCGTCCAGTACAGTGCTTACAATGCAATACGGACCACACAACGGAATACATGAAGGTTGCGACCTTGCTGGTTGTGATAAAGATGACACGATTTACCCAGTGAAAAAAGATCCACACATAGAGGAAGATTTCACGTTAAGATCCACAGTAGACAAGAGAGTAATTACTCATGATCTCTGTGAAGATAGAGATGCTATCAACAGAAATGTATTGTGGTTGTTTATCTTAGCAATACCTGCTAAAAACAACAGCGCCGGAGGATACGCGTATCCTATCATTCTGTCCTATAGATCAATAGAGCGTTAACGGTATTAGCTCAGAGATCTGGACAAGCCAACACATACGTCTGCAATTGATTAGGCAGCTGTGTCATAATAAAACATCATTGGGCGCTCCCATAGATAGCAAATCTGATTGAATACTTGTTTGTTGAGAGTCCATTCTGACAGCAACAAGCGACCCGTAAGAGAACGGGAGTGCGATAAAACAATCAGACGACCCAGAATATGACGGACCAAAACTGAACTTGGTGTACTATAACCAACAGACGGATTCTTTCCATTAAATTGAATAACGGAAACGAAAGAGTGCCTCCCTGGTTCCGGAGATACGCCACTACTGTCGAATTAAAGGACAGGAATTTGGGCATGCGTTTCTGAATAATGTTCATGCAATGACATAAAGCAAGCCTAAAAAACATTATTCCGCGGAAGTTAACAGATAGCTAAAAGACTGCGGAACCCAAAGACCCTGGCACTTCGAATCCGTAGGGATCAGTATATATCCCAATCTGTTTGACTGGAAACCGTCATAACAGCCACACTCGGGTCTGGCAACTGCGGCGGCACTCTCTGAGTCAACCACCGAATGTTTGCCCCAGTCTGAATCTCTTGTAACACTAGATAGACAAGAGAATGTATAAATCAAGCAATTCATGGATTGCCGGAAAGTTGCCGTCGAAGAGAAGCTCCTCCGAGAACGAAGCGACTCTGAGAGAGTTCTTAACCTACTATCCACGCGTGGATGTAGCTAGGGCTGCCTCACGTCTAACCAACTCCAATCAGCCACTGAAGGGCGGAGTTATACGTGAACAAACTACTGCCCTCAAAAGAAATTACATTGAGAATAATATCCCGTAAATCTTTTCTTGAAGACGTAATGATAACGCCTCAGTAAGGCGGATTACGTATAATAAAGCGTCTAAGTTAAGTCTAATATACATAATGTCGTTCCCAACATTGAAATTGGAAAAGACATAAACGGTGAAAAAGAATATATGCAGTCTTTAATCACACCGTCTAGACGCATATGAACTCTCGGTATGCCCTGCTCTGCCAAAATAAACTATATGTAAAAAAAGATAAAATGGCAGAAATGAGCCACGCGGACAAGAAACTAAACTATCATGCTTAGTAGCCGTCTTGTATATATATATAAATATATAGCGTCGAAAAATAAAACACATGTTGTAATGACAATATTGGACTGCGTCGGTAAGTCAGGGACAAAGTCCCTGTACCGATCGAAAAATCCGAGTCCAATGACGCTATAAGTCTCTTATCCAAGATCGCAGCAATGAAGTCCGAAAAATAATCACTGGAAGAAATGCCAGAAGATATGAAAGGCATCTTCCGATACTACTAAAGGGAAAACTCGAAATCTTTCGAATCCCTTTCGCCATCCTGTCGGACCCTATAAAGCGTTCGGTCGTCCGTAGCTTGATGCAACCGCGGACCGCACCGACCCAGCGCCGTCGGATAATTCCTGATTCGACCGAGAAACCGTCAATTGCTGGGATGCTGCGAAACAACTGTGCTAACTCGGATAGCACGTCCGTCACTGAGGCCTGAGGAGCAGCGGTCTTACGATGCATTGCCGCAGGAAGCTCCGAGATCGTTACCCCGTGCATACTTCCAATATGCGAGCGAACGGAGTGTATAGGCCTCGTGTCCCTTGGCTACCGGATGGCGCGACCTATTCGCTGTGGAATCACTGAATGCCGAAACTGATCGGATACTCGAGGTCACGTAGCCAATGTGCGGTCGTGTGCCCTGCTGTGAGGATGAGGAAGCATTAAAGACAGTCTCTCGGACTGTCAATATAACGGAGCGTCCCGAGCAACGGACATATGCTCCGAATGTAAAATATCTGAACCACAACATGCGGTCCCCTATGTTGTTGGCTTCCTCCGATCTGTCCTCAATCTGCCGTCACTGGGTGAGTACTAAAGTAATTAAAGTGCTCGCATCACCCAAATCTCCTTCCTAGACCGCAACGGACGAATCCGGCAGCCGAACCATTCGATGAATGTACGCTACACCGGGTGAGCTAGCGAATGTCACTCCGTAAGCGATAGACATATTCCATGAGCACTTATTGCCGCTAACTCTTCATTAACTATGACGACAGAGGCACACTTTTGAAAGACATCTCCATAACTCTTCGAACAAGAAACCAGAAATGCTTGGATAGCAAGCATAAAATAATAATATATATAGCGTCGTTCAATAATTCGAAAGTTTGTGTGACATTATTGGACTATGTCGGAACTGAGGGACGATGTCCCTGAACCGAACCAAAAATTTCTAAGTCCACCGACGCTATCAGTTTCTTATCCGGCATCGCAGCATATGTTGTTCCGAAAGGGAAAGCTTGAAATCCACCGAATCCCTTTCGGTATCCCGTCGGACCGGATGAAACTTTCGGACGTCCGTACCCGCTTCCGCGGAGCGTCCCGACCCAGCATCGTCGGATAAAATATATGCGACAGATTCAGTTGATGCTGGGATGCTGCGATAAACTGTGCTATTAAGGAAAGCACGTCCGTTCCCGAGGCCTGTGCAGTAGCGGACTTACGATGCATTGCCGCTGGAAGCTCCGTGTACGTTGACTCCCGCATACTTCCTATGCGAACGTCCGGAGTCTGCAGGCCTCGAGTCCTCGGCTACCGACCCAGCGCTGTCGGATAATTCTCGATCCGACACCGTTTCTGTCGGCTGCTGGGATGCTGCGATAAGCTGTGCTATGTGCACAAGAATGTCCGGCGTCGAGACCTGCGGAGGCGCAGTCTATCGCTGCTTCGCCGAGGGCAGCTCCGCATCAGATGGCTCCCGCATACTTTTCCTATGCGAACGTCCGGAGTCCATCGGTCTCGAATCCCTGGCTGCCGGATGGTGTGACCTGGTCGCCGAAGAATCCTTGATCGGCGAAGCTGGTAATATATCGGCGGTCACGCAGCCAAGGTGCGGTCGTGTGCGCTGACGAGAAGAGGAAGCCTTAGCAGTCTCAGCGGACTGCCTATACAACGGAGCGTCCCGAGCGACGGACGTATGCTCCGCTAACGACACATTTGTACCACAACATCTGGGGCCAGATGTTGTTGAACGAGAGAGGGGCCTCTCTCGCTTGCCGTCCGGATGGACCGGAACGAGCTATGAACCGGACTAAAAGGCTTCCTCCGTTCTCCCTCCGATCCGCCGTCACTGGGTGTGCATTAAGTTAATTTTATAGTGCTCGCATCACCCCAAAATTCCTTCTAGACCGCAACGGACGAACCCGGCTGCCGAACCATTCGGTGAATGGACGCTACACCGGGCGAGCTAGCGGACGTCAAAGGCCGTCGAACCTACTAGGGTCCTCTTAGGCAATTGGCGTATTACATGAGCACTTTTCCGCTAGCCCTTCATTAATTGTGACGACGGAGGCACACTGTTGGAAGACATCACAGATACATCACCCTAATCTTGATCGTCTGAAATAGAAATTGATAAAGTAGAGTGACCCTGCGGGGAAAGGACCGGAGTGTCCAAATCCCCAACAACATACCGTGACATAAGCTTCCCATATTGTCATCGAAATCATACGATACAGAACCGGAGTTAATGCGAGTACACTGACCACATATAGAATGATAATAAGGTCAGAGGAAGACTTCCTCTTAAAACAATTGATCAATATCCTTTCAATGTGAAAAGAAAACAAGTCCTGGTACTCGCACTAACCCCTGGCAATCAAAATACATAATAATAATATGATCCATTAATATAGAAAAAATAATTGAAATCAAAATATTTTGAAAAAATATTTTTTCAGAACAGCCCAAGTTTCTGAAAAGTAACGTTGAGCCCCAATGGATCCCAAGCCTAAGTGTGGACAAAAATTTTAAAAATATTTTAAACAATTTATTCAACACTTACGAACAATAATAATGTATCTAGTTATGATTGAAATAACATAAAGATATTATTATTTAGAAATCCCCCCCTCACACAGAGGGCTGTTGTAAATGTAAACAATGAGTGTAAAAACACTAAAATAAGACTCCAGGCACCCAGGCCCGAAATCAGTTACCAAAAATACACCATCTGATGCAAAACAGAGACTTCCAGGGAAGAAACTGCAGAACATCAGATGGTAGATGCAGAACACAACGCCTAACCACCCGTAGGTGAAGACGTAAACATGGGGAAAGAACAGAATTCATTCTGTTATTCAGCTAAACTCCCAAGAAATTTTAGTAATAATAATTACAGAAATTATGCCAAAAGCATGGGAGAATAGCAAGGGGGAACTTAAAGGACAGGGAGAGAGGAAAAACACTTGTAAAAACAGTGTAACTAAATAATCAGAATGACAACAAAATGGCTGCTGCCTTGAAAATAGGTAACTTAACATAATTTCATTAAAAAATTTTAAGTTACAGCCCTGATAATATTCTGTCACACATTCTTTTCCTCTCCTCCTTTTCTATCCTCCTTAGAATCACCATTTCACTAATATTTATGTGTCTGGCATCATTTAAACTGAGATTTAAAAGCACAAAGATCAGTCAGATGTTAACTGATGAAGGGCCAAACTTAGAATGATAAATGGCGCCAATTTCGGAACGTCCTTGACACTGCGCATGCGCAGTAGGGGCGAAGTGTGGAGGGCCTCTCAGGACATGTTTTCTTTAGTTTTAGATGCAAATTTTGGGGATTGGGGGGCAAAATTTGTGTTTGGCCCTATATTTTAAGAGTTAGCACCAGCAGCTATGTCTGGGTCATTGGTACAGTATAAAAATATGATAAATTTACAGTAATTTGTATATTTTTTACACTTACCAATGGACCAGACTTCCCTAGTGCAAACTCAATATTATCAAGTGCCAAACACAAATTTTGAACCCCACAATCCCCAAAATTTGCATACAATGCCGAAAATTAAAAGTCCTATCTGGCTCTCCATACTTTTACTATCTGTGCATGCGCAGTACTCAGGAAGAGACCGGAACTGGCGCCAACATCATTCTTTGTAGACGAGCCTACTAAAATAAAAACTCAGCGGGGAGGTATGAGTGCCCACTCATGGGATGGCCATCCCTGTCTGGGCCATTGGTAAGTATAAAAATATACAAATTACTTTAAATTTATCATATTTTTAGACTACAACCAATGGCCCAGACTTAGCTGAATCGTAAAAAGGTGGAGAGCCTAGGACTTAAGAATTAGCAGACCAAATACAGCTCCTAAGCCTGCAGTCCAAGGTGAAAGGAGATTAAATTTTTAAAAAGAACTAGAGGTACTGTGAGCAAGCTCACAAAGTGATACCCCCCGTGCCTGTCAGAACAGAATTATATTGCTTCATGCACATCTTCATATGGAGTTCTTCCATTGCGTAAAGTTTCATGAAAATTCTTCAAACGGTTTAGGAGGAGTTGTGCTTATAAGGACAGACAGACGAACGGACGGACAGGGTGATTCCTATATACCCCCCTGCCCCAAAAAACTTTGTTTGCGGGGGGTATAATTACATGTATGTCTCTCTATACAATAACAGAGAAGACATATCATCAACAAGGAGCCATATCCAAGTAATTCTGTATTCTTAACATGAATGATTATGCTAATTTGGTGTAACGAGCCCCCAATTTTAAGGCTAGTCCAGACTAAGCCACTTAAATTAGGATGGCGTATTCAAGAGTGAGAGACTAACCCCCACAAACACACGCCATATATATATAATAAAGCTGTATCTAGGATCAGTAATAATCTACAGACAAAACAGCTTCACTCATAGTTACACACTTATCAAGCTAGAAGAGATGAAGAAAAATCACCCCCCACCCCTTTTTTTTGAAGGAATATTCTTCAAAACAAAGAGGGAAGCGCTCTGGAATCAGTGAAAAGCGGGTCCAAATTATCTATATATATTCACCCAGTTATTAATTATTGGTGCTTAATGCCACTTCAGTATTAAGGCTATCATGGCAATCCCAGTTATTAACAGTGCAAGCTTCTAATGTATGCCGGAGTCGAAATGCGTAGATAGGCCGAAAACCGGTGAAATAACGTGTATTACCCTCCACTTCACCAATTAAATCCCAATGGAAAGTATCTGTAGAGCAAACATGCTTCTAAGGCAACCAAAAGGCGGCCCCGTTCAGGTGTACAATTAATTCCAATAATGAAACTCCAATTGAACCGTGCGAATATATGAGAATGTGAATTCTCCTGTGTGGCATCTCTGGTAGAAACCTGGATTTAGAACATGGAACGAGCTATGATTAAGAGACCCATCACGGACTGTCCTCCAAATAATTCATTGTTCCCTAGGTCCGTAACAACCATTGACTGTTCAGAGAAAGAATATACTACTCCGAATAATGATGCCAAAAATTGAGAATGTATGCATAGACGACCTATTGGAAGTTCCATAACTGATCCAAATAGCCCGAAAATTCTATGAGCTCTATAAAGCAGAGCAAGAATTTTATAGAATCTGTTCAATAATGCGTCTGCCTAATGAATACACATATTATGCACACGAGCAATGAAATCCTGCATGTACTCATCTGAATACAGCCTGTATCCACGGTATGACTGAGTTATACAAGTGTAACCAGGAAACTGAATGAATAATACGAAGTTATTATGCAGTTAACTGAGTTATAAACTCATACGTTGTAAGAAAAGGCCAGACTGCTCTGAGCGAAACTTTTCAGAGTGGACTAATTACCACATTGGAGAATGATGCCCAGATAACTGACATGTCAGCCACACAGGTACATGAAGGCTAGCAATTTATTGATAAGGAATCATATGTTCGTATATGACTTATAAATGAACAACCACAGGAAACAAACCAACTAAATAGAGGATGCGCCCATGAGGTCGCCGTTAGAACACGACCCAGTTGCCAATCGAGGACCCTTGAAAGGCATGCATATACTTGAATGCATTCGAGGCTTATGGGAAGAAATCTACATCCTGCCCTGTAATCGCCTCTTAACACATCGGTGGGGGTGGGGGAAGGGGGGGGGGGGGGGTAGGGGTTCGACGAATAATCCCTATCGAACCCCCCCCCTCACACACATTACTTGAATCGCTAGATAAGTAAGGCCGGCACAGTAGAAATAAGGCTATACTGCGGCTGCTATTCTCAATAAGAGTAATACAGCTAAAAAGCTTATAGTCAAAGCAATCATAACAAGAGCTGGACTGTCGTCCCCCACGTGGTATTCTCGGATGGACTCACACACGGATGGTTGGATGCCCAGACACACGGACGCAAGTAATCCAGAATTCCCCCATTTTCTTCGAAAGTGGGGGTATAATAATAATAATTTACTTAAGTTTTATGAAAGTTATGAATATTCTCGGATGGACTCACACATGGACAGATGCACAGATGGACAGACGGACAGATGGACACATGTAATCCAGTATACCACCCCCCCACCCCATTTTCTTCGAAAGTTTTCAACAATTTCTAAGTCAAAAGGTATGGTAAATTGTTTGGTGTTTGGAAGTTTTATGCAATGAGGCAGAAGCCTTTGTCATAGGCAAACTGAATGCCATATTTCACTGAAATCCGATAACCCATACCTGAGATACAGGCTGAACAGACAAATAATGTCTATTTCCCACAATTTCTAAGTCAAAAAAGGGGGATAACTCTAAAAAGAAGAATGTGAGAAATATCGTTGGATCCTTTTTTTTAAAGCCTATACCATAAGCAGTGTTCACGGCAAATTTCATTGCAATAGAACATTCGATACCCGAGATACAGGCTAAACAGACAAAATTTGGCTCGGACGGAACCAATTTCTAAGTGAACAAGTAATAAAAAAAAAAATAATAATCTGACAAGACCGAAAATCATTCTAGTCTTGGGAAATGTTACAATTTAATTACATACCAAGTTCCATAATAATAATTTATTTAAGTTATGAAAGTTATGAATGTTCTCGGATGGACTCACACACAGATGGATGGACAGACGGATGCATGTAATCCAGAACCCCCCTCCTTTTCTTCAAAAGTGAGGGTATAATAACAATAATCCGCCGGCGACTTGTAACGCTTTTGTGTTAGTTATCAGATAGTACAGGAACAGCATCCAATCTCTAGAGTGGAAATATAATCCACAACAATAGATTGGATAGAAATGAAAAGGGAGACGAAAACAATGTTCCCACACCCGATCATAAAAACCTAGATGAACTCTTTACATTCGATCGGATATCAGGAAATATATTCCTAAGAAGGAGTTTAGTATAAATAGGGCTTATCGCCTCAGATAACTAACACCAAACCATACTGGAAGGAAGAAAATAACCTCCTCTAACATAACGGTATCATGTCTGGTAGGACAATGAACTCAGCCTAACTGAAGCAGCTAAAGGTCTTCCTATTCATGAAGACAATAAAAAGGCTGATAACTGCGGCCTTAGAAGCTCACTAAGGAGACTTACAATGCCAGCCGTAGCTTATAAGTCTTCATCTCCGTGACAAGATATTTCGGTGTAAGTTGCGACCTTGAAAGCTCACTGGAAGGAGACTTACAACTATCGTCACGCAAGGTAGGGAATGAAGAGCCGCTATTTTAACAGCCCTAAATTCCCAAAGAGACAGTTGTCTCAAGAGATAATTATTTCAGTAATGTCACTGCATAATTACTGAAAAACACCGCTCATGATTCTAGCTAGGCTACTGTGGTGTAAACAATAAGACTCAAGTCTATGACACCTAGGAAAACAAACCGAAAAGCACTCTTTCCTTTAGCAGTTTTATTCCTAAAAGACAGTGGTCAGAGCCTAGCTAACGTAGCTTAGAAGTCTTCATCTCCGTGAAGACAGATATCTCAGTGTAACTTGCAACCTTGAAAGCTCACTAAATGGAGACTTACAACCACTGTCGCGCAAGGTAGGTTATGACGAGAAGCTATTCTAACAGTTGTAATTCCCAGAAACAGTAGTCTCAAGGTAGCTACGCAGTTATGAGTCTTCGTCTACGTGAAGACATATCTGTGTCACTTACGGCCTTTGAAAGCTCACGAAATGGAGACTTACAACACTAGCCGCTAATGTATAAGAAATGACCACTGTAACAATGCATAAGGCTACTATGGCATTAAATGTCCTGACACCAAGGAATACAAACATCAAGAAGGAAAAGACGTACTTATTCCCTCTAAGGGCTCTATTCCAAACAAGACAGCTGTTTCAGCCTAACTATGCACCATGGAACCTCTATTCATAAAGAATAGGGCATTGCATTTCTTATACTATTGCTAAGGCAAGGAAGGCGTCGTTAATCGGGACAAAAGGCCTCGACACCTGAGCCTAAAGATCTGGGGACGAAAGATCTTCGTCTTTCCTCGCCCGGTATGATAAGCTGTTTTTTGCCCAGCAAATGCAGACTTATATTCAGATGGAACAAGATTCTAAGAGCTTATGACTAAAATTTCATAGTCTTAAGGTGCCCTTCTGTGAGGGATGGCGACTCACACTCCGTAGCCCTCTCGCCATCCAAATGTTCCGTCTGAAAATGTGGTCAACTCCATCTGACTGAACAGATGACTGGACCAATGCAGCACCATCCGACAGGTCATCATTGGAGCCTGTTAACGGTAGTACCAGAGACTACAGGGATGCTGCGATATGCAGAGCAATCTGCGGCAACTGGTCCTGACCAAGGCTAGCAGAGCAATGAAAATCCACTTGTTACCATAAGCTGCTCACAGGATGGAGATCTGGCCCCAGATCCTCGACACATGTCCCGTATAAAAATGCCTCGAACGACTAGCTATTGACCCGAACATGTGAAGTCGGACAGCGAGTCTGTGATCAACGTGCTTCATCAATGAAGCAGGGGAAGATGCCATAGCTGCAACCGGATCCAGCTGCAGTGTGGAAGGAGCGTCCCGAACCACAAGCAGGAACGGGCATCCCAACACACTAAAGTTTCTTGAATCAAAAACAGTTGACCCCGACTGCTGACTTAAAGGAGAGGGTTCTCCAACTCACAGTCTGCTCCAGACCTTGCCGAGCATTTCTGTTAGAAACTTGTAGGCATCTATCCCTAAGCATGCATATCTGTGGAAGAAGAGGAAGCCGGAAGAAGCATCTAAACTCATCACATTCTGGATGGATGCTCCTACTTATTGAAGTTTCTTACAACACAAAACAGTCGTCCATGACTGTTAACGGGAAGAAAAATGCCCCCAGATCTCGCAGAGTATCCTGCTTAGAAACTTCTAGGCTAATCCCCCTTACATGCGCTTCCATGTAAGCAGAAGAAGCCATAACTGTCGCCGGCTCCAGCTGCAGTGCGGAAGGAACATTCCGATGCGTGTTCTGACTCAATATGGTTTCTCAGTCGACGCCAACTGTTAACGAGATGGAGAGGGTTCTCCAATCGGTGATCTGACCCCAGATCTAGCTGAGCGCCCCGTAGAGAAACTTCTGGCTTTTTCTACATGCACAAACCACATACGGAACCAATGCTTAGAGGCATGTGTGAATCTGCTTGACGGTTGACAGGGAAATGTTTTTTATGCTGCCAATGTTTTACTGCTTACTAATTGAATTATTTAGTTTGTTTATATATTTGTCAGAGTTTCTGCAGACAAGGACTGATAAAATTCAAGGGTATTCAAGTCCGTTTCTCGATATATTTCAGCATTTTCAGTAGACAAATTTAAGGATCTTCAAGGCCCTGTCTTCACTAGTCCTAACAAGGACTTCCGGTCATTACCACGTCCTCCCACTTCCCTACAAGGGAAGTGGGAGAAGTGGGTAATGATTGAAGGGTCCTAGTTAGGACTAAGCTTTCACAAACTCTGGCTTATAAAACTATATACATGCCTTGTCACCATTTTTATTTCATGAAAATTCAAGGCTTTTCAAGGTTTCCTGACACATTTTCCAGAATTTTAATGCCTTGAATGACCTTTAGTCAAATTCAAGGCCGTTCCTTGAAACTAAGTCCCTGTGGGAACCCTGTTGGTTTATCAGCGTTAATAAGTCACTTTCAATATCTAAGGATATGCTGTAACCACAACTCAAGTACAAAATTGAGATTAGCCATTGATTTATAATTAAGCTGCCCACTAGAGTTGACTGAGGCACCAGGTATTATTTAATGGTCTATGAACAAGCAATGTTCTCCTTTCTTGTGTTTGCACACAGAAACTAATTTACTGTCAGGATGTATTCTGAAACGATAGCAATATCTTTCTGTGAATTTGTTTTTGCGGAGGTTATGCTGTTATATAATACACTGTTGGAAAGAGCTGCTTTCATGAGCCCTTTTCAACAGTGTTCTGACACAACAGTTTATCACCAACAGAATAGGAATCTTCCAAGCTGACTGAATTGGCATTGGAATTTATTACCAACACACATAATATCAATGTTTTTTATATTTTAATCATTTTTTAAATTTTTCTAAAAAAATCGACAAACCATATCACGTGACCTCTCGTTGGACCAAGTTCGATGAGAATTTTTCTTAGCATTGCAAAGCCTTGTTGCACTCAAGGGACAAATTTAACAAATTTATTAGCTTGGGTAAAATATCAGACATAAACCATTTAATTTTTATTTTTTCAAGTTTGCACTGGTTATAAAAAGAGAATATGCGGCAGCCAAAACGATCATGCAGTAGGGCATGAGAAAAAGATTTTTAACTTTTTGAGGCCTATTGGGATATCTATAACTGGTGTAGGAAAGAATACATAACAGTACATCAGTAGTCGTCTGCGAAAACATCTCCACAAAAGTGGATAAACAGTGGATAAACAAAAAGACCATAACAAAGTTAAAAAATTTATAGTAATTTATATATTTTTTATACTTACCAATGACCCAGACATAGCTGGTGCTAACTCTTAAAATATAGGGCAAAACACAAATTTTGCCCCCCAATCCCCAAAATTTGCATCTAAAACCAAAGAAAACATGTCCTGAATGGCCCTCCACACTTCACCTCTACTGCGCATGCGCAGTGTCAAGGACGTTCCAAAATTGGCGCCATTAATCATTCTTATAACCAGTGCCTGGTAAGCACTATGTACTCAGCAGGGAGGTATGAGTTCCCAACTCCTGGGAGGGCCATCCCCGTCTGGATCATTGGTAAGTATAAAAAATATATAAATTACTATAAATTTTTTAACATTTTTATACTGTACCAATGACCCAGACATAGCTGAATAGTAAAAAGGCCGGAGGGCCTATGACATAGAGCAAGTTGGAATACGCTCAATTATATAAAATAGAGTCATCCCCTCTAGGGAAAAAGAAGTATTAGGCCTTACATGTATCTTTCTTATTTATGTTAAATTAGAAAGATACAACACCTTGCAAAATTGAGCATCATACATCCATGTACTCTATTAATATCTAGTATAACCCTTATACTAATAATTTTAAAAGTAAGCCAATAAATAAAGTAAGTCTAGAGAATAGAGACTCTTTATACTCCTTAAAAGTGTCTGAGGATTGTATAATAACATCCGTTGACACATGCTATATTCAAAAGCTATACTTTAAAAACTAAGACCTGAATGAATTTTTAAAACATAAGCTTCTCACTAAAAAGCCATCCCAGTAACAGCTCAGAATTACTAACTCCGGAGGAGGTATCCCCTTGTTTTCATAGTAAAACAGGTGACCCAAGGGAACACCCTCCCCCCCCCCCCCCCTTTTTTCTTGCCCTGGGTCAAATAGCCCAGAGCGAAGAGGGCAGCAGAACGGAGTCACTGCCGAAACAGACAGCCTACCTAGCTATAGTAGCAACTGTTAAGTGAATGACATTCTGAGCAGTAGATAATAGACCTAACAAAAGAGGCCTCCAGAAGTGGACTCGATATTTCCGAGATAAAAAATTCATGAATGTGGATGGCTGAGCGCAATGAGCAGCCTTCAAAAATCTATAATAGCGACACTATTAATGTAAGCCCAAGATGTAGAAAGAACTCTTACTTCATGAGCCGAAATCTCAAGCACAACTGCTGAGTCAATGATATACCATAAGCAGTACCGATAGTTAATTGAATCCATTAGCAAGAGAATGGAGCGTAACGTCCTTCTATTAGGCATCAAAGACAGAAGAAGCTTACGTCCGTAGTAATAAACAGATATCTGTTTATAAATACGTAAACTCTAACCGGACAGAGTAAAGGCCTATGCCCGTACGAAGACGGAAGGACCTTAATAACAATAGGTTCCGGATATTTATTAGGAGCCTGACTCTTAACCAAAAATCCAACCTAAATAGTAAAGGAAGTAGTGATTCCGAAACTACGAAAGTGAGAATCATCCACCGATAGTGCATGAAGCTCACTGACTCTTCAGTAAAAGAGAAGCCAACAGAATTACTGTCTAAAAGGTCAGAATTTGAAAACTACTGTTTCCAGAGGCTCAAATGATTACTTAGCTAAATAAGAACCAAAGTTAAATTCCATATAGAAATTTAATCTAATGATTCTAAGTCTATTTATCGAAAAGTTACCAACTGACTTAGATAAAGAGACATAAGACTCAATTGTAAACTATCATAGAGTGCATAGGTATGAGATAACATAGACCTATAACCTTAATAGTATCAGACTGCAGTAGATCTTGTCAAACAAGTATACAAGAAAGTTGCAATGACTAGTATAGAGGGATCAACAAAATCAAAATAGTGATCCCTACAACAACGACGGAAGAGCCTCCACTTTAGCCGCATAGAATAGCGAAGAAGAGGTTCTCCTACAGTAAGAAATCGCGTCCAAAACTCGTCCAGTACAATGCTTACAATGCAATAAGGACCACACAACGGTATACGCGAAGGATGAGACCTTGCGGGTTGTGATGAACATGACACGATTTTCCCCAGCGAAAGAAGATCCTCTCATGGAGGAAGTTTTCGCTTTAAGTCCCACAGTAGACATCTGAGTAAAGACAGAGATGCTATCAACAGAAATGTATTGTGGTTGTTTATCTTAGCAATACTTGCTGAAACAACAGGGCAGGAGGATACGCATATCCTATCATTCCATCCTATTAGATCAATAGAGCGTTAACAACATAAGCTCAGAGATCCGGACATGCAAACACATACGTCTGCAATTGATTAGCAAGTTGTGTCGTAAATAAATTATCATTGGGCGCTCCCATTGATAGCAAATCTGATTGAATACTTGTTTGTTGAGAGTCCATTCTGACGGCAACAAGCGACCCTTACGTGAAAGGGAGTCCGGTAATACAATCAGGCGACCCGGAATATGACGGACCGAAGCAGAACTTGGTGTACTATAACAAACAGAAGGATTCTTTCCGTTAAATTGAATAACGGAATCGAATGAGTGCCTCCCTGGTTCCGGAGATACGCAACTACTGTCGTATTATCGGACAGGATTTGGACATGCGTTTCTGAATAATGTTCATCCAATGACATAAAGCAAGCCTAAAAAACATTATTCCGTGGAAGATAAGTGCTTGCCTAGAGACTGCGGAACCCAAAGACCCTGGCACTACGAATCCGTTGGGATCAATATTGTACCCCAACCTGTTTGACTGGCAACCGTCATAATTATAAAACTCGGATCCGGCAACTGCAGTGGCACTCTCTGAGTCAACCACCGAATGTTTGCCCCAGTCTGAATCTCTTGCTACACTTGATAGACAAGAAAACATGTATATCGAGCAATTCATGGATTGCTGAAAAGTTGCTGTCGAAGAGAAGCTTCTCCGAGACCGAAGCGACTCTGAGAGAGTTCTTCACCTTACTATCCACGCGCGTGGATGTAGCTAGGGCTGTGTCACGTCTAACCAACTCCAGGTTGCCAGTGAAGGGCGGAGTTATACGCGGACAAACTACTGCCCCTGAAAGAAATCACATTGAGGATCATATCCCGGAATTCTTTCTCTTGAAGACGTAATGATAACGCCTCAGTAAGGTGGACTACGTATGATAAAGCGTCTAAGTTAAGTCTATTAGACATCATTGTCGTTTCCAACATTGTGGTTGGAAAAGACATAGACGGCGAAAAAGATAATTTCCAGTCTTAAACCCCGCCGTCTAGACGCATATAAACTCTCGGTATGCCCTGTTCTGCCAAAATAAATTATTCCTAGAAATGATAAAAGGCAGAAATGAGAATTGCGGACAAGAAACTAAACTATCATGCTTGGTAGCAGGCTTATATATATATAGCGTCGATAAATAATACAAATGTTCTAATGACATTATTGGACTGAGTCGGTAAGTCAGGGACAATGTCCCTGAACCGATCCAAAATTCTGTGTCCAATGACGCTATAAGTCTCTTATCCAACATCGCAGCAATGTAGTCCGAAGGAACAACCACTGGAAGATAATGCCGGAAGAAATGTATGGCAGCTTCCGTTGTTCCGAAAGGGAAAACTCGAAATCGTCCGAATCCCTTTCGCCATCCTGTCAGACCCTATAAAGCGTTCGGTCGTCCGAACCTGATGCAACAGCGGAGCGCACCGACCCAGCGCCGTCGGATAATTCCTGATCCGACCGAGAAACTGTCGATTGCTGGGATGCTGCGATAAACTGTGCTAACTTGGATAGCACGCCCGTCACTGAGGCCTGTGGAGAAGCGGTCTTACGATGCATTGCCGCTGGAAGCTCCGTGATCGTTACCCCATGCATACTTCTATTATGCGAGCGAACAGAGTGTATAGGCCTCGTGTCCCTTGGCTACCGGATGGCATGACCTGTTCGCCGTGGAATCATTGCATGACGAAACTGGTCGGATACTCGAGGTCACGTAGCCAATGTGCGGTCATGTGCGCTGCTGTGAGGATGAGGAAGCATTATCGACAGTCTCTCGGACTGTCAATATAACGGAGCGTCCCGAGCGGCGGACATATGCTCCGAATGCGAAATATCTGAACCACAACAAGCGGTCCCCTATGTTGTTGTACGAGAGAGGGACCTCTCTCGCTCACAGCCCGGACGGACCTGGACGAGCCAGGAACCGGACTAACAGGCTTCCTCCGATCTGTCCTCAATCCGTCGTCACTGGGTGAGTACTAAAGTTATTATAGTGCTCGCATCACCCAAATCTCCTTCCTCGACCGCAACGGACAAACCCAGCTGCCGAACCATTCGATGAATGGACGCTACACCGGGTGAGCTAGCGAATGTCACTCCGTCGATCCTACAAGGGACCTCTTAGGCGATAGACATATTCCATGAGCACTTATTGCCGCTAGCTCTTCATTAACTATGACGACAGAGGCACACTTTTGAAAGACATCTCCGTAACTTTGCGAACAAGAAACCAGAAATGCTTGGTAATAGCAAGCATATAATAATAATATATATAGCGTCGTTCAATAATTCGAAAGTTGTGTGACATTATTGGACTATGTCGGAACTGAAGGATGATGTCCCTGAACCGAACCAAAAATTTCTAAGTCCACCGACGCTATCAGTTTCTTATCCGGCATCGCAGCATTCTGGTCTGACGAAAGAACCTGTAGAAGATAAAGTCAGATGACATACACAACAGCATATGTTGTTCCGAAAGGGAAAGCTCGAAATCCTCCGAACCCCTTTCGGCATCCCGTCGGACCGGATGAAATTTTTGGACATCCGTACCTGCTTCCGCGGAGCGTCCCGACCCAGCATCGTCGGATAATACATGATGCGACAGATTCAGTTGTTGCTGGGATGCTGCGATAAGCTGTGCTATTTGGGATAGCACGTCCGTCACCGGGGCCTGTGCAGTAGCGGTCTTACGATGCATTGCCGCCGGAAGCTCCATGTACGTTGACTCCCGCACACTTTCTTATGCGAACGTCCGGAGTCTGCAGGCCTCGTGTCCCTGGCTACCGGATGGTATGACCTGGTCGCCGATGATTCTCCGATTGGCGAAGCTGACTGGATATCCGAGGTCACATAGCCAAGAGCGGTCGTGTGCGCTACCATGAGAATGAGGAAGCCTTATTGACAGTCTCTCCGGACTGACTATATGTCGGAGCGTCCCGAGCGGCGGACGTATGCTCCGAATGCGAAACATTTTGTACCCCAACATCTGGGGCCAGACATTGTTGTACGAGAGAGGGGCCTTTCTCGCTCACCGTCCGGATGGACCTGGACGAGCTAGGAACCGGACTAAAAGGCTTCCTCCGTTCTCCCTCTAATCCGCCATCACTGGGTGTGCATTTGGTTGATTTATAGTGCTTGCATCACCCCAAAACTCCTTCTAGACCGCAACGGATGAACCCGGCTGCCGAACCATTTGATGAATGGACGCTACACCAAGCGAGCTAGCGGACGTCAAAGGCCGTCGAACCTACTAGGGTCCTCTTAGGCAATTGGCGTATTACATGAGCACTTTTCCGCTAGCTCTTCATTAATTGTGACGACGGAGGCACACTTTTGGAAGACATCACGGATACATCACCCTAATCTTGATCGTCTGAAATAGAAATTGATAAAGTAGAGTGACCCTGCGGGGAAAGGACCGGAATGTCCAATTCCCCACTAACATAAAGTGACACACGCTTCACATGTTGTCATCGAAATTATCACATACAGAACAGGAGCTAGTGCGAGTACACTGACTACATATACAATGATTATAAAAGTCAGAGGAAGATTTCCTCTTATTACAATTGATCAAAATCCTTTCAATGTGAAAAGAAAACAAAGTCCTAGTACTCGCACCAACCCCTGACAATCAAAATACATAATAATATGATCCATTAACATAGAAAAAATAACTGAAATCAAAAAATTTTGAAAAAATATTTTTTCAGAACAGCCCAAGTTTCTGAAAAGTAACGTTGAGCCCCAATGGATCCCAAGCCTAAGTGTGGACAAAAATTTTAAAAATATTTTAAACAATTTATGCAACACTAACGAACAATAATAATGTATCCAGTTATGATTAAATTAACATCAAGATATTATTTTCAAGAAATCCCCCCTCACACAGAGGGCTGTTGTAAATGTAAACAATAAGTGTAAAAACACTAGAATAAGACTCCAGGCACCCAGGCCCGAAATCAGTTACCATTAATACACTATCTGATTCAAAACAGAGACTTCCAGGGAAGAAACTGCAGAACATCAGATGGTAGATGCAGAACACTACGCCTAACCTAGTGTCATGCGAATATTCGAATATTCGAAAATTCGAGTCGAATTCGAGTCGACATTTAAATTCGAGTCGAGTTCGAGTCGATTTGAAACCCGAATATAACAATTTCGAATATAGCGACGATGAACAATCTCTAATGTCGTAAATTTCCACCACGATAACGACAACAATCGCGCGCAAAATGGTGCAATATACAGGAACGTAGCCTTGATCTGTGGTTCTCAAATTTCAATTACGAAGTCAAATCCTAATCGTGAAAATGTGAAGCGTGTATGGTGTATGACCGTGTATCGGTGTATGGCTTGTTTCTTTGAACGTGTGGGTTTAATAATGTATTCTACATAAAGAGGAATTACGTTTACGCCACACACTGGCACACAGTTATGTTCCGGTTTGTGTTGAGTTACGCTATGTCGTTTCCAGGTCGGAGTTTTTTACCTACCGTCCCAAATACCGAAATACGTCATTTGGTGATTATTGTCGTCTGTATCAATAGAAAATGTCGCACTCGATAATACATTCCTACTTTTCTCTTGACAAAGTATCGGGAACCTATAAGTGTAACACATGTTCCACGATTTACAAAGTCCAATCCACTGGGACAACTAGTCACCTGTGGGTGCATTTGAAAAAACACAGAGAGCTGTACGACAAGGCAAAAGAAGATGATGAAAAAATTAGAAAAGCACAGGGACAGGGTATTAAGAGGCCTCGTCCCAGTACTATTGTCGACCATAGCCAAGCCCAAACTACAGCTACCTCAGGCTCACACTCCAAGAAACAAGCCAGTATGACCGCATTTACACGAAGAAAAATCGACGGCGATATGAAAAGTAAATATGACGCGGCTGTTCTTTCTTTTGTGGTGGCAGATGGGCGCCCATTTGAGTTAGTAGCTGGGAAAGGGTTCCAAAAACTATGCAGCACTTTAACAGACGGCAGTTACATTCCCCCGCATCCATCGTCACTATCTAGAAGGCTGGTAGATATGTGCCAAAAAGCAGAGTCTGAACTTCGAGATATTATCAAATCAGATGCAGGTGATTGTAAAAAATCGCTTACCTTCGACCATTGGAAGGCCGATAATAACACTAATTATCTGGTCATAACTATTCATGCCATTGATAAATGTTGGAGGCTAATTTCGAGGTGCCTCGCGGTCGTCAACTTAGAAGACCTGGACCTCGATCATACAGCGGCTGCTACGGCTTCAGTTGTCAAAAATCAGTTAGAGAAATTTGATCTTTTACCGGAAGACATTATGTTCGTTTCTACAGACACAACCAACACTATGCCTGCCACTGCCAGAATATTGGAAGTTAAATGGCACGGTTGTGCATCCCATAAACTACAGCTGTGTATAAATTCAAATCTAAAGCAACAACCAATGGTTAAGAACCTGATAGATGCCACACACAGAATAACTACATTCTTTAATTCATCAACGGTTGGGCTGCACGCTTTACATAAACACCAGTTAGCAGCGGGCCTCTCTGAATCGGACCCACCCCTTGACGTGTCAACTCGCTTTAATAGCACGTGTACATTATTGGAATGGAGTGAGAAGAACGCATCACCCATAGCCATGGCATTGGTAGAATGTGAGCAGAACAGAAAATGTGCAAGTTCGCCACCACCGCCCATATCGTCGGCTTTAAATCAAATTAGACAGTCAGTTCTGCCACTACTGAAACCCCTTTCTGAGTCTACAACTATCCTTAGCGCGGACACTGTTGTAAGCATATCGATGATATTTCCCTGTATTCAAACCTTGAAACGAGAGCTGTCATCCCAAACTTCACATGGTACGAAGGCATTTCGTGATGGTCTAATTTCAGAATTAGAAGGGAGGTTTGATCTCAGCCAAGGCTATCTGCTAGCCTCAACATTTTTAGACCCCCGCTTTAAGACATTGATAAAGCAGGATAACTTTGACATTGCAAAGCGGTACATTGTTGATTCCGTAGCTTGTCTCAAGGATGACGAACCGAGTGCTGATTCTTCGCATCATCACACCCAGCAAGCTAGCGTCGATGACTCGGATAAATCCCCTAAGCGTCCATCTTTGATGGATGCTATATTTAAAGACATACAAAGCTCGAGCTGTTCAACAGAGTCGGGTGCCCAGATGAATCAAGAAGCCCGTTTAACCGCCGAATTAAGTGGGTACACAGTTTGCCCTGTTGCTAACAGAAATGAGAGCCCCTTACAATTTTGGCGTGAGAATGCAGGAAGTTTCCCTCTTTTATCATCTGTGGCTCGGGATTTGTTTTCCATTCAAGCAACCAACTGTTCCTCCGAAAGAGTAAATTCGGTGGGTTCTTGCACTATCACAGATAGAAGACATCGGTTATCTAGACAGAACGCCGCCACATTGATTTGGGCCAGAAAAAACGGCGACCTGATTGAATGACTTTTCTGTAGTTGAACTAAAAAAGTGACAATGGACTCATTTCATTCTTGTTGTTGTAACAGTTGTATTGCGATTCGGCCAACTCACTTTGATTTTAAATTTATTTCAGTTTTCAGAGTCGGATCTGATGGTATATCTCTGATTCAAAGGTTCAAGTAGGGCTGTAGGAAGTGTAGGTCTAACGACTCTAATGAATCTTCTTGCAATTGTTTAATATGTTAATTAATAGTGTTAATGATTAAACCTGGTGTTAATTTATGTCAAAAATATCGTTTCTTTCTTGTATATCTATATGACAAAACGTCACAAAGCGATATGGTAATGGCGGTCTGGAAACTACCATTAGACTTATCGCTCGTAGAGTTACTTCCCTTGGACCACTGAGAGAGTGATATTGACAGTCCGCTTATGAACGAATCGCAGCCATCAATGCGTGAATCTTTTGTGACTCACAAAAGATTAGACTTATCGCTGGTAGAGTTACTACTTCCCTTGGACCACTGAGAGAGTGATATTGACACTACCAGCGATAAGTCTAATGGTAGTTTCCAGACCGCCATTACCATATCGCTGGCCAGCGAAAACGAGCAAAAAGACGAGTGTTCATTCTCAATATTTCTCATTTCCATTACATTTCCCAGAATTCCTAGATCTAGTTACAATGTTACTTATTATACTTATAGTTATGTATGGGATGAATATACCAGGGAATTAATGTAATATATACAAGAAAATCTCAAAATCAGGGTCTTGTATAAAGTTGTATTTGTAACACGTTTCTTTTGTAATTATAGTATTCGAATTCGATATTCGACCGAATCGAACATTCAAAGGGGAAATTCGATTCGATGTTCGAGTCGAAAAAAATTTCATATTCGCATGACACTAGCCTAACCACCCATAGGTGAAGACGTAAACATGGGGAAAAGAACAGAATTCATTCTGTTATTCAGCTAAAACTCCTAAGAAATTTTAGTAATAAAATTACAGAAAATATGCCAAAAGCATGGGAGAATAGCAAGAGGGGACTTAAAGGAAAGGGAGAGAGGAAAACACTGAACAAGCAGTGTAACTTGATAACAAGAATGACAACAAAATGGCTGCTGCCTCGAAAATAGGTAACTTAACATAATTTCATTAAAAAATTTTAAGTTACAGCCCTGATAATTTTCTGTCACACATTTTTCCTCTCCTCCTTCTATATCCTCCTTAGAATCACCATTTCACTAATATTTATGTGTCTGGCATCATTTAAACTGAGATTTACAAGCACAAAGATCAGTGAGATGTTAACTGATGAAGGGCCAAACTAAGAATGATTGATGGCGCCAATTTCGGAACGTCCTTGACACTGCGCATGCGCAGTAGAGGTGAAGTGTGGAGGGCCATTCAGGACATGTTTTCTTTGGTTTTAGATGCAAATTTTGGGGATTGGGGGGCAAAATTTGTGTTTGGCCCTATATTTTAAGAGTTAGCACCAGCTATGTCTGGGTCATTGGTACAATATAAAAATATCAAATTCTACACATAATTAGATTGGTGATCTGAGAGTTTGACATTTGGGGTCCATTGATTGCAGTATTTCCTGTATGTAGTCTGCAACAATAGCATATGGTCACATATTTTAGTGTTGCAATCGATTCTTAAATGGGGAAAATGTTTCATGACACACCATTGGAAAGGACTCTCTCAGCTCCAGAAAGCCTTTTCTAACAGATCTAGAATATCACAAATCAACATCTTATGATCTTGAAAAACCCATGCAGACTTGGAAATAAGTCACGAACAGGTTAGGTTAGGTTACGCAGGGGTTACTTTAATTACATATAAAATTTGTGGACAATTTACAGGTTATGACAAAATAATACATCATAATTACCGGTAAACTCCTAGTCCTGTGCGTTTTGCCTCTCAAATGGTCATGATTAGCCATTGTGCATAAGTATATGACCCTAAACACCAATAAATAAATAAATAAATAAATAATTTGCCTCTCAAACCTGACAACTTTTTGGTCAATTCGGGACTACTCAACTCAAAGGTTGCATATTGCATCCACATATGAATAGAATGACATGCCGTTTACACCTACACATAATTTCCTTTAAAGTAAATAGCAATAACTAACGCATCTTAGTTGTTCCTATTTATTTTCGAAGCTATTCTGTTATGACGTTTTCCAAAAAAAATCAACAAACCATATTATGTGACCTCTCATTGGACCAAGTTCGATGGGAATTTTTCTTAGTGTTGCAAAGCCTTGTTGCACTCAAGGGACAAATTTAACAATTTTATTAGCTTAGGTACAATATCATACATCAATTTTTTAATTTTTATTTTTTTAAGTTTGCTTTGGTTGTAAAAAGAGAGTATGCGGCAACCAAAAGGACCATGCGGGAGGGCCTGAGAAACAGATTTTTAACTTTTTTAGGCCTTAACACTCTTTTATACTTATGCTGTCCAGTCTAGTGGATTCAGACCCAAAGAGTTTGTTACAAGGTCCTATTTTACAACTGAAGTTGAACGTGCTTATCAGTTTAAGTAAGCACGATTTTCCAGAAAATCCTGCAGACAAGACCTGGGGGTCATATAAAGGAAAATGTAGAAGTGAATACAGAAATGCTATGAATATGCCAGTATGCACATGAATAATGAAAGTGTCAAAGACACTGCAGCTCAACTTGTCCAAGAAGCGACTGAAATAAAGAGAAAGATGCAGTAATGCCAAGTCATTCATTCAAGTTTCTATAGAAAAGACATCACACCAAACTACATATGAAATGCGAAAAAGATTGGGTGAGGGATGTGGGCTGTAGGGGGTACTAATGGAATTGTTGACAATTTATATGCTAAATACAAGATTGCCACCTGGCGGACGTTTTTGAATAAAATTCAGAAATATTTGATAATTCCCATCTAGACATCATACCAAAGCTACATATAATATTTGAAAAAGATCAGGTAAGAGGTTTGGCCTGTAGGGTGTGCAAATGGAAATGTTGACAATTTATATGCTAAATCCAAGATGGCCACTGCCAGCCATATTTTTCAACAAAATTCAGAAAAAACTGATAGCACCCATCTAGACATCACACCAAAGCTACATCTGAAATTCTTAAAAGATCGGGAGAGAGTTGCAGTCTGTATGGTGAGCTACTGGAATTGTTAACAATTTTTATGCCAAATCCAAGATGGCCACTGGCGGTCATGTTTTGCAACGGAATTCAGAAAAATTCAATAGGTCTTATCTGGACATCACACCAAAGCTACATATGAAATTTGAAAATGATCGGGTGAGAGATTTGGCCTGTAGGGTGTGCTAATGGAATTGTTGACAATTCATATGCCAAATCTAAGATGGCCATGTTTTTCAAAGATATTCAGAAAAAGTTGATAGCTCCCACCTCGACTTTACACTAAAGCTATATATGGAATATGAAAAAGATCGGGTGAGAGATGCAGCCTGTAGGGTGTGCTGATGGAACTGTTGACAATTTATATCCAAATCCAAGATGGCTGCTGGCGGTCATGTTTTTCAACAAAATTCAGAAAAATTTGATAGCTCCCATCTAGATATCACACAAAAGCTACATAAGAAACCTGAAGAAGATTGAGTGAGAGATGCGGCCTGTAGGCTGTGCTAACAGAATTGTTGACAATTTGTATGCAAAATCCAAGATGGCCATTGGTGGCCAACAAAATACCAAATATTTTGATACCTCCCATCTAGACATCACACCAAAGCAGTATATGAAATTTGAAAAAGATCGGGTGTGAGATGTAACCTGTAGGATGTGCTAATGGAATTGTTGACAATTTATATCCAAATCCAAGATGGCTGCTGGCGGCCATGTTTTTCAACAAAATTCAGAAAAATTTGATAGCTCCAATCTAGACATCATACCAAAGCTACATAATAAATTTGAAAAAGATCGCTTGAAAGATGCATCCTCTAGGGTGTGCTGATGCTGAATTACTGAAAATTTATATGCCAAATCTAAGAAGGCCATGTTTTTTAATGAAATTCGGAAAATTTTGTTAGCTCCCATCTAGACATTGCCCCAAAGCCACAAATGAAATTTGGAACTGATCGGGTGAGAGCTGCGACCTGCAGGGTGTGCTTAAGGAAATGTTGATGGACAGAGGACGTACGTATGGACATACATATGGATGTACAGACAGGCCATGGATTGGAAACCATCCCAATAGCTCATATCTGATGTTGTCAAGTTGAGTTAAAAATACTCTGAAAGTTAAAAAATTTATAGTAATTTATATATTTTTTATACTTACCAATGACCCAGACTTAGCTGGTGCTAACTCTTAAAAATATAGGGCCAAACACAAATTTTGCCCCCCAATCCCTCAAATTTGCATCTAAAACCAAAGAAAACATGTCCTGAATGGCCCTCCACACTTCACCTCTACTGCGCACGTGCAGTGTCAAGGACCTCCCGAAATTGGCGCCATTAATCATTCTTGTAACCAGTGCCTGGTAAGCGCTATGTACTCAGCAGGGAGGTATGAGTTCCCAACTCCTGGGAGGGCCATCCCCGTCTGGGTCATTGGTAAGTATAAAAAATATATAAATTACAATAAATTTTTTAACATTTTTATACTGTACCAATGACCCAGACTTAGCTGAATAGTAAAAAGGCTGGAGGGCCTAGGACATAGAGCAAGTTGAAATACGCTCAATTATATAAAATAGTGTCATCCCCTCTAGGTGAAAAGGAGTATTAGGCCTTACATGTATCTTTCTTATTTATGATAAATTAGAAAGACACAACACCTTCCAAAATTGAGCATCATAACATCCATGTACTCTATTAATATCCAGTATAATCCTTATACTAATAATTTTTAAAGTAAGCCAATAAATAAAGTCTAGAGAATAGAGACTCTTTATACTCCTTAAAAGTGTCTGAGGATTGTATAATAACGTCCGTTTGACACGTGATATATTCAAAAGCTATACTTTAAAAATTATGACCTGAATGAATTTTTAAAACATAAATTTCTCACTTAAAAGCCATCCCAGTAACAGCTCAGAATTACTAACTCCAGAGGAGGTATCCCCTTGTTTTCATAATAAAACAGGTGACCCAAGGGAACACCCTCCCCCCCCCCCCCCCTTTTTCTTGCCCTGGGTCAAATAGCCCAGAGCGAAGAGGGCAGCAGGACGGAGTCACTGCCGGAACAGAAAGCCTACCTAGCTATAGTAGCAACTGTTAAGTGAATGACATTCTGAGCAGTAGATAATAGACCTAACAATGGAGGCCTCCCAAAATGGACTCAATATTCTGAGATAAAAATTCATGAATGTGGATGGCTGAGCGCAATGAGCAGCCTTCAAAAATCTATAATAGCGACACTATTAGTGTAAGCCCAAGATGTAGAAACAGCTCTACTTCATGAGCCGAAATCTCAAGCACAAACTGCTGAGTCAATGATATACCATAAGCAGTACCGATAGTTAATTGAATCCATTAGCAATAGAATGGAGCGTAATGTCCTTCTATTAGGCATCAAAGCCAGAAGAAGCTTACGTCCATACTAATAAACTGATATCTGTTTATAAATACATAAACTCTAACCGGACAGAGTAAAGGCCTATGCCTGTACGAAGATGGAAGGACCTTAATAACAATAGGTTCCGGATATTATTAGGAGCCTGACTCTTAACCAAAAATCCAACCTAAGTAGTAAAGGAAGTAGTGTTTCCGTCACTACAAAAGTGAGAATCGTCCACCGATAGTGCATGAAGCTCACTGACTCCTCAGTAAAAGAGAAGACTAACAGAATTACTGTCTTAAAAGGTCAGAATTTGAAAACTACTGTTTCCAGAGGCTCAAATGATTACTTAGCTAAATAAGAACCGAAGCTAAATTCCGTATAGGAATTTAATCTAATGATTCTAGGTCTATTTATTGAAAAGTTTCTAACTGACTTAGATAAAGAGACATAAGACTCAATTGTAAACTATCATAGAGTGCATAGGTATGAGATAACATAGACCTATAACCTTAATAGTAACAGGCTGCAGTAGATCTTGTCAAACAAGTATACTAGAAAGTTGGAATGTCTAGTATGCAGGGATCAAAAATATCAACATAATGATCCCTACACCAACGACGGAAGAGCCTCCACTTTAGCCGCATAGTATAGTGAAGAAGAGGTTCTCCTACAGTAAGAAATCGCGTCCAAAGCTCGTCCTGTACAATGCTTGCCATGCAAAAAGGACCACACAACAGAATACGTGAAGGTTGAGACCTTGCGGGTTGTGATGAAGTTGACACGATTTCCCTGGTGAAAGAAGATCCTCTCATGGAGGAAGTTTTCGCGGTAAGTCCCACAGTAGACACCTGAGTAAATTTACCCACGGTCTCTGTGAAGACAGAGATGCTATCAACAGAATTGTATTATGGATGTTTATCTTAGCAATATTTGCTGAATCAACAGCGCTGGAGGATACGCATATCCTATCATTCCGTCCTATTAGATCAATAGAGCGTTAACAACATAAGCTCAGGGATCCGGACATGCAAACACATACGTCTGCAAAAGAATAGTGAGTTGTGTCGCAAATAAATTATCATTGGGCGTTCCCACTGATCTGCAAATCTGATTGAATACTTGTTTGTTGAGAGTCCATTCTGACGGCAACAAGCGACCCTTACGTGAAAGGGAGTCTGCTAATACAATCAGACGACCCGGAATATGACGGACCGAAGCAGAACTTGGTGTACTATAACAAACAGAAGGATTCTTTCCGTTAAATTGAATAACGGAATCGAATGAGTGCCTCCCTGGTTCCGGAGATACGCAACTACTGTCGTATTGTCGGACATGCTTTGGACATGCGTTTCTGAATAATGTTCATCCAATGACATAGTGCAAGCCTAAAGAACATTATTCCCTGGAAGATAAGTGCTTGCCTAGAAACTGCGGAACCCAAAGACCCTGGCACTTCGAATCCGTTGGGATCAATATTGTACCCCAACCTGTTTGACTGGCATCCGTCATAATCATAAAACTCGGATCCGGCAACTGCAGTGGAACTCTCTGAGTCAACCACCGAATGTTGCCCCAGTCTGAATCTCTTGCTACACTTGATAGACAAGGGAACGTGTATATCGAGCAATTCATAGATTGCTGAAGAGTTGCCGTCGAAGAGAAGCTTCTCCGAGACCGAAGCGACTCTGAGAGAGTTCTTCACCTTACTATCCACGCGCGTGGATGTAGCTAGGGCTGCGTCACGTCTAACCAACTCCAGGTTGCCACTGATGGGCGGAGTTATACGTGGAAAAACTACTGCCCTTGAAAGAAATCACATTGAGGATCATATCCTGGAATTCTTTCTCTTGAAGACGTAATGATAACGCCTCAGTAAGGTGGTCTACGTATGATAAAACGTCTAAGTCTATTAGACATCATTGTCGTTTCCAACATCGTGGTTGGAATTGACATAGACGGTGAAAAAGATAATTCCCAGTCTTCAACCCCGCCGTCTAGACGCATATGAACTCTCAGTATGCCCTGTTCTGCCAAAATAAATTATTTCCTAGAATTGATAAAAGGCAGAAGAGCACTGCGGACAAGAAACTAGACTATCATGCTTGGTAGCAAGCTTATATATAGCGTCGTTAAATAATTCGAATGTTCTAATGACATTATTGGACTGTGTCGGTAAGTCAGGGACAATGTCCCTGAACTGATCCAAAACTCCGTGTCCAATGACGCTATTAGTCTCTTATCCAGCATCGCAGCAATGTAGTCCAACGGAACAACCTCTGGAAGATAATGCCGGAAGAAATGTATGGCAGCTTCTGTTGTTCCAAAAGGGAAAGCTTGAAATCGTCTGAATCCCTTTCGCCATACTGTCACACCCTATAAAGTGTTCGGTCGTCCGAACCTGATGCAACAGCGGAGCGCACCGACCCAGCGCCGTTGGATAATTCCTGATCCGACCGAGAATCTGTCGATTGCTGGGATGCTGCGATAAACTGTGCTAACTTGGATAGCACGTCCGTCACCGAGGCCTGTGGAGAAGCGGTCTTATGATGCATTGCCGCTGGAAGCTCTGTGTTCGTTACCCCGTGCATACTTCTATTATGCGAACGAACGGAGTGTATAGGCCTCGTGTCCCTTGGCTACCGGATGGCGTGACCTGTTCGCCGTGGAATCACTGAATGACGAAGCTGGCCGGATACTCAAGATCACGTAGCCAATGTGCGGTCGTGTGCGCTGCTGTGAGGATGAGGAAGCATTATCGACAGTCTCTCGGACTGTCGATATAACAGAGCGTCCCAAGCGGTGGACATATGCTCTGAATGCGAAATATCTGTACCACAACATCCGGTCCCATATGTTGTTGTACGAGAGAGGGACCTCTCTCGTTCGCAGCCCCGACGGACCTGGACGAGCTAGGAACCGGACTAACAGGCTTCCTCCGATCTGTCCTCTAATCCGTCGTCACTGGGTGTGTACTAAAGTTTATTATAGTGCTCGCATCACCCAAATCTCCTTCCTAGACCGCAACGGACGAACCCGGCTGCTGAAACATTCGATGAATGGACGCTACACCGGGTGAGCTAGCGAATGTCAACTCCATCGATCCCACTAGGGACCTCTTAGGCGATTGACATATTCCATGAGCACTTATTGTCGCTAGCTCTTCATTAACTATGACGACAGAGGCACACTTTTGAACGACATCTCCGTAACTTTGCGAACAAGAAACCAGACATGCTTGTTAATAGCAAGCAAATAATAATATATATATAGCGTCGTTCAATAATTCGAAAGTTTGTGTGACATTATTGGACTTTGTCGGAACTGAGGGACGATGTCCCTGAACCAAACCAAAAATTTCTGTGTCCACTGACGCTATCAGTTTCTTATCCGGCATCGCAGCATTCTGGTCCGACGAAAGAACCTCTAGAAGATAAAGTCAGATGACATAAACAACAGTTTATGTTGTTACGAAAGGGGAAGCTCGAAATCCTCCGAATCCCTTTCGGCATCCCGTCGGACCGGATGAAATTTTCGGACGTCCGTACCTGCTTCCGCGGAGTGTCCCGCCCCAGCGTCATCGGATAATACATGATGCGACAGATTCAGTCGTTGCTGGGATGCTGCGATAAGCTGTGCTATTTGGGATAGCACGCCCATCACCGAGGCCTGTGCAGTAGCGGTCTTATGATGCATTGCCGCCGGAAGCTCCGTGTACGTTGACTCCCGCACACTTTCTTATGCGAACGTCTGGAGTCTGCAGGCCTCGTGTCCCTGGCTACCGGATGGTGTGACCTGGTCGCCGATGATTCTCTGATTGGCGAAGCTGATTGGATATCCGAGGTCACGTAGCCAAGAGCGGTCGTGTGCGCTACCATGAGAATGAGGAAGCCTTATTGACAGTCTCTCCGGACTGACTATATATCGGAGCGTCCCGAGCGGCGGACGTAAGCTCCGAATGCGAAACATTTTGTACCACAACATCTGGGGCCAGATGTTGTTGTACGAGAGAGGGGCCTCTCTCGCTCGCAGTCCGGATGGACCTGGACGAGCTAGGAACCGGACTGAAAGGCTTCCTCCGTTCTCCCTCTAATCCGCCGTCACTGGGTGTGCATTTGGTTGATTTATAGTGCTCGCATCACCCCAAAACTCCTTCTAGACCGCAACGGACGAACCCGGCTGCCGAACCATTCGATGAATGGACGCTACACCGGGCGAGCTAGCTGACGTCAATGGCCGTCGAACCTACTAGGGTCCTCTTAGGCAATTGACGTATTTACATGAGCACTTTTCCGCTAGCTCTTCATTAATTGTGACGACGGAGGCACACTTTTGGAAGACATCATGGATACATCACCCTATTCTTGATCGTCTGAAATAGAGATTGATAAAGTAGAGTGACCCTGCGGGGAAAGGACCGGAATGGCCAATTCCCCACTAACATAACGTGACATACGCTTCCCATTTTGTCATCGAAATTAACACATACAGAACAAGAGTTAGTGCGAGTACACTGACTACATATACAATGATTATGAAAGTCAGAGGAAGATTTCCCCTTATTACAATTGAACAATATCCTTTCATTGTGAAAAGAAAACAAAGTCCTAGTACTCGCACCAACCCCTGACAATCAAAATACATAATAATATGATCCATTAATATAGAAAAAATAATTGCAATCAAAAAATTTTGAAAAAATATTTTTTCAGAACAGCCCAAGTTTCTGAAAAGTAACGTTGAGCCCCAATGGATCCCAAGCCTAAGTGTGGACAAAAATTCTAAAAATATTTAAACAATTTATGCAACACTTACGAACAATAATAATGTATCTAGTTATGATTAAATTAACATCCAGATATTATTTTCAAGAAATCCCCCCTCACACAGAGGGCTGTAGTAAATGTAAACAATAAGTGTAAAAACACTAGAAGAAGACTCCAGGCACCCTGGCCCGAAATCAGTTACCAATAATACACTATCTGATGCAAAACAGAGACTTCCAGGGAAGAAACTGCAGAACATCAGATGGTAGATGCAGAACACTACGCCTAACCACCCATAGGTGAAGACGTAAACATGGGGAAAAGAACAGAATTCATTCTGTTATCCAGCTAAAACTCCCAAGAAATTTTAGTAATAAAATTACAGAAAATATGCCAAAAGCATGGGAGAATAGCAAGAGGGGACTTAAAGGAAAGGGAGAGAGGAAAACACTGAACAAGCAGTGTAATTTGATTAACAAGAATGACCACAACAGGCTGTTGCCTCGAAAATAGGTAACTTAACATAATTTCATTAAAAAAATTTAAGTTACAGCCCTGATTATTTTCTGTCACTCATTTTTCCTCTCCTCCTTCTATATCCTCCTTAGAATCACCATTTCTCTAATATTTATGTGTCTGGCATCATTTAAACTGAGATTTACAAGCACAAAGATCAGTCAGATGTTAACTGATGAAGGGCCAAACAAAGAATGATTAATGGCGCCAATTTCAGGACGTCCTTGACACTGCACATGCGCAGTAGAGGTGAAGTGTGGAGGGCCATTCAGGACATGTTTTCTTTGGTTTTAGATGCAAATTTTGGGGATTGGGGGGCAAAATTTGTGTTTGGCCCTATATTTTTAAGAGATAGCACTAGCTAAGTCTGGGTCATTGGTACAGTATAAAAATATATATTGGAGAGATTACATTTTTGCAATGAAGTCAGACTAAATATGTGTTTCATGCATAGACTGTTAAACAAGGTTTCCAAGTAGCATTACTGCCAAACTACCATCTATGTTTCAGTAGTGTAAGATAGTCTTTCAATTTTGAAAATGCGAGGCATCCTGTATACAGCACGCTAACATTTGGAGTGAAGCATGCAATTGTTGAGTCCCAGCATAATTCATGATGTATTGTTCACAATGTCATGCACGCATTGTATTATTAGGCCTATTTTCTACGAACAGGTTTTAACGCTTTACAGAAAAAAACATGATATCAAAATTTTTGGTAATTTCAATTATTTTTTGCTCAGTATTTAAAAAAGTGTCAACAAAACCATATCATGTGACCACGAGCCCCCCCCACCCCACCCCATTAGAACAAGCTCGCCGAGCCTGTGTCAATGAGGGGGTCACATGATATGGTTTTGCTGAAATTTAAAAAAAATTTCCTACTACATAAGCAATTTCGATATTATGCGGCAGATGCAGCCGATTCATTAAGATGGTCTGTTGCCCACTATACCCCCACCGCAGCATACCACCTAGTGTGGATGACTGAAAAGGGGGATTCAATTTTTCTAATAAAAAAAAAATCCAACGACGATGACAGACCGACCGACAAGTTGACTCCATCTTGAAACCGAGCGGGAAAAAAATTATGTCACACACCTCCCCTCATCGTGTTGAACATTTTTGTGAAGTTTCATGAAAATGCGGATAAAACTGTGGAAGTAGTTCGCTCCACAAGTTTACATGTGGAATGGACCGAAGACGATGACAGACCGACCGACAAGTTGACTCCTATATACCCCCCTAAAACTTCGTTTTGTGGGGTAAAATTAATCCTTTGCACACTGATGTCCAAATATCGAAATTTCAACTAAAAGATGTTTCCATAATATAGCTTGGAATTTAACCAATTTAATCTTGTTTGACACAGCTCAATGAGCTCTGTCAAACAAGATTAAATTGGTTGAACTCCTTGTTGTATTATGAGAAATATTCGCTGCATGAAATTTTAGTACTTTGACATTAGAGTGCAGAGAGTTATGGGTTAATCGCTCATTAAGTGGAATCGAGGCGTGCTGCTGTCTACTCACAAAAAGTGAAAATAGCAGGAGTGATGGCACGCAAGAGCAATACCACCCTCAAAATCGAAAGACTGGTAAGGTATAAAATCAGACACATGTCAGACAGCAATTGAAAAAAGAGGTGAGAAATGGACTGACAAACAGATATATTTATTTACTTACTGGAGTTTTAGGTCACTTTCAGCATGTATGGCTATATCATGATCACAAAACAAGTATAAAGTCAAGTTTAGCCAATCCTTTACACCTATGATAACTACTTTAGAGGAATTCAACACTACAAGGTGGTTACTGGGTCCTTTTATACCAGTACAGAAGAACATGTTTATCACAGTGATAAGTACAGATTGACTTCATGGGATTCCCATGTGTGGATGGGGAGGGGGATGGGGGGTGAATGATAGGTGGCCAGACTAACAAAGACAAAACCAGCTGAAAATGTTGGTTGGAGATACCCAATACCATTTTTTTTATATTCAATAAAAAACACTTACATCAATTCCGGTATTAGTTACTGTGTAAGAAGTACCAGCTGAATCACCTATTAATGGTCTATCTATTCTATTTGATTCTGTAGCTAATTTACCTCGGTCACAGCATCCTCCCATCAAAACTTTATACTGCAATGAAATAAAATGTACATGTTATTAGTTTTGTTAGCCATTTATTCATCTTCTACAGTCACGTTCATCGTCTTTACTCCATGTCACATTTCAACTCTTTACTAAACACAACTCAAAAACAAGAGTTTAGTGGAATCATGTTAACTCCTATCCAACCGATTACTTTCCTAAAATATCACAAGAGGCAGCTATGCCTAAATACCTCTGCTGAGGGTCACATTTTAGGGGAAGATGAATACAAGGCAAGAATCAAAGTGTTACGGCTTGTGACCTTACCGGTAACCTTCATTATATGACAATGGGTCAAAGTCATGACACAAGGTTAGGTTATGGGTAACAATGGTGTGAAGTATGAACAAGATCTGTCACAGAGATTCAATTATACAGACCAGACAAGGGATGCATAACAATATCAAGGTCTTGTTGTCTGTGACCTCGACCTTGGTGGTATGACCTTGGATCAAAGTCGTGACACACTTTTGTGTCATGAGAAATAATTGTACCAACTGGGAATAAGATCTGTCAATCATACAAAGTTATATGAACCAGACAAGGGCTGTATAACAATATAAGTGTTGCTGCCTGTGGCCTTGACCTTGATGATATGACCATGGATCAAAGTCATAACATACCTTTGAGTGAAGAGTGAAAATTGTACCAACTTAGAATAAGATCTGGCAATCACACCAAGTAATATGGCCCAGACAAGGGCTGTATAACAATATCCAAGTTTTGCTGTCTATGACCTTGACCTTCATGATATGACCTTGGATCAATGTCCTGATACACCTTTGAGTCACGAGAAATAATTGTACCAAGTATGAACAAGATTTGCCAATTAGATCAAATTATAGGGACCGGACAAACATGATGTTGATGACGGATGCACAGGTGATGGACGGATGGACAGATGGATGGATGACAGACAACTTAGCATTAGAAAAGCTCCACCTTTCATTCTGTCAGGTGGAGCTAATATTCTGTGGTTAAGAAATTATGGCTCGGACAAACAGATGTCATAGTTTTTCTTAGTGTCACCTTATCATAGGGCCTGTGACCTTGACCTTGAGGGTCACATACCATATAATAATTCGCTACACACTGTCTTATGATATTACATGTTAGTATAATGTTTCATTAAAAAATATTCAGCGGTTAAGAAATTATGTCCCAGACAAACAAATGTCAAAGTTTTTCTAAGTGTCACCTTATCATAGAGCCTGTGATCTTGACCTTGAGGGGCACACACCATATTATAATTTACCATCTTTTGATATTACATGTTGGTATAAAGTTTTATTAAACAAGAGGCCCCACGTGGCCTTAATCGCTCACCTGACAAAGTGACTCTAAGAAGTATTTTAGGTCACCTTCACCATGTCATGCCTCATCAACATTAACTGGTTGAGTGATAGATTTTGTTTGAAGTTCAACATTTGTTACCTAAAATTAGTTTTATTTAAAATCATTGGTGTGTGGCCAATCTCCAATGATTTTTAATAAAGCAAATTTATCTCTGCAGACAAACTGGTTTAGCATGAAGCACAAACAAGGAATGTGAAGAGATAGCCTTGGACATCTCTCCCCAACTGTGGATATCTTCCATGTGCTACATGTACATATTTGCATGCAAGAAAACAAAAATTTTCACAAATTTTCCAAAATATTAGTTTTTTTTATCATCATTGGAACAAGCTCAAACAGCTTATTCCAATAGGGGTATGGGAAGATCAGGTATATTTTTGAGACAGAAATGTGAATATATAAATAATGGTGTTTTTTTGTGAACGATGCTGGAGAATTTTGCGTAAAGATATGGTAAATGGTTTGTTCTAGATACAGAATGATGCAAAAGTATTTAAATTTGATTAGGCAAGTTGTTCCTATAATGCATTTAAAAATTGAAGTAACTGTTTTTTTGCTGCTGAACTTTTAGATGTGTGTGTCTGTGTGTGTGTGTGGGGGGGGGGGGGGGGGGGGGAGGGAGAGGAGGGGGGGGGGGGGTAAGAGTGTTCTTGCAAACAAAATTCCTGAATAAATGGAAAATTTTATTTTTTGTGTGAAAGACATAGTGCGTGAATGTTGATTGGAACAAGCTTAGAGAGCTCATTTTAATGTGAAGTCATAAAGCTGTGTTTTACGTACGAAATTCTGGAATAACTAAAAAATTGCTTTTTTGACTCAAAAAGCATGGTGTGCGACCTCTCATTGGAATGAGCTCAAAAAGCTCATTCCAATGGGGTATTTACAAGCGATAAGTACATGTATGTTTAAGAGACAAAAATTAAAATTTGAATAGCGATTTTTGCGAAGAATGCTGACAAGTTTTGGCAGTTATGCTGGTAAAAAGGTAAGATATGCAAAGTGGTTGTTTCTTAGAGGCGACATTTAATTAAGGGGAATTAACCCTTGATTACTGAGGTAACTTCTAAAAGTACTGAAATTTCATGAAGCAATGTGAATAACAGACAACAGTTGCCTAAAAATTTCATGAATAACTAAAATTTTTATTCTTTCGTCTCGAAAACATGGCATATGACCTTCGTTGGAATGAGCTGAATGCGTGTGTTCCAATGAGGGGTCATAAAATTTGAACGGAGATTTGTGTGAATAATGCATTAGTACTGCTAGATTTGGGTAAACGGTTCACCCTGGATACCACCCCTTCTATAGTAGATCTTTTCTGCAAATTTTGTCTAAGATTCTATCAACTTTACAAATAAATACGTTCATGAATCACAATCAGATCCACCCCACAATGTTGCATACCAAATATCAAAAGATTCTGCCTGCTGGATCTGGAGAAGAAGATTTTTTAAGAAATATGCCTGAAATGCACTAAGTTAAAATTTGGGCTCCTATACGGAGCCCAAATATAAACCCAGGGGGCCGATTTGAACAAACTTGAATCAGATCCACCCCACAATGTTACTTACCAAATATGAAAAGATTCTGAAGCTGGATCTGGAGAAGAAGATTTTTTAAGAAATTTGCCTGAAATGCACTAAGTTCGAATTCGAGCTTCTATAGTGAGCCCAAATATGAAACTAGGAAGCCGATTTGAACAAACTTGAATCAGATCCACCCCACAATGTTGCATACCAAATATCAAAAGATTCTGCCTGCTGGATCTGGAGAAGAAGATTTTTTAATAAATTTGCCCGAAATGCACTAAGTGCGAATTCAGGCTTCTATATTAAGCCCAAATATGAATCCAGGGGGCCGATTTGAACAAACTTGAATCAGATCCACCCCGCAATGTTGCATACCAAATATCAAAAGATTCTGCCTGCTGGATCTGGACAAGAAGATTTTTGAAGAAATTTGCCCGAAATGCACTAAGTTTGAATTCGAGCTTCTATAGTGAGCCCAAATATGAATCCAGGGCGCCGATTTGAACAAACTTGAATCAGATCCACCCCGCAATGTTGCATACCAAATATCAAAAGATTCTGCCTGCTGGATCTGGAGAAGATGATTTTTTAAGAAATTTGCCTGAAATGCACTAAGTTCGAATTCGAGCTTCTATAGTAAGCCCAAATATGAATCTAAGGAGCCGATTTGAACAAATTTGCATCAGATCCATCCCACAATGTTGCATACCAAATATCAAAAGATTCTGCCTGCTGGATCTGGAGAAGAAAATTTTTTAAGAAATTTGCCTGAAATGCACTAAGTTCGAATTCGAGCTTCTATAGTGAGCCCAAATATGAATCTAGGAAGCCGATTTGAACAAACTTGAATCAGATCCATCCCACAATGTTGCATACCAAATATCAAAAGATTCTGCCTGCTGGATCTGGAGAAGAAGATTTTTTAATAAATTTGCTTGAAATGCACTAAGTTCAAATTTGGGCTCCTATACTGAGCCCAAATATAAACCCAGGGGGCCGATTTGAACAAACTTGAATCAGATCCACCCCGCAATGTTGCTTACCAAATATGAAAAGATTCTGCCTGCTGGATCTGGAGAAGAAGATTTTTTAAGAAATTTGCATGAAATGCACTAAGTTCAAATTCGAGCTTCTATAGTGAGCCCAAATATGAATCTAGGAAGCCGATTTGAACAAACTTGAATCAGATCCACCCCACAATGTTGCATACCAAATATCAAAAGATTCTGCCTGCTGGATCTGGACAAGAAGATTTTTTAAGAAATTTGCCTAAATGCACTAAGTTCGAAATCGGGCTTCTATACTGAGCCCAAATATGAACCCAGGGGGCCGATTTGAACAAACTTGAATCAGATCCACCCTACAATGTTGCATACCAAATATCAAAAGATTCTGCCTGCTGGATCTGGAGAAGAAGATTTTTTAAGAAATTTGCCTGAAATGCACTAAGTTCGAAATTGGGCTCCTATACTGAGCCCAAATATTAACCCAGGGATCCGATTTGAACAAACTTGAATCAGATCCACCCCACAATGTTGCTTACCAAATATGAAAAGATTCTGCCTGCTGGATCTGGAGAAGAAGATTTTTTAAGAAATTTGCCTGAAATGCACTAAGTTCGAATTCGGGCTTCTATAGTAAGCCCAAATATGAATCCAGGGGGCCGATTTGAACAAACTTGAATCAGATCCATCCCACAATGTTGCATACCAAATATCAAAAGATTCTGCCTGCTGGATCTGGAGAAGAAGATTTTATAATAAATTTGCTTGAAATGCACTAAGTTCAAATTTGGGCTCCTATACTGAGCCCAAATATAAACCCAGGGGGCCGATTTGAACAAACTTGAATCAGATCCACCCCGCAATGTTGCTTACCAAATATGAAAAGATTCTGCCTGCTGGATCTGGAGAAGAAGATTTCTTAAGAAATTTGCATGAAATGCACTAAGTTCAAATTCGAGCTTCTATAGTGAGCCCAAATATGAATCTAGGAAGCCGATTTGAACAAACTTGAATCAGATCCACCCCACAATGTTGCATACCAAATATCAAAAGATTCTGCCTGCTGGATCTGGACAAGAAGATTTTTTAAGAAATTTGCCTAAATGCACTAAGTTCGAAATCGGGCTTCTATACTGAGCCCAAATATGAACCCAGGGGGCCGATTTGAACAAACTTGAATCAGATCCACCCTACAATGTTGCATACCAAATATCAAAAGATTCTGCATGCTGGATCTGGAGAAGATGATTTTTTAAGAAATTTGCCTGAAATGCACTAAGTTCGAATTCGAGCTTCTATAGTAAGCCCAAATATGAATCTAAGGAGCCGATTTGAACAAATTTGCATCAGATCCATCCCACAATGTTGCATACCAAATATCAAAAGATTCTGCCTGCTGGATCTGGAGAAGAAAATTTTTTAAGAAATTTGCCTGAAATGCACTAAGTTCGAATTCGAGCTTCTATAGTGAGCCCAAATATGAATCTAGGAAGCCGATTTGAACAAACTTGAATCAGATCCATCCCACAATGTTGCATACCAAATATCAAAAGATTCTGCCTGCTGGATCTGGAGAAGAAGATTTTTTAATAAATTTGCTTGAAATGCACTAAGTTCAAATTTGGGCTCCTATACTGAGCCCAAATATAAACCCAGGGGGCCGATTTGAACAAACTTGAATCAGATCCACCCCGCAATGTTGCTTACCAAATATGAAAAGATTCTGCCTGCTGGATCTGGAGAAGAAGATTTTTTAAGAAATTTGCATGAAATGCACTAAGTTCAAATTCGAGCTTCTATAGTGAGCCCAAATATGAATCTAGGAAGCCGATTTGAACAAACTTGAATCAGATCCACCCCACAATGTTGCATACCAAATATCAAAAGATTCTGCCTGCTGGATCTGGACAAGAAGATTTTTTAAGAAATTTGCCTAAATGCACTAAGTTCGAAATCGGGCTTCTATACTGAGCCCAAATATGAACCCAGGGGGCCGATTTGAACAAACTTGAATCAGATCCACCCTACAATGTTGCATACCAAATATCAAAAGATTCTGCCTGCTGGATCTGGAGAAGAAGATTTTTTAAGAAATTTGCCTGAAATGCACTAAGTTCGAAATTGGGCTCCTATACTGAGCCCAAATATTAACCCAGGGATCCGATTTGAACAAACTTGAATCAGATCCACCCCACAATGTTGCTTACCAAATATGAAAAGATTCTGCCTGCTGGATCTGGAGAAGAAGATTTTTTAAGAAATTTGCCTGAAATGCACTAAGTTCGAATTCGGGCTTCTATAGTAAGCCCAAATATGAATCCAGGGGGCCGATTTGAACAAACTTGAATCAGATCTACCCCGCAACGTTGCATACCAAATATCAAAAGATTCTGCCTGCTGGATCTGGAGAAGAAGATTTTTGAAGAAATGTGCCTGAAATGCACTAAGTTTGAATTCAAGCTCCTATAGTGAGCCCAAATATGAATCTAGGGAGCCGATTTGAACAAACTTGAATCAGATCCACCCTACAATGTTGCATGCCAAATATCAAAAGATTCTGCCTGCTTGATCTGGAGAAGAAGATTTTCAAAGAAATTTGCCTGAAATGCAGTAAGTTCAAATTTGGGCTCCTATACTGAGCCCAAATATAAACCCAGAGGGCCGATTTGAACAAACTTGAATCAGATCCACCCCACAATGTTGCATACCAAATATCAAAACATTCTGCCTGCTGGATCTGGAGAAGAAGATTTTTTAAGAAATTTGCCTGAAATGCACTAAGTTCGAAATCGGGCTCCTATACTGAGCCCAAATATGAACCCAGGGGGCCGATTTGAACAAACTTGAATCAGATCCACCCTACAATGTTGCATACCAAATATCAAAAGATTCTGCCTGCTGGATCTGGAGAAGAAGATTTTTTAATGTTTTTCCCATTGCCTACAGTGTTAAAAAGTGCTGACTCAGCACTTTTTCAAAGTCCCGAAACTGTACCCTATGATAAAACCGATGGCAATTTTTTTTTACCAATCCTTTCTGTTGGTCCTAAGGAAGCTGCACACCAAATAAAAATTCTCAGTGCCGTGCAGTTTTGGAGATATGGGCGTTTTAAATTTTTTCTATTTTTAGCTCCTGCGGTTCCCACGGGGCTGCGGGAAAATTTTTTTTTGCATAAATCAAGTACTCATGACCCAATAAGCCCTCACAAAAAATTTGGTTCAAATCAGCCTCTCGGTTTGGAAAGTTAAAAAATTTATAGTAATTTATATATTTTTTATACTTACCAATGACCCAGACATAGCTGGTGCTAACTCTTAAAATATAGGGCCAAACACAAATTTTGCCCCCCAATCCCCAAAATTTGCATCTAAAACTAAAGAAAACATGTCCTGAAAGGCCCTCCACACCTCGCCCCCACTGCGCATGCGCAGTGTCAAGGACGTTCCGAAATTGGCGCCATTTATCATTCTAATAACCAGTGCCTGGTAAGCGCTATGTACTCAGCGGGGAGGCAAGAGTTCCCAACTCCTGGGAGGGCCATCCCCGTCTGGGTCATTGGTAAGTATAAAAAATATATAAATTACTATAAATTTTTTAACATTTTTATACTGTACCAATGACCCAGACATAGCTGAATAGTAAAAAGGCTGGATGGCCAAGGACATAGAGCAAAATGGAATACGCTCAATAAAATAAAATAGAGTCATCCCCTGTAGGGAAAAGAAGTAATAGGCCTTACATGTATCTTTCTTATTTATGATAAATTAGAAAGATACAACACCTTCCAAAAATTGAGCTTCATACATCCATGTACTCTATTAATATCCAATAATCCTTATACTAATAATTTTTAAAGTAAGCCAATAATAAAGTAAGTCTAGAGAATAGAGACTCTTATACTCCTAAAAGTGAGTGAGAATTGCATAATCATGTCCGTTGACATATGCAATATTCAAAAGCTATACTTTAAAAACTAAGACTTGAATGAATTTTATAAACTTAAACTTCTCACTAAACAACCATCCCAATAACAGCTCAGAATTACTAACTCCGGAGGAGGTATCCCCTTGTTTTCATAGTAAAAACAGGTGACCCAAGGGAACACCCTCCCCCCCCCCTTTTTCTTGCCCTGGGTCAAATAGCCCAGAGCGAAGAGGGCAGCCGAACGGAGACACTGCCGAAACAGACAGCCTACCTAGCTATAGTAGCAACTGTTAAGAGAATGATATTCTGAGCAGTAGATAATAGACCTAACAATAGAGGCCTCCAGAAATGGACTCGATATTTCTGAGATAAAATTCATGAATGGATGGCTGAGCGCAATGAGCAGCCTTCAAAAATCTATAATAGCAACACTATTAATGTAAGCCCAAGAAGTAGAAGAACTCTTACTTCATGAGCCGAAATCTTAAGCACAACTGCTAAGCCAATGATATATCATAAGCAGTACGCTAGTTAATAGAATCCATTAAAAATAAAATGGAGCGTAACGTCCTTCTACTAGACATCAAAGACAGAAGAAGCTTACGCCCTTGTAATAAACAGATATCTGTTTATAAATACATAAACTGTACCCGGAAAGAGTAAAGGCCTATGCCCATACGAAGACGGAAGGACCTTAAAATAATAGGTTCCGGAAATAGGAGCCTAACTCTTATGCAACAATCCAACCTAAATAGTAACGGAAGTATTGATTCCGAAACTATGAAAGTGAAAATCATCCATCGATAGTGCATGAAACTCACTGACTCTACAGTAAAAGAGAAACCAACAGAATTACTGTCTAAAAGGTCAGAATTTGAAAACTACTGTTTCCAGAGGCTCAAATGATTACATAGCTAAATAAGAACCGAAGTTAAAATCCGTATAGGAATTTAATCTAAAGATTCTAAGTCTATTTATCAAAAAGTTACTAACTGACTTAGATAAAGAGACAAAAGACTCAATTGTAAACTATCGTAGAGTGCATAGGTATGAGGTAACATAAACCTATAACCTAAATAACAACAGGCTGCAGTAGATCTTGTGAAACAAGTATACTAAAAACTAGCAATGCGTAGTATGGAGGGATCAACCATATGAACATAATGATCCCTACACCACGACGGAAGAGCCTCCACTTTAGTCGCATAGAATAGCGAAGAAGAGGATCTCCTATAGTAAGAAATCGCGTCCAAAGCTCGTCCAGTACAGTGCTTACAATGCAATACGGACCACACAACGGAATACATGAAGGTTGCGACCTTTGCTGGTTGTGATAAAGATGACACGATTTACCCAGTGAAAAAAGATCCTCACATAGAGGAAGATTTCACGTTAAGATCCACAGTAGACAAGAGAGTAAATTACTCATGATCTCTGTGAAGATAGAGATGCTATCAACAGAAATGTATTGTGGTTGTTTATCTTAGCAATACCTGCTAAAACAACAGCGCCGGAGGATACGCGTATCCTATCATTCCGTCCTATAGATCCATAGAGCGTTAACAGTATTAGCTCAGAGATCTGGACAAGCCCACACATACGTCTGCAATTGATTAGCAAGCTGTGTCATAAATAAAACATCATTGGGCGCTCCCATAGATAGCAAATCTGATTAAATACTTGTTAGTTGAGAGTCCATTCTGACAGCAACAAGCGACCCGTAAGAGAACGGGAGTGCGATAAAACAATCAGACGACCCAGAATATGACGGACCAAAACTGAACTTGGTGTACTATAACCAACAGACGGATTCTTTCCATTAAACTGAATAACGGAAACGAAAGAGTGCCTCCCTGGTTCCGGAGATACGCCACTACTGTCGAATTAAAGGACAGGAATTTGGGCATGCGTTTCTGAATAATGTTCATGCAATGACATAAAGCAAGCCTAAAAAACATTATTCCGCGGAAGTTAAACTGATAGCTAAAAGACTGCGGAACCCAAAGACCCTGGCACTTCGAATCCGTAGGGATCAGAATATCCCAATCTGTTTGACTGGCAACCGTCATAACAGCCACACTAGGGTCCGGCAACTGCGGCGGCACTCTCTGAGTCAACCACCGAATGTTTGCCCCAGTCTGAATCTCTTGTAACACTAGATAGACAAGAGAATGTATAAATCAAGCAATTCATGGATTGCCGGAAAGTTGCCGTCGAAGAGAAGCTCCTCCGAGAACGAAGCGACTCTGAGAGAGTTCTTAACCTACTATCCACGCGTGGATGTAGCTAGGGCTGCATCACGTCTAACCAACTCCAATCAGCCACTGAAGGGCGGAGTTATACGTGAACAAACTACTGCCCTCAAAAGAAATTACATTGAGAATAATATCCCGTAAATCTTTTCTTGAAGACGTAATGATAACGCCTCAGTAAGGCGGATTACGTATAATAAAGCGTCTAAGTTAAGTCTACTATACATAATGTCGTTCCCAACATTGAAATTGGAAAAGACATAAACGGCAAAAAAGAATATATGCAGTCTTTAATCACACCGTCTAGACGCATATGAACTCTCGGTATGCCCTGCTCTGCCAAAATAAACTATATGTAAAAAAGATAAAATGGCAGAAATGAGCCACGCGGACAAGAAACTAAACTATCATGCTTAGTAGCAGGCTTGTATATATATATAATATATATATAGCGTCGAAAAATAAAACACATGTTGTAATGACAATATTGGACTGCGTCGGTAAGTCAGGGACAAAGTCCCTGTACCGATCGAAAAATCCGAGTCCAATGACGCTATAAGTCTCTTATCCAAGATCGCAGCAATGAAGTCCGAACAATAATCACTGGAAGAAATGCCAGAAGATATGAAAGGCATCTTCCGATACTACTAAAGGGAAAACTCGAAATCTTTCGAATCCCTTTCGCCATCCTGTCGGACCCTATAAAGCGTTCGGTCGTCCGTAGCTTGATGTAACCGCGGACCGCACCGACCCAGCGCCGTCGGATAATTCCTGATTCGACCGAGAAACCGTCAATTGCTGGGATGCTGCGAAACAACTGTGCTAACTCGGATAGCACGTCCGTCACTGAGGCCTGAGGAGCAGCGGTCTTACGATGCATTGCCGCAGGAAGCTCCGAGATCGTTACCCCGTGCATACTTCCAATATGCGAGCGAACGGAGTGTATAGGCCTCGTGTCCTTTGGCTACTGGATGGCGCGACCTATTCGCTGTGGAATCACTGAATGCCGAAACTGATCGGATACTTGAGGTCACGTAGCCAATGTGCGGTCGTGTGCCCTGCTGTGAGGATGAGGAAGCATTAAAGACAGTCTCTCGGACTGTCAATATAACGGAGCGTCCCGAGCAACGGACATATGCTCCGAATGTAAAATATCTGAACCACAACATGCGGTCCCCTATGTTGTTGGCTTCCTCCGATCCGTCCTCAATCTGCCGTCACTGGGTGAGTACTAAAGTAATTAAAGTGCTCGCATCACCCAAATCTCCTTCCTAGACCGCAACGGACGAACCCGGCAGCCGAACCATTCGATGAATGTACGCTACACCGGGTGAGCTAGCGAATGTCACTCCGTAAGCGATAGACATATTCCATGAGCACTTATTGCCGCTAACTCTTCATTAACTATGACGACAGAGGCACACTTTTGAAGACATCTCCATAACTCTTCGAACAAGAAACCAGAAATGCTTGGATAGCAAGCATAAAATAATAATATATATAGCGTCGTTCAATAATTCGAAAGTTTGTGTGACATTATTGGACTATGTCGGAACTGAGGGACGATGTCCCTGAACCGAACCAAAAATTTCTAAGTCCACCGACGCTATCAGTTTCTTATCCGGCATCGCAGCATATGTTGTTCCGAAAGGGAAAGCTTGAAATCCACCGAATCCCTTTCGGTATCCCGTCGGACCGGATGAAACTTTCGGACGTCCGTACCCGCTTCCGCGGAGCGTCCCGACCCAGCATCGTCGGATAAAATATATGCGACAGATTCAGTTGATGCTGGGATGCTGCGATAAACTGTGCTATTAAGGAAAGCACGTCCGTTCCCGAGGCCTGTGCAGTAGCGGACTTACGATGCATTGCCGCTGGAAGCTCCGTGTACGTTGACTCCCGCACACTTCCTATGCGAACGTCCGGAGTCTGCAGGCCTCGAGTCCCCGGCTACCGACCCAGCGCTGTCGGATAATTCTCGATCCGACACCGTTTCTGTCGGCTGCTGGGATGCTGCGATAAGCTGTGCTATGTGCACAAGAATGTCCGGCGTCGAGACCTGCGGAGGCGCAGTCTATCGGTGCTTCGCCGAGGGCAGCTCCGCATCAGATGGCTCCCGCATACTTCCTATGCGAACGTCCGGAGTCCATCGGTCTCGAATCCCTGGCTGCCGGATGGTGTGACCTGGTCGCCGAAGAATCCTAGATCGGCGAAGCTGGTAATATATCGGCGGTCACGCAGCCAAGGTGCGGTCGTGTGCGCTGACGAGAAGAGGAAGCCTTAGCAGTCTCAGCGGACTGCCTATACAACGGAGCGTCCCGAGCGACGGACGTATGCTCCGCTAACGACACATTTGTACCACAACATCTGGGGCCAGATGTTGTTGAACGAGAGAGGGGCCTCTCTCGCTTGCCGTCCGGATGGACCGGAACGAGCTATGAACCGGACTAAAAGGCTTCCTCCGTTCTCCCTCCGATCCGCCGTCACTGGGTGTGCATTAAGTTAATTTTATAGTGCTCGCATCACCCCAAAATTCCTTCTAGACCGCAACGGACGAACCCGGCTGCCGAACCATTCGGTGAATGGACGCTACACCGGGCGAGCTAGCGGACGTCAAAGGCCGTCGAACCTACTAGGGTCCTCTTAGGCAATTGGCGTATTACATGAGCACTTTTCCGCTAGCCCTTCATTAATTGTGACGACGGAGGCACACTGTTGGAAGACATCACAGATACATCACCCTAATCTTGATCGTCTGAAATAGAAATTGATAAAGTAGAGTGACCCTGCGGGGAAAGGACCGGAGTGTCCAAATCCCCAACAACATACCGTGACATACGCTTCCCATATTGTCATCGAAATCATACGATACAGAACAGGAGTTAATGCGAGTACACTGACCACATATAGAATGATAATAAGGTCAGAGGAAGACTTCCTCTTAAAACAATTGATCAATATCCTTTCAATGTGAAAAGAAAACAAGTCCTGGTACTCGCACTAACCCCTGGCAATCAAAATACATAATAATAATATGATCCATTAATATAGAAAAAATAATTGAAATCAAAATATTTTGAAAAAATATTTTTTCAGAACAGCCCAAGTTTCTGAAAAGTAACGTTGAGCCCCAATGGATCCCAAGCCTAAGTGTGGACAAAAATTTTAAAAATATTTTAAACAATTTATTCAACACTTACGAACAATAATAATGTATCTAGTTATGATTAAAATAACATAAAGATATTATTATTTAGAAATCCCCCCCTCACACAGAGGGCTGTTGTAAATGTAAACAATGAGTGTAAAAACACTAAAATAAGACTCCAGGCACCCAGGCCCGAAATCAGTTACCAAAAATACCCCATCTGATGCAAAACAGAGACTTCCAGGGAAGAAACTGCAGAACATCAGATGGTAGATGCAGAACACAACGCCTAACCACCCGTAGGTGAAGACGTAAACATGGGGAAAGAACAGAATTCATTCTGTTAATAAGCTAAAACTCCCAAGAAATTTTAGTAATAATAATTACAGAAACTATGCCAAAAGCATGGGAGAATAGCAAGGGGGAATTAAAGGACAGGGAGAGAGGAAAAACACTTGAAAAAACAGTGCAACTAAATAATCAGAATGACAACAAAATGGCTGCTGCCTTGAAAATAGGTAACTTAACATAATTTCATTAAAAAATTTTAAGTTACAGCCCTGAAAATATTCTGTCACACATTCTTTTCCTCTCCTCCTTTTCTATCCTCTTTAGAATCACCATTTCACTAATATTTATGTGTCTGGCATCATTTAAACTGAGATTTAAAAGCACAAAGATCAGTCAGATGTTAACTGATGAAGGGCCAAACTTAGAATGATAAATGGCGCCAATTTCGGAACGTCCTTGACACTGCGCATGCGCAGTGGGGGCGAGGTGTGGAGGGCCTTTCAGGACATGTTTTCTTTAGTTTTAGATGCAAATTTTGGGGATTGGGGGGCAAAATTTGTGTTTGGCCCTATATTTTAAGAGTTAGCACCAGCTATGTCTGGGTCATTGGTACAGTATAAAAATATAGAAATTTTGGGCGGAGCAAAAAATTTTGCCCCTCCCATAACGACGCCAAGTATAGCCCCACAAACTTCTCTTGAACAAATCTGAGTCTACACCTCAAAAGGAAGCTTCACACCAAATATCAAGTCTCTGCTACTGCTGGTTCATGAGAAGAAGATTTACAAAGATTTTGATGCCCCTTGGGGGCGTGGCACCACCCAGGAGGAGGGGCAACTTCATTTGAACAAATCTGAATTGGCATTAGGTAATAAACATTTAGCCAACATTTGAATAAAATTGGGCTAGTGGTTTAGGAGGAGAAGTCGATAATGTAAAGTTAACGCCGGACGACGACGACGACGGACGACGACGGACGACGGACGGAAAGTGATTAGTAAAGCTCCCCTTGAGCTTCGCTCAGGTGAGCTAAAAATAGTGAGCGGTTAAGAAATTATGACCTGGACAAACAAAATGGATGGATGGATGGACAGACGGACCACAGACAACTTAGCATCAGAAAAGTTCTGCTGACTTTGTCAGGCGGAGCTAATAAAATTAAGTCATTGGTGTTGTTAAGCAGCCATGACTTGATTTGATGAAAAAATCCAATGAATTTTGCTTCAAGAACTCACCGTTAAGAGGTTTACTCCTCTTTTTAGGGGGATATTTTGTTACAATGCACCTGGATTATAACTCACCTAGGCAACAGAGAATTTTTGTACATGGCAGGAAAAGCCACCTGCAGTGGGAAAAAGCTTTGTCAGTTAGAAAAATAGTGTTGACAGAAATCTTCATTAAAAAAAATCTGAAAAATAGCTATATATTATGCATCAAGTCAGTGTTGTAACATACATGTTGTCACCCTCCTTACATCAAGTAGCCAGTTAGGATAGATGTATGTCAACATACAATCCATACAACTTTATGTGGAAATTAGATAATTTATAGAAGTCTTCAACTAAAACTAGGCAACAAGTATAGAAAACTTTTAAACTGGCATGTGCACTAAAACACCAATATTTCAGTATTATATCAGGCATTAAGTTCAACAATGTGTAATATCACACATTCAGTAGACAGTGGGTGACACAAAGGAAAGGGTTAGTATGCTTATCAAGTTATTGGGAAGAATGGGGTACAGGATGGCATCAAGCAGTTCATCTCAGAGTGTTGGGAGGAGAGAAGAGGCTTGGGGAGATGGAGGCATTTAGGAGCACAGGGCTTATCAAGGCTTTCTCGCCTGAGAACAGTGACAAATCAGTAGCCGGCCAAAGTGTTATTATTAGACAAATGTTTGAGTGTAATTCTGATGCACTGGCTAATATCAACAGCAGTTGTTGTTTTTTTATATCATATGGTGTGCATCAGATCAATGATGTAAAGTTTAGCATGTAGCTATCACTTCTTGCTAGTGCACAGAAAAACTAGTCTGCATGATGAACCTTCTAGAAGTGATACACCCCCTTTTTAACCCTACCCATACGCTGGTACTTGGCTGGATGAGGCCTCCAAAGCTTAGCAGATGTTTCAGGTGGATTGGTGGGTCATCCAAAATGAAGGTATTCAATATAGCTCTTAGGCTAGAATGCCATCAGTGAATAGTACAGAATGGACTGAAAAAATCATGGACAACAGACAGTTGTTGTCACACTGCCTGCTTTTTCAAATTGAAAAAAAAATTTGCTTTCGATTTCCCATTATGGATCGCCACATATCAATTTGGCACATTTTAGCCTACTGCACACTGATGCCGAAATAACAAAATTTCAAGCCATTAATATTTCCCGTAATGGAACTAGGAATTTAACCACTTTAATCTTGACAGAGCTCATGAAACTGATCAGGCAACTTATACAAGTGTAAGGAGTAGCACCAGGACCACCAACTGCACCTTGTGCGATTTTATATATACTATTAAAAAAAAGTTGAGGATATCCATACTGATGTTGATATTTTCAGAAAATGGTATTGGATACACGTGATTGGACACATCAATATGTTACCAAGTTTAGTGTGGATCATGAATGTCACTGGCCCATGAAAACTTCATTCAGGTTTTTCGCAATCGTGCAGAGTTAATTTCAGTGGAGTACATTTTGAAATTTTTTCGGAGGGCTCATCGTTCTTTTTTTGGTATAAACTCGTTCATCAATAGTTTCTGGTTGAAATGTAACTTTTGAGGTATGCGAAGACTGACATGTGACGAACGTTTACGCGCCGTTTGCACGTTGGAAGCGGGCAACAGCCAAACTGCAGTGGCTCAAATTCTCAATTTTACTCATTCGGTGATTAGCAGGTTGTGGTCAAGCTACCGTCAGACAGGCAATATTGATGACAGACATTGGTCAGGTCATCCATGGGCAACAACTGCTAACCAGCATCATTTCATCTGAACCACAGCAGTATGTAACCGCCATCAAAGTGCCTCCGAAATTGGACAGCAGCTGCACCGAGCGACAGATATGTGGGTCAGTGGTCAGACTATCTGAAATCGCCATCACCTCGAACATCACATTGCAGCATGGCATCATTGGTGTGGAGCACTACAGCGCTGGGACAATCATCGGTGGATCAACGTCATGTTTTTCGATGAATCAAGGTTCACTCTCGACTACAACGACAGGTGGAACAGAGTGTGGTGGCGGCGGAACAAATGATACCATAACATTTAACCGTCAGGCAGCACGATCGTTTTGGTGGTCGATCGGTTATGGTGTGGGGAGACATAACCATGACAAGCAGAACAGCATTACATGTTATCCAAGGGCATGTCACAGGGCATTACTACCTTGACAACATGTTAGCAGCTCATGTGGTGCCATTTGCACGACGTCACGGCCATCGATTCATTTTCCAAGTTGACAATGCAAGAGCACACAGGGCCCGTGTCGCTACAGAGTTCTTCCAGGAGCAGAACATCATTACACTGCCTTGGCCAGCACTAAGTCAAGACCTTTCACCAATCGAGCATGTCTGGGATATGCTTGGCAGGCACCTACGACAATGCCAACAGCCCCCTACCAATGTCCGGGAACTCGCCGCACCACTGCAGGAAGAATGGAATAACATCAGTCAAGCTGATATTGGACGTTTGGTGAGGAGTATGCCACATCGAACGTTTGGTGAGGAGTATGCCATGTCGGATCCGTGCATGTCTTGCAAACTGAGGAGTTACAAGGTATTGAGGTCTTGTACTGAATGTGGTAAATTCTCTGACTGACCGTCCATCTCTTCTACAGCTCAGTGCCTGGAATGTGTGCTTGCCAGACACCCAACTATCGCTGAAATCATTCACCAGATGTCTCAGTACAATGCTTCAACTATCTTTTTGATGAAAATATAAATATATTTTTTCAAATATCTCACTTTTATCGAATATCCCCTACTTTTCTTTAATATTATATTGTAACATTCAATTTTCTCTCACTGATATTTCTCCTAATCTTATTGGATAAACTAAATATGTTTCTTCTCTTTTTTCTAATATTTTTGGAGAAGGCATAATAATAATAAAATAAATTCTTTATAGAAAGTTTTCAATCAGAAATAATTTATAGAAAATGCAAGAATTACTTGAAAACAAATATACCTTAGGTAATTCACAATCTCGAATAGCACGCAACATTTTCAATTTCAAATCTTCCATAGTAGCTATCCCCAGCCTTGGTATAATATCTTTACCCAACACAACTGTGCAAATGAAATCCCGACCATATCTGCAAGATGTTTCACTGAAAATACAGTTAGAAACACACATTATTATTGTGGTTCATAACAAGCAATTCTAAACATTCTTATAATGTTGATAAAACAGGCCATCCACTCAAATGAATATCATTTCATAGAATAACTTGGTTGCATAAAAGTTCCACTCACAAAACCATTTGCCATACCTTTAACATGAACATAACCTGTTACATGGACCATGGTTATGGAGTGAATCAATTTTAACTGAATAAAAAAAAAATTGTGATCTAGCAAAAACTTATACTGAGAACTCCAAATTTCAACACTTAGCATGACATATGTCCCTCCATAATGCCAAGATGGACATATTTATAATACTTGGCAAAGACACATGGGGGAGGGTGATATTGTCTTTGTTTTACATCAGGGAGAGGAAATCTTAACACCAATTTAGCAGACCAACATGGGAGATGTGGAACTATTGTCTTTGTTTTACAGGAGAGAAATTCAGATTCCCAGTGGCAATTGTGAGGACCATTGTGACAGATCTGGTGACAATCTGACTAGCCACATTGGAGGACATCCAGAACAAACACACAAATGTACATTTGGGGGGAATTTCCATGTATTTTCTTTGTTTTACTACATGGACATACAATCCAAAATCTCAGCAGCAATTATGAGGTCCTCATATACCCATGCACCAAATTCTGTGAAAATCAGACCATCCATGTTGGAGAAATTGTGGAACAATGAGACACACAACAAGTTCCCAAATTATAGTATGACTCCACTAATTGAATCAAGGGAACAAAACTCTGTAAATATCAAAGCCAGGGAATTTGTTCTGACATGTGATCTTGTTTTCCTATGATAAGGTACAACCCTGCCAAAAATTATTTTAATCCAACCAGAAGTGGTGATGGTAGCGTAGCAAACGTATTGGATGGACAAATTCTGGACCATACGAACAAACATGTATGAATGTCCAAACATATTCAGCTCTTTACTATATAACCCCTCAGAAAAGGTGTGGGGGGGGGGGGGGGGGGAGCATAATAAATTGAATATTCATATTAAAAGAATATTTTCCACAGGCAAAGTGGTTATTCAAATAGCAGGGTTCCACAGTTTCAGTTTCTACTGACCTGTGAAAAATGTATACTTATAATGGAAGAGTAACAACAGATACATTGTTATTATTTTCAAGTGCATAACTTAATCAATCAGTCCCTCATGGAAGATGAGCACAAGTGCAGCTGTGCTCGGCAGAATATGTCAATTGCCATCAACAAGAGCAAAATATTGACCTTGAGAACAATCAGAAGTGTATCGCTTTTCTCGGCACACAAAGATCTAACAAATGAACAGAGCAGTTCTGATTCCATATTCTATTGTTCTTCCAAACCTGATAGGTCCAAGTCTGCAAATAATATAGGTTATTGTGATGAATTGAAGGTAACATGGTCTTAGGATTGTGGTTCAAAACTTATGTTCAACCCAGACATGAGAGTTTTAGATTTTTATCAGCAGGGTTCACTGATAAACAATTTGGAGTAAGTTCAGCAAAAATAGTCAGACGAGGCTGCAATGCAAACTCTTTTCACTTCATTGTCCTTAAAAAGTCAGAAATCAAAAATAATTGGAATCAGTTGGTAATCAAAAAATGTCCGAGAAAAAAAAAGGACAACTTCTGATTGAGCTGACAACCTTTCAAAATATACAGATTTGAAAAAAAAAAAAAGTGGATGGGGCATAACACCTAAACAACTGGGTAGATGAAGCTGATAGATCTGTTCATGTTGCATACACCAGGGGCTTCTTTTTGGAATTATCTCACTCTACAGCTTATTAATGGTTGGAAAAATGGTCAGATCATGTGGTAAATAAATTAATCTGCAGCCAATGAGAATTTAGGCTTCTAAAAAGAATGTTAAACTGAAAATCTATCTTGCCAAACAGATAATGATTCTTGGGAAAAAGAAGAAAGTTGATCATTTTATCTCCAATAAACATAATTACTACTGATAATGTGTTCAGGTGATGATAAGTTGAAACTTAATCATCGAGACATTGAAATATTACTTACCATGTTAATCCTCCTGGTGGGGAATATGAGAAACACATGAGGTCTGGATACTGTGGCTTGAGTAAGATAGCTAAAAGAGCTGCTGCACCCGCACCAAGACTATGTCCAGTGATGACCAACTTGTAGTTCTAAAAGCAAATAATATCTCAATGAAACATATCTCTTTTAACCCTTTGCTCACTTGCCATGATACAGTCTTAACTGCTGATGTGGCATAAAGCACCAATAAATAAATAAATAAATAAAACCCTTGATCTAACATGATGAATGGTCAGCGTTATTCATAAATGAAAGTGTCAATGACACTGTAGCTCAACTTGACAAACTTGAACTTGGTAAGTTATAAGTGAAATGGCAAAATTGAAGATCATTGGTACCAATGTTATTTGGTGAAATTTAAACATAACAGCATTGTGTGTGCACAATGTCGGAGTAATCCATGCATTTTTAAATGTAAACTGTAACGCTGGCTAAAGGAAGAATGTTGATACACAAATGCAGTAAGTTCAGAGGTTTTGTAAACGGCAACCTTTTTCACAGAAATCAATGCTAATCAATAGCTCTAATCTAGAGGTCCCGCCTAATGAGCACACCAAGTTCAAAAACAATCCTAAGATAAATGTGCCCTGTAGGACCATGTCAAAGAAGAATGTTGATGCACAAATGCAATAAATTCATAGATTGTTGTTAACAGCAACACTTTTTGATGGAAATGAAAAGAAAATCAATAGCTCCTATCTTGGTCACCCTGCATAAGAATATAAAGTTTCAAAACAACCTGATAATGAATGTGCCCTCTGAGGCATGCCAAAGGAAGATGTTAATGCACTAAGTTTGATGGTCATTGGTTGTGGCAATGTTTTTTGTTTTTTTTTATGGAAATTCATAAATATACCCTGCAGAAAGTGCAAAAGGGATAAGTTGCTGCACAAATGCAGTAAGTTCAAAGGCTTGTGATAATGACAATAATTTTTTATGGAAATGAAAAAAAATCAATAGCTCACATCTAGAGGTCACCCCGAACATACATACCAAGTTTCAAAGTAATCCAATCATAAGTGTGCCCTGAAGGGTGTGTCAAAGGGAAATATTGAGGTGTGACTAAACAAAGTTCAAAGGCCAGCAGCAACATTTTTCGACAGAAATGGAAGAAAATCGATAGCTCCCATATAGATGTCACACCACACAAAGGGAAATATTGATACATGACTGCACTAAGTACATCAAAGGTCGTTGCCAACGGCAACATTTTTTGATGGACAAGGAAGAAAATCAATAGTTCCTATCTAGAGGGTCACCTAAAACAAGCATACAAGGTTTCAATGCAATCCGATCATAAATGTTCCCTGTAGGGTATGCCAAGGGGAAATATTAAGGTCTAACTAAACTAAGTTCAAAGGTCGTTGCCAGCTGCAACATTTTTTGACGAAAATAGAAGAAAGAGGATAGCTCCCATCTAGGTCACCCCAAACAGGCACACCAGATTTCAAAACGATCTGATCATAAATGTGCACTGCAGGGAGTGGCAAAGGTAAATATTGATGCATAACTGCACTAGGTTCATCGAAGGCTATTGCCAGCGGCAACATTTTTTGATGGAAATCAAAGAAAATCAATAGCACCCATCTAGAGTTAACCCCAAACAAACATAGCAAGTTTCAAACCTATCTGATCATAAAGGTGCCCTGTAGAGCATGCCAAAGGAATATATTGACGCCTGACTTAACTAAGTTCAAAGGTCATTGAAGAAAATTGATAGCTCCCCTCTGGAGGTCACCCCAAACAAGCATAGCAGGTTTCAATGCAATCCGATCATAAATATTTCCTGTAGGGTGTGTCAAAGAGAAATATTGAGGTCTGACTAAACTAAGATCCAAGGTCGTTGCCGCTGCAATATTTTTTGACGGGAATAGAAGAAAATCGATAGCTCCGATCTAGAGGTCACGCTAAACCAGCACACCAAGTTCACAGCAACCCGGTCAAAAATGTGCACTGCAGGGTGTGCCGAAGGGAAATATTGATGCATAACTGCACTAAGTTCATCGAAGGTCATTGCTAGCGGCAACATTTTTTTATGGAAATGGAAGAAAATTGATAGCTCCCATCTAGAGGTCAACCCTAACAGCACACCAAATTTCAAAGAAATCTGGTCAAAAATGTACACTGCAGGGTGCGCCAAAGGGAAATATTGATGCACAACAGCACTAAGTTCATTGAAGGTCATTGACAGTGTCAACCTTTTTTGACAGAAATTGAAGAAAAACGATAGCTCCCATCTAGAGGTTACCCCAAACAAGCATACCAAGTTTCAAACTGATCTGATTATAAATGCGCCCTGTTGGGCATGCCGAAGGAATATATTGATGTCTGACTAAACTAAGTTCAAAGGTCGTTGACAGTGGCTAGATTTTTTGACAGAAATGGAAGAAAATCGATAGCTCCCATCTAGAGGACACCCCAAACAAGCACACCAGGTTACAAAGCAATCTGATCATAAATGTGCCCTGTAGGTTGTGCCAAAGTGAAATATTGAGGTCTAACTTCACTAAGTTCTAAGAATGTTGCTAGCGACAACATTTTTAGACGGAAATGAAAGAAAATTTATAGCTCGCATCTAGAGGTCACCCCCAAACAGGCATGCCAGGTCTCAAAGCAATCTAATCAAAAATGTGCCCTGTAGGGTGTGCCAAAGGTAAATATTGATAACTGCACTAAGTTCCTCGAAGGTTGTTGCCAGCAGCAGCATTTTTTGAGAGAAATCGAAGAAAATCGATAGCTCCCATCTAGAGGTAACCCCAAACAAGCATACCAAGTTTCAAACCGATCTGATCATAAATGTGCCCTGTAGGGTGTGCCAATGGAATATATTGATGCCTGATTAAACAAAGTTCTATGGTTGTTGCCAGCGGCAACATTTTTTGACGGAAATGGTAGAAAATCGATAGCTCCCATCTAGAGGTTACCCCAAACAAGCATATCAAGTTTCAAAGCGATCCAGTCAAAAATGTGCACTGCAGGGTGTGCCAAAGGGAAATATTGATGCATAACTACACTAAGTTCATCGAAGGTCATTGCTAGCGGCAACATTTTTTTATGGAAATCGAAGAAAATCGATAGCTCCCATCTAGAGGTAACCCCAAACAAGCATACCAGTTTCAAACCGATCTGATCATAAATGTGCCCTGCAGGGTGTGCCAAAGGAATATATTGATGCCTGACTAAACCAAGTTCAATGGTTGTTGCCAGCGGCAATATTTTTTGACGGAAATGGAAGAAAATCGATAGCTCCCATCTAGAGGTGACCCCAAACAAGCATACCAGGTTTCAAAACAATCTGATGATAAATGTGCCCCTGTAGGCTGTATCAGAGGGAAATATTGAGGTCTGACTAAACTAAGTTCAAAGAACATTTTTTTACAGAAATGGAAGAAAATCGATAGCTCCCATCTAGAGGTCACCCCAAACAAGCATACCAAGTTTCAAGGTGATCTGATCATAAATGCGCCCTGTGCAGTGTGCCAAAGAAAATTGTGAACGTACGCACGTATGCCCGCCCGTATGCTGATGGGACGAGAAGTGATGGTAATAGCTCAACTTGACGAATTGAGCTAAAATCTACTATTGAAAATTTATTTTTTCAACTTTTTCCTCCAAAACATAGCCACTCATTGGAATGAAGGGTCATAGGCAATGTTTTTTTTAATAAAAAACAATTTTTTTTAGTTATTCAAGAATTTCTTTTAGAAATGTCATCTTTTATTTGTGCTGGGTGAGGGGTTAAAATGTTACATCTTTTTAAATGTACATTAGTTTTTGGCATAAAAAATAATATTCTTGTTGATTTAACTGCATATGACTCATTGTGTAAATGTTTTCTTTGCCATGAAGCTGAAATGAAGCTGAAAATTTCTTATCTGGCAAAATTTATCACTTTCACTATACTTTAGAACAACTTATCTGGTCAAGTACTTGAAACCTGTTTGGGGATCTGTAGAAAAGCACTAAAAGTCATACCATACTTGTGCTGTAACTATTGGCACAGTGATGACGCTACTGAAAAGTATGAATTAGCTTGTTGTTTGCTCAACAGTAGAAAAATTTTATTTCACATGAAACTGTTTTGTTACAATTCATTGCAAAGTTCCAATAGTCACTCCAGTAAATGGTAATAAAGCAATTATTTATGAAGAATATCTTGCTAAACTTGGGCTCCCCCTGCTGGAAAAAATACTTGCATTACAAATCACTTTTGAAACATAATTCAGCAGCTAACTACGATGAGAAAATGACACTTGCAAACCAATTTCTTGAATAACGTGTTGGAACAACTAAAAAATTAAATTTTTGCCTCCTCAACATACCAGCAATGGAATGAACTTGTTCCAAAAAGGTGTCATAAGCTATTTTCTGAATGAAAAAATAATTTGATTTGAATGAAATTTAGCGAATATCACTGGCCACGTTTGGATATGGCCATCACATTAGGTAACATGATAATGTATCATTCACTTGTTCAGACAAGATGTGTATAGGCAGTAAAACAGATTTTAAAAAAAAAAATGGAAATAATTTGGTTAATGTACAAATGTACTTTTAATTTTGGTAAGCCATATTGATTATCTACTTCAAATACAAGCAGACAATATTTTACTCATATTGATTTGCATGAGGTTTACAATGACTTGTATTCAAAACAGACAGAAAAAATCATTTTTTTTATTTCTCAACTTGCACCAAGCACTTTTGGTAAAAACAGACTCCAATCAGCAGTTAATCCGTCAAAAATTGAGTATCATATTTTGAACAATTTTTCAAGGGTAAAATATGTATAGCAAAATAAGTCGAGGGCTACCCTTCTACCAATCTCTTATTTGCAGCCACCTTACTATTTATTTCACCAAACTAGCAATACAGTTCACAAAAATAATTTTTGTACAGTACACTGTCCGCCCAAAACACTTAAAATGTTTTGCCAAAAGAAACTAAAGTTGTCATGTGGAATGTACATGGATCTACCATTCAGATGTACAAATGGAGAGAGGGGCATGGGTAACATTTAATTCCCATTTTGCATTAACCCTTTGATACTTTTGTACGTCTTATGGCGTACGAAATCAAACACCATGTTGATACTTTGTTGTCATTTGTTTTGTTATTATTTTCGATTTTTTTAAAGTTGTAACTTCAATTCCTATTTTCTTTTGAATAGTGCTCAGTGACAACTGTTCAGCCAAATGTTATTGCAGCTTAAAATACTAATATAATCCTGCTGTCAAGACTTCTTAACTGGTTGAGTGCTGGAAGCCACTGTCAGGGCTTTCAAAAAATGAGGATACCAGAGCAAAAGCCAACACTTTCCTTCCTTATATTTCATATTCAGTCCAACACAAATAATATTTTGTTTATATAAATTTGTTTTATTACAAATAATTGGAGAGTGCCTGTGGGCACTCTCCAATAATTTGTAATAAAACAAGTTTTGAATAACAAATTCAGATCACCAAAAATAATCTAGCCCTCAACCAGATAATCTCCAATGTGAAAAATATCTTGTTATTTGTACTTTCCGATGTTTGACGTCGCATTTTGAAAAACGAAGAAACTGAATTCCCAGTGACGTTTGAACGTCAGAATAATTAAAGTCTCAAAGGGTTAATGTGTGGTGGCATATAAATAATTTTGTTTATAATCAGCGTACACTTTGAAATAAGTTACCACCATTATGGGATTTTTGTAATATAGAAAAATACCCAGGTTTAAAAAAATAATTATAATTTTAAAATAATTCAATTCTGAAATGTTATGGTCTAGCAAGAGTTCTGATGTATCATTAGTTCTGAAGAAACTTTATTTTCTGAATTTGATCCTTTGCAAAAGAACACTAAATGATCTTCAGTGAGTTCCACATAAAACTTGGCATTGTTTAAGGCTATAGCCATTAATGCCAACATCTTTTAGATAAAACTTCTTGATTTTAAAATTTGATTTAATCTCAAAATAACTCAGGAATATTAAACATTAAAATGAAGGTTGTGTTGCATCCCCAATTAATACATATCTGCAACTTCACCGGTAGAATAGGGTTCCAGTGATTCCTGAAAGTCTGCTACCACACACTGTTGATAGCTGTAAACAGAGACAAATAATATAAAAATGATCTATGACTGAAGTTGCTTAGGATATCCATGAAGAAGGCTAGGTCATCAGACAAGTCGAGTTGGAAGCAGTTTTCATGTTTGAACAAAGTATTTAAATTGTTTTTGGCTTGTTAAAAGGAAAAATCATTGCCTCTTGTCATATTTTGAAGTAATGAGTGACACCGTATTTGGATAATCAACAGGCCTGCACACAGACAAACATACGCATTAAAAAGTTGAAACATGGAATTGCTGAATGTTTCATCAAGTGAATTGTTAACTACTGTCACAAAAAATGAGAAAAAATTTAAATTTAAAAGTAAATTTCCTTTCTTATTATACCAACCACAATTGTTTACAACAGGCTTGCACTACAGTAGAAGTCCCTAACTCAGAAGTATACTCTCTGGTTCTTTCCCAAGCAATTTGGGAAAGAAAAATTGGTGCAAAAGCACCAAAAAAAATAAGCCCAAAACTGGACACCGTGTGACCAATGCACACCCAGAGGACACTCTTCTCTGTATCAATCCACAGCTTCCAGCACCAGTGCACAGACGTATAACCAACGCTGGAGTTATATGATCAGCGGAGAGGAAGGATTTTTACCCAAATAAGAAGATTGGAGGGCCTCCGGGTAAACAATTGTTGTAGGTATAATAAGAAAGGAAATTTACTATAAAATTTAAATTTCTTATCAATCTACTCACAACTGTTTACAACAGGCTGAATTGGCAATAGAAGACAGGAATCACATAACCAACCCCCACATAACCCGACTGCACTGGAACCATGCACACGAGAAGATTTCCCAAGGCCCATAGAGCCATCACATCACAAACATCGATATAGAACAATGTGAGATGAGGCATATGGCCATGGGTGACACACAGACAGAAAAGACGTAACAATACACAAAGACTGAACTGGTTCTGAAAGAAAAGGTTAAAGGCAAGGGTTGATAACAGCCTGATCAGAAGAAAGGTCCTGGAGAAAAAAGTTTGCCAGACAGCTCCTGCAACTAATGCAGATAAAAGGAGGAGAAAGTAGAAGAGTTTCTCCAGTAGGCTGCCTGCATAACGTCCGACAACTTGACGGAGTTAGCATAAGTCCAGCAGGTAGACAATGCACGCACCTTGTGGGCAGAAATGTGATTGGTAATACACAATTTTCCCTCGCCAAAAGAACATATGATGCTCTAATAGCAAGACAAATCCATCTAGAGATGGACTGAGGAGAGATGTTCTGTCGACCAGGAATCAGGAACAGAATGAATTGCTTCCTGCCTTTTCTAATAAACTGTGTCCGGTTAAAGTAAATGCGAATGGCACGAACCGGACAGAGCAAAGAGTGACTACCATTAACCGAAGGAAGAGCTCTGATACAGATAGGAGGTGGAGATGTGTCTGGTATCTGATTCTTGGCTAAAAAGCAGCAATCTGTGGTAAAAGTAATCGTGTTGGCAGAACTCCTAAAAAAGGCCGAATCAACCGAAAGGACGTGAAGCTCACTAACTCTCCTGGCTGAGGCAAAAGCCATCAGAAAAGCTGTCTTGTATTTGAGAAAACGCATATCCAACTGGGATAATAGTTTGCACAGTACCCCCCCCCCCCCCTCCCCCCAACCCTGCACCACACTAGACCTTTTCAAAGAAGAGCGCCGAATGAGCTTGGAGAGGTACTGATTAGTGCTGATATGATGCTTTCCCACACATGAAAAGGTCTCCGAAAGAATAGACCTGTACCCCTTGATGTTAACAGGTTTGAGACCCCACGAATCAAATAGATAGACAGAAACTCTGCAATCTGTGTAATCGAAGGGTTGGCATAATCAACATAGTGATCAGCACACCAATGACAGAAGACTTTCCACTTAGCCACATAGGCTAAACCAGTGTATTGATGCCTTGAAGAAGAAATGCACTCCACTGCTCATGTCGGAAAACCTCTATGGAGGAGACAGAACCGGACAAAAGATATGCGTGAAGGCATAATGTCAGGTCAACATGAAACCTCCATGGGTGACCTTCACAGAGAAGGTCACAATGTAGCGGGAGACGTACAGGAACCGTAGCCAACAGAGGACAGAGCTGATTGATCCATACCCGCAGACGCAACAGGGGAGCAATGAGAAGGATTCAACAACTACAGATTCGTATCTTAGCCAGAACCTGAGACAGAATCGGAACCGGCGGGAAGGCATAGCCGACTAGTCTGTTCCAATCGAGTGCCAGAGCATCCACGGCGAAAGCAAGAGGATCTGGACACGGGGACATTAAAGTGTCCACCCAATGGATCCAATGAGTGGCAAACACATCGGAATGGGGATGACCCTGGAGATTGCAAAGCGACTGGAACACTGCTCTGTGAAGCAACCACTCATTGGAAATGACCATGCCCGGTTGGGACAGGGAGTTGGCTAGGACTTTCAGACGAGCAAGCTGTAGAAGATCTCGAGCCAAATCATACATGGGAATGAAGAGCATGTTGCCCTGGTTCCGAATGAAAGCTGCCGTTGTTGAATGGTCAGACAAGAGTAGGATCTGACGATTCGAGAGGTGGGGGATCCACTGATGGAAACACAGAAGAAGAGCAAGAAGCTCCTTCTGGTTGATGTGAAGAGCTGCCTGATCCTGGTCTCAAACACCGGGAATGAAAAGACCTAGAGGATCCAATGTCACGCTGGGTCATAGTCTGGTCGAAAGCCGAGAGAATCACTGCTCTCGCCCAGGAAACAACCACCGTATTCAAAAGAGTGAAGTCCATCCCCTGATGACAAAATGATTGAGAAGGGACCAGGTCCGACATCTCCTTGTTGACTCTGAACCCTAGCGACGAAAGCAGGCTCAACAATGTGTTGACATCAGACTTCATAACAGAAGCAGTGGCGTGTCTCTGGAGGCTGTCATCCAGACAAGCCGCAGTGGTCACCAAGGACTGTGTGCAATGGAAAGCTAGCACATGCAACTCAGTCTGGTGAAGGCCTATTGAAGGATCCTCAGATCGATAACAGGTCTCAACCTGTCGGGCTTCTTCGGCACCACAAACAAACGGGAATTAAAACCCACTGAATGAATGTTCTTGATGACTTCGATCGCTCAACAGGAGATTGTCTATCTCTGTGAAACGTCTGTAGGAACTGGGGTTGGAAGCGGCATCCTTAACAGAGCAGGGTACCTTCGAAAAGGATATCTGCAGACCAGAGCGAACAATGTCTAACACCCAAGGATCGGATGTAACCTCAGTCCAATAGACTGCAAACTCTGATATCCTTTCTCCAACCTGGGACAAACCGAGCTGAGGACTTTCATTTCGAGCCCCAGCATGGCTCGTGAGAGGAGAAACCACCTCTTCTACTAGTAGAAGGGTCCTGAGACCTCCCTCTGTTCTGCCGATGCTTACCCTTACCCTTAACCCAGGGTTCGTGATTTAGAAAATGGTCGAGGCCAAAAAATTGGCCCTGGGATCAGAGGGTCGGGGCCTATTCAGGGCCAATTTTCCAAAGTCAAAGAAAATGACTCTATGAAATACCCCCGCTACCCCCCCCACCCCCCCACCCAAAATACCATATAAGTTACAGTTAAAACTTGAAATAGCCCCCCCCCCCCCCCCCCCTTTTTCTTTACATATATGCTGTCGCCTTTGTAGAGTCGCCCCCCCCCACCCATTTGGGTTAAAAGACTTCCGACCCATACATCTGGGTACATGACCAGAGCTGAATCCACCAGGCTTTGTGTTTACAAATACAGCGTCGAAGGTTTGTAGGGTAAAAAAATGTTTGAAATGCCACAATCACGTCGGTTCTGGGTCGTTTCAGCCTCGTTTTTTTTTGGGGGGGGGGAGGGACGTATCGGCCTCAACTGGGGCCGAAACGTACCGCCTGTCGAGGCCAAAACACCCCAATTTTTTTCTTCTTCTTCTTTTGTTTCGTCTTCGATTTCAAAACATATCGGGGCAGAAATATCCCGGGGCGAAACGTCCCAAGGCTAAACTGTAAAAGGCTGAAACATCCCAAACCTGAACTTCAGATGGCTTGTTACTTTTGTTTATTTTTGGAATGACTGGTGCCATTATTTTGTTCAAAACGTATGTCAAGTGCCCAAGTTGGGCGATATAAATAAATTTATGAGGCGGGATAATTGTTGGAACTGATGATACATCTGACACTCACCCTTGATTGATATAAAAAAAAATACAATGGTATGTCAAAATGAAATGCATATTATTAATTATGGGCATTCGAGTTGGGCGATAAAAACCGCAAAGATTTGATTTTGTGTGTTTCGGATTTTCCAAAAATATTTTTGGCTTTTTGCAATTGATTCGCTCCTTCAAATGAGTTGTGGTAATTTTTAATCTATCAGGAAAAATTTCCGATTCACGATTTTCTAAGACAGGTTGTGAAAGAAATTTTCTTCTTGGCAAAATAAATGTATGAAATCCGGTTATTTCCAGCAGTTGGAGACGTTTTGTCCCTGATATTGGAAATTGGTTGGTGTGTGAGCAGACTGCAAAATTATTGACAGATGAAACTGGTGAGTGCCAAGATGTTTGGTGATTGAGTGGGCGTATTTTCCGTGCAAGTGTTGGAGACTGACAATTGTCGTGGGCGTTAACGATGCTCGATGTTCAATATTTGACAGATGTTTTCCTGAAGTAACCTTACTACGCAGGTGTAAGGGATACTTCCTTTGAAAGTGTTGTTTACATTTGAAAAAAGCCAGTGTTTAATACTGATCAAACCATGAGGGCCTGTGATTTGGGGTAGATAATGTTGGCCTCGGACATTTTGACTGTCTATTTTTATTTGCAAGCGCTACTTTTTGAACGGCTACGTGCGCCCAACATAACACGCTACCATCGGCATTTACCTGCGCACTGCGTGCGCCAGCGCACGCTAAAATCAAAGGACTGCATATTCGCAGCAGATGGGTTAGTTTAGATTGTAGTTCGCGGATCGATCGCGGCCAGAAAAATGGCCTCCACGACAACCTTCTCACGGCCGATCTCGGGCCGGTGCCGATCGGCCGCGACAAAACACAAACCCTGCTTAACCCTTGAGTAAGAGGAATGAAGCAGAAGGGTGTTTGTTACGCTTGAAGCGGCCATGACCTCCAACAGAAGGTGGATCAAGCTGGTGAAGCCACAGCTGCTGATCCTTAGAATGATGCAGAATGTCATCCCGGACTGTCACACGGAATCATGGAACAGAGACAGACCCCCAAAAGAAGTGGATCGAAAAGCAGCATGCTGCACTTCAGGAAGGGAACTGCTAGTGCTGAGCACAGCATCCTGGTGAACTAATGCCAGATTAGCCGTGTTACAGGCAAGCATGTGAGTAAGGTGCATGAGCACCTTGGAAAGCACACGCAAGGGAGCCTGTATGTCATCAAACTTATCTGGTAGAAGATAAGCTGCTAAGGCAGAGACGACATAATCTGTGAGAGCATGCCCGGCATCTCTCTGGATAAGCCCAACAGGGACTCCAAAGTCGCCATCGAAACAATGGCAGGCATGGGCCTGAGGGAGGAGGAGTCCTGATCCAAGGCTGTCAAAGTCTTGCAGACTGACGGACAAGCAGAATTGTAAGAACGATAACGCACAGGGGGCAAAAATGTATCTGCCTTAGTGAAGAACGTCGTCTTCATAGCCTGGGAACTCAGTTTAGAGTCCAAAGCTGCAAAAGCCTCAAGCACTTGCATCAACTGGTACAGTCGAGGGCACCCAGACGCAGGTTGCTCCACAGGCTGGAGGCGTGTGACCGACGATCGTGGCCTGGCTGAAACCTCCGCCTGGTCTGTTGGTTGAAGCTCTGGAGGAAATCAAAAACAAGGTGGAGAGCCACCTCCAAGTCAGAAGGCTGTTGACTCTCAATGTTAGGTGTGTCAGACCCAGATCCTGAGTCGAAAAGCACATAGCCCATCTTGGGCATACCAGCCGAAGCATCCTATGGTGTAGGAACACTAGCAAGATTGGAAAGCACCCTGCTTCCAATCCCGGGAGGCGGCGCCGCCGAGGGTGCCTGGAAACAACTAGTAGCCTTGCTGGAGGCAATGGGAAGGCCCTTGGAAAGACCCTGTGTGAGCAAGGAGAGAGCCTCCCTAAGCTCACGACAAAAATCTGTCGGTCCGATATGGGAAGGACCAGGCAAAGTGGTTTAACGTCTGACCCTTTTAACCAGCAAAGGGTCACAATCCTTAAAAACACCCGACACAGAATGATGGGGTGCAGCCGAAGCATCCGTATGGGTACAAAATACCTCGAGGATCTGAACTGCGGGAACTCAAGAGAGTCGCTGCGAACCTCTGAGGGAAGGTCCAGGCTGCACAGATTGCACTGGTCTTGCAAAACTGGTCGAAGGACCAGAATGTGTGGACGGAAGCACAAAAGAGTCCATGGTGACCCCACGGTGGACATCTGAATCCAAAGCAATACCTGCTTGGTCCGATGGCTGGGAGACCGAAGCAGAGGGACTGGCAAGTAACACTGTCCAACTTTGCCGAGTTGAAATTAAAATTTTTTAGTAAATTTTGTTTCTTAACATACCTACCACAATTGTTTACAATTGGCTGTAACATAAGTGCAAGCCCTACTTCGGAACTAACTCAAGCTTTTAGAATCTTTTTCACACGAGTTGGAAAAGTACTAGAGTGCAAAAGCACGAAAAAGATCGAAAAAAAAAGGGTCGAGCGAGACCAGTGCTAGAAATTACAGGTACTCTCTCTGCACACCTCTTGCGTTTACCGAGCGCATGCGCAACAACCGTGACGTCAATTCCGTATTTCTGCCAACGAGAAGTTTGTGATTTAGTGGGGAGGCATCGATATCAAAGATATCCCCAAGGAGGGTGGGACTCCGGTAAACAATTGTGGTAGGTATGTTAAGAAACAAAATTTACTAAAAATTTTTAATTTCTTTTCAACCTACTCACAATTGTTTACAATTGGCTGAATAAACAATAGGAGGAGGTGAATCACATAACCAATACCAACAAGAGTAGCAGAACGAAAGCAAGGATGGCAGAGAACAAAAACGAAAACCTGTAATGAAGATAGAGAGAAGGCACCTGAAAAAAACAAGGCTGAGCGAAGCGCAACCTCGACAAAAACAAGTTTAACGAGGGTGCACAACAGCCTGAGCAGCAACGAGAAGGCCTAAAGAATAAAGGTCCTCAGATTGCTGCTGAAGGTGGCGGAGATAAAAGGAGAAGGTAGAAGCATTCCTCCAGTAAGCCGCATTCATAACATCCCAGAGCGAAACAGAATTGGAGAACGCCCAGGATGTAGAGATGGCACGAACCTCATGAGCATTAAGCCGGTTCGAAAAAAGATCCGACGCAGACAAGCGAGAATAAGCCAGCTTGATTGCAAGACAGATCCACCTGGAAATAGAATGGGAAGAGATAGACTGCCTCTTAGGAATGAGAGACAGAAAGAGTCTCTTCCGACCCCTCCTAATGAACTGAGTGCGAGTAATGTAAGTCTTGATCGCACGAACAGGACAAAGAAGAGGCCTCCGGCCATCTACAGCGAGGAGAGCCCGAATGCAGATGGGAGGAGGTACCGAATCAGGAAGCTGATTCTTAGCCAGAAAAGAGCAATCAATAGTGAAGGTGACACTGTTAGCCTCATTACGGAAGAAGGCAGAATCAACAGATAGCGCATGAAGCTCACTGACTCGACGAACAGAAGCAAACGCTAGAAGAAAAGCCGTCTTATAGGTGAGAAAACACATGTCGGTCTCAGATAAAGACTCGAATGGCGCCCCTCCAAACAGTGCAACACCCATGCCAAGTTCCACTTGGGTGTAAGATGCAAAACTCGAGGCCTCTTCAAAGAAAAGTGCCGAATAAGTTTTGAGAGAAAAAGATTACGACCGATGCACCACTTTCCCACATAAGAGAAAGTATCAGACAGCATAGACCGATAGCCCTTAATCGTAATAGGCTGGAGGCCCTTGGAGTCAAAAAGAAAAAACAGAAAATCCGCAATTTGAGCGATTGACGGATCACGGTAATTCGCATTGTGATCTGCACACCAGCGGCAGAAAACCTTCCACTTGGCGGCATAAGTCATGCCAGTGGAATGTCGCTGCGATGCAGAAATGCACTCCACTGATCGTCTCGAAAAACCTCTACGTCGGAGACTGGACCTGATAAAAGACAGGCGTGAAGGGACAGGCTCGCCAGGTTGTTGTGATACTTCCTAGGACGACCCTGTGAAAGAAGATCACGACGTAGAGGTAGACGAATCGGTCGATCGGCCAATAGAGGCCACAGCAGATTGATCCACACCCTCTGTGGAGACAGGGGTGTGATCAGAATGATCCTGCAACTGCAAGCACGAATCTTCGCTAATACTTGAGGAAGAATCGGTGCAGGAGGAAAGGCATAGCTGATCCAACCTGTCCAGTCCAGAGACAGAGCGTCTACGATCCTGCAACTGCAAGCACGAATCTTTGCTAATACTTGAGGAAGAATCGGTGCAGGAGGAAAGGCATAGCTGATCCAACCTGTCCAGTCCAGAGACAGAGCGTCTACTGCAAATGCCAGAGGATCTGGACAAGGGGAGACAAAGGTCTCTACCTGATGATTCCAGCGAGTAGCGAAAAGGTCGACCTGAGGACGGCCCCACTGCTCGCAAATCGCCTGAAACACCGACCGATTTAGCATCCATTTGGTTGGAAGGACACTGTCGCGTCGGGACAGGGAGTCTGCTAGGACGTTGAGACGCCCGGGAATGTGTCGAATGGACACCCGAGCGTTCACATCCCGCGCCAACAGAAGAAGATCCCGAGATGGCCGATACATGGGAATCGAATGTGTGCCTCCTTGATTCCGTATGTAGGCCACTACTGTCGAATTGTCCGAAAGAAGTAGGACAACATGGTCCGACAGATGAGGGATCCAAAGCCGAAAACTCAACAGAAGAGCAAGGAGCTCCTTCTGGTTGATATGAAGGCCCACCTGCTCGCTGTCCCACTCTCCGTGAGTAGACAGGCCGAGAGGATCCAACGTTGCACCCCAGCCCCGATCGCTGGCATCCACAGTAAGGATGCGATCGGCCAAAGGAAGATCCAACGGAACACCCTGTGTCAGCCAGGGAATATCTGCCCAAGTGCGGAGGTGACAAAGCAGGGACCGAGGAATAGTGAGTTCCAGGTCCAGCGGATCTACATTCGGACGCCAATGATCCAACAGGAAGTGTTGGAGAGGTCGGACAAACAAGCGACCGAGCGGAATGAGATCTGTCACCGAACCGCAAAGGCCCAGCATCCGAAGGAAAGTCCTGGCCAAGACCGAGGAAGATTGAAGCAGGTCCCGAGTCAAGGCGGAAAGAATCGTCGCCCGAGCCTGGTGGACCGACACTACATTGTGAAGAGTGTCGAAATCCATCCCCAAATGACGGAATCGCTGAGAAGGAAGAAGATCCGACTTCTCGCGATTGACTCTGAAACCCAGCGACGCTAGTAGGCAAAGAAACTGCCGGACATCGAACTCCAGAACAGCAGCATCGTGGTGCCGTTGGAGGATGTCGTCTAGGTAGGCTGACGAAGTCACTGCCGACTGAGTGTGGTGGAAAGCAAGCACATGTGACATCAGTCGGGTGAAGGCCCAAGGAGCCAGGTTCAAACCGAACGGGAGAGCTCTGAATTGAAAAACTCGACCCCGAAACGAGAACCGAAGGTACTTCCGTGAAGCCAGATGAATGGGTACATGGAAGTAGGCATCCTTTAGGTCGATACTGGCCGCAAAATCGCCCTGATGAACTGAACGTCGAACCGACCGGAAAGTCTCCATACTGAAATGAGGAGCTATTATGTACTCGTTCAGGGTACTCAGATTGATGACAGGACGATATTGGCCGTTTTTCTTCGGCACAAAGAAAAGTCTCGAGTAAAACCCTGGTGAAAGGGTGTTCCTGACCACCTCGATCGCCCCTTTGGAGAGGAGATTGTCAATCTCCTGCACCAGAAGGTCCCGACGCAGAGAATCGGAAGGGACCTGAGTCGGAAGGGGCACCCAAGATAAACTGGGGTGCCGATGGAAGGACAGTCGCAGACAGGATTGAATGACGTCGAGGACCCAAGAGTCCGACGTTATCTCTGTCCAATGGTCGTAAAACAGCGACAGCCTTCCCCCGACTGGAGGCGAATCGAGGTGAGAACCTTCACTTGCGGCCTTGACGAGGTCCCCGAGAGGAGAAACCACCTCGGGAAGTGACAGAGTCCTGAGACTTTCCAGCCTGAGGCTGCCAGCGAACCTGGCCACGTCGGCGCTTCTTATGAGCAGAAGGAGCAGACGGAGCCGAAGGCGTAGCCGACATCGCCGACGAGGCAGATGCAGCAGCACGCTTGGCGGGCCTGGAACGACCCCCACCCGCAGCAGCAGGTTGGTCAAGCTGTCTCAGCAAAAGCTGGTCCTTCGAATGACGAAGAACTTCACCACGAACAGCTTCCACGGAACCATGGAACAACTGAGGTCCCACCAAAGAGGCAGACCTCAGAACAGCACGTTGCTCAGAAGGAAGGGATGGTAAAGAATCCAACACCGCATCCCGGCGTGCCAGCTCCAAATTAGCCGTGTTACAGGCGTGAGCGTGTGTCAAGTTCATAAGAGCCTGTGACAAAATGCGAAAAGGCGCCTGAGCGTCATCAAACTCCCCTGGTGGAAAATATTCAGCCAGAGCAGCGACGACATGGTCCGTGAGAGATAACATACCCAGCATCTCTCGGGACAGGCCCACCATAGACTCAACTACCGACATCGGGAGAAATGCCGACTTAGGCTTAGTCAACCCGAGGGAAGAAGAATCCTCATCCACAGTAGTCATCCCTTGGAAGACTGTTGGAGAGACGAAATCGTACACACGAAACCGCGATGGAGGCAGAAAGGCATCAGCTCGAGAAAAGAAGGAACCCTTGAGGGCCTTAGAACGCATTTTGGCGTCTAAGCCCTGGAAGGACTCAACAACCTGAGCCGATTGCAGAGGAAGCAAAGCCCCGGAGGTAGAAGGCTCAACAGGGTTACGGCGCTCCAAAGTGGACCGCGGCCGGATGGTCACAGAAGGCTAGTCGGAAGGTTGAACGTCCGGCAATAAGCCGAAGACGAAATCCAAAGCCTGCCCCAAGACTGACAAGGGGGCCCATCACCTTCAAGATACTCGTCATCCTCCGTAGCAGAGGAGACGTAGCCCAACTCGGGCTGACCAGCAGAAACCTCCTGTGAATACTGTGCAGTATCCAAGGGGCCAGGCGAGACATCTCGGCGACCGACCAAAGGAGGTTGTGCCTCAGGAGGCACAGGGAGGCCAACTTGAGGGTTGCCAGAAAGCAACCAGGTGAGCGCCAAAACGGCCTGGCGCAGGTCACCCTGAGAATCCGTCGCAGCAGAATCGCCCGATGGAGTGTCCTCCCAATGGACCCTTCTGGTAGAAGAACCCAAATCCTCAGAAGAGACCGACGTCGAACGTCCCTCGGTAGCTGGACCTAGGACATGGTGAGAAGACACCGGAGGATTGTCCCAAGAATGACAGGAAGCTGTCATTGGCCTCTGCGCAGCAGACGGCCCCCAACTGCCTATCCTCTGAGACCGATGGCAAGCATCGATCGACACCCAGACTCGGAACACAGTGAGGAATCACCGGAGGAAGGTTCCGAGAGTGACAGCTAACAGGGGCTGTCACTGACCGCTGCCGAACAGCAGGCCCTGGATGCCAATGTCCCAACACCATCCCGCTAGGCTGCACACTAGCAGGGGAAGGTGGAACAATAAACGATTCACTCGAGGGACGAGGAATCGCTGCTGAAGCGACCGCCCGGCTCAACCGACTAGGAGCAAACCTAGCCAGATGAGACGGAGCAGACAGCAAACCCGCACAGCCCTGCCGCGAGGCTGGGGGAGCTGAGAACACACAGACACACCAGCAGATACAGCCTCGGTCCCCCGAGACTGTAGACCATCCCCAGAGGAGATGGAAGAGCCACCATCAGACAGAATAGGATCTCGAGTAGTAACTTCCTCAACAACAGCCAACGGTGTAGGAGGCGGATCGGAGAGGGTCACCGAGCTGACCTCGGAAAAGCTCTCAACGAAAACAGACGCCTCAATAGTGACATCAGAAGACAAAGAGACCACGGTCTCCTCGTCAGATATCACTGAACTAACACCGCCAACAGTTGCAGAGGAACTCGCCACAGAAGGCAGATCCGAATCCTGTGTGACAGTGTCATCACGTGCACCAGCAGAAATGTCTGCTACGGCACGGCTACCCTTACCCCGAGAACGAGGGGTTCTAGCTCTGGAAAGAACCACCTTGTTCACAGAAGCCCAGAATTTAGAGGAACAAATCCCACAAATACCACATGATTGGGCCTGAGTGCAATTGTTGCAAGAGACACATGTGGCATGAGAGTCGTCCACATGTTTCACCTGCAAGCAAGAGGTACAAGGAATAGTCTTAGGCATTATATCAAAATAATCAAGTTTCCCGCCGACGGAAAACAGCACGAAGGTCGTGTTCACACGTGAACACGTGGGGGAAAGACAAGATAAAGTGTGAAGAGTCAAGCAATAAAAATACAAATTAACATTAATTAATAATAACTTGGTAGCTTGATAAAAGGATACAATCCACTAGCACACTAAATATGTAGAATAAGTTGTTCACGAAGAATAAACAGCATAATTTAGCACGAGTCACAAAAATTTCCGACCATGTACAATGGCGGAAAATAAAGGAATTGACGCCACGGTTGTTGCGCATGCGCTCGGTAAACGCAAGAGGTGTGCAGAGAGAGTACCTGTAATTTCGAGCACTGGTCTCGCTCGACCCTTTTTTTTTTCTATCTTTTTCGTGCTTTTGCACTCTAGTACTTTTCCAACTCGTTTGGAAAAGATTCTAAAAGCTTGAGTTAGTTCCGAAGTAGGGCTTGCACTTATGTTACAGCCAATTGTAAACAATTGTGAGTAGGTTGAAAAGAAATGAGGGATGGTTGAGGCCGATAACCCATGTCCAAAGAAGCACAAATCACTACAGACCCCTGCAGGGATATGTCGAGGCCGGCTGAAATGGAGACCGATAACATCACCAATGGAGCAGCAGCACGAGTGCATACATCAGTAGCTGTTGACAAGAGCGGAAAAGCGGAGAGCAACCGAGCTCGGCTGCAAAGGAGACACAACCCTAGTGACAGCCTCAGATGTCGATTGGAGGGGGACAGCAGTCCTGGAACCAGGCATCTCCTCGCCAGAAAAGTCAGCAGCTACCGGAGTATCCACTGCCAGAAAAGACTGCAAAACTCCCACTGAGGGGGTAGAACTCTCTCCAGGGAGGCCCCCGAACAACTGCGTTCCCCTTTCTCGCGGACACGGAAGAAACGGCCAAGTGCCCAAACTACACAATTGACTGAAGGCAAAAAGGTGGAAGACCAAGAACCACACAGCCCACAGGGTCTTTCAACAGAACACCCATTGCAAGTGGAGCATGAATCCTGGGAATCGTCACATGCTTAGGCAACAAACACTGCCTGCAAGGTATTGTCTTGGGCATATCTGGTGAGAACAATGTAGATGGGAAGGTGAGCCCCCCCCCCCCCCCAAATAATCAGGACATCCCCAGCTACAAGTGGAATGTGGCAGAAAACAAGGCCCGACAGGAACCTAAAAGTACCCCAACAGCCAAAGGGGGAAAAACTGGCAGAAATCTGACCCTCAACAGAGGGGATAAAAGCTGTCACAACAGCCCCCTGCTGACACCTAACTCCAATAAAAGCAGAACCCCAAGGGTTAGCATTAATGAACAAGAGACTGAACAACATGATCAGCAAAAAACAAGCGCGAAATCGGTACAGAGAAAAATATATATCCTGAAAAATATGGTGAATAATCAAGAGAATATACAAAAACACAACCGTGTATGTCTGGATGGTGAAGGAGCAGCTATGAGTCCACAATTTGGAACAGGAACATGGTCAACATCAAGTCAAAAGGCATCACTGATGAGGAGCAAAATCAAATGCATCTTCACAAGATGGTGGAAGAAAAAAGAAAGACATGTTGGTTATATGTCTGCATACTCCTACCTGAAGCCGTGGATTGGTACCAGAGGTCGATTTAATTTGAAAATTTTGATTAGCGTTTTACTAGACTAACTGGGAATTGATTACAATTTAGTCAGTTTCATTAGCGATGCTGCAATGAATTTGAAAAGATGAAAAAACTGCTGAAAATACTGGTAATCTTTCAAGGTAAGCGATATTTTACCGGTTACAAAAAATTATATCAAACCGTATCGAAATACCGGTTTATCATCCAGCTCCTTATATTACCTGAACAAAACAATTATTTTCATCTCATGATTCTCATCTTTCCTCATCCTGGCTGTAAAGGAAGATATTACAGTCCCCCACTGGGAACCACACAATTCAAAGCAGTTGCCAAGTGATGCACTGAAAACATGATGTATACTAATCTAAGAAATACATCAGTGACCAAAAGTGTTTCAAAACACAATTGAATTATACATAACATTATTCTCAGTTCTCATAAAGAACCAGTGCAAATTGCAATGTATGTGACTGATGATCTGAATATCAGTCACATACATTGCAATTTGCGTTGGTTCTTTTTGATGGACCAGGATATATCAAATCTTTTGATATTAGGAACAGAGGAGTCGATATTCATATTCTTGGACTTTCATTCGCAGGTTGTCTAGCCCGAAAAAGTTAACATAAATATAGTTAATAAAACTACATTATTTGCAAACTGGTTCTTTATTTATTGATGGGTAAATATTGTTTTCCTCATCAAAATGACATTGACATGTCTGATCTAACGAACTGACCAATCAAATTTTGTTTTTTAGAACGATGTGCTTTCAACACTTTCGGGATTTGGGAAGCCAAAGCCCACAAATATTATGTTATACAAGTCTTAAATAATGGCAATAATTAAAGAGTCCCACAAACAAATCCATATAAAGGAGTATAGACTAAGCACCATCAATGGAACAGGGTAATTATCGCGTCCAATAAACACATTCATGCATACAGTGCACTGAACTGCAATAAAATTCCCTAACATTAAAAACAGATCGAACGACGAGGTCAGCATGCACGGACTGCTATTGGTGGGTTTCACTATCAAAGTATATCGGTATTCGACATTTTATTTTACAAATTTCCTCCCGCAGGTTCAATGTAAGGAGGAGGGGTTCAAAAATCGAAAACAGAAAATATAGGAGGAACTGTGGAGAAGATACTCACCATTATTTCAGTTTACCCATGCGCCTGCTTCATATTTTGGGGAGGGTGGGGGCACAGGTACTCGGCACAAGCTGAGAAATAAAAAAAGAAGATATCCAACAGCATTTTTGGATCGATGCTGATGTGCCCCCATAATGGTATATAAACATTAACTTTATATACCATTATGGGGGCAGGACAGCATCGATCCAAAAGTGCTATCAGGTATAATTTTTTTCTTTCCCATTTCTCAGCTTGTGTTGAGTAACTGTGGGTGTGGGTATGTGTGGGTGGGTGGGTGGGTATGTGTGTGTGTGTGGGTGGGTGGGTGGGTGGGGGGTAGGGAGACTGAATAAATTTACGGCTTTTTAAAGCATATTTGTCTTTATGAAACATAGCAATTGCGAAAACTTTCTGTCGGGGGGGGGGGGGGGGGGGGGGGGGGGGGGACTATGTGTGTGTGTGGGCAGAATAATATGTATTCCGGTATTCGTCTTTCTAATAGCAATCGGAAGGGTGGGGGTTGGTGCTAAATAAAATAAATCTGCACACAGCACAATTTGTGCAGCTTTCCACAGTGGAGGACAGAATAAAATATTTGTATAATACAAATCATTTAATTTTTTATTCGATATTTTAAATTGAGCCCTGATTGGTACAGAGAAGAGTGTCCCCTACTGAGTGTGTGCCAGGTGCACTCTGCCAAATTTTTGGCTTATTTTTTCTTGGTGCTTTTGCACCACCTTTTCTTTCCCAAATTGCTTGGAAAAGAACAAAACCAAAATAGAGAGTATACTTCCAAGTTAGGGACTTCCACTCTAGTGCAAGCCTGTTGTAAACAATTGTGAGAAGGTTGATAAGAAAATTCCAATAAAAATTCCTGGTTTTTTTTGTAATATTTTTGCAGAATCTCATAGTCAAAATGTATGTCAACAAGTGACATCATAACATTTTACAATGTAATCATCACATGACCTGTGTTTCATATGTCTTCTTTGTGTTTTCATGGTATCATGTTGTAGTCATTTTCAAAGTGAAAAAAGCATGGGATGGAGGTGATTGTAGTCATGTTATGTGCCACCATATCTATTTCATAAGTAACAGGTGTTATTATTGTATCTCAATCGACTGATTGTTGCTTTTGAAAAAAAAGCAACAAAAAAAAAAGGAATACATTATTCCAGAAGTGGTAAAAGTTACTAAAATTCAACTGAAAATGATAAATTCATAGCAATTTGGATATTTTTTATACTTACCAATGGCCCAAACTAGCTGGTGCTAACTCAAAAATAATCCAGGGCCAAACACAAATTTTGCCCCCCAATCCCCCAAATTTGCATGCAAAACCGAAAATTTTATGTCCTATCTGGTCCTCCATACTTTTGCGAAATGCGCATGCGCAGTATCCAGGAAGACACTGAAATTGGTGCCAACCATCATTCTTTCTAAAAAATTGCCTGCTAAATGTCGTAAACAGCGGGGAGGTATGAGCGCCCACCCTATCTGGGCCATCCCTGTCTGGGCCTTTGGTAAGTATAAAATATACAAATTACTATGAATTTATAATATTTTTATACAACAACCAATGGCCCAGACTAACTGAATCGTAAACAGGCTGGAGGGCCTAGGACATAGAGGAAAATCCAATCACTCAATCACTTCTTAAAGGAGATCTCCTACAGGAGAATAGGAGAGAAAGGAATTATATATGTCTTTCTCATTTGCGAGAAACGACAAATGCTTCACAGTGAGCTACACTTTAAAAAGATACATAAATGAGACATATTATTTACTTCACACCGAGCTACACATTAAAACAATCCCAGCACCGACTCGGGACTACTGACACCGGAGGAGGTCTTCCCTTGCTTTTCACTATAAAGCCAGATGATCATAAGGGAAAAACTGTCCCCCCGCCCACCCTTCCCCTTGTTCTGAGGTACATGACCATAAAACGAAGAGGGCAGCGGAACAGCATCACTGCTGGAACGGGTTGCCTAAATAACTACAGATGTAATCATTTAGTGGATTAATCTGATCGGTGTTTATATGAGTGCATAGCCCTGACTGGACACAGCAGAGGTCTAAGGTTGTCCGTAGATGGCAGAGCCTTTATGGTAATAGGCTCAGGCCATTTATCTGGAGCCTGGTTCTTAGCCAAAAATCCCGCTTCTATATAGTTAAAGTAATGGCATTACCAACACTACGGTAGTGACATTCGTCAACCGATAATGCATGTAGTTCACTAACTCTTCTAGCGGATGCAAAGGGTAAGAGAAATGCTGTTTTATAGGCTTCCTTAAGCTTCAACAGAACCCAAGCCAAATTCCACTTAGGAATTAATCTGGGGGTTCTAGGTCTATTTATAGAGAAATTTCTAACCAGTTTGGATAATGAAGCATTAGATCCAATCGACAAGTCATCATGATGAGCGTAAGTGTCTGATAACATAGACCTACAGAACTCAATTGTGACAGGCTGCAGTTTGAGAACGTCAAACAGGTAGACCATAAAGTTGGCAATATCTGGTATGGATGGATCATAGACATCTATCGACTGATCCTTACACCAACAGAAGAAAACCTTCCACTTCGCTGTGTAATTCAACGAAGAGGAGGACCTCCTGCAGTTAGAAATTGCGTCCACTGCTCGTCCTGTAAATTGCTTGCCATGCAAGAAGGACCACACAACGGAAATACTTGAAGGTTGAGACCTTCTGAGTTGTGATGCAGTGTGTGTGACTTCCCCTGATAAAGAAGGTCCTCTCGCAGAGGAAGCTTCTGGGGAACATCCCATAACAGATACCTGAGAAGACTGATCCACGGTTTCTGTGACGACAGAGATGCTACTAGCAGAATTTTGCAATGAGACTGTTTGATCTTTAACAGAATCTGCTGAATTAACAGAGTTGGATGATACGCATATCCTATCATTCTGTCCCATGAGATTGACAGAGCCTCTACTGCGTAAGCCCTATGGTCTGGACATGGCGACACGTACGTCTGCAACTGACTGTTCAGGTGTGTCGCAAACAAATCTATCATGGGTCGATCCCATTAGTAGCAAATCTGTCTGAATACCCGCTTGTTGAGTGTCCACTCCGATGGCAACAGGCGACTTTTCCGAGAGAGCGAGTCTGCAAGTATGTTCAGACGACCTGGTATATGATGGACCGATAGTTGAACATGATGATTCACGACATACAGAAGAATTTTTTCTGTTAGTTTGCATAACGGAATCAAATGAGTGCCTCCCTGGTTCCTGATATACGCTACTACTGTTGAGTTGTCCGACAATATCTGAACATGAGCGTCCGGTATAATGTGAATTCAGTGTTGACATCTCTTTGATGTTTATGTGTTTCTCTAGGAACCAAGAGTCCCAAAGACCCTGACACTTTGAGTCTGTCGGGCTCAGGGTTGTGCCCCAACCCGTTTGACTCGCATCCGTCATAATCGTGAAAGCCGGATCCGGCAGCTGCAGTGGAACTCTCTGAGTTAACCATTGAATATCTGCCCAAATCTGGGCCCTTTGTTTTAGCAGGTCAGTTAAAACAATACTGGTCTCGAGCGAATGCGTCTTCATCCAGTTCTGAGTAAAGAATATCGGAATAAGATCCGCAGCCACTCCGCACAACCCCATCAGTCGCATGAATTCCCTCACTGTTAATGCGTCTGAGTGTAGACAAAAGCAAACATAACAACTGACTAATTTCGCTCTGGGTAGCGGCAGACGAACCAGATTGTTGTGAGTCTCGAAACTCATCCCCAAGTGAATGAACGACTTGGACGGAGCTAGATCCAACTTTTTCTCGTTTATGATGAAGCCGAGACATCAGAGCAAAAGAAGCAGAATCTGAACATCGTTCTGAAGAATAGTTTTGTTGCCGTATCTCTGAAGAATGTCGTCCAAGTAAGCCGACGTTACCGCAGACGAATGAGCTCGGAAGTGAGACATTACCAAGTTCATTATTCGAGTGAACGAGCCGTCTGGCTTCGGTACAAGGAAAGGTGACTGTCAAACACTAGAGAATTTTGATTCTCGACGACCTCTATAGCTTCCTTTGATAAGAGAGCCTGTACCTCCACTAGGAAAGACTCTCTTTTGCAAGGATTTGACGGGAGATTTGTCTACCGCGGACACCTTGTTAGTGGTGGTTTTGCTCGGAATGTTAGCCGTAGGCCTTCCGAGACTACACTTTTCACCCACTGGTCTTCCGTAATTGTTATCCAGTTAGTTGCGAATCTTGATAACCTTCCGCCAACTGCCAAGCAATAGAGGTCCTGGCCATCACCTGTAGGACCGGCGAGGCTTATGGGAGGAGAAACCATGTCCCCCTTGCGAAGAGCCTCGACCCATCCGCCTAGGGGGCATCTAACCGGTAGTCTCGATCAGACCTACGCCCCCTTCAAGGGTCGCCGTATTGGCGATCTCTAGAGTAATTATAGTAGGGTTTCCTATACCCTCGCGAGGAGTCCCCTTTAGACGATTTCTGTCTGGGACGTCCTCCTTTTCTCTTTTCTGCTGTAGCGTGTCGATTAGACGCCGACTTTAGAAGCAGAGTATTAGATGCTTTCTTTGTAGCTTGGTTATAAACCAATGAAAGCTTGTCGTCAAATATTGTGTGCCCTGAGACCGGAGCGATCCGGAGAGTTTTTCACCTTGTCATCTATTTAAGATGACGACGCAAGGGCACCACCACATCTGATTAACTCCAATTTAGCCACTGTTAAGGCGGAGTTATACATGGTAAACATAACTGCCCTGGAAAGAACTCTTAAGGAGGTACGAACGTCCTCAAATTCCTTCCCACCGAGACGTTGCGCCACAGCTCTTGAAAGGTGATCCTCGTAAGACATAGCATCCAAATTCGCTCTATTTGAAGAAATTGCCGTCTCAATTGTGTCTGAGCGAATTGTGAATGACCCAGGCAAGGATAGCTCTAGATCCTCGGCCTGTTCATCCAAACGCAGAGGAACTCTCTGTACATCTTCCCCGACCATTTTAAATGAACGTGGTCCAAGAAACGGTAAATTTATGGAAGATGATGTCAAGAAACCGCCTTTCTTCTTCCCACTGGAGAGTTTGAATATGGCATCGTCTAAACGGCCAAAGGCCTGCCACACCTGTCTCGACTGAACCGGAAAAGACAGGACCTCCTCCTTTGTCCGGATAAAGTCTGCGTCCAACGACGCCAGCGGTTTCTTTCTAGTAGTCGCAGCATTCTGATTCGCTGGAACAAATTCAGACAGAGTAGTATTGATGGATTAAATCGTAATTGAAGAAGTCGTAACTGCAGCCGAGGCCGGCTGCGAACTGTATGGAGCGACCCAGATGGAAGGTGTGGACGTATGCTCCGATTCACGCAAGTTTCTAATCACAACATCTGGCCCCAGATGCAGCTGGGAAAGAGAGGGACCACTCTGGCTCGCGATCCTGTCAGACCTCGCCGAGCTTCCCACGGTACTTGCCGGCTTCTTCCTCTGTTCCGTTGTCGCTGGGTGAGCATGTTTAAGTTTAAAGGTGCTCGCTCTACCCAATCTACTCCTATCGACCGCAACGGACACACCCAGCATCACGGTACCCATGGACGGAGTAACCGCTTCGCTGGTCGAGCTAGCTGGCGACAAGGGGCTAAAACCACTGGCTAGTGGCTTTTTGCCCTGTCTAATATCCATGAGCACCTTGGCAGCTAGCTGTGTTTGCTCATCTGAGCGCGACAACGGTAGCACACTATCTCCGAGATGGCTCTTTTCTCCGGACGTCCCAATAAACGGGGCCTCGTCTCCTTAGCTACCGGATGGTCTGACTTCGCAGACGACGAGTGGTCTCTTCTCAGCGATGCAGGCTGGATATCCGAAGTCATGCAGCTAAGGTGCGGTCGTGTGTGCTTTTTAGATGACGTTGTAGAAGTCGTAACTGCAGCTGAGGCCGAGGCCGGCTGCGAACTGTATGGAGTGTCCCGGATGGAAGGTGTGGACGTACGCTCCGACTCACGCAAGTTTCTGATCACAACATCTGGCCCCAGATGCTGCTTGGAACGAGAGGGACCTCTCTCGCTCGCGGTCCTTTCAGACCTCGCTGGGCTTCCCATGGTACTTGCCGGCTTCTTCCTCTGTTTCGTTGTCGCTGGGTGAGCATGTTTATGTTTAAAGGTGCTCGCTCTACCCAATCCACTCCTATCGACCGCAACAGACACACCCGGCATCACAGTACCCATGGACGGAGTAACCGCTTCACCGGTCAAACTAGCTGGCGACAAGGGACTAAAACCACCAGCTAGTGGCTTTTTGCCAAGTCTAATATTCATGAGCACCTTGGCAGCTAGCTCTGTTTGCTCATCTGAGCACGACGACGGTAGCACACTATCTCTAGGCATCACACAAACATCACCATGTTCCTGTTCTTCTGAAAAAGAAACTGAGAAACTTGATTGACTTTGTGGAGAGAGGACCGGCATTGGCCTCTCGCCGCTAACGAAGTACTGTGATACCAGTCTCCAACGTTTGTCATCCCATCCGACTCAGGTTGGACAAGAATTAGTGGGAGTACATCGACTACAAGCAAGGCAACAAGCATGTAAATCCGAGGAAGACTTCCTCGCCTTACATTTTGAGCAATAAGCTTTCATAATGAATCAAGACAAAATCGACAGTGCTCCCACCAACTCCACAATAAATATATAAAAAAGATACATAATAAATACATTCAAAATATAAATCGAAAAATTAATTTAAAAAAAAAACATTTTTTGAAAAATTTTGACAGGAGCCCAAGTTCCCAAAGGGAACAAGACAAGCCCAAAGGTATCCCCATAGAGCCTAAGTGAGAACAAAATTCAAAAAAATAATTTGCTACACTACCGGAATATTATAAATGTATCTTACAACAATCCTACCATGAAATAAATAGGAAACTACATATATTTGTACAATGTTGTCAATGTAAACAACATCAGAAGAAAAACCGGAAACAAGACCACAGGCACTGAATAAAGAGGCCTGAAGTCAGTAACAGATTTTGAACTATCCGATATAAAGCAAGATCTTCAGAAGAAGAAAAAATGATACATTGGATGTAAGATGTATGACCCATGGGACGTAACCATGGGGAAAAACAGTATAAACATTCTGTGTAACACGTCAAACTCCCAAGAAATTTAGATAAAAATTTCAATAAAATAAGCCCAAAAGCTTGGGAGTTTAACTGGGGGACTTCAAGGAAGGATAGGGAAGGAACACTTAACAAACAGTGGAAAAATCATTAGCAAGGATGGTGACGTGAGGCCCTTGTCACAAAATTGGGAAACATGAAATAATTTAGATAAAAATTATAAAGTTACAGCCCTGAACGTTTCCAACCACTGTTGTTCCCTTCCATAATCCAATTATGTCCTTGGATCCACCAATTCTACCATTGATTTGTGTCTGGCATCATTAAAACTGAGATTTAAGAGCACAGATGTCAGTTTGTTGTTACTGACTGGAGAGCCAAACAAAGAATGATGGTTGGCGCCAATTTCGGTGTTTTCCTGGATGGAGGACCAGATAGGACATAAAATTTTCGGTTTTGCATGCAAATTTGGGGGATTGGGGGGCAAAATTTGTGTTTGGCCCTGGATTATTTTTGAGTTAGCAACAGCTAGTCTGGGCCATTGGTTGTTGTATAAAAGTTAAAAAATTTATAGTAATTTATATATTTTTTATACTTACCAATGACCCAGACATAGCTGGTGCTAACTCTTAAAAATATAGGGCCAAACACAAATTTTGCCCCCCAATTCCCAAAATTTGCATCTAAAACCAAAGAAAACATGTCCTGAATGGCCCTCCATACTTCACCTCAACTGCACATGCACAGTGTCAAGGACGTCCCGAAATTGGCGCCATTAATCATTCTTATAACCAGTGCCTGGTAAGCGCTATGTACTCAGCGGGGAGGTATGAGTTCCCAACTCCTGGGAGAGCCATCCCCGTCTGGGTCATTGGTAAGTATAAAAAATATATAAATTACTATAAATTTTTTAACATTTTTATACTGTACCAATGACCCAGACATAGCTGAATAGTAAAAAGGCTGGAGGGCCTAGGACATAGAGCAAGTTCAAATAAGCTCAATTATATAAAATAGAGTCATCCCCTCGAGGGGAAAAGGAGTATTAGGCCTTACATGTATCTTTCTTAATTATGATAAATTAGAAAGACACAACACCTTCCAAAACTGAGCATCATAACATCCTTGAACTCTATTAATAACCAGTATAATCCTTATACTAATAATTTTTAAAGTAAGCCAATAAATAAAGTTAGTCTAGAGAATAGAGACTCTTTATACTCCTTAAAAGTGTCTGAGGACTGTATAATAACGCCCGTTTTTCACGTGATATATTCAAAAGCTATACTTTAAAAACTATGACCTCAATGAATTTTTAAAACATAAACTTATCACTTAAAAGCCATCCCAGTAACAGCTCAGAATTACTAACTCCGGAGGAGGTATCCCCTTGTTTTCATAATAAAACAGGTGACCCAAGGGAACACCCTTCCCCCCCCCCCCCACCCCCCCTTTTTCTTGCCCTGGGTCAAATAGCACAGAGCGAAGAGGGCAGCAGGACGGAGTCACTGCCGGAACAGAAAGCCTACCTAGCTATAGTAGCAACTGTTAAGTGAATGACATTCTGAGCAGTAGATAATAGACCTAACAATGGAGGCCTCCAGAAATGGACTCAATATTTCTGAGATAAAAATTCATGAATGTGGATGGCTGAGCCCAATGAGCAGCCTTCATAAAATCTATAATAGCGACACTATTAATGTAAGCCCAAGATGTAGAAAGAGCTCTTACTTCAGAAGCCGAAATCTCAAGCACAAACTGCTGAGTCAATGATATACTATAAGCAGTACCGATAGTTAATTGAATCCATTAGTAATAGAATGGAGCGTAATGTCCTTCTATTAGTCATCAAAGACAGAAGAAGCTTACGTCCATACTAATAAACTGATATCTGTTTATAAATACGTAAACTCTAACCGGACCGAGTAAAGGCCTATGCCCGTACGAAGACGGAAGGACCTTAATAACAATAGGTTCTGGATATTATTAGGAGCCTGACTCTTAACCAAAAATCCAACCTAAGTAGTAAAGGAAGTAGTGTTTCCGACACTACAAAAGTGAGAATCGTCCATCAATAGTGCATGAAGCTCACTGACTCCTCAGTAAAAAAGAAGGCTAACAGAATTACTGTCTTAAAAGGTCAGAATTTGAAAACTACTGTTTCCAGAGGCTCAAATGATTACTTAGCTAAATAAGAACCGAAGCTAAATTCCGTATAGGAATTTAATCTAAGGATTCTAGGTCTATTTATCGAAAAGTTTCTAGCTGACTTAGATAAAGAGACATAAGACTCAATTGTAAACTATCATAGAGTGCATAGGTATGAGATAACATAGACCTAAAACCTTAATAGTAACAGGTTGCAGTAGATCTTGTCAAACAAGTATACTAGAAAGTTGCAATGTCTAGTATGGAGGGATCAAAAATATCAACATAATGATCCCTACACCAACGACGGAAGAGCCTCCACTTTAGCCGCATAGTATAGCGAAGAAGAGGTTCTCCTACAGTAAGAAATCGCGTCCATAGCTCGTCCTGTACCATGCTTGCCGTGCAAAAAGGACCACACAACGGAATACGTGAAGGTTGAGACCTTGCGGGTTGTGATGAAGATGACACAATTTCCCCAGTGAAAGAAGATCCTCTCATGGAGGAAGTTTTCGCGGCAAGTCCCACAGTAGACCCCTGAGTAAAATTACCCACGGTCTCTGTGAAGACAGAGATGCTATCAACAGAATTGTATTGTGGATGTTTATCTTAGCAATACTTGCTGAATCAACAGCGCTGGAGGATACGCATATCCTATCATTGCGTCCTATTAGATCAATAGAGCGTTAACAACATAAGCTCAGGGATCCGGACATGCAAACACATACGTCTGCAATTGAATAGTGAGTTGTGTCGCAAATAAATTATCATTGGGCGCTTCCATTGATAGCAAATCTGATTGAATACTTGTTTGTTGAGAGTCCATTCTGACGGCAACAAGCGACCCTTACGTGAAAGGGAGTCTGCTAATAGAATCAGACGACCCGGAATATGACGGACCGAAGCAGAACTTGGTGTATTATAACAAACAGAAGGATTCTTTCCGTTACATTGAATAACGGAATCGAATGAGTGCCTCCCTGGTTCCGGAGATACGCAACTACTGTCGTATTATCGGACAGGATTTGGACATGCGTTTCTGAATAATGTTCATCCAATGACATAGTGCAAGCCTAAATAACATCATTCCCTGGAAGTTAATTGCTTGCCTAGAAACTGCGGAACCCAAAAACCCTGGCACTTCGAATCCATTGGGATCAATATTGTACCCCAACCTGTTTGACTGGCATCAGTCATAATGATAAAACTCGGATCCGGCAACTGCAGTGGCACTCTCTGAGTCAACCACCGAATGTTTGCCCCAGTCTGAATCTCTTGCTACACTTTATGGACAAGAGAACATGTATATCGAGCAATTCATAGATTGCTGAAAAGTTGCCGTCGAAGAGAAGCTTCTCCGAGACAGAAGCGACTCTGAGAGAGTTCTTCACCTTACTATCCACGCGCGTGGATGTAGCTAGGGCTGCGTCACGTCTAACCAACTCCAGGTTGCCACTGAAGAGCGGAGTTATACGTGGAAACTACTGCCCTTGAAAGAAATCACATTGAGGATCATATCCTGGAATTCTTTCTCTTGAAGACGTAATGATAACGCCTCAGTAAGGTAGTCTACGTATGATAAAGCGTCTAAGTTAAGTCTATTAGACATCATTGTCGTTTCCAACATCGTGGTTGGAATTGACATAGACGGCGAAAAAGATAATTCCTAGTCTTCAGCCCTGCCGTCTAGACGCATATGAACTCTCGGTATGCCCTGTTCTGCCAATATAAATTATTTCCTAGAATTGATAAAAGGCAGAATAGAGCACTGCGGACAAGAAACTAAACTATCATGCTTGGTAGTAAGCTTATATATATATAGCGTCGTTAAATAATTCGAATGTTCTAATGACATTATTGGACTGTGTCGGTAAGTCAGGGACAATGTCTCTGAACCGATCCAAAACTCCGTGTCCAAGGACGCTATTAGTCTCTTATCCAGCATCGCAGCAATGCAGTCCGATGGAACAACCTCTGGAAGATAATGCCGGAAGAAATGTATGGCAGCTTCTGTAGTTCCGAAAGGGAAAGCTCGAAATCGTCTGAATCCCTTTCGCCATCCTGTCGGACCCTATAAAGTGTCCGGTCGTCCGAACCTGATGCAACAGCGGAGCGCACCGACCCAGCGCCGTCGGATAATTCCTGATCCGATCGAGAATCTGTCGATTGCTGGGATGCTGCGATAAACTGTGCTATTTTGGATAGCACGTCCGTCACTGAGGCCTGTGGAGAAGCGGTCTTACGATGCATTGGCGCTGGAAGCTCCGTGTTCGTTACCCCGTGCATACTTCTATTATGCAAGCGAATGGAGTGTATAGGCCTCGTGTCCCTTGGCTACCGGATGGCGTGACCTATTCGCCGTGGAATCACTGAATGACGAAACTGATCGGATACTCGAGGTCACGTAGCCAATGTGCGGTCGTGTGCGCTGCAGTGAGGATGAGGAAGCATTATCGACAGTCTCTCGGACTGTCAATATAACGGAGCGTCCCGAGCGGCGGACATATGCTCCGAATGCGAAATGTCTGTACAACATCCGGTCCCACATGTTGTTGTACGAGAGAGGGACCTCTCTCGCTCGCAGCCCGGACGGACCTGGACGAGCTAGGAACCGGACTAACAGGCTTCCTCCGATCTGTCCTCTAATCCGTCGTCACTGGGTGTGTACTAAAGTTAATTATAGTGCTCGCATCACCCAAATCTCCTTCCTAGACCGCAACGGACGAACCCGACTGCCGAACCATTCGATGAATGGACGCTACACCGGGTGAGCTAGCGAATGTCAACTCCGTCGATCCTACTAGGGACCTATTAGGCGATTGACATATTCCATGAGCACTTATTGACGCTAGCTCTTCATTAAAAAGACATCTCCATAACTTTACGAACAAGAAACCAGACATGCTTGTTAATAGCAAGCATATAATAATATATATAGCGTCGTTCAATAATTCGAAAGTTTGTGTGACATTATTGGACTGTGTCGGAACTGAGGGACGATTGTCCCTGAACCGAACCAAAAATTTCTGTGTCCACCGACGCTATCAGTTTCTTATCCGGCATCACAGCATTCTGGTCCAACGAAAGAACCTCTAGAAGTTAAAGTCAGATGACATACACAACAGCTTATGTTGTTCCGAAAGGGAAAGCTCGAAATCCTCCGAATCCCTTTCGGCATCCCGTCGGACCGGATGAAATTTTCGGACGTCCGTACCTGCTTCCGCGGAGCGTCCCGACCCAGCGTCGTCGGATAATACATGATGCGACAGATTCTGTCGTTGCTGGGATGCTGCGATAAGCTGTGCTATTTGGGATAGCACGTCCGTCACCGAGGCCTGTGCAGTAGCAGTCTTACTATGCTTTGCTGCTGGAAGCTCCGTGTACGTTGACTCCCGCACACTTTCTTATGCGAACGTCCGGAGTCTGAAGGCCTCGTGTCCCTGGCTACCGGATGGTGTGACCTGGTCGCCGATGATTCTCTGATTGGCGAAGCTGACTGGATATCCGAGGTCACATAGCCAAGAGCGGTCGTGTGCGCTACCATGAGGATGAGGAAGCCTTATTGACAGTCTCTCCGGACTGACTATATATCGGAGCGTCCCGAGTGGCGGATGTATGCTCCGAATGCGAACATTTTGTACCACAACATCTGGGGCCAGATGTTGTTGTACGAGAGAGGGGTCTCTCTCGCTCGCAGTCCGGATGGACCTGGACGAGCTAGGAACCAGACTAACAGGCTTCCTCCGTTCTCTCCTCTAATCCGCCGTCACTGGGTGTGCATTTGGTTGATTTATAGTGCTTGCATCACCCAAAACTCCTTCTAGACCGCAACGGACAAACCCGGCTGCCGAACCATTCGATGAATGGACGCTACACCGGGCGAGCTAGCGGACGTCAAAGGCCGTCGAACCTACTAGGGTCCTCTTAGGCAATTGTCGTATTTACATGAGCACTTTTCCGCTAGCTCTTCATTAATTGTGACGATGGAGGCACACTTTTGGAAGACATCACGGATACATCACCCTGTTCTTGATCGTCTGAAATAGAGATTGATAAAGCAGAGTGACACTGCGGGGAAAGGACCGGAATGGCCAATTCCCCACTAACATACCGTGACACTGGCTTCCCATGTTGTCATCGAAATTAACACATACAGAACAGGAGTTAGTGCGAGTACACTGAGTACATATACAATGATTATGAAAGTCAGAGGAAGATTTCCTCTTATTACAATTGAACAAAATCCTTTCATTGTGAAAAGAAAACAAAGTCCTAGTACTCGCACCAACCCCTGACAATCAAAATACATAATAACATGATCCATTAAACAGAGAAAAAATAACTGAATCAAAAAATTTTGAAAAAATATTTTTTCAGAACAGCCCAAGTTTCTGAAAAGTAACATTGAGCCCCAATGGATCCCAAGCCTAAGTGTGGACAAAAATTCTAAAAATATTTTAAACAATTTATGCAACACTTACGAACAATAATAATGTATCTAGTTATGATTAAATTAACATCAAGAAATTATTTTCAAGAAATCCCCCCTCACACAGAGGGCTGTTGTAAATGTAAACAATAAGTGTAAAAACACCAGAACAAGACTCCAGGCACCCTGGCCCGAAATCAGTTACCAATAATACACTATCTGATGCAAAACAGAGACTTCCAGGGAAGAAACTGCAGAACATCAGATGGTAGATGCAGAACACTACGCCTAACCACTCATAGGTGAAGACGTAAACATGGGGAAAAGAACAGAATTCATTCTGTTATCCAGCTAAAACTCCCAAGAAATTTTAGTAATAATATTACAGAAAATATGCCAAAAGCATGGGAGAATAGCAAGAGGGGACTTAAAGGAAAGGGAGAGAGGAAAACACTGAACAAGCAGTGTAACTTGATAACAAGAATGACCACAACAGGCTGTTGCCTCGAAAATAGGTAACTTAACATAATTTCATTAAAAAATTTTAAGTTACAGCCCTGATAATTTTCTGTCACTCATTTTTCCTCTCCTCCTTCTATATCCTCCTTAGAATCACCATTTCTCTAATATTTATGTGTCTGGCATCATTTAAACTGAGATTTACAAGCACAAAGATCAGTCAGATGTTAACTGATGAAGGGCCAAACAAAGAATGATTAATGGCGCCAATTTCGGGACATTCTTGACACTGCGCATGCGCAGTTGAGGTGAAGTATGGAGGGCCATTCAGGACATGTTTTCTTTGGTTTTAGATGCAAATTTTGGGGGTTGGGGGGCAAAATTTGTGTTTGGCCCTATATTTTTAAGAGTTAGCACCAGCTATGTCTGGGTCATTGGTACAGTATAAAAATATATTCATTTTGGCCTCCCACTTACGAACAAAATTAAGGTTGTGTTGCATAGTTATCTGAATTTGGTTATGAAAATCAGTACTCTGGATGTTTTAGTTAATTTTTCAATATCATTCAGCATGAAGGTTGATTTTCTGTTGGGTTATCTGGATTTTGCCTTAACTGAATAGTCCTGCTGTTACATATAACTTTCAAACATAAAACAAATTACCATACCTATAGTACAAATTTGTCCTTTCAATTGCAAGTACGTTATAGAATAAATTTCTGTCAATTGAATAAACTGTTATCAAACTATGCAAGAGTCGCTGAAAAGCAGCTCTGCTTTAATCTAATCTAATATATAAATGCAAATGTCTGTATCTATTATCTATATCTCTCTCCCTCTATATATCTATCTTTGTTCCAGGTGAACTCCTCCGTTTCTCGACTGATCGATCTCAAATTTTGTACACAGGGGTAATTTGTCCTTGCGAGTAACATGGGATGGGTGCCGTGCCCGTGTGGGGTGACCTTGACCTCGAAATTGATGACCTTGACCTTTTATTTTGAAAACGGCTGGGCCGATCAGGCTAAAATGTCATATGTGAGGGTATATTGGCCCATCGATCATTTTGAATTTGTCGGGGTGCCCATGTGGAGTGACCTTGACCTTGAACTTGGTGACCTTGACCTTTTATTTCGAAAATGGCTGGGCCGATCGGGCTAAAATTTCATATATTCGGGTATATTGACCCATCGATCATTTTGACTTCTTCGGGTTGCCCGTGCAGGGTGACATTGACCTTGAAATTGATGACCTTGACCTTCTATTTCGAAAACAGCTGATATAACCATCTTCTCCCATGCAACGCCGGGTATCACCTGCTAGTATTCTATATAAGAATAGGTGATGTGCTTTTTGCATGAACATTTCTCAAATACTGCCTTTTCTTAACTTGTAGAGGTCTAGATTATTTTTGGTGGTCCAATTTGTTATTCAAAGTTTGTTTCATTACAAATTATTGGAGAGTGCCCACTGCCACACACCAATAATTTGTAATAGAACAAACTTATATAAACAAAATATATTTTGCATTTGACTGAATAGGAAATATGAGCAAGAAAAATGTTGGCTTTTGTTCTGGTACCCTCATTTCTTTTAAAGACCTGATAATGGCTTCTAACACTCAACCAAAAAAAACACCAACACTAATTTTCTAACAACACAGAAAATACTTATTTTATAAAAAGATGTCTCCATTGCTGCCTCTGGTGAAACAGAAGCATCTTGAAACGGTCATTTAGTTTTTAAAATATTCTTTCTACTGCAACATATGATATAAATTAAAAATATTTACAGGTGCTTGTTGAAATGCTTGTTCTAAAAGCTGCAGCTCCTCAAGCTGACCTTTGATATACTGAGCAGCAGACAGGATTCCTTTATGAGCAGAACATTGATCAAGTCCTTCAATCTGTAATGTATCACAGTCTGCAGTCAAGTCAGTCAAAGCATCCTGCAATTTGAATCAAAAGACAGAAAGCATGAAAGCATGGAGTAATTATGTCCTGCAAGATAATCATAAAAGTAACATTTCACAATAATTATTTTTCATTTTTTAGCTCATCTGAGCAAAGATCATGGGGAGCTTTAGTGATCTCTTTCCAACTCTGTTGTCCAGTGTGAACTTTACATTATCAAATTCTACTAATTAAATTACTGGATCTAATTCAACCAAAATTTATATGCATGTTCCTTATCATATGTCAACTGAAGTTTGCTAAAATAAAGTTGCCACACCCGCAAAGAGTACCACAAGGGCACAGCATCCAAAATATTTTTTTAATTTAAATTATAAAATGAAAGTGTCAATGACACTGTGGCTCAACTTGTGTAAGACATGTACATGTATAGTATGTGACACAGCAATGACACACATCTAGGTAAGGACCTGATAACAAAGGTGCATGTAAAGTATTGTAAAGGTCTGTCCATAAATACTGACTTGTAGCCTGTAACAAATGTACAGGTAAAGTATTGTAAAAGTGGGTGACAGATGCCTCTAGCCAGAGCCATATTGAAAAGAGCACTTACTGTGTATAAGTAGCACTGAATAAATCAAAGTTTGTCTAACTGGCCACCGGCAGCCATCTTTTGAACCACACCCCAAAACACTCTTTCTCGTCCCAAGGTTATCGATAACAAAGGTGCACAAGAAGTTTCGTGGAGATCGGTTCATAAATACAGCCTCTAGCCCGAGTCGTATTGACATGCGTATTAAGTGTAGGACTGAATAAATCAAAGTTCATCTAATTTGCATAATTTATGCATGAGAAAAAACCCTGTATTATATGTGATGTATTTCCATGTTACTAAACATTCATACAAACATTTCATATAGAAGTTCTGTACAAAAAACTGATTGTACCTAATGTCGGTATAAAATGGCCACCAGCAGCCATCTTGAATTTCGGACCTCACTCAAAAACACTTGTTCTCATCCCAAGGTGATAACAAAGATACCCAAGAAGTTTCATGAAGATCGGTTCATAAATACAGCCTCTAGCCCGAGCCGTATTGACATGTGTACTAACTGTGTATTAGTAGCACTGAATAAATCAAAAGTTCATCTAATTTGCATAATTTCTGCACAAGAAAAAAACCTGTATTATATGTGATGTATTCCATGTTACTTAACATTCATTCAAAATTTATTCAAATCAGAACCTTCATATAGAAGTTCTGTACCAAAAACTGATTGTATCTAATTTTGGTACAAAATGGCCACTGGCAGCCATCTTGAATTTCGGACCGCACCCAAAAACATTCGTTCTCGTCCCAAGGTGATAACAAAGGTACCCAAGAAGTTTTGTGAAGATCGGTTCATAAATACAGCCTCTAGCCCAAGCCGTATTGACATGTGCACTTACTGTGTATAAGTACCACTAAATAAATCAAAGTTCATCTAATTTGCATAATGTCTGCACAAGAAAAAAACCTGTATTATGTGTGATGTATTCCATGTTACTAAACATTCTTTCAAAAATTTATTCAAATCAAAACCTTCACATAGAAGTTCTGTACAAAAAACTGATTGTTCCTAATTTCAGTACAAAATGGTCACCAGCAGCCATCCTGGATTTTGGACCGCACCCAAAAACACTCGTTCTCGTCCCAAGGTGATAACAAAGGTACTCAAGAAGTTTTGTGAAGATCGGTTCAAAAATACAGCCTCTAGCCTGAGTTGTATTGACATGTGTACTAACTGTGTATAAGTTGCACTGAATAAATCAAAGTTCATCTAAAAAAAAACAAACCCAAAACACTTGTTCTCGCCCCAAGGTGATAACAATGAAAGTATCAATGACACTGTAGCTCAACTTTGAATATGACAGAAATTAGTATTTGCTTTGACCAGGTCAACAATAATGAATATGACAGGAATCAGTATTTGTTGTGACCAAGTCAACAATAATGAATAAAAGAAAAAGGAGTTTTGTTGTGACCACGTCAACCATAATAAATCAATTACAAGGTGACTGCAATGGTCTAAAGAATAGGACATAAGTATTATATGTGATGCATCCCATGTTAGTAAACATTCACACAAAATTTTTTCAAATCAGAGCTTTCATATTGAAGTTCTGAACAAAAAACTTATTGCACAAAATTTTGTACAAAATGGCTGCTGGTGGCCATCTTGAATTTTGGATCGGACCCCAAAACACTCGTTCTCATCCCACGTGATAACAAAGATATCCAAGAAGTTTCGTAAAGATCAGTTCATAAGTACGGTCTCTAGCCCGAGCCGTATTGGCATTTGCAGTTACAGTGCTGAAAGTAACACTAAATAGATCAAAGTTAGTCTAATTGGCATAATTTATGCACAAGAAAAAAACCTGTATTATATGTAATGTATCCCATGGTACTAAACATTCACACAAAAAAAAATTCAAATCAGCAATTTCATATGGAAGTTCTGCGCAAAAATTTGATTGCACTTAATTTTGTACAAAATGGCTGCCAGTGGCCATCTTGAATTTCAGACCGGAACCAAAAACACTCGTTCTCGTCCCACGGTGATAACAAAGGTGCCCCAAGAAGTTTTGTAAAGATCGGTTCATAAATACATCCTCTAGCCCGAGCCGTATTGGCATTTGCACTTACAGTGCTGAAGGTAGCACTAAGTCTAATTTGCATAATTTACGCATGAGAAAAAAATGAAAAAATTTAAAGTAATTTATATATTTTTTATACTTACCAATGGCCCAGACTAGCTGGTGCTAACTCTAAAATATCTAGGGCCAAACACAAATTTTGCTCCCCCAATCCCCAAAATTTGCATGCAAAACCGAAAATTAGAAGTCCTATCTGGCCCTCCATACATTTACTCTCCGCGCATGCGCAGATGCCAGGAAGTCACCGAAACTGGTGCCAACATCATTCTTTGTAAAAAAAAATTATAATATAATAATTCAGCAGGGAGGTATGAGTGCCCAGTACTGCCCATTCATGGGAGGGCCATTCCCGTCAGGGCCATTGGTAAGTATAAAAAATCTATAAATTACTATAAATTTTTTCATATTTTTATACTGTATACCAATGGCCCAGACTATCTGAATCGTAAAAAGGTGGAGGGCCTAGAACTTCTGAAATAGTAGATCAATATAGATCAAATCCTTCAATCCATGATGAAGAAAATTAGAATAATTAGAATTTACATGTATGTCTCTTTATACCATAATAGAGGAGACGTATCCTAATATGGATCCCAATTATGTAAATCCTAAATCTGAGCATGAATCATGCTAATTAGGATGTAACGAGTACACAATTTTTAAGGCTAGTTTGGACTAAGCCCTAAAAATTAGAATGGCACATTTGATAATGAGAGAAAATTGCCTATAAACCTACGCCATACAATAATACTACAGCTGGACGCCGAATATAGTACGACCAAAACAGCTTCCTTCATAGTTACATACCCAATAAGCCAGAGAAGTGGAGAAAATGCCCCCCCCCCCCCCTTTTTTGAACATATCTTCAAAAGAAAGAGGGGAGAGCTCTGGAATCAATAAGCGGTACCAGGAAACAATATAAATAAATATCGATCAGGCACTCAGGAATTAATTCATGAATAATAAATGGTGCTTAACGCCTCTTCACAAGCCAAGGCTATAGTGATGATTTTGGTAAATAACATTATCCGCTACAAAATATGCACTGCAAACGGCGTATACAGGTACGACGAAATCAGTGAAATAATAATATAACATACACATATTAAAGCGAGATACAATGAACAATCTCTGCAGAGAAAACACGCTTGAAAGATCATTCACAGGCGGCCTCTGTACAACTAAATCCGGTAAGAACACTCTCCAACGTGTACTATTTGGTATCTACAACTATAAACACGTGAAAATATGCGATTTGAGAACCGACAAAATAAGAGACCAGGATCTAGAAATGGAGGTAGGTATGATTAGGCTCCAACACAGACCGCCCCGGAAATATATAATAATTTCAAGGTCCACCAAAGTGATAGCGTAATAACATATTGCGCAAGTGCATTAAAATCCAGCCTGTAATCATCTAATGAAAGTGTCAGTGACACTGTAGCTCAACTTGACAAACTTGAACTTGGTAAGTTATAAATGAAATGGCAAAATTGAAGATCATTGGTACCAATGTTATTTTTTGAAATTTCAACATAACAGCATTGTGTGTGCACAACGTCAAGAGTAATCCATGCATTTTTAAATGTAAACTGTAAGACTGGCTAAAGGAAGACTGTTGATACACAAATGCAGTATGTTCAGAGGTTATTGTAAATGGCAACTTTTTTCACAGAAATGAATGCTTATCAATAGCTCTTATCTAAAGTTCTTGCCTGGTGTGCTCATTAGGCAAGAACTTTAGATAAGAGCTATTGATATCATAGGATAAATGTGGCCTGTAGGCCATGTGAAAGAATGTTGATGCACAAATGCAATAAATTCAAAGATTGTTGCTAACAGCAACGGTTTTTGATTGAAATGAAAAAAAAATCAATAGCTCCTATCTTTGTCACCCTGCATAAGCATACAAAGTTTCAAAACAACCTGATAATGAATGTGTCCTCTGAGGCATGCCAAAGGAAGATGTTAATGCACTAAGTAGAAGGTCATTGCTTGTGGCAATGGGTTTTTTTTATGGAAATTCATAAATATACCCTGCAGAGAGTGCAAAAGGGATAAGTTGATGCACAAATGCAGTAAGTTCAAAGGTTGGTGATAACGACAATAAATTTTTATGGAAATAAAAAAAAGCAATAGCTCACATCTAGAGGTCACACGGAACACACATGCCAAGTTTCAAAGTGATCCGATCATACACGTGCCCTGAAGGCCGTGTTAAAGGGAAATATTGAGGTCTGACTAAACTAAGTTCAAAGGTCAACATTTTTTGACAGAAATGGAAGAAAATCGACAGCTCCCATATAGATGTCACCCCACACAAGCTCACCAAGTTTGCAAGCGATCCAATCATAAATGTGCCCTGCAGTGTGTGTGAAAGGGAAATATTGATGCTTAACTGCACTAAGTTTTTACTAAGTTAATTGAAGGTCATTGCCAGTGGCAACATTTTTTGACAGAAACCGAAGAAAATCGAGAGCTCCCATCTAGAGGCCTCCCCAAACAAGCATGCCAGGTTTCAAAGCAATCCGATCATAAATGTGGCCTGTAGGATGTACAAAAGGGAAATATTGTGGTCTGACTAGACTAAGTTCTAAGAGCGTTGGCCGTGGCAACATTTTTTGACTGAAATGGAAGAAAATCGATTGCTCCCATCTAGAGGTCACCGTAAATAAGCATACCAGGTTTCAAAGCAATCTAATCATAAATGTGCCCTGTAGGGTGAGCCAAAGAGAAATATTGTGATCTGACTAAACTAAGTTCTAAGAATGTTGGCTGCGGCAACATTTTTTGATGGAAATTGAAGAAAATCGATAGCTCCCATCTAGAGGTCACCCTAAACAAGCATACCAGGTTGCAAAGCAATCCGATCATAAATGTGCCCTGTAGGGTGTGCCAAAGGGTGTGTGACAGAAATGGAAGAAAATCGACAGCTCCCATATAGATGTCACCCCACACAAGCTCACCAAGTTTGCAAGCGATCCAATCATAAATGTGCCCTGCTGGGTGTGTGAAAGAGAAATATTGATGCTTAACTGCACTAAGTTTTTACTAAGTTAATTGAAGGTCATTGCCAGTGGCAACATTTTTTGACAGAGACCGAAGAAAATCGAGAGCTCCCATCTAGAGGCCTCCCCAAACAAGCATGCCAGGTTTCAAAGCAATCCGATCATAAATGTGGCCTGTAGGATGTACAAAAGGGAAATATTGAGTCTTCTGACTAAACTAAGTTCTAAGAACGTTGGCCGCGGCAACATTTTTGGACAGAAATTGAAAAAAAACGATAGCTCCCATCTAGAGGTCTCCCCAAACAAGCATACCAGGTTTCAAAGCAATTTGATCATAAATGTGCCCTGTAGGGTGTGCCAAAGGGAAATATTGAGGTCTGACTAAACTAAGTTCTACGAACGTTGGCCGTGGCAACACTTTTTGCTGGAAATTGAAGAAAATCGATAGCTCCCATCTAGAGGTCACCCTAAATAAGCATACCAGGTTTCAAAGCAATCAAATCATAAATGTGCCCTGTAGGGTGTGCCAAAGGGAAATATTGTGGTTTGACTAAACTAAGTTCTAAGAACGTTGGCCGCGGTAACATTTTTTGACAGAAATTGAAGAAAATCAATAGCTCCCATCTAGAGGTCATCCCAAACAAGCATACCAAGTTTCAAAGTAATCTGATCGTAAATGCGACCTGTGAGGTGTGCCAAAGGAAACTGTGGACATACGTACTAACGTACTAACGTACGTACGTACGTCAACAGATGAGAAGTGATGACAGTAGCTCAGCTTGACTTTGTCAAGTTGAGCTAAAAAACCTCTAAGAGGTTATGCAGTCACCTTTGAACTCAAATAGCAGCAATTATGATGATTTAATAAGTGCTTGTATATTAGACATCAGAAAATACACACCGGAAACTAATGCAACAAAACTGCATATATGCCTATGAGGGTGCCATGCAACATGACCCAAACGCACAGTATGTATGTATTAAGATATATATACGCGGCAGTGTGTGAGTGTGGGGGGGGGGGGGGGGTGATTTCGAATTCATGTCGAAACCTCCTCACCCACATTTCTTAATCATTGCTGGTCCAGACAGCAAAAATATAATAACCGCAAAGCTCCCTTTCATCTGACATACTCCGTCATGCCACTGAGAGCGGAGAATGAAGTGAAGAACAAAACTTCCCTTGAAGAAGAAAACCCTCTCGTGGGGGAAGCTTCTGGCGAATCTTCAATAACAGACACTTTAACCTCCATGTAATCAATAGAAACAAATGAACTGAAGGATACACATGTCCTATCATTCATTCCCATGAATACGGCTGAGCGCCAATTGTATGCGCTCAAATGCCTACTACTGGGGACACAAATGATGGAAACTATTATTCCTGTGCGCCGCATACTTAACTATTCTGAAGCGATCCTACATAAGATCATGTAATAGCCATACAGTTAGAATAAGCCCAAGATGCTGCTAGCGCTTTTACTTCATGCGCTGAAATCTTAAGCACTGACTGCTGTTAATGACAAAAAAGCATTTCTTCTCTTCTGATAAACTCTGATCTGCGTCTATAAATACATGATCGCTAATAATATAAATTCAATGATGTAGCGTAAACAATAAGACATCATTTCTGAATATGTGGTCTCCAAGAACTGAGGATCCCAAGATCCCTGTAAAGAGAGACCATCGGACTCAGGATTGTGACCCAATATGTGAACACACTTCCGTCATAATTGAGAAAACCGTTAAATGTATGCCCAAACTTGACCTTATGTTAAAAGATTCGCTAAAACAAAACAGGTCTAGAGCGAAAAAACGTCTACCATTCCAGTTAAGAATAACTGGAGGGGACGTGTGCGTAAGCGACCCATCAAAATAACATTCATAGCCGCTCCGCACAACCCCATCCGACGCATAAAATTTTCTGCTGTTAATGCGTCAGATAAAAGATGAAAGCGAGCCAAACAATTGGCTAATTCGCTCTGTGAAACAACTGACGAACCAGCCTGTTGAAAATGAATTGGAGGATACATGTATCCTATCATTCATCCCATGAGACATTATCTAGTTCATTATTCAAGTGGTCTAAAGAACTATACTCGCTGCACCGCCGAACGCTCGCTTTTTGACTGAAAGATTATCATAAATCACCTAAATCCAGTTCCAGTCAAAATCGGTCGGACCGAGCTCTATAAGAGCCTCAAGCCACCGGCTCAGAGGTGTCTGATCAGTAAACTCAAACAGACCTAAACCCCCTATCCAAGTGGGTGTATAGTCAATCCCTAAAGTAATATATAGGAGGGTTACCTATACCTTCGCTATGAGTCCTTATAGCCGATCTGAGTCTTGGACAACCTCTCCTACTCTTTCTGCTGGTGTTGGTAGATTAGACCCCAACTTAAAGAGCAGAGTATTGATGCTTTCTTTAGCTTAATCCTACATTAATGAAAGCTTACTATCAAAGACTTAGTGACTGGAAAACTAAAGCGACCTGCAGCAAGTTTTCCACCTAGTCAAATGTTATGATGACGAAGCAAGGCTTCGTCACATCAGAATAGCTCCCACTTAACATCTGTTAAGACAGAGATATATATGATAAATAGGCCTGGAAAGAATTTTTTAAAAGGAACAAACGTCCACAAAAATCCTTTCCATATAGACGTTGCATCACAGTACTTAAAATTGAAGTACATAAGACCGTGAGTCTAAATTCGCTCTGAATAAGAAATTATCTTCTCAATTGTGTCCAAGCAAACAGCGAAATGAAGAAGGTAATAATAATAATAATTTATTTTCTAGAGCGTAAAACCACAAATAGTGCTCTAAAACGCTTGACAGAATAAAAATTCATTTTTCTGAAATAAAGAGTCACATCTGTTTTGGTTGCCTCTCACAGAGGTTCAGGAGAATGCTTCAGTGAATAGGAAAGTTTCAAGATTTCTTTTGAAGACATCGAGAGTTTCTGAAATTCTGACACTAATTGGCAGGGAATTCCACAATCTGGGACCCACGATGGAGAACATACGATCATGAGCCTGATTAGATCTGCTAAAAGGTACAACTAGTTGAATTTGGTTTTCAGATCTGAGACTGCATGATGGTTTATATACAGTGAGGAGCTCTTGCAGGTAAACTGGAGCCAGTTTGTGGATACATTTGAATACCAAGATCAATATTTTGAAATCAATTCTCTGTTTAACTGGAAGCCAATGTAGTTGTCTTAAAACAGGTGTTATGTGTTCAGAGCGTTTGGTACCAGTAATTATCCTTGCTGCAGTATTCTGAACTTTTTGAAGCTTCTGAATCAGGCACTGGGACAGCCCCAATAACACTGAATTACAATAGTCTAGTTGTGAGGTGATGAAGGAGTGCACAAGTTTTTCAAGTGCTGACTGGTTAAGATAAGGTCGCAGTCTTCCAACATTACAAAGCTGCCAGTAGCATTTTTGACATATTTTATTGATATGGATGTCTAGTTTTAAATGTGAGTCCATAATCAGTCCAATATTCCTGCCCGATTCACTTTTCATAGTGATGTTGTTTCCAACCAGAATTAATGTAACAGGGGGTGTAGGCATGCGAACCCCGGAAATCATTAAGAATTCAGTTTTAGAGTCATTCATTTTCAGTTTAAAGTCTATCATCCATTCCCGCACAAGATTTATGCAAGTTTCCATGTTATTGAGTGCAGTGAATGAGTCACTTGGAACAGATGGGTTGAATGTGATGTACAGTTGGGTGTCGTCTGCGTACAAATGATATGATATGCCATGCTTTTTAAGAAGGCGACCCAGAGAAGAAGTGTACAGGGTAAACAAGAGTGGTCCAAGAACTGAATCCTGAGGAACACCACACTTTAACGTCCTGCTTTCTGAACCGATCTTATTGATACATATTTGTTGACTGCGACCTTCTAGATATGATGCAAACCACGATAAGACAGTTCCTCATATGCCATGCTGTGTCAATGTCTGCATGAGAATTCCATGGTCGACTGTGTAGAATGCTGCTGACAAATCCAAGAGAACAAGCAGTATAGCCTTACCCTCAGACACTGATTTAACAATGTCATTGTTGACTCGCAGTAAGGCTGTTTCTATACTGTGGTTGGCTTTATATGCAGACTGGAAGGGCTCTAAAAGATCATTTTCATGCAGATGATTTTTGAGTTGTAAAGCAACAACCCTTTCCAACAATTTAGACAGAAAAGAGAGGTTCGATACTGGTCGATAATTCTTCAGGTTGTCAGGATCAAGAGATGGTTTCTTGATGAGTGGTGTAACAAGTGCTTTTTTCAATGGGTTTGGAACAAACCCCTCATGTAGGGATGCAGATATAATAGATGTTATGGCTGGCAGAAGATAATCAATTGTCTCTTTTAAAAGGAATGTTGGAATTTGATCTAGATCATTGGATTTATTGGATGATGATAAAATCATTTTTCAAATGTCGTCTTCTGAGACAGAGTGAAAATTAGAAAAATCACTTTTTATGTCAAGATGATAAAACTCGGGTGGTTCACATGATGGTATACTATCCAGAATTACTTTAATTTTCGTTATGAAATAATCGCTGAATTTTTCCAGAATTTCTTCACTATTTAGATGATCTGGGAGAATGACTTTTTGTTCTTTACCAAGGAGACTATTGGTTAGTGAGAAAAGCACCCTTGTATTAGATGACTCCTCTATAAGCGAATTGTAGTACTCCCTCTTCGCCTTTTTGATGATCTTATTAGTTGTATTTCTTTGGTGGCAGAACATCTGCCGGTGAACCTCAAGCTTCGTTTTATTGTAAAGATGCTCAAGTCTGCGACGCTGTTGTTTAGCAGCTCTAACATCTTCTGTAAACCACTCCACTTTTTCACTATGAGTTATAATTTTTGACTTGGGTGGTGCATGTTCAGCCATGATACCCTTAAGAGTTTCTTCAAATAAAGATAGCAATTGCTCAGATGATTCATGACTACTACAAAAATAGTTCGAACACAGAATTGATGAACTGATATCCATCTTCAAGGCATCAATATTTATGGATTTATATTTTCGATAAGTAATTTTCTTGGAGGAATTTTTGAAGTTGCTAGTGTCAATTTGCTCAAGACTGCATAGTGATCAGACAATGCTAGATATGTGACATGGACATTTTGTACTGACATGCTGTTACTTTGACGAACAAGAATTAGATCCAAGGTGTGCCATCTCTTGTGGGTAGGTTTTGAGACCAGTTGTGAATAGCCAAATGATTCAAACAAATTTGTGAATTGCTTGGCAAAAGTGTCATTTAAATTGTCAACATGGATGTTGAAATCACCAGCAATAGCTATATCACATCCACACAAGGCATAGAAGGACAGACATTCTGAAAATTCATGTAGAAACTGTTCTGATGTAAGTTTGGTCCTTTTTGATGGTGGCGGTCGGTAAACTACGAGTAATCGAAGTGAATGGTTGCTCGACATGAGGCAGTCTATCATTTCAAAAGATCAGGATGCTGTTTTATGTTTAAGGCATCACTGTGGATGACTGCTACACCACCACCTCGACTCCCCCCGAGAGTTGTGTAAGATGGAGAAACCCAGTGGTAATAGTTGTCCAATGGAAAAACTGTCACTATCATTTTCTTTCAACCACATTTCAGTTAGAGCCAAAACACGGAGATTATTATCTAGTATGAAGTCCTTTAGATCATGTTCCTTCCCAGAAACAGATCTTGTATTAAGTAATCCAAAGTTCAAATCAGGTACTTTGTTCCTCACAGATCTGGCATTGACCGTTGAAAGTATTATATTGGAGGTAGTTTTGTAATGAGCTGTATCTTTGTGGATTTAACTAATGTTACTGAGATCACACCAGAATTAGTGTGTCTTTTGACAGCCTGTCTGTGTTGTAATTTGACAGTTTCTATTTGGTATACTTTGTGTGATCTGTTGATGGGATGACAAAACTCTGGTTTCAATATTCTTTCTTTTTTCAAGGTTTTGAAAACACTAGCTTTGGGTCTAAGCTTAATATGGTTCATTGTTTTGTTGATGGAATTGAGATCATCTGAGGTGTAACTGATCGAACACATTTTGATTGTCCACAATTTAAAACATCAGTCTCTTGTAACATCAGGTGTGAAAAAACTATTTCCCATGAGCAGTGAATTAGGTGTGAAATGAATCTAACAGTACAAGCTAAATTGGAACAAAGGTAAGGCTACAACTAAGATCTTACCCTGCTCATTCAATGCAGAGAAACTCTCAACACATCTTCCTCGGTTGTTTTTTAAATGTATGTGATCAAAAGCACAGTTAAAATACAGAAGATGATGATAAGAAACCGTATTACTTTTTCCCACAGGAAGTTAAATATGGCGTTGTCTACATAATCGAAGACTTGTGACACCCATGTAGACTTAACCGGAAAGAGATCTTATTATCCTGCCCTTTGTCCAGATGAAGTCAGTGTCTAACTACACTAGTGGTTTCTCATAATTACTCGCAGCATTGTGATTCACTGGAACAAGTTCAAGGAAACGATAATGTATAGTATCCATATCATCCATGAGTTGTTCTGAAAGGGAAGGTTATTCTCATCCATATCCCTTTCATCATTCGTCTAAATCAGTTTTAGAATCACGGTCACCGGCATCTGAACAGGCAGATGACTGGACCGATCAAGCACCATCCAACAGCTCAAGTTTTGAGATTGACGTTGAGTGCTTCTGCCTTAGCAGGAATACTGCGATGAGCTGTGCAATCTGCGACAGCAAGTCCGTTACAGAGGCCTGAGGAGCAGCGGTCATGTATTGCTTATCCGCCTGCTGCTCTTGGGACAGTGTGTCCGAGATGGCTTTTAACTGTGGACGTCCCAATGAATGATGCCTCGTTTCCTTGGCTACTAGATGTTGTGACTTCCTCGACAAAGAGTGGACCTATTGACGATAGATATCCAAAGTCATGTAGCCAAGATGCGGTCGAGAGTGCTTAATAGATGCTGAAGAAGCCGAATTAAACGGAGCATTCCAGACAAAAGGCATGTACGTAAGCTCCAAATGACGCAAGTTCCTACCAACAGCATCTAGCCCCAGATGTTGTAAAAAGAGAGAGGGGGCTCCCTCTTGCTCGCAGTCCAGGGAGACCTAGCCGAGCGTACCTCAGAACTTGCCGGCTTCCTCCTTTCCATCTTTGCAGGGTGAGGATGATTGGATTTTATAGTGCTCGCTACATCCTTGTTCTAGCCTCGACCGCTATGGACATATCCGGCATCATGACACCCATATTCTGAGTGAAAGAAGCACCGGTTCAGCAAGCTGGAGACAAGGTCGTAAACCCTATATTCTGAGGTCTAGGCCCTTGTCTTATATCATTGAGCACTTTTGCGGCTAGATCTGATTTACTATGTAAATGCGACACACCTGTGTCACGGTCCTCATATTCAAGAGTAACCGCTTCACCGGCAACAGGGACCTGAAACCACTCATCGCGGTTTATAGCCCTGTGCAATATAAAGAGCACTTTAGCCTTATATAGAGGAAACTGTAAGACTAGACGAACCGGGCTGCCTATTAGACGGGACGTCCCGGATAAGAGGCATGGACGTAAACTCCGACAGACGCAAGTTTCTTTCAACAACATCTGGCCCCAGATGATGCTGTAAGAGAGAGAGACCTCTCTCTTGCTCGCGGTCCTGGCAGACCTGTACGAGCGTACCTCAGAATTTGCCGGCTTCCTCCTTCATTCATCGCTGGGTAAGCATAATTGTATATTATAGTGCTCGCTCCACCCTCTTCTCTCCTCGACTGCTAGACTTATTCGGCGTCATGACACCCATATTCTGAGTGAAAGAAGCACCAGTTGAGCAAGCTGGAGACAAGGACGAAAATCACATGACCTGTGATCTGGGGCCTTGTCTTATATCATTGAGCACTTTGCCACTAGCTCTAATTGTACATTGTAGTCCAACTGTGTCAGTTCTCAGAGGCCTCACCGGTCAAGGTAGCTGGTGACAGGGAATTAACAGCCATACGCCGTGGTTTTTAGCCCTGTCCAAATGCGACAACAGACTTTTTGTGTGGTCGTGTGTGCTTATCGAACATAGAGGAAGCCGTAAGACTAGCCGACCCTGACAGACTATTAGAAGGAGCGTCCCGGACAGGAAGGCATGGACGTAACCTCCAACTGATGCAAGTTCCTACCAACAACCTCTGACCCCAGATGTTGTTATAAGAGAGAGGGGCCTCTCTCTTGCTCGCGATCATGGTAGACCTGGACGAGCATACCTCAGAACCTGTCTGCTTCCTCCTTTCCTTTCCGTCGTCGCAGGGTGAGCATGTTCATATTTTTGTAGTGCTCGCTACACCCTTGTTCCTCTTCTCGACCGCTACGGACACACCCGGCATCACACCACCCATATTCTGCGAGATAGATCTGCAGGTTGAGCAAGCTGGAGACAAGGACGTAAACCCTATATTCTAAGGCCTAGGCCCTTGTCTTATATCAATGAGCACTCTTCCGCTAGCTCTAATAGTATAATGCAATGACGGAAGCACACTCTCTGATGGCGTCGCGAACCACACCATGTTCTTGCTCCTCTGTAAATAGAAACTAACAAACTATAGTGACATTTTGGCGAGAAGACAGGACCGCTAGAGTCCACTCGCCTAACAACAAACCATGACACCAGTAAACAACATTGTCAAAATCTGACATATGGTACAAGAATTAGTGGTAGTACATCGATTTTTAACAAGACAACAGCCATGTAAATAGAGGAAAGGCTTCCTCTTATTTGCCCTGCTATTAGAGAAATATTATTACCTAAGATCTAATATAGGTCAATTGTACAACCACCAAATCTACATAAATGTAAGATAACATTAAAATAATCGATGAAATAAATACATCCAAAAGAAAAATTCCTTAAAAAAAATGTTGAAAATTTTTTACTTATATAAAAGCCCAAGTTCCCAACGGGAACGATGAGCCCAAAAGAGCCTAAGTGTGGACAAAATTATAATAATATGTAATAAAATGAACTGCCACACTACCGGAATATTTTATGTTACTTATAACCATTGTTTCTCTAAATAATAGGAAACTACCTAGAGCATTGTCAATGTCAACAACTTCAAAGAAAAAACGGAAACAAGACCCCAGGCAACACGGCTCGAAGTCAGTAACAGAAATAAACTATCCAATGTAAAGCAAGATCTTCATCAGAAGAAAAAATGATACATCGGATGTATGATGCATTACCAAAATGCCCAAACACCCCAAGGGTGAGGACGTAACCATGGGGATAAACAGAACAATCTTCTGTATAATACGTTAAACTCCCAAGAAATTTTTATAAAAAATTTCAATAAAACAAGCCAAAAAGCTTGGGAGCTTAAACTGGGGGGATCAAGGGAAGTTATGGAAGGAATACTAAACAAACAGTGGACAGATCATTATCAATCAATGATGACATCAGACCCATGTCCCGAAATTGGGGAACATGAACTAATTTTTATAATTATTATAAAATTACAGCCCTGAACATTTCAAACCACCGTTTCTTCCTTCCTTCATCCAGCTGTGTCCTTGGATCCACCAAAATAACCATTGATTTGTGTCTGGCATCATTAAAACTGAGAATTAAAAGCACAGATGTCAGTTTGTTGTTATCTGGCAGAGGGCCAAATAAAGAATAATGTTGTGCCAGTTTCGGTGACTTCCTGGCATCTGCGCATTTGCAGAGAGTAAATGTATGGAGGGCCAGATAGGACTTCTAATTTTGGGTTTTGCATGCAAATTTGGGGGATTGGGGGCAAAATTTGTGTTTGGCCCTAAATATTTTAGAGTTAGCTCCAGCTAGTCTGGGCCATTGGTATACAGTATAAAAAATACCTGTATTATATGTGATGTATTCCATGGTACTAAACATTCAAACAAAAAATTATTCAAATCAGAGTTTTCATAGGTAAGTTCTGCACAAAAATATGATTGCATCTAATTTTGTACAAAATGGCTGCCAGTGGCCATCTTGAATTTTGGACCGGACCCCAAAACACTTGTTCTTGTCCCACGGTGATAACAAAGGTACCCAAGAAGTTTTGTAAAGATCGGTTCATAAATACGGCCTCTAGCCTGAGCCTTTGTTGATGGCGCGACGGACAAAGTTGAGCTAAAAATGCTGAGTCATCATATTTTCATAACACCAAAAACAGACCATATGACAGATTTGCCAGCAATTTTTTTTTTGTCCAATTGTTTCAACTGCTCAGAAGAAACCTTCATACCAAATACAAAATCTCTAGTCCGTAAAGTTTGGGAAATATTGGACTTTTCACTTTTGTTCTGTTTTTAGCTCCAGGGGTTCACATGGGGAACCGCAAAAAATTTTGGGGGCATGAATGAAGTACTTGGGGTCAACTAATGCCACATATAAAATTTGGTTCAAATCGCTCCATTGGTTCTTGAAACAGAAATTTTCAGGGGAGCTCAAAAGTGAGCCCATCCCCTAAATATGGACCTATCAACTTTCTTTGAATAACTTTTAATCTTGAACACCAGAGGAAGTTTCATACCAAATATCAAAGCATTCCCACTTGTGGTTCATGAGAAGATTTTTAAAGAATTTCATCATATTTGGGCATAAGACCATGCCCAAAAAGGGTGGAGACCCCATCTGAACAAAACTAAAACAGAATACCCACAAGATGATGTGGCCCATATATGTTTCAATTTGGGCCATTGGTTTGTTTACGGACTTAGGGCCAAACAAAGAATGATGCTTTGCGCCAATTCCGGTACCTTCCTGGTTACCGCACATGTGCAGTAGACAAAAGTATGGAGGACCAAATAGGACTTTAATTTTTCAGTTTTGTATGCAAATTTTGAGGATTGGGGGATTCAAAATTTGTGTTTGGGCCATTGGTTGTAGTATAAAAATACACTCATTCCATATGGCTTGAACAGAAAAGATTTCTGATTTTGTTTATCATATCAGGTAACATTGAGAATATAAAAATGCAACTACCACATTATGGCAATACCAGGCCTTTTAAGAGCATTTTGTGACAAAACGAGCCAAGTAAAAACCTAACTATATTCAAACACTTTTAATGGCCTGGAGTTTCAGTTTCAAAATTCAAGCACTATTAACCCTCTGTACACTAGTGTCAAAATACTAAAATTTCAGGTTGTAAGGCCTAAAAGAGTTAAAATCTGTTTCTCAGGCCATCCCACATGGTCCTTTTGGATGCCGTATTCTCTCTTTTTATAAAGAATGCAAACTTAAACAAGAGAGTCTAACAACATCCATATCCTCCACCAACTTTTATGTTATGATAGGAACAAGGGCTATAACTCTGGAAAAATTATTCGAATCAAATCTTCCTTTCCATATGCATATGTACACATCATACTCATACTGCACACTAGGTTTCGTAAAAATCCAATGAAAAATGCAGGAGTTCAGTCCATAAAATTTGAATTTGAGAGGAACGATTTTATCGTTCCTCTGGTGGTTTTCTAAATGAAAAAAACAGATAACTGAAAAGTTGTTCGTCTGGAACTACAAACAGTTCATCAACAAGTGCACCGCCAGGTAGTGGATCAATATACAGCCGCCCATGAAGAAATTGCGCTAGTCATAACTAATCAACCAAAAAAAAACAGTATCTGTTGGATTATCACATGGACAATCAAAAGTCCCTGACAATCCAAGATGGCTGCCATGGTGGCCATATTGGATATGCCAGAATGCTGGTTATCGAAAGGAACCATCCTCAAGTTATGCTTAATCAACCATAAAAAAGCAGTATCTGTTGGATCTATAGTTTTCAAGTTATCACGTGGACAATCAAAAGTCCCTAAAAATCCAAGATGGTTGCCATGGTGGCCATATTGGATATGCCAGAATGCTGGTTATCGAAAGGAACCATCCTCTAGTCATGACTAATCAACCATAAAGAAACAGTATCTGTTGGATGTAGTGTTTTCAAGTTATTGCGTGGACCAACAAAAGTTAACAGATGAATGGACAGACAGACAGATGGACAGACGGACGGACAGATGGACGGATGGGCATTGCTATACCATAATACGGCCTGCTCATAAAATGAGCGGGCATATAAAAAGTTGTGTCTTATCACCTTATTTGATAGCACAGTTTTAAAATGTTCCTGGGGAAGACCCCTCTCTTCAATGTTCAAACTCCCCGAGACAGTTGATACCCCCTGTGCTTGCTGCAGATGCGTTTGAAATCTGTGAACTGTCATACACTAGGGCCATCCTGGATGGGTCAAAATCCATGGTGTGTCACTTTATAAGTCAGAGATGATCCACTATGACACCTAGCAAAATTTCCCGGTGCTTCATTGGTGGAAATCTTGTTAGAAGTCATAGCGGATCATCTGTGAATTATATGCGTGAAATGAAAGTGTCAATGACACTGTAGCTCAACTTTGAATATGACAGGAATTAGTATTTGCTGTGACCAGGTCAACAATAACGAATATGACAGGAATCAGTATTTGTTGTGACCAAGTCAACAAAAATGAATAAGAGAAAAAGGAGTTTTGTTGTGACCACGTCAACCATAGTAAATCAATTACAAGGTGACTGCAATGGTCTAAAGAATAGGACATAAGTATTATATGTGATGCATCCCATGTTAGTAAACCTTCACACAAAAATTTATTCAAAACAGAGCTTTCATATAGAAGTTCTGAGCAAAAAACTGATTACACAAAATTTTGTACAAAATGGCTACTGGTGGCCATCTTGAATTTCGGATCGGACCCCAAAACACTTGTTCTCGTCCCACGGTGATAACAAAGATATCTAAGAAGTTTCGTAAAGATCGCTTCATAAATACGGCCTCTAGCCCGAACCGTATATTTGCAGTTACAGTGCTGAAAGTAACACTAAATAGATTGGCATAATTTATGCATGAGAAAAAAACCCGTATTATATGTGATGTATCCCATGGTACTAAACATTCATACAAAAAATTATTCAAATCAGAGCATTCATATGGAAGTTCTGCGCAAAAATCTGATTGCACCTAATTTTGTACAAAATGGCTGCCAGTGGCCATCTTGAATTTCGGACCGGACCCAAAACACTTGTTCTCGTCCCACGGTGATAACAAAGGTACCCAAGAAGTTTCATAAAGATCGGTTCATAAATACGGCCTCTAGCCCGAGCCATGTTGTTGGTGCGACAGACGGACAAACGGACAGACGGACCATGACAGTACCTCAAATTTGGCTTCGCCAAAGTTGAGCTAAAAATTTTAAATTTAAAGTAATTTGTATATTTTTTATACTTACCAATGGCCCAAACTTAGCAAGTGCAAACTCAAAGTTATCAAGGGCCAAACACAAATTTTGAACCCCCTAATCTGCCCCAATCCCCAAAATTTGCTTGCAAAATCCAAAATTAAAAGTTCTATTCGGCCCTCCATACTTTTACTCACTGCGCATGCGCAGTCGCCAGGAAGTGACCGAAAATTAGCGCCAACATCATTCTTTGTAGAAAAGAGTACTACATAATAACTCAGCGGGGAGATATGAGTGCCCACTCATGTGAGGGCCATACCCGTCTGGGTCATTGGTAAGTATAAAAAATATACAAATTACTTTAAATTTATCATATTTTTATACTATAACCCAATGGCCCAGACTTAGCTGAATCGTAAAAAGGCGGAGGGCCTAGGACTTCAGAATTAGTAGACCAACATAATTCCATAGTCTGTAATTCAAGGAGCCAAATTCAAGTAGTGCCGTATTCTTAGCATGACGACTATGCTAATTGGATGTAACGAGTTCCCAATTTTTAAGGCTAGTCCAGACTAAGCCCCAGAAATTAGGATGGCATATTTGAGAATGAGAGGATATCCCCCACAAACATATGCCATATACAATAAAACAAAGCTGTATCCAGGATATAATCTACAGACAAAACAGCTTCACTCAAAGTTACATACTTATCAAGCCGGAGGATAGGTAAAAAATCGCGACATCGACGCCGTAGCTGCGACGGGTGGTGCAATCTCACAAAATTCTAAGTTCATCAAGGGCCATAACTCCAAGAAAAATATTTGGAACAACACATGCATTAAACAGTGGCTAGACATCAATAAGATACACTTACATGCCAAATATAAAGTCATTCCATCAAGTATTTCAAAAGTTATTGAGTTTTGAAACTCGTTGGTCACAGACAAACTCGTTGGTCACAGAGACAGACCGACCGACCGACAGACAGACCGTCGGACAGACCGACAGACAGACCGACATTGCCACTTATTGAGCTGCTACTCGCAGCTAAAAATCACCCCCACCCCCCCTTTTTGAAGGAATCTTCAAAAAGAAGAAGGGAGCGCTCTGGAATCAGTAAAAGCGGTACCAAGTAACAATATAAATATTTGTCGAATAGACACCCAGGTATTAATTATTATTAATAAATTGGTGCTTAATGCCACTTCAGAAGCTAAGGCGATCCCGGTAATTAATATCGCCTGCTTGTAACGTATACTGGAGTCGGCATACGCAGATAGGTCGAAAACCGGTGATATAATACATAACATACACATGTCCAATAGAATCACAATGGACGATCTCTGGAGAGTAAACACACTTCAAAGGTAACCCACAGGCAACCCCATTCAGGTGTACAAAAAATTCCAGTAAATAACACTCCCAGACGTGTTCTATCTGATATCTACGTTCCTGGAAACGTGCGAATATACGAGTGTAAGACAAGATGTATTCGATTGGGTACCGCCATTAATAGAAACCTGGATCTAGAAATGGATCAAGCTATGATTTACAGACTCGTCACGGACCGCCCCCGAAATAAATCATTGTTTCTGAGGTCCTTAACATACAATAATGCATCTGCCTAATAATGCGATTATTATGCACGTGAGCATTGAAATCGTGCATGTAATCATCTGAGTACCAGTTAACTGACTAGACAGCCTCCCAGGTACCCAAAAGCTAGCAATTTATTGACGATGAATCATATGCTCGTATATGACATATAGACGAACAACCACAGAAAACCAACCAACTAGAAAGTGGATGTGCCCATGAGGTCACCATAGAACACGACACAGCCACCAATTGAGAAGTCATGAAATGCATGTATGTACATAAATGCATACGAGGCTTACGAGAAAAAAACTACGTCTTGCCAGGTAATCACGTCTTAACACAATGGCGGTGTGTGGAGGGGGGTTTTGGAGGGGATTTGAAATCATATCGAACCCCCTTCACCAGCATTACTTGAATCGTTCTTGTGTTCATCATCAAATAGTATAGGAACTACAAGGCACCCTCATGTCTGACCGACTTCATAATGCCACTAAGGGTGGAGAAGGACATGAAGAACAAATACTTCCCCTGATAAAAAAGGTCCTCTCATGGAGGAAGCTTCCGGGGAACGTCCCATAACAGACACCTGAGAAGATTGATCCAAGGTTTCTGTGAGGTACTACTATCAGGATTTCGCAACGTGACTGTTTGAACTAAACAGAATCTGTTAAATCAACGGAGTTGGAGGATACGCCTATCCTATCATTCCGTCCCATGAGATCTGCAGAGCGTCTACTGCGTACACTCGATGATCTTGGCATGGCGACACAAACGTCGGTAACTGATTGTTCCAGTGTGTTGCAAACAGAATATCATGGAACTATCCCACTGGTAGCAAATCTGCCTGAATATTCGCTTGTTGAGAGACCGGTCCGATGGCAACAGGCGACCTTTCCGAGAGAGCGAGTCTGCTAGTACATTCAGACGACCCGGCATATGACGGACAGAAAGATGAACATGATGATTCGTGACGTACAGGAGAATCTTCTCTGTTAATTTGCATAATGGCATTGAATGAGTGTCGCCCTGGTTCCTGATGTAAGCTACTACTGTCGAATTGTCCGACAAAATTTATTCATGGACGTCCGCTATTATGTGAATCCAATGTTGTAGCACTAGCCATATTGACATCATCTCTTTGATGTTTATGCACTGCTCTAAGAACCGAGGGTCCCAAGACCCTAACACCTCAAGTCTGCGGGACTTAGGGTCGCGTCCCAACCCGTCTGAAGCCGGATTCGGCATTTGTAGCACAACTCCCTGAGTTAACAAGTGAATATCTGCCCAAATCTGAACCCTTGTTTTACTAGGTCTGTTAAAACAATACTGGTTCCAAGCGAATGCGTCTTCACACTCCAGTTCTGAGTAAAGAATATCTGGAGGGGACAAATGCGCAGGCGGCTCATCGGAATAAGATCCGCAGCCACTCCACACAGCCCCATCTGTCGCATGAATTCTTTCACTGTTAATGCGTCTGAGTGTAGACAAAAGCGAGCATGACAACTGACAAAATTTCGCTGTGGATAATGGCTGACGAATCAGATTGTTGTGAGTCTCGAAGCTTATTTCCAAGTGAGTGAACGACTTGGACGGAGCTATATCCGATTTTTTCTCATTTACGATGAAACCGAGACATCGGAACAAAAGAAGCAGACTCTGAACATCGTTCTGAAGAATAATTCTGTTGCTGTATCTCTGTAGAATGTCGTCCAAGTAAGCCGAAGTTACCGCAGACGAATGAGCTCGGAAGTATGACATTACCAAGTTTATTATACGAGTGAATGCCCAGGGAGCCAGGTTCAGACCAAAGCACATTGCTCTGAACTGATACACCTTCCCTTGTACGACGAACCGCAGGTACTTTCTGAATGCCGGATGTACCAGGACATGAAAGTACGCATCCTTTAGATCTATGCCTGCCGCATAGTCATTCACTTGAATGCTCGCTCTTACCGACCCAATGGTCTCCATATAGAATTTTGGAGCCACGATAAACTTGTTATCCAGCTCAAGTCTATTACTGGTCGGAACGAGCCATCTGGCTTTGGTACAAGGAACAGGTGACTGTAAAAACCCTGCGAATCCTGATTCTCGGTGACCTCTATTGCTTCCTTAATATAGAGCCTGTACCTCCGCTAGGAGAGACTCTCTTTTGAAAGGATCCGACGGGAAGATCTGTCCAACGCAGACAACTTGTTAGTGGGGGTGCCGCTCGGAATGATAGCCATAGGCCGTCCGAGACTACACTTCTCACCCACTGATCTTCCATGACTGCTGTCCAGTTTCTCGCGAAGATGATACCCTTCCACCAACTGGCATGCAATAGAGGTCTTGAAACATCACCTGTATGACCTGCGAGGCTTACGGGAGGAGAAACTACGTCCTCAAATGAGAAGAACCTCATCCCGTCGGCCTAGGGTCATCTGACTGATAGTCCCGATCAGACCTAAGCCCCTTTCCCGAGTCGCTATATTGACAACCTCCAGAGTAATTGTAAGAGGGCTTGTTGTACCCTCGTGAGGAGATCCCTTTTGACGTTTAGATCTGGAACGTCCTCCTTTACTCTTGTCTGCTGAAGCGGGTTGATAAAACGCTGACTTCAATAGCAGATCACTTGACACTTTCTAAATAGCGTGATCCTAGGCTGATGAGAGCTTGTCGTCCAAAATAGTATGTCCGGAGACTGGAGCGGCACGGAGAGAGCTTTTCACCTTGTCATCGAAAAGTGATGACGACGCAAGGGCAGCATCACGTCTGATTAACTCCAGATTAGCCACTGTAAGGGCGGTGTTATATGTGGTATACAAATTGCCTGGAAAGAACTCTAAGAGAGGTACAAACGTACTCAAATTCCTTCCCGTTGAGACGTTGTGCCATAGCTCTGGTAAGGTATCTGCGTAAAACATTGCTTCCAAATTCGCTCTTCTTGATGAAATTGCCGTTGTAATAGTGTCTGAGCGAATAGTGAATGATGCAGACAAGGATACATCTAGATCCCCGGGCTGCTCATTCAAACGCAGAGGAGCTCTCTGAACATCTTCTCCAACCGTTTAAAAATGAACGTAGTCCATGAAACGGTATGTTTATGGAAGATGTAGGTAAGAAACTGCCCTTTCCTCGCACACGAGAGGTGAATACGGCATTGTCTACATGGCCGCATCCCTGCGACACCTACCTAGGCTGAACCGGAAAAGAAAGAACTTCTTCCTTTGTTCAATAAAAGTCTGTGTCCAATGACGCCAGCGGTTTCTCACTTATCGTCACAGCATTCTGATTCTTGCTGGGATGCTGCGATCAGCTGCGCAATCTGCGACAGCAAGTCCATCATCGTGGCCTGAGGAGCAACGGTCTTCCGTTTCTTGGCCGCTTGCTGCTCCTGGGACAGTGTGTTGGAGATGGATCTCTTCTCCGAACGTCTCAATGATCGAGGCCTCGTCTCCCTAGCTACTGAATGATCCGACTTCATGGGTGAAGAGTAGTTCCTTCTTCGTGCAGCAGACTGGATATCCAAAGTCGGGTAGCTAGGATGCAGTTGTGTGTGCTTTAATAAAGCAGCGGAGGAAGCCGTGACTGATGACGACAACGGCTGCAGAGTAGACAGAGCATCCCAAGCAGTGGGCGGACGTATGCTCCGTCTCGTGCAAGTTTCCAACCAAAAAACTTCATTTCGGCTTGTGAAACATAGCGGAGGAAGCCATGACTGAAGCCAACCCCCGGCTGCAGACTAAACAGAGCGTCCCGAGTGGAGGCCGGACATATGCTCCGGCTCGTGCAAGTTTCTCATAATAACATTTGGCCCCAAATGTCTGTTAGGTTTAAGAGAGGGGGGGGGGGGGGCCTCTCCCACTCACGGTCTATAGACCTCGCTGAGTACAAGAAACTTGTTGACGTCCTCCCTATTTCCGTCGTCGCTGGGTGAGCTATTTATATTAAAGTGCTCTCTCTACCCAATCCACTTCTTAGACCGCAATGGACTTACCCGGAGTTTCGGCACCCACGGTCAGAGTACCACTTCACCGGTCGAGCTAGCTGCTTGCAAGAGATTAAAACCTTTAACAAAATGTCCTAACTCTTGAAATCATGAGCACTGCAGCTAGCTCTATATGCTCCATGGAGTGTGACGATGGTAGCACACTTGGATGGGTGTCAGAATAAAATCACCATGTTCATGTTCCTCTGAAATAAAAACTGAGCATCCCGAGTGGAGGGCGGACATATGCTCCGTCTCGTGCAAGTTTCTCATAACAACATTTGGCCCCAAATGTCTGTTAGGTTAGAGAGGGGCCTCTCCCGCTCGCAGTCTATGGACCTCGCCGAGTACAAGAAACTTGCTGACTTCCTCCCTATTTCCGTCGTCGCTGGGTGAGCTATTTATATTAAAGTGCACGCACTACCCAATCCACTTCTTTCGACTGCAATGGACTTACCCGGCGCCAAGGCACCCACAGACGGAGTACTGCCTCACCGGTCGAGCTAGCTTCTTGCAAGAGATTAAAACCCTTAACAAAAGGCCCTAACTCTTGCAATTATGAGCACTGTAGCTAGCTCTATATGCTCAACGGAGCATGGTGATGGTAGCACACTTGGATGGGTGTCAGAATATCATCACCATGTTCATCTAGAAACTGGCAAAATGAATTATAACGTGGTGAGAGGCCTGCCCTCAGTACCTCACCGCCAACAATGTACCGCGACACCCGTCTCCAACATTAGTCATTCCAGTGAACACAAGAATGACAAGTGTCCGCAGGAGTGCATCGACTAAAGTCGATATCAGACCTCCAAACTCTACAACAAAATATATATAATTAAGATACATGAATAATAACAATCAAAATTGAATTCAAAATATTTTTTGGAAAATTTAAAAAAAAAACAAAACGCCTAAGTTCCCAAAGGGAACATTAAGAGCCCAAAGGCATCCCGATAGAGCCTAAGTGTGGACAAAATCCAAATTCTTTTAGCTATACTACCAGAATAATAATCCATGTATCCTACAGTAATTCTACAGAAATAGAATATAAAAAAACTACTTAATATAAGGACGTTGTCAATGTAAACAACGTCAATGGAAACAAGACATCAGGCACACAAAAAGGCCCAAAGTCTGAAACCAATTTAATGCTACCAGATGCAAAGCTAGATCTTCATACGAAGAAGAAATGATACATCGGATAGAAGATGCAAGACTAAACGACCTAAACACCCCTAGGGTGAGGACGTAACCATGGGGAAAAACAGAATAATATTCTGTAATAAATGTTAAACTCCCAAGAAATTTAATAAAAAATTTCAATAAAAAATAGCCAAAAAGCTTAAGAGTTTAACAGGAAGGGTTCATGGAAGGATAGGGAAGGAATACTTAACAAACGGACTTGTTCAAATCAAGTCGCTGGGTTTATAATTATCTTTAAAAATCTTCCTCTCCAGAACCACCAACTAGAATCTTTTGATATTTGGTATATAAACCCTTAGGGGAGTAGATTCAATTTTGTTCAAAATCAGGTCCTTGGGTTTATATTTGGGCTCCACCAGAAAGCCAAATTTTAACATAGTTCAGTATGAGGAATCTTCTTCAGATTCACCTGGCAGAATCTTTTAATATTTGGTGTATACACAGAGCCACACTTATGTTTGAATGGGTTAATGATTACTAGAAGAGAGCAAGTGGCATCCCAGCACCACTTGCCCAAGTCCTGTAATCATTACCTCATTCAAGCATAAGTTTGGTTCTGCATTTATTACACACCCCACCAGGGGACAGCTTGGCAGCTGATTTTAGGAGAAGTGACTTCTCACTCCAGAGACTTTAGGGAGAAGTCAGGGGCCAGGAGGGAGAAGTCAGTGGACATAAGGGAGAAGTCAGAAAAATACATAAACGTATATGACATCGTGACAAAATAAGTGTACATAGAGGACACAACTGTGGAGAAAAAAAAAGGTTATACAAACATACATGCATGCACAAAACTAAGTCAGATGGTATATAACAAGAATGTAGGTTAAAATCCTCCACCCCCCCCCCCCCCCCTCAAAACTGTAATTAACTGTAATTAATCGGCAAGTGAATTGAATAGTTGATGATTTAAACAGTTGAAAGAATCTTACTGAGAAATGGACAATTTTGTAAGTTAACCAGTCCTGAGTCTTTGACCTTGCCACCTGTAGAATCGATTTGATTCATTTTTTATTCATGAAAATGAATGCTCAAAACTCAAAAGTAAGCATTTCATATCAGACATCGAAAATTATGAGCTCTGAACTTTGTTTTAAATTGTATCAAGAATGGTGGATCTGGAATAGTTTTTTAAAGCCCTTCACTAAATTCCCGCACCTGTATGGAGACGAAATATAAACTTGGAGACTTGATTTGAACAGACTTGAATCTGATCTCCCTAAGGATGATGTACACCAAATATCAAAAGATTCTGACAAGATTTTAATATTTGAAAGTATGCTGAATCAGCATTTTGCCATTATTAAGAGTGTTAAAATGAGTGTAGCAATGTAGCATGTATGAAGCCCAAATATGAGTCTAAGGACTAGGTTTGAACAAACTTCAACCTGACACCCCTAAGCATGTTGGATACCAAATATTAAAGATTTTGACGGGTTGTTCTAGAGAAGATGATTTTTGTCAGAAATGATGACACAGCACTTTTTTCAATTACCTACACCATACCTTATGACGTATTCAACTGCAATTTGTTCTTCACATTCAATTCTATTGGTTCTATGGATGCTACAAACTAAATAACAAATCGCTGGCCCCTATGGTTAGGAAAGTTAAAAAATTTATAGTAATTTATATATTTTTTATACTTACCAATGACCCAGACATAGCTGGTGCTAATTCTCAAAAATCTAGGGCCAAACACAAATTTTGCCCCCCAATCCCCAAAATTTGCATCCAAAACCGAAAATAACATGTCCTAAATGGTCCACCATTCTTTTCCACCACTGCGAATGCGCAGTGTCAAGGAGGTCTCGAAATTGGTGCCAATTATCATTCTTACAAGCAGTGCCTGGTCAGCGCTATGTACTCAGCGGGGAGGTACGAGTTCCCAACTCCTGGGAGGGCCATCCACGTCTGGGTCATTGGTAAGTATTAAAAATATATAAATTACTATAAATTTTTTAACATTTTTATACTGTACCAATGATCCAGACATAGCTGAATAGAAAAAAGGCTGGAGGGCCTAGGACATAGAGGAAAATCCAATAAGCTTAACTATATATAATAGAGTTATCCCCTCGAGGAGTAAAGGAGGATTAGGCTTTACATGTATCTTTCTTATTTATGACAAATTGGAAAGACACAACACCTTTCATAATTGAATATAATAACACCCATGTTCTCTATTAACATACAGTATAACCCTTTATACTAATTATTTTTAAAGTAAGCCAATAAATAAAGTAAGTCCAGAGAATTGAGGCTCTTTATACTCAATAAAAGTGTCTGAGGATTGTATATTAACGCCCGTTTGGCACGTGACATATACAAATGCTTCACACCGAGCTACACTTTAAAAATATGACATGAATGAATTTAAACATTAGCTTAACACTTTAAAACCATCCTGGTACCGACTCAGAATTACTGACTCTGGAGGAGGTATCCCCTTGCTTTTCACTATAAAGCAGGTGACCTAAGGGAACACCTCCCCCCCCCTTCCCCTTGCCCTGGGTCAAATAGCCCAGAGCGAAGAGGGCAGCAGGACAAAGTGACTGCCGGAACAGAAAGCCTGCATAACTATAGTTGCAACTGTTTAGTGGACGACATTCTGAGCAACAGATAACGGACCTAAATAATGCAGGTCTCCAGAAATGGACTCAATATTTCTGAGATAAAAATTCGTGAATGTGGATGGCTGAGACCAATATGCAGCCTTCATTAAATCTGTAATAGTAACACTATTTGCGTAAGCCCAAGATGTAGAAAGAGCTCTTACTTCATGAGCCGAAATCTTAAGCACAGACTGCTGAGTTGAAGATAGATTATCATAAGCAGTACGGATAGTTAATTGAATCCATCTAGCAATAGAATGGACCATAATGTCCTTTCTATTAGGCATCAGAGACAGAAAGAAGCGTTTTTGTCCCTTTCTGATAAACTGAGATCTTCGTTTATAAATACGTAAAGCTCTAACCGGACAGAGTAAAGGCCTATGCCCGTCTTCAGACGGGCATAGGCCTTTACTCTGTCCGGTTAGAGCTTTACGTATTTGTGGGTTGTGATGTAGTTGAAGCGATTTCCCCTGCGAAAGAAGATCCTCTCGTGGAGGAAGCTTCTGCGGTATGTCCCACAGCAGACACCTGAGTAGATTTATCCATGGTCTCTGTGGAGACAGAGATGCTACCAACAGAATTTTGCTTTGAGATTGTTTTATCTTTAGCAATATCTGCTGAATCAATGGCGCTGGAGGATACGCATATCCTATCATTCTGTCCCACGAGATCGATAGAGCGTCTACTGCATATGCTCGAGGATCCGGACATGGTGACACATACATCTGCAACTGATTGTTGAGCTGTGTCGCAAATAAGTCTATCATTGGCCGCTCCCATTGGTAGCAAATCTGATTGAATACCTGTTTGTTGAGAGTCCATTCTGACGGCAACAAGCGACCTTTCCGTGAAAGGGAGTCTGCTAATACATTCAGACGACTCGGAATATGACAGACCGAAAGTAGAACTTGGTGTTCTAGTACAAACAGAAGGATTCTTTCCGTTAAATTGAATAACGGAATGGAATGAGTGCCTCCCTGGTTCCGAATATACGCTACTACTGGCGTATTGTTGGACAGGATTTGGACATGTGCTTTCTGAATAATGTTCATCCAATGACATAGTGCAAGCCAAATTGACATCATTTCTTTGATGTTTATGTGCTTGCCTAGAAACTGCGGATCCCAAAGACCCTGGCACTTTGAATCCATTGGGATCAATGTTGCACCCCAACCTGTTTGACTGGCATCCGTCATAATAGTAAAACACGGATTCGGCAACTGCAGTGGAACTCCCTGAGTCAACCACTGAATGTTTGCCCAAGTCTGAATCTCTTGTTTCACTTGATTTGACAAGAGAACGTCTATATCGAGCGAATGAATCTTTACTCTCCAATTCTGAGTCAAGAAAATTTGGAGAGGACGCGTGCGTAACCGCCCCATCGGAATGAGATCCGCAGCGGCTCTGCACAGACCTATGAGTCTCCTGAATTCTCTCGCTGTGACTTCGTCTGAGTGAAGACAATAGCGAGCGTAACAACTGATTAATTTCGCTCTGGTTAACGGCAGACGAACGAGATTGTGTTGCGTCTCAATTCCCAAGTGGGTGAATGACTTGGACGGCACCAGATCTCCTTGTTTATTATAAAACCGAGACATCGGAGTAATAAAAGCAGATTCTGCACATCGTTCTGAAGCGTTAACTCGTTGCCGTACCTCTGAAGAATGTCGTCCAGGTAGGCCGATGTTACCGCAGACGAATGAGCTCGGAAATGCATCATTACCGAGTTCATTATTCGAGTGAAAGCCCAGGGCGCTAGGTTCAAACCGAAGCACATCGCTCGGAACTGATATACAACTCCTAGGACTGCGTAGAGTAGATACTTTCTGAATGTCGGATGTACGATGACGTGAAAGTACGCATCCTTGAGATCTATGCTTGTAGCATAGTCGTTCACCCAAATACTTGCTCTGACTGATCGAATTGTCTCCATATAGAACTTCGGAGCGATGATCAGCTTGTTTATCCAGCTCAGATCTATGACTGGACGGAACGAGCCGTCTGGTTTTGGAACCAGAAACAGATGGCTGTAGAAACCCGGTGATTCCTGGTCTTCTACGATCTCTACCACGTTCTTCTCCAGAAGAGACTGTACTTCTGATAGAAGAGCGTCTCTTTTCTGCGGATTTGACGGAAGCTCAGTCCATTTTGGACTTCGAGTTAATGGAGGCTTTCATTTGAAGGATATTCTTAGTCCTTCCGAAATTACCCTTCGAACCCCGGGGTCGTCCGTAATTGACGCCCAATTGTTTATAAAACTCGACAATCTTCTGCCTACCGGAACACGATAGAGGTTCATACCATCACCTCCGGGACCTGCGAGGCTTGCGGAAGGAGAAACTACGTCCTCCACGACCCGCACCTCGCCCCGTCGACCTAGGGACGTCTGACCGGTTATCTCGGCCAGTATAACGTCCCCTACGTGAGTCGCTGCCTTGACGGTCTCTAGAATAAGACCTAGAGGACACATAGGAACCTCTATAGGAACTTCCCTTGGGCGTACTTGTCCCAGAAGTGCCTGTCTTACTCTTTTCTACTGTATCCGACTTTTTAGAAGCGGATTTGAATAGCAGAGAATCCGAAGCTTTCTTAGTTATCTGATCATAGATTGCTGAAAGCTTGCTGTCGAAGAGAAGCTCTCCGGAGACCGGAGCGACTCCGAGAGAGTTTTTCACCTTACCATCCACACGCATGGATGTAGCTAGGGCCGCATCACGTCTAACCAACTCCAGGTTTGCCACTGAAAATGCGGAGTTATACGTGGAATAAGCTATGGCCCTCGAAAGAACTCTTAAGGAGGATTGTATATCCTGGAATTCTTTCCCTTGAAGACATAATGATAATGCTTTAGTAAGGTGATCTGCGTATGATAAAGCGTCTAAGTTAACTCTATTAGACATTATTGTCGTTTCCAGCGTCGTGGTTGGAATTGACATAGACGACGGTATAGACAATTCTAAGTCTTCAGCCTGGTCGTCTAGACACAGAGGAACTCTCAGTATGCCCTGTCCTGCCGTTTCAAATTTATTCCTTGAAATGATGAAAGGCAGATGTAGAGCATTTGCGGACAAGAAACCATACTTGCTCGTTTTGGTAGAATGCTTATATATAGCGTCATTCAATAGTTCAAATGTTCTTGTGACATTATTGGATTTGGGTGGAAACTCAGGGACGATGGCCCTAAACCGATCAAAAAAATTCTGTGTCCAGTGAAGCTATCAGTCTCTTATCCGGCATCGCAGCATTCTGGTCCGACGAAACAACCTCTGGAAGATAATGCCAGATAAAATCTACGGCAGCTTTATGTTGTTCCGAAAGGGAAAACTCCAGCTCCTCTGAATCCCTTTCGCCATCCTGTCGGACCATTTGTAGTTCTCGGTCGTCCGTACCTGATGCTTCAGCGGAGCGTACCGACCCAGCGTCGTCGGATAATTCCTGATCCGACAGAGATTCTGTCGTCTGCTGGGATGCTGCGATAAGTTGTGCTATTTGTGATAGCACGTCCGTCACTTAATGCCTGTGGAGCAGCGGTCTTACGTTGCTTTGCCGCTGGAAGCTCCCTGGACGTTGACTCCTGCATATTTCTTTTATGCGAACGTCTGCAGGCCTCGTGTCCCTGGCTACCGGATGGCGTGACCTGGTCGCCATGGAATCCCTGATCGGCAAAGCTGGCTGGATATCCGTGGTCACGTAGCCAATGTGCGGTCGTGTGCGCTGCCGTGAGGATGAGGAAGCCATATTGACAGTCTCTCCGGACTGTTTATATAACGGAGCGTCCTGAGAGACGGACGTATGCTCCGAATGCGAAATGTTATGCACCACAACATCTGGTCCCAGATGTTGTTGTACGAGAGAGGGACCTCTCTTGCTCGCAGCCCGGAGGGACCTGGACAAGCTAGGAACCGGACTAATAGGCTTCCTCCGTTCCATCCTCTGATCCATCGTCACTGGGTGTGCACTTTGTGTTATTACAGTGCTCGCATCACCCAAATCTCCTTCCTGGACCGCAACGGACAAACCCGGCTGCCGAGCCATTCGATGAATGGTTGCTACACCGGGCGAGCTAGTGGATGCCAATGCCGTCGACCCTACTAGGGACCTCTTAGGCAATTGACATATTTCCATGAGCACTTTTGCCGCTAGCTCTTCATTTAACTGTGACGATGGAGGCACACTTTTGGAAGACATCACGGAAACATCACCCTGTTCTTGTTCCTCTGAAAAAGAGATTGAAAAACTAGAGTGACCCTGCGGAGAAAGGACCGGAATGGCCTTATCCCCGCTAACAACATATCGTGACACACGTTTCCAATGTTTGACATCCCAATTGACACACACTGAGCAGGAGTTAGTGCGAGTACACTGACTACAATTAATACAATGATTATGAAAGTCAGAGGAAGATTTCCTCTTATTACAATTTGAACAATATCCTTTCATTGTGAAAAGAACACAAACAGTCCTAGTACTCGCACCAACCCCTGAAAACAAAGATACATAATAACATGATCCATTAACATGTAGAAAAAATAAATGAAATCAAAAAATTTTTTGAAAAAGTTAAAAAATTTATAGTAATTTATATATTTTTTATACTTACCAATGACCCAGTCTTAGCTGGTGCTAACTCCAACAAAACCAGGGCCAAACACAAATTTTGCCCCCCAATCCCCAAAATTTGCATCCAAAACAAAAAGAAATCATGTCCTAAAGGACCTCCATAGTACGCCTCTACTGCGCATGCGCAGTGACGCAGTCGTCCCGAAATTGGCGCCAATTATCATTCTTACTGGCAGTGCCTGGTCAGCGCTATGTACTCAGTGGGGAGGCAAGAGTTCCCAACTCCAGGGAGGGCCATCCCCGTCTGGGTCATTGGTAAGTATAAAAAATATATAAATTACTATAAATTTTTTAACATTTTTATACTGTACCAATGACCCAGACTTAGCTGAATAGTAAACAGGCTGGAGGGCCTAGGACATAGAGGAAAATCCAATAAGCTCAACTATATAGTAAAGAGGTAACCCCTTAAGGAGAAAAGGAGTATTAGGCTTTACATGTATCTCTCTTATTTAATATTAAATTAGAAAGATACACTACCCTTAATAATTGAGCACAATAACATTCATGTTCTCTATTAACATCCAGTATAACCCTTATACTAATTATTTTTAAAGCAAGCCAATAAATAAAGTAGTCCAGAGAATTGAGACTCTTTATAATCATTTAAAAGTGTCCGAGTATTGTATATTAAAGCCCGTTTGACACTTGACATATACAAATGCTTCACACCGAGCTACACTTTAAAAATAAGACATGAATGAAATTAAACATTAATATTACACTTTAAAACCATCCCGGAAGCGACTCAGAAATACTGACTTGGAGGAGGCATTCCCTTGCTTTTCACTATAAAGCAGGTGACCTAAGGGAACACCCGCCCCCCCCCCCCCCCCTTCCCCTTGCCCTGGGTCAAATAGCCCAGAGCGAAGAGGGCAGCCGGACGGAGTCACTGCCGGAACAGAAAGCCTGCATAACTATAGTTGCAACTGTTTAGTGGACGACATTCTGAGCAACAGATAACGGACCTAAACAATGCAGGTCTCCAGAAATGGACTCAATATTTCTGAGATAAAAATTCGTAAATGTGGATGGCTGAGACCAATAAGCAGCCTTCATTAAATCTGTAATAGCAACACTATTAGCATAAGCCCAGGAAGTAGAAAGAGCTCTTACTTCATGAGCAGAAATCTTAAGCACAGACTGCTGAGAAGAAGATAAATCTTCATAAGCAGTACGGATAGTTAACTGAATCCATCTAGCAATAGAATGGACTGAAATGTCCTTTCTATTAGGCATCAAAGACAGAAAGAAACGTTTCCGTCCCTTTCTGATAAACTGAGATCTCTGTTTATAGATACGTAGTGCTCTAACAGGACAGAGTAAAGGCCTACGCCCGTCTGAAGACGGAAGAGCCTTAATAACAATAGGTTCCGGATATTTATTAGGAGCCTGATTCTTAGCTAAAAAACCCACATTAGTAGTGAAGGTGATAGTGTTCCCAACACTACGATAATGAGAATCATCCACCGATAGTGCATGAAGCTCACTGACTCTTCTGGCAGAAGAGAAAGCTAAGAGAAAAGCTGTCTTATAAGTTAAGAATTTGAAATCTACTCTCCCAAGAGGTTCAAATGGCTTTTCCTTCAATTTAAGGAGAACCCAAGCTAAATTCCACTTAGGAATTAATCTAAGAGTTCTGGGTCTATTTATCGAAAAGTTTCTAACCAATTTCGATAAAGAGACATTAGATCCAATTTGTAAACTATCATGATGTGCATAGGTATCAGATAACATAGATCTATAACCCTTTATAGTAACAGGCTGCAGTTTGATTTCGTCAAACAAGTATACTAGAAAGTTTGCAATGTCTGGTATAGAGGGATCAAATATATCTACAGAATGATCCCTACACCAACGACGAAAAACCTTCCACTTAGCCGCATAGTTTAGCGAAGAGGAGGTCCTCCTACAGTTAGAAATCACGTCCACTGCTCGTCCTGTAAAGTGCTTGCCATGCAAGAAGGACCGCACAACGGAAAAACGTGAAGGTTGAGACCTTGCGGGTTGTGATGGAGTTGGCGCGATTTCCCCTGCGAAAGAAGATCCTCTCGTGGAGGAAGCTTCCGCGGTAGGTCCCACAACAGACACCTGAGTAGATTTATCCACGGTCTCTGTGGCGACAGAGATGCTACCAACAGAATCTTGCATTGAGATTGTTTTATCTTTAGCAATACTTGTTGAATTAACGGCGCTGGAGGATACGCATATCCTATCATTCCGTCCCAAGGGATCGACAGAGCATCTACTGCAAATGCTCTTGGATCCGGACACGGGGACACATACGTCTGCAACTGATGGTTGAGATGTGTCACAAATAAGTCTATCATTGGCCGTTCCCATTGGTAGCAAATCTGATTGAATACTTGTTTGTTGAGAGTCCACTCCGACGGCAACAAGCGACCCTTTCGTGAAAGGGAGTCTGCTAGCACATTCAGACGACCCGGTATGTGATGGACCGAAAGAAGAACGTGATGTTCTAACGCAAACAGAAGGATTCTTTCCCTTAGATTGAACAACGGAACTGAATGAGTGCCTCCCTGATTCCGTATATACGCCACTACTGTCGTATTGTCGGATAGGATTTGGACATGAGCATCGTGAATAATGTCCATCCAGTGACGTAACGCAAGCCAAATTGACATCATTTCCTTGATGTTTATGTGCTTGCACAGGAATTGCGGATCCCAAAGACCCTGGCATCTCGAATCCGTTGGGATTAATGATGCACCCCAACCTGTTTGACTGGCATCCGTCATAACGGTAAAACTCGGATCCGGCAACTGCAGCGGAACTCCTTGAGTTAACCACTGAATGTTTGCCCAAGTCTGAATCTCTTGTTTCATTTGATCTGACAAGAGAACGTCTACATCGAGCGAATGAATTTTCACACTCCAATTCTGAGTCAGGAAAATTTGAATAGGACGTGTGCGTAGCCGCCCCATCGGAATGAGATCCGCGGCGGCTCCGCACAGACCTATCAGTCTCATAAATTCTCTCGCCGTGACTTTGTTTGCGTGCAGACAATAGCGAGCGTAACAACTGACTAATTTCGCTCTGGTTAACGGCAGACGAACGAGATTGTTGTGCATCTCGAAGCTCATTCCCAGATGAGTGAATGACTTGGACGGCACCAGATCCGACTTCTCCTCGTTTACTATAAAACCGAGACGTCGGAGCAACAGAAGAAGATTCTGAACATCGTTCTGAAGTGTTAACTCGTTGCCGTACCTCTGAAGAATGTCGTCCAGGTAGGCCGACGTTACCGCAGACGAATGAGCTCGGAAGTAGATCATTACCGAGTTCATTACCCGAGTGAAAGCCCAGGGTGCTAGATTCAATCCGAAGCACATGGCCCGGAACTGATACACCACTCCTAGGACTGCGAAGCGTAGATACTTTCGGAATGTCGGATGTACCATGACGTGAAAGTACGCATCTTTGAGATCTATGCTCGTTGCATAATCGTTCACCCGAATACTCGCTCTGACCGATCGAATCGTCTCCATATAAAACTTCGGAGCGACGATCAGCTTGTTTATCCAGCTCAAATCTATGACTGGACGGAACGAGCCGTCTGGTTTCGGAACCAGAAACAGATGGCTGTAGAATCCCAGAGATTCCTGGTTTTCTACGACCTCTACCGCGTTCTTCATTAAAAGAGACTGCACCTCTGATAACAGAGCGTCTCTTTTCTGTGGATTTGACGGAAGATGAGTCCACTTTGGACTTCGAGTTAATGGAGGCTTTCGTTTGAAGGATATCTTTAGACCTTCCGAAGTCACTCCTCTCACCCAAGGGTCGTCCGTAATCGACGCCCACTCTTGTGAAAAACTCGACAAGCTTCCGCCAACCGGAACGCGATAGAGGTTTAAGCCATCACCTCCTGGACCTGCGAGGCCTGCGGTAGGAGAAACCACGTCTTCCACGACTCGCACCTCGCCTCGTCGACCTCGGGGCGTCCGACCGATTGTCCCGGCCTGAAGGACGTCCCGAACGAGAGTCGCTATCCTGACGGTCTCTCGAATAAGACCAAGAGGACGCACCGGAACCTCTATAGGAACCTCTCTTGGGCGCATTAGACCCAGAAGTGCCTGTCTTATTCGTGTCTGCTGTATCCGACTTTTTAGGAGCCGATCTGAACAACAGAGAATCATTAGCTTTCTTTTTAATTTTATCATAAATAGTGGAAAGCTTGCCGTCAAAGAGAAGTTCTCCTGAGACCGAAGCGACTCTAAGAGAGTTCTTCACCTTAGAATCCACTAGTGTGGATGTAGCTAGGGCTGCGTCACGTCTAACCAACTCCAGATTTGCCACTGAAAGGGCGGAGTTACACGTGGAATAAGCTACTGCCCTTGAAAGAAGTCTTAAAGAGGATTGTATATCCTGAAACTCTTCCCCTTGAAGGCGCAGTGATAACGCCTTAGTAAGGTGATCTGCGTAAGATAAGGCATCTAAATTGGCTCTGTTAGACGCAATAGCTGTTTCCAACACCGCGGTTGGAATAGAAGCTGACGACGGTAATGATAGCTCTAAGTCTTCCGCCTCGTCGTCCATACGCAGAGGAACTCTCGGTATACCCTGTCCTGCCGTATCGAATTTATTCCTTGCATTAATGAAAGGCAGGTTAAGAGTATTAGCGGACAAGAAACCTGCTTTCCCCGTCCTGGAAGCAAGTTTAAATATAGCGTCGTTCAATAATTCAAATGTTCTTGCAACATTATTGGACTGCGACGGAAACTCGGGAGCGATGTCCCTGAACCGCTCAAAAAATTCAGAGTCCAATGACGCTATAATTCTCTTGTCCGGAAGCGCAGCAGTCTGGCCCGACGGAACAACTTGAGGGAGAAAGTGCCGGATGAAGTCCACGGCAGCTTTATGTTGTTCCGAAAGGGATAGCTCCAATTCATCCGTATCCCTTTCACCATCCGGTCGGACCTCCCGATGTTCCCGGTCGTCCGCCCCCGATGCTTCGGCGGAGCGTATCGACCCAGCGCCGTCGGATAATTCTCGATCCGACACCGTTTCTGTCGGCTGCTGGGATGCTGCGATAAGCTGTGCTATCTGCACAAGAATGTCCGACGTCGAGACCTGCGGAGGCGCAGTCTTTCGCTGCTTCGCCGAGGGCAGCTCCGCATCAGATGGCTCCCGCATACTTTTCCTATGCGAACGTCCGGAGTCCATCGGTCTCGAATCCCTGGCTGCCGGATGGTGTGACCTGGTCGCCGAAGAATCCTTCATCGGCGAAGCTGGTAAAATATCGGAGGTCACGCAGCCAAGGTGCAGTTGTGTGCGCTGACGAGAAGAGGAAGCCTTAACAGTCTCTGCGGACTGCTTATACAACGGAGCGTCCCGAGCGACGGACGTATGCTCCGCTAAAGACACATTTTGTACCACAACATCTGGTCCCAGATGTTGTTGTACGAGAGAGGGACCTCTCTCGCTCGCGGCCTGGCTGGACCTGGACGAGCTAGGAACCGGACTAAAAGGCTTCCTCCGTTCTCGTTTACTATCCGCCGTCACTGGGTGTGCATCTATTATGTTTATAGTGCTCGCATCACCCAAAATTTCCTCTTGGACCGCATCGGACGAACCCGGCTGCCGAACCATTCGGTGAATGGACGCTACACCGGGCGAGCTAGCGGACGACATTTGTCTAATCTCCATGAGCACTTTTGCCGCTAGCTCTGAATTCATTTGTGACGACGGACGCACACTTGAAGAAGATAACATGGAAACATCACCCTGTTCTGGTTCCTCTGAAATAGAAACTGAGAGAGTGAGTAGAGTGACCTTGTGGAGAAAGAGCCGGCATTGCTCTTTCTCCAGAAACAACATATCGTGACACACGTTTCCAATGTTTCTCATCCCAATGTTCACATATAGGACAGGGATTAATGCGAGAACACTGACTACAATTAATACAATGATCATGAAAGTCAGAGGAAGATTTCTTCCTATTACAATTTGAACAATGTCCCTTCACTGTGAAAGAACAACAATAAGTCCTAGTTACTCGCAAAAACCCCTGACACAAAGATACATAATAACATGATCCATTAATAAATGAAAAAACAATTGCAAAACAAAATAATTTTGAAAAAATATTTTTTCAGAGAAGCCCAAGTTGCTGAAAAGTAATGTTGAGCCCCGATGGATCCGATGGCAAAGTGTGGTCAAAAATTTTAAATTTATATAAAATAATTAATGAGACACTTTCGGATAATATAAATGTATCTTATAATGAGATAAACTACCACAAAGGCAAACAGCCCCCCTCAAAAAAGGCTGTTGCCAATGAAAACAAACAGTTTAAACACACTAGAAAACATGACTCCAGGCACTGAAAAAACTGGCCCGGAATCAGTCATCAATTACACTCTATCTGATGCAAAACAGAGACTCCCAGGGGAGAATCTGTAGAACATCAGATGGAAGATGCAGAACACAAACGTTATACACCCATGGGTGAAAACGTAACTATGGGGAAAATAACAGAAAACATTCTGTAACCAAGCAACTCTCCCAGGAAATTTTAGAAATGAAACTTCTCAAAAATATGCCAAAAGCATGGGAGAATTGCCAGGGGGGACTTTAGAAGGCTAGGGGAGAGGAAACACTGAATAAGCAGTGCAACAATTAGCAAGAATGACAACAAGAGGCCCATGCCTCGAAAATAGGCAACTTAACATAATTTCATCAAAAAATTTTAAGTACAGCCCTGATTATTTTTTGCCACTTCTTTTTCCTCTCCTCCTTCTATCCTCCTTAGAATCACATTTTCTCCAAAAATTACGTGTCTGGCATCCTTTAAACTGAGATTTACAAGCACAAAGATCAGTGAGATGTTGACTGATGAAGGGCCAAACAGAGAATGATAATTGGCGCCAATTTCGGGACGACTGCGTCACTGCGCATGCGCAGTAGAGGCGTACTATGGAGGTCCTTTAGGACATGATTTCTTTTTGTTTTGGATGCAAATTTTGGGGATTGGGGGGCAAAATTTGTGTTTGGCCCTGGTTTTGTTGGAGTTAGCACCAGCTAAGTCTGGGTCATTGGTACAGTATAAAAATATATTTTTTTCAGAAAAGCCCAAGTTTCTGAAAGTAACGTTGAGCCCCAATGGATCCCAAAAAAGCCAAAGTGTGGACAAATTTTTTTAAAATATTTCAAAAAAATTAATGCAACACTTACGTATAATAATAATGTATCTTGTTATGATTAAACTAATACAAAGACAAGAAATCACTATCAACAGAAACCGTTGTCAATGTAAACAAGAAGTGAATAAAAACCGGAAACATGACTCCAGGCACTGATAAACATGGCCCGAAATCAGTTACCAATTAAAACACTATCTGATGCAAAACAGAGACTTCCAGGGAAGAAACTGCAGAACATCAGATGGTAGATGCAGAACACAATGCCTAAACACCCATGGGGGAGGACGTAAACATGGGGAAAAAACAGAATTCATTCTATTACCAAGCTAAAACTCCCAAGAAATTTTAGTAATAATATTACAGAAAATATGCCAAAAGCATGGGAGAATAGCAAGGGGGGACTAAAGGAAAGGGAGAGAGGAAACACTGATCAAGCAGTGTAACTTTATAGCAAGAATGACAACAACAGGCCCATGCCTTGAAATTAGGGAACATAACATAATTTCATAAAAAAAAATTAAGTTACAGCCCTGATTATTTCCTGCCACTAATTTTTCCTCTCCTCCTTCTATTTCCTCTTTGGATCCACCATTTCTCTAATATTTATGTGTCTGGCATCATTTAAACTGAGATTTACAAGCACAAATATCAGTCAGATGTGAACTGATGAAGGGCCAAACAAAGAATGATAATTGGCACCAATTTCGAGACCTCCTTCACACTGCGCATGCGCAGTGGAGGAAAAGTATGGAGGACCATTTAGGACATGTTGTTTTCTGTTTTGGATGCAAATTTTGGGGATTGGGGGGGCAAACTTTGTGTTTGTCCCTAGATTTTTGAGATTTAGAACCAGCTATGTCTGGGTCATTGGTACAGTATAAAAATATGAAGAATTATACTTACCAATGGCCCAGACAGAGCTGGTGCAAACTCATAACTTTTAAGGGCCAAACACAAATTTTGAATGCCCCCCCCCCCCCCCTCCCCTCCAACCCCGAAAATTTGCATAGAAATCCAGAAATTTAAAGTCCTATACAGTCCTCCACACCTTTATACACTGCACATGTGTCACAAGCAGGAAGCGATGGAAATTGGCACAAGCCATCATTCTTACCAGATTATGTGCCTGATAAAGTAGAAAATCCAGCAGGGAGGAGTGAGTGCCCACTCATGGGAGGCCATCCCCGTCTGGGCCATTGGTAAGTATAAAAAATATACAAATTACTTTAAATTTTTCATATTTTTATACTAGAACCAATGGCTCAGACTTAGCTGAATAGTAAAAAGGCTGGAGGGCTTAGGACTTAAAGGAATAGCAGACTAAATTTCAGCTCCTATTCACTCCCAAAGGTGAATAGGAGATTAAAATATGAGGAATTACATATATCCTTCTCTACACAACAATAGAGAAGGACATACCACCAATTAAAATAAAAGGAGCAATATCCAAGTGAATCCTTATTACTTAGCATAAACGATTACACTAATTGGGAGTAATGAGCCCCAATTTTAAGGCTAGCCCAGAATAAGATGCTTAAAATTAGGAAAAGCATGTCCGAGAGTTGGAGACTAACACCTGCAGACGCACGCCATATACAATGCAACACACCAAGCTGTACATAAAAGATCTGTATTATCTATAGACAATAACAGCTTCACCCATAGTTACACACTTACTATAAGGCCAAAAGGTGTAAGGAGAACCCTCCCCCCCTCTTTTTTGAAGGAAATTAGCCTTCAAAACAAAGAGGAAAGTGGCCTGGAATCAGTAATAAAGCGGTACTGAAGAATATCAGAAAAGAAACCTAATATAGGAATCCCCTCTGAGTAATAAAAGGCGGACTAAACTATATCTAATCGCTTTAAAGGCTCCCAGTCACAAGCAAAATTTAATCTATTGCAACCAATAGGTCGCCTTCCTAGAGCATCTAGAGCTTAACAGAATCATCTGTTCAAGACTCAAGACAAAGATGAAGCTCCAACTTCCTTAGTGGAGATCTTATAATAAAATCTAAAGCTTCTAAAATATATACTGCATCCGGAATACCCAGGCAGTAAAACGTCAAAGTACTGACTGGGCAGAACATTGTTAATACAGAGATCGGATGAGAATCAGTGATATTAATATGCACAACCTTACTTGTCCAATCGATTCCCAATGGAAAGTTATCTGATAGAACTCAGATGCTTCATCGCCAACCAATAGGTGACCACGTTCCAGCGTACAAGTAAATCCCAATAAATGAACTTCCAAATGTCCCATAGCCCTAAGACACGGTAGAATAGTTCCAGCCCTATGGGCTTGACCCTGGGTGCTATGGAAAAGAAAAAATTAAAAGTAACAGCCCTGAACGTTCCAAAACACCACTGTTCTCCTGCAACATCCTGTAAAACCATTGAATCCACCAATATATTCAATAATCTATGTCTGGCATCTTCAGAAAGTTAAAAAATTTATAGTAATTTATATATTTTTTATACTTACCAATGACCCAGACTTAGCTGGTGCTAACTCTAACAAAACCAGGGCCAAACACAAATTTTGCCCCCCAATCCCCAAAATTTGCATCCAAAACCAAAAGAAATCATGTCCTATAGGACCTCCATACTTCGCCCCTACTGCGCATGCGCAGTGTCAAGGACGTTCCGAAATTGGCACCAATTATCATTCTTACTGGCAGTGCCTGGTCAGCGCTATGTACTCAGCGGGGAGGTAAGAGTTCCCAACTCCTGGGAGGGCCATCCCCGTCTGGGTCATTGGTAAGTATAAAAAATATATAAATTACTATAAATTTTTTAACATTTTTATACTGTACCAATGACCTAGACTTAGCTGAATAGTAAAAAGGCTGGAGGGCCTAGGACATAGAGGAAAATCCAATAAGCGCAACTATATAATATAGAGGCAACCCCTCAAGGAGAAAAGGAGTATTAGGCTTTACATGTATCTTTCTTATTTTAGGTTAAATTAGAAAGATACAATACTCTTCATAATTGAGCACAATAACATTCATGTTCTCTATTAACATCCAGTATAACCCTTTATACTAATTATTTTTAAAGTAAGCCAATAAATAAAGTTAGTCCAGAGAATTGAGACTCTTTATATTCTTTTAAAAGTGTCCGAGGATTGTATATTAACGCCCGTTTGACACATGACATATACAAATGCTTCACACCGAGCTACACTTTAAAAATATGACATGAATGAATTTTAACATTAATATTACACTTTAAAACCATCCCGGAAGCGACTCAGAAATACTGACTTCGGAGGAGGCATTCCCTTGCTTTTCACTATAAAGCAGGTGACCTAAGGGAACACCCTCCTCCCCCCCCCCATTCCCCTTGCCCTGGGTCAAATAGCCCAGAGCGAAGAGGGCAGCCGGACGGAGTCACTGCCAGAACAGAAAGCCTGCATAACTATAGTTGCAACTGTTTAGTGGACGACATTCTGAGCAACAGATAACGGACCTAAACAATGCAGGTCTCCAGAAATGGACTCAATATTTCTGAGATAAAAATTTGTGAATGTGGATGGCTGAGACCAATAAACAGCCTTCATTAAATCTGTAATAGCAATACTATTAGCGTAAGCCCAAGAAGTAGCAAGAGCTCTTACTTCATGAGCGGAAATCTTAAGCACAGACTGCTGAGAAGAAGATAAACTCTCATAAGCAGTACGGATAGTTAATTGAATCCATCTAGCAATAGAATGGACCAAAATGTCCCTTCTATTAGGCATCAAAGACAGAAAGAAACGTTTTCGTCCCTTTCTGATAAACTGAGATCTCTGTTTATAGATACGTAACACTCTACTCTAACAGGACAGAGTAAAGGCCTACGCCCGTCTGAAGACGGAAGAGCCTTAATGACAATAGGTTCCGGATATTTATTAGGAGCCTGATTCTTAGCTAAAAAACCCACATTAGTAGTGAAGGTGATAGTGTTCCCGACACTACGATAGTGAGAATCATCCACCGACAGTGCATGAAGCTCACTGACTCTTCTAGCAGAAGAGAAAGCTAAGAGAAAAGCTGTCTTATAAGATAAGAATTTGAAATCTACTGTCCCAAGAGGTTCAAATGGCTTTTCCTTCAGTTTAAGAAGAACCCAAGCTAAATTCCATTTAGGAATTAACCTAAGAGTTCTGGGTCTATTTATCGAGAAGTTTCTAACCAACTTAGATGAAGAGACATTAGATCCAATTTGTAAACTATCATGATGTGCATAGGTATCAGATAACATAGACCTATAACCCTTAATAGTAACAGGCTGCAGTTTGATTTCGTCAAACAAGTATACTAGAAAGTTTGCAATGTCTGGTATAGAGGGATCGAAAATATCTATAGAATGATCCGTACATCAACGGCGAAAAACCTTCCACTTAGCCGCATAGTTTAGCGAAGAGGAGGTCCTCCTACAGTTAGAAATCGCGTCCACTGCTCGTCCTGTAAAGTGCTTGCCATGCAAGAAGGACCGCACAACGGAAAAACGTGAAGGTTGAGACCTTGCGGGTTGTGATGGAGTTGACGCGATTTCCCCTGCGAAAGAAGATCCTCCCGTGGAGGAAGCTTTCGCGGTAGGTCCCACAACAGACACCTGAGTAGATTTATCCACGGTCTCTGTGGAGACAGAGATGCTACCAACAGAATCTTGCATTGAGATTGTTTTATCTTTAGCAATACTTGCTGAATTAACGGCGCTGAAGGATACGCATATCCTATCATTCCGTCCCAAGGGATCGACAGAGCGTCTACTGCAAATGCTCTTGGATCCGGACACGGAGACACATACGTCTGCAACTGATTGTTGAGATGTGTCGCAAATAAATCTATCATTGGCCGTTCCCATTGGTAGCAAATCTGATTGAATAATTGTTTGTTGAGAGTCCACTCCCGACGGCAACAAGCGACCCTTTCGCGAAAGGGAGTCTGCTAGTACATTCAGACGACCCGGTATGTGACGGACCGAAAGAAGAACCTGATGTTCTAGCGCAAACAGAAGGATTCTTTCCGTTAGATTGAACAACGGAACTGAATGAGTGCCTCCCTGATTCCGTATATACGCCACTACTGTTGTATTGTCGGATAGGATTTGGACATGAGCATTGTGAATAATGTCCATCCAATGACGTAACGCAAGCCAAATTGACATCATTCCCTTGATGTTTATGTGCTTGCCCAGGAATTGCGGATCCCAAAGACCCTGGCATCTCGAATCCGTTGGGATCAATGATGCACCCCAACCTGTTTGACTGGCATCCGTCATAATGGTAAAACTCGGATCCGGCAACTGCAGCGGAACTCCCTGAGTTAACCACTGAATGTTTGCCCAAGTCTGAATCTCTTGTTTCACTTGATCTGACAAGAGAACGTCTATGTCGAGCGAGTGAATTTTCACACTTCAATTCTGAGTCAAGAAAATTTGGAGAGGACGCGTGCGTAACCGCCCCATCGGAATGAGATCCGCAGCGGCTCCGCACAGACCTATCAGTCTCATAAATTCTCTCGCTGTGACTTTGTCTGCGTGCAGACAATAGCGAGCGTAACAACTGACTAATTTCACTCTGGTTAACGGCAGACGAATGAGATTGTTGTGCGTCTCGAAGCTCATTCCCAGATGTGTGAATGACCTGGACGGCACCAGATCCGACTTCTCCTCGTTTACTATAAAACCGTGACGTCGGAGCAATAGAAGTAGATTCTGAACATCGTTCTGAAGCGTTAACTCGTTGCCGTACCTCTGAAGAATGTTGTCCAGGTAGGCCGACGTTACCGCAGACGAATGAGCTCGGAAATAGATCATTACCGAGTTCATTACCCGAGTGAAAGCCCAGGGTGCTAGATTCAATCCGAAGCACATCGCCCGGAATTGATACACCACTCCTAGGACTGCGAAGCGTAGATACTTTCTAAATGTCGGATGTACCATGACGTGAAAGTACGCATCTTTGAGATCTATGCTCGTTGCATAATCGTTCACCCGAATACTCGCTCTGACCGACCGAATCGTCTCCATATAAAACTTCGGAGCGACGATCAGCTTGTTTATCCAGCTCAAATCTATGACTGGACGGAACGAGCCGTCTGGTTTCGGAACCAGAAACAGATGGCTGTAGAATCTCGGAGTCTCCTGGTTTTCTACGACCTCTACCGCGTTCTTCATTAAAAGAGACTGCACCTCTGATAATAGAGCGTCTCTTTTCTGCGGATTTGACGGAAGTTGAGTCCATTTTGGACTTCGAGTTAATGGAGGATTCGTTTGAAGGATATCTTTAGACCTTCCGAAGTCACTCCTCTCACCCAAGGGTCGTCCGTAATCGACGCCCACTCTTGTGAAAAGCAACCTTCCGCCAACCCGTACGCGATAGAGGTTTAAGCCATCACCTCCTGGACCTGCGAGGCCTGCGGTAGGAGAAACCACGTCCTCCACGACCTGCACCTCGTCCCGTCGACCTCGGGGCGTCCGACCGGTTGTCCCTGCCCGAAGGACGTCCCGAACGTGAGTCGCTACCTTGACGGTCTCTTGAATAAGACCAAGAGGACGCACCGGAACCTCTATAGGAACCTCTCTTGGGCGCGTTGGACCCAGAAGTGCCTGTCTTATTCGTGTCTGCCGTATCCAACTTCTTAGAAGCAGATTTGAACAACAGAGAATCCGAAGCTTTCTTTGTAATTTTATCATAAATTGCAGAAAGCTTGCCGTCAAAGAGAAGTTCTCCGGAGACCGAAGCGACTCTGAGAGAGTTCTTCACCTTAGTATCCATGAGTGTGGATGTAGCTAGGGCTGCGTCACGTCTAACCAACTCCAGGTTTGCCACTGAAAGGGCAGAGTTACACGTGGAATAAGCTACTGCCCTTGAAAGAAGTCTTAAAGAGGATTGTATATCCTGAAATTCTTTCCCTTGAAGGCGCAGTGATAACGCCTTAGTAAGGTGATCTGCGTAAGATAAGGCATCTAAACTGGCTCTGTTAGACGAAATAGTTGTTTCCAACACCGCGGTTGGAATAGACGCCGACGACGGTAAAGATAACTCTAAGTCTTCCGCCTTGTCGTCCATACGCAGAGGAACTCTCGGAATACCCTGTCCTGCCGTGTCGAATTTATTCCTTGCATTAATGAAAGGCAGGTTGAGAGTATTGGCGGACAAGAAACCTGCTTTCCCCATTTTGGAAGCAAGTTTGAATATAGCGTCGTTCAATAATTCAAATGTTCTTGCAACATTATTGGACTGAGACGGAAACTCGGGAGCGATGTCCCTGAACCGCTCAAAAAAATCAGCGTCCAATGACGCTATAATCCTCTTGTCCGGAACTGCAGCAGTCTGGCCCGACGGAACAACTTGAGGGAGAAAGTGCCGGATGAAGTCCACGGCAGCTTTATGTTGTTCCGAAAGGGATAGCTCCAAGTCATCCGTATCCCTTTCACCATCCGGTCGGACCTCATGATGCTCCCGGTCGTCCGCCCCCGATGCTTCGGCGGAGCGTACCGACCCAGCGCCGTCGGATAATTCCCGATCCGACACCGTTTCTGTCGGCTGCTGGGATGCTGCGACAAGTTGTGCTATCTGCACAAGTACGTCTGGCATCGAGGCCTGCGGAGGCGCAGTCTTTTGCTGCATCGCCGAGGGCAGCTCCGCATCTGATGACTCCCGCATACTTTTCCTATGCGAACGTCCGGAGTCCATCGGCCTCGTGTCCCTGGCTACCGGATGGTGTGACCTGGTCACCGAAGAATCCCTGATCGGCGAAGCTGGTAAAATATCGGCGGTCACGTAGCCAAGGTGCAGTCGTGTGCGCTGACGAGAGGAAGAAGCCTGAGCAGTCTCCGCGGACTGCCTATACAACGGAGCATCCCGAGCGACGGACGTATGCTCCGCTTGCGACACATTTTGTACCACAACATCTGGTCCCAGATGTTGTTGTATGAGAGAGGGGCCTCTCTCGCTCGCGGCCCGGCTGGACCTGGACGAGCTAGGAACCGGACTCAAAGGCTTCCTCCGATCTCGCCTACTATCTGCCGTCACTGGGTGTGCACGTTGAATGTTTATAGTGCTTGCATCACCCAACATTTCCTCCTGGACCGCATCGGATGAACCCGGCTGCCGAACCATTCGGTGAATGGACGCTACACCGGGCGAGCTAGCGGACGACATTTGTTTAATCTCCATGAGCACTTTTGCCGCTAGCTCTGTATTCATTTGTGACGACGGAAGCGCACTTGCGGAAGATAACATGGAAACATCACCCTGTTCTTGTTCCTCTGAAATAGAAACTGAGAGAGTAGAGTGACCTTGCGGAGAAAGAGCCGGCATAGCCCTTTCTCCACTAACAACATATCGTGACACACGTCTCCAATGTTTGTCATCCCAATATTGACATATAGAACAGGGATTAGTGCGAGAACACTGACTACAATTAATACAATGATCATGAAAGTCAGAGGAAGATTTCTTCCTATTACAATTTGAACAATATCCTTTCATTGTGAAAAGTCAACAACAAGTCCTAGTTACTCGCACAAACCCCTGACACAAAGATACATAATAACATGATCCATTAATAATGAAAAAACAATTGCAAATCAAAATAATTTTTGAAAAATATTTTTTCAGCGAAGCCCAAGTTTCTGAAAAGTAATGTTGAGCCCCGATGGATCCGATGGCTAAGTGTGGTCAAAAATTTTAAATTTATATTAAATAATTAATGCAACACTTACGGATAATAAAAATGTATCTTATAGTGAGATAAACTACACCAAAGGCAAACAGCCCCCCTCAAAAGAGACTGTTGCCAAAGTAAACAAACAGTGAAAAATACCAGAAAACATGACTACAGGCACTGAAAAAACTGGCCCGAAATCAGTCATCAAAATTACACTCTATCTGATGCAAGACAGAGACTCCCAGGGGAGAATCTGCAGAACATCAGATGGAAGATGCAGAACACAACGTTTATACACCCATGGGTGAAAACGTAACAATGGGGAAAATAACAGAAAACATTCTGTAACCAAGCAACTCTCCCAAGAGAATTTAGAAATGATCTTTCTCAAAAATATGCCAAAAGCATGGGAGAATTGCAAGGGGGGACTTAGAAGACCAGGGGAGAGGAAACACTGAATAAGCAGTGCAACTTTTTAGCAAGAATGACAACAAGAGGCCCATGCCTCGAAAATAGGCAACTTAACATAATTTCATAAAAAAATTTTAAGTACAGCCCTGATTATTTTTTGTCACTCCTTTTTCCTCTCCTCCTTCTATATCCTCCTTAGAATCACCATTTCTCCAATAATTACGTGTCTGGCATCCTTTAAACTGAGATTTACAAGCACAAAGATCAGTGAGATGTTGACTGATGAAGGGCCAAACAGAGAATGATAATTGGCGCCAATTTCGGAACGTCCTTGACACTGCGCATGCGCAGTAGGGGCGAAGTATGGAGGTCCTATAGGACATGATTTCTTTTGGTTTTGGATGCAAATTTTGGGGATTGGGGGGCAAAATTTGTGTTTGCCCCTGGTTTTGTTAGAGTTAGCACCAGCTAAGTCTGGGTCAGTGGTACAGTATAAAAATATAAGTTTTATAGCACAGAAGTCAGTAGATGTTACTGATATAGGGCCAAACAAAAAGAATGATGGCTGGCGCCAATTTCCGTCACTTTCTGCTTGCAGCACATGTGCAGTGTATAAACGTATGGAGGACCATATTTCTGGATTTCTATGCAAATTTTAGGGGTCGGGGGAGTTCAAAATTTGTGTTTGGCTTTTAAAAGTTATGAGCTTGCACCAGCTCAGCCTGGGCCATTGGTTCTAGTATAAAAATATATGGGCATTTGAATTTTTTTGTTTTCTGCTCCTGGGACTCCCAAGGTGGGGGAATATTTTCTGTGTTAATCAAGTACTTATGACCCAATTGTACACCATACCCAATTTGGTTGAATTCAGTCCATGGGTGCTGAATCTAGAAAATCTGGGTGGGGCGTAAAATCTTACTGCTCCCAAGACAATTGTAAATAGTGCCCCTCAAACTTTCCTGGAACACACTTGAGTGCATAACTCAAAAAGAAGATAAATACCATATATAATTTCATTCCATCATTTGGATCATGAGAAGAATATTTTTTTTTAAAATTGGAGCAACAATTGGCTAAAAAAAAATTTGGAAATTAGTGCAATGCTTTTTGAATAAAAGCCACAAATACACCTCCTTCATTCAGAATGATGACAGACAATGGCCAGTGAGCGATCACTATAGATTATCCTGACTGAAGTCAGTTGAGCTTACAACTTTCTCAGGTGATCAATTAAAGAACCTTGTGGGCCTTTTGTCTTGCATGACTAAGAATTCTTACAAGCCATTACAAATTAAACATTAGGTCAACATAAAAAAAGATCGCTTAAACTTTTTATGCAACCAATTTTTCAGGTAACAGTTTTTCAGAATATTTAAAGCCAAAGAAAGGCAAAGTGACACCATAATATCTACTCATGCTGATACAAAAACAGAGATGAAAAACCAATACTGAAAATCATTTCTTGACTTCCTTTCAGAATGCTGATGATGTGCTGTGATGTATTACAAGGTGGAAACAGCTCTGAGAACAGGTTTTAACATCATATCACTTTCATTACCACAGTCTAGGAACACTTAAAATGAGTTTTATTGTCATTATAAAAAATACTGCGGCATGGTAAAAGTTGGCAAATGGAAAACGAGTATTCTAAGTAAATTTCTCACGTGAAGTAAAGTTGGCAAAAGAAAAATTGGTTTTGCTATTTATTTTTAGAAGAATGACAGGCAAACAAAACAAGCATTCAAACATTTTATACAGGCCTGTTCATTTGTAATTTTATGATAACAGTTTCGAATGATTTTTAATCACGTCTTTTTTTTAAAAAATGTTTATTACTTCGATCATTAGCTCATGAACTCATTGGCATGAGCCGCAGTACATTTCAATAATGAATCAAATTCAGTATTTATTTGTATATTTATTGGTGTTGAAGGTCACATATTTCGGCACAATGGCTAATCATGACCACAACAGTTTTACGGGTGGAGGAAGCCAGAGTATCCGGAGAGAACCACCGAGTAAAGGCGTGCAACTGTCAGCTTCCCAACATGAGTCATCATTTTTTCAAAGCGTGAAAAAAAGGTCACAAAACAGAATTGACACAATTCTTTTTCATCCATCTGTTTCAACTCATCACAAGTAAATTTCATACCAATTAGCAAATCTCTAGTTAGTGTAGTTTGGAGGAAATGAGCATTTGTATTTTGTTACTATTTTTAGCTCCAGAGGTTCCCACGGGGAACCGCTGAAAAAAAATTGGGCATGAATCAAGTACTTAGGGTCAGCTAATGCTACACACAAAATTTGGTTCAAATCGCTCCATTGGTTCTTGAAATAAAAATTTTCAGGGGAGTTCAAAAGTGAGCCCATCCCCTGGAGAGCACAAATATGGACCTATCAACTTTCTTTGAACAACTTTTAATCTTGAACACCAGAGGAAGTTTCATACCAAATATCAAAGCATTTCCACTTGTGGTTCATGAGATGATTTTTAATGAATTTCACGATATTTGGGCATAAGCCCAAGCCCAAAAAGGGCAGAGACCCCATTTGAACAAACCTAAAACAGAATACCCCCAAGATGATGTGGCCCACATATGTTTCAATTTAGGCCAATGGTTTGTGAGGAGAAGATATTTTAAAAAAGGTAAACATGTAATCTTTTTCCCATTGACTTCAGTGTTAAAAAATGCTGAGTCATCATCTTTTCATAACACCAAAAACAGACCATATGACAGATTCGCCAGCAATTTTTTTTGAACAATTGTTTCAACTGCTCAGAAGAAAGCTCCATACCAAATACAAAATCTCTAGTCCGTGCAGTTTGGGAAATATTGGACTTTTCATTTTTGTTCTATTTTTAGCTCCAGGGGTTCCCATGGGGAACCACAAAAAATTTTGGGGGCATGAATGAAGTACTTAGGGTCAACTAATGCCACATATAAAATTTGGTTCAAATCGCTCCATTGGTTCTTGAAATAAATATTTTCAGAGGAGCTCAAAAGTGAGCCTATCCCCCGGAGAGCCCAAATATGGACCTACCAACTTTCTTGAACAACTTTTAATCTTGAACACCAGAGGAAGTTTCCTACCAAATATCAAAGCATTCCCACTTGTGGTTCATGAGAAGATTTTTAAAGAATTTCATCATATTTGGGCATAAGACCATGCCCAAAAAGGGCGGAGACCCCATTTGAACAAAACTAAAACAGAATACCCCCAAGATAATGTGGCCCATATATGTTTCAATTTGGGCCATTGGTTTGTGAGGAGAAGTTTGTTTTGTAAAAGCTAATGTACGATGGACGACGGACGCCAAGTGATGGCAATAGCTCACACTGACTTTCAGTCAGGTGAGCTAATAAAGCATTACATTACAAAACGATCAGATCTTCTATAAATATGTGGCAAAAAAATCCAGAAATACTTCTGGATTTTTCAATTTTCTTTCCAAAACATAGCTTATAACTCTCAATGGAATAGGTTCTATGCATGTTTTGACATTAACCATTTCACAAAAATATCAATTCAAATTTAATTATTTTTTCAATTTTTGTATCCCAAACATGGCTTGTGAAACCTTATTGAAATGAGCACATTGAGCTTGTACCAATGAGACAAAACATGAAAGTGTTTACTTGTCTTTGCAAATAATTTGTAATTGTTGCCTGCTGTGTAAGTCAGGTAAAGGGTGAACATAACATGTTAATATTAATCGCTCATACTGTTTTTGTTTTACCTTTAAGGATAAACTTCCTCTGATGCTGATCACTACTGCTTCCTGCTTTCGATCAATAGCAACAAAAAATGGAATCTCATAAATCTGAAAAAAAAATTAAAATCAGAAATCCATAATTTTTTTTTTCTCTCTCCGTAATTTTGATTCTACGAACACTGAATCCCTGCTAAAGCGGACCAATTTTTCAAGATGTATCATAAACTAACTTCATTCCATTTCAAATGAGTTCCACCAGCCATACCTGAAATCCAGAACTGTATTGTATGTAATTAGAATTTAAGTGAGTCCAAATGTTGCAAAAAAGCCCTTCAAATGTCATTCTTTCCATCTACAGTGAAAAATTGGAATAAAGTTCAAACTGACGTTAGAGACAATCCTTCCCTTTTAAGATTTAAAGAAAATCTTAAAAGCACCAATGTTTTAGAACATGAATAAGTCCTGCAAAACTCAAATATATCACTGTCAACTAAGGCTGCAATGTTGTAACCTGAATGATCAACTTTTTGTTGCATGCCTATGCTTTTATTTTCATAAAATACACGCTTTTTCTGCAAAAACCAAAGCGAACAATAAATGTTTTTGTATTGTCCTTGAACGATACGGATCTCATGTGCAGACTATTTAACTGTTTATCTTTTTTATGTTTGGGTTATTTTTGGCACCAATTTGTGTTTTTAATATGTTTTTCTGTAAACTGTAGACATGTAATAAATACATGCCAATATACACGTTCGAACTGACATTTTTTACTGCACGAGACCACTTTCGGCAGGGGATAATATTGAACAAGAAGCTGACGGCTGTGAGTTCAATATTATCCCTCCGCCTAAATCAATTAATAATTTTTTAGTAAACTGTAGGCGTGCAATAAATACAGAACAGCATATGCATTCGAACTGTCATTTTTACCAAACTAGATCGATTTGGGCAGAAGGATAAAATTGAACTCGAAGCCTTCGGCTTCTCATTCAATATTATCCCTCTGCCCAAATCAATCTTGTGTGCTAAAAAATGACAGTTCGAATGCGAATGCTGTTCTGTCTATATATATAATAAACGCGACCTGTCAATCATCTATGCATGTGGCAAGTGTGAAACTACAGACCATTTCTATCCATTTATGAATGTATGAAATACCAATATTGTCAGAAATATTGGCCACAAGGCTTTCTTGAGTGATAAGAATGAAAAAAATCACATTAAACAGTTTTGAACAGTTCTGAACACATTAAGTGAAGATATCTTGTCGACAGTAAAATAAAACTAGCTTTCTGCAGTGATCAATGAACAGGGCTAGTTTCCACAGAAGAGAAGAGTAATTTACTTTCATCATTCAGTTTTCTACTATCATTAAAATATTTTCTCTCTCAGATACTGAACAAACTATTAATTGAAAACAGAATATGTTCTCATTTTTGGAATTCACTTCGAAAAATAAAGTATAAGTATTTCCATTAGTTTCCTGAATCCTGCAACCTATGTAACATGTAACTAACTGGCCCTGTGCATGTTTACAGCCTTGGTCAGTGTATATTTTCATGTAGAGTGTGATATGGCAGTTACAAAGTTTTTATAACTAGAATGTGTGACTAGCCCTGTTCATTGCACATGGTTAGTCACACTTTCTGGTTAAAAAAATGTTATTATTAACTGAGTAACTAAACGTCATGCACTGTACATCCTTAACGTAAATATCATCTATATCAACCCTTTACCCAACAAAATGGCCCAAACCATCCAGTACTATTCTCAAAAAGCATTCAAATTCTACTTATAAATCCTCTTTGGAATGGATGGTGGAAATTTGTTTTTTTAGTGAATTTCAAAAATGAAAATATATTCTGTACTCAATTAATAGCCTGTTACGATTGGATTTTAAAAAGAGCCATTGATTAAACTTTGTAGAAACTGGGTGTCAATGACATCATTTTTTTTCACTTCTTTCATTTTTTTGGTCCTTTCATTTTACTTTCCTACTTTTTTGGCAACCTTGGACATTGAACTGTTTTGTGTCGTAATACTGTACACTATTTGATATTACTTTTGAGATTTTGGAACCTCATTTGTGCCATATACCTATTTCAGTTAATGTCCCTTCGTATTTATTTTACATGTAGTTCTGGATTTTTTTCTTCCTTGATATTTTCATTCTTTGTGCTCTGAAGCTGAATCACATCAACTCAGTTCAGTGCTTCAACTGGCTTACTGTTAGAAGCCCATATTTGTGCTCTGCTTAAAGATTATGGTACCATACTTACACGACAACAAATTCTCTGCTTATACTTCATATTCTATTAGAATCAAACAAATTTTATCTGCATGAAATTGTCGTGCTATGGTTTATTGGAGTCTGTGGGTATGTTTCAGTGAACTATTCCGGTTTACTTAGTTTACTATTCCATGTAAACCTAAACTAGGTTTAGAAATCACAACAGAATGATATGTTTAATGCGAATACTATTCCACATAAACCCGTTTGATGTTGCTAGGAAACGCGACGCATAAAAGTATTGTTAGGAGGGGGACATCCAAAGCGTGGGAAACATATCCCTGCTTTCATTTTTAAACAATCTTAGAAACCCATGGTTAAAAAGGCCCTCATCAGAAACTTTCCAGTGATGGTGTCAAAAATTGCATGACTGCTATCATGGAAATAAAATGGCCAAAAAGGATCTTCTGAAAGTTGTAACAAAGAGAAAAAACACCCTTTCAGTTGAGAATCGAATATCTTTGAAATGCCGCTTTTATGGGTTAAATAAATCTTATTAACTTTTTTATAGTTTCTCTCTCTTGAGTTATAGCATTTTTCATGAACCTTGTACTGTTTATTTCTTTTTTTGACACTCGAAATTGAATGTTTTTTATTGTCGTTGTGCGAGGCGTAGAACTCTTGTGTGCGTTCCACTGTGCATGTCAAGAATAGAATGATAAACCAGATAACCCTGCTCTCAAGGAGGTTTAGTTGGTTTAATCCAGAATGATAAACCAGAATATAAACTGCTCAATAAAACGACCTGGTTTTTATTCCGTGTGTCTACGCATGGTCATAATAAACCAAGTAAACCGGAATAGCTCACTGAAACATACCCTGTATAGGTACTATCCAATAAACTGCAAGCAAACAAACAGAAATGGACAATTATGGATACCAAAACTAATCTAGCCTCTTACCAGTGAAGTGACTTTTTCTTAAAAATGGACTTTTCATAGAACAGACATTCTGAAAAAAAGGGCTAAAAAGTTAAAAAATTTATAGTAATTTATATATTTTTTATACTTACCAATGACCCAGACATAGCTGGTGCTAACTCTTAAAATATAGGGCCAAACACAAATTTTGCCCCCCAATCCCCAAAATTTGCATCTAAAACTAAAGAAAAACATGTCCTGAGAGGCCCTCCACACCTCGCCCCTACTGCGCATGCGCAGTGTCAAGGACGTTCCGAAATTGGCGCCATTTATCATTCTAATAACCAGTGCCTGGTAAGCGCTATGTACTCAGCGGGGAGGCAAGAGTTCCCAACTCCTGGGAGGGCCATCCCCGTCTGGGTCATTGGTAAGTATAAAAAATATATAAATTACTATAAATTTTTTAACATTTTTATACTGTACCAATGACCCAGACATAGCTGAATAGTAAAAAGGCTGGAGGGCCAAGGACATAGAGCAAAATGGAATACGCTCAATAAAATAAAATAGAGTCATCCCCTGTAGGGAAAAGAAGTAATAGGCCTTACATGTATCTTTCTTATTTATGATAAATTAGAAAGATACAACACCTTCCAAAAATTGAGCTTCATGTACTCTATTAATATCCAATAATCCTTATACTAATAATTTTTAAAGTAAGCCAATAATAAAGTAAGTCTAGAGAATAGAGACTCTTATACTCCTAAAAGTGTGTGAGAATTGCATAATCATGTCCGTTGACATATGCAATATTCAAAAGCTATACTTTAAAAACTAAGACTTGAATGAATTTTATAAACTTAAACTTCTCACTAAACAACCATCCCAATAACAGCTCAGAATTACTAACTCCGGAGGAGGTATCCCCTTGTTTTCATAGTAAAAACAGGTGACCCAAGGGAACACCCTCCCCCCCCCCTTTTTCTTGCCCTGGGTCAAATAGCCCAGAGCGAAGAGGGCAGCCGAACGGAGACACTGCCGAAACAGACAGCCTACCTAGCTATAGTAGCAACTGTTAAGTGAATGACATTCTGAGCAGTAGATAATAGACCTAACAATAGAGGCCTCCAGAAATGGACTCGATATTTCTGAGATAAAATTCATGAATGGATGGCTGAGCGCAATGAGCAGCCTTCAAAAATCTATAATAGAACACTATTAATGTAAGCCCAAGAAGTAGAAGAACTCTTACTTCATGAGCCGAAATCTTAAGCACAACTGCTAAGCCAATGATATACCATAAGCAGTACGCTAGTTAATAGAATCCATTAACAATAAAATGGAGCGTAACGTCCTTCTACTAGACATCAAAGACAGAAGAAGCTTACGCCCTTGTAATAAACAGATATCTGTTTATAAATAGATAAACTGTACCCGGAAAGAGTAAAGGCCTATGCCCATACGAAGACGGAAGGACCTTAAAATAATAGGTTCCGGATAATAGGAGCCTAACTCTTATGCAACAATCCAACCTAAATAGTAACGGAAGTATTGATTCCGAAACTATGAAAGTGAAAATCATCCATCGATAGTGCATGAAACTCACTGACTCTACAGTAAAAGAGAAACCAACATAATTACTGTCTAAAAGGTCAGAATTTGAAAACTACTGTTTCCAGAGGCTCAAATGATTACTTAGCTAAATAAGAACCTGAAGTTAAAATCCGTATAGAAATTTAATCTAAAGATTCTAAGTCTATTTATCAAAAAGTTACTAACTGACTTAGATAAAGAGACAAAAGACTCAATTGTAAACTATCGTAGAGTGCATAGGTATGAGGTAACATAAACCTATAACCTAAATAACAACAGGCTGCAGTAGATCTTGTGAAACAAGTATACTAAAAAATAGCAATGAGTAGTATGGAGGGATCAACCATATGAACATAATGATCCCTACACCACGACGGAAGAGCCTCCACTTTAGTCGCATAGAATAGCGAAGAAGAGGATCTCCTATAGTAAGAAATCGCGTCCAAAGCTCGTCCAGTACAGTGCTTACAATGCAATACGGACCACACAACGGAATACATGAAGGTTGCGACCTTGCTGGTTGTGATAAAGATGACACGATTTACCCAGTGAAAAAAGATCCTCACATAGAGGAAGATTTCACGTTAAGATCCACAGTAGACAAGAGAGTAAATTACTCATGATCTCTGTGAAGATAGAGATGCTATCAACAGAAATGTATTGTGGTTGTTTATCTTAGCAATACCTGCTAAAAACAACAGCGCCGGAGGATACGCGTATCCTAACATTCTGTCCTATAGATCAATAGAGCGTTAACAGTATTAGCTCAGAGATCTGGACAAGCCAACACATACGTCTGCAATTGATTAGCCAGCTGTGTCATAAATAAAACATCATTGGGCGCTCCCATAGATAGCAAATCTGATTGAATACTTGTTTGTTGAGAGTCCATTCTGACAGCAACAAGCGACCCGTAAGAGAACGGGAGTGCGAAAAAACAATCAGACGACCCAGAATATGACGGACCAAAACTGAACTTGGTGTACTATAACCAACAAACGGATTCTTTCCATCAAATTGAATAACGGAAACGAAAGAGTGCCTCCCTGGTTCCGGAGATACGCCACTACTGTCGAATTAAAGGACAGGAATTTGGGCATGCGTTACTGAATAATGTTCATGCAATGACATAAAGCAAGCCTAAAAAACATTATTCCGCGGAAGTTAACTGATAGCTAAAAGACTGCGGAACCCAAAGACCCTGGCACTTCGAATCCGTAGGGATCAGTATATATCCCAATCTGTTTGACTGGCAACCGTCATAACAGCCACACTCGGGTCCGGCAACTGCGGCGGCACTCTCTGAGTCAACCACCGAATGTTTGCCCCAGTCTGAATCTCTTGTAACACTAGATAGACAAGAGAATGTATAAATCAAGCAATTCATGGATTGCCGGAAAGTTGCCGTCGAAGAGAAGCTCCTCCGAGAACGAAGCGACTCTGAGAGAGTTCTTAACCTACTATCCACGCGTGGATGTAGCTAGGGCTGCCTCACGTCTAACCAACTCCAATCAGCCACTGAAGGGCGGAGTTATACGTGAACAAACTACTGCCCTCAAAAGAAATTACATTGAGAATAATATCCCGTAAATCTTTTCTTGAAGACGTAATGATAACGCCTCAGTAAGGCGGATTACGTATAATAAAGCGTCTAAGTTAAGTCTAATATACATAATGTCGTTCCCAACATTGAAATTGGAAAAGACATAAACGGTGAAAAAGAATATATGCAGTCTTTAATCACACCGTCTAGACGCATATGAACTCTCGGTATGCCCTGCTCTGCCAAAATAAACTATATGTAAAAAAAGATAAAATGGCAGAAATGAGCCACGCGGACAAGAAACTAAACTATCATGCTTAGTAGCCGTCTTGTATATATATATAAATATATATAGCGTCGAAAAATAAAACACATGTTGTAATGACAATATTGGACTGCGTCGGTAAGTCAGGGACAAAGTCCCTGTACCGATCGAAAAATCCGAGTCCAATGACGCTATAAGTCTCTTATCCAAGATCGCAGCAATGAAGTCCGAAAAATAATCACTGGAAGAAATGCCAGAAGATATGAAAGGCATCTTCCGATACTACTAAAGGGAAAACTCGAAATCTTTCGAATCCCTTTCGCCATCCTGTCGGACCCTATAAAGCGTTCGGTCGTCCGTAGCTTGATGCAACCGCGGACCGCACCGACCCAGCGCCGTCGGATAATTCCTGATTCGACCGAGAAACCGTCAATTGCTGGGATGCTGCGAAACAACTGTGCTAACTCGGATAGCACGTCCGTCGCTGAGGCCTGAGGAGCAGCGGTCTTACGATGCATTGCCGCAGGAAGCTCCGAGATCGTTACCCCGTGCATACTTCCAATATGCGAGCGAACGGAGTGTATAGGCCTCGTGTCCCTTGGCTACCGGATGGCGCGACCTATTCGCTGTGGAATCACTGAATGCCGAAACTGATCGGATACTCGAGGTCACGTAGCCAATGTGCGGTCGTGTGCCCTGCTGTGAGGATGAGGAAGCATTAAAGACAGTCTCTCGGACTGTCAATATAACGGAGCGTCCCGAGCAACGGACATATGCTCCGAATGTAAAATATCTGAACCACAACATGCGGTCCCCTATGTTGTTGGCTTCCTCCGATGTGTCCTCAATCTGCCGTCACTGGGTGAGTACTAAAGTAATTAAAGTGCTCGCATCACCCAAATCTCCTTCCTAGACCGCAACGGACAAACCCGGCAGCCGAACCATTCGATGAATGTACGCAACACCGGGTGAGCTAGCGAATGTCACTCCGTAAGCGATAGACATATTCCATGAGCACTTATTGCCGCTAACTCTTCATTAACTATGACGACAGAGGCACACTTTTGAAAGACATCTCCATAACTCTTCGAACAAGAAACCAGAAATGCTTGGATAGCAAGCATAAAATAATAATATATATAGCGTCGTTCAATAATTCGAAAGTTTGTGTGACATTATTGGACTATGTCGGAACTGAGGGACGATGTCCCTGAACCGAACCAAAAATTTCTAAGTCCACCGACGCTATCAGTTTCTTATCCGGCATCGCAGCATATGTTGTTCCGAAAGGGAAAGCTTGAAATCCACCGAATCCCTTTCGGTATCCCGTCGGACCGGATGAAACTTTCGGACGTCCGTACCCGCTTCCGCGGAGCGTCCCGACCCAGCATCGTCGGATAAAATATATGCGACAGATTCAGTTGATGCTGGGATGCTGCGATAAACTGTGCTATTAAGGAAAGCACGTCCGTTCCCGAGGCCTGTGCAGTAGCGGACTTACGATGCATTGCCGCTGGAAGCTCCGTGTACGTTGACTCCCGCATACTTCCTATGCGAACGTCCGGAGTCTGCAGGCCTCGAGTCCCCGGCTACCGACCCAGCGCTGTCGGATAATTCTCGATCCGACACCGTTTCTGTCGGCTGCTGGGATGCTGCGATAAGCTGTGCTATGTGCACAAGAATGTCCGGCGTCGAGACCTGCGGAGGCGCAGTCTATCGCTGCTTCGCCGAGGGCAGCTCCGCATCAGATGGCTCCCGCATACTTTTCCTATGCGAACGTCCGGAGTCCATCGGTCTCGAATCCCTGGCTGCCGGATGGTGTGACCTGGTCGCCGAAGAATCCTTGATCGGCGAAGCTGGTAATATATCGGCGGTCACGCAGCCAAGGTGCGGTCGTGTGCGCTGACGAGAAGAGGAAGCCTTAGCAGTCTCAGCGGACTGCCTATACAACGGAGCGTCCCGAGCGACGGACGTATGCTCCGCTAACGACACATTTGTACCACAACATCTGGGGCCAGATGTTGTTGAACGAGAGAGGGGCCTCTCTCGCTTGCCGTCCGGAAGGACCGGAACGAGCTATGAACCGGACTAAAAGGCTTCCTCCGTTCTCCCTCCGATCCGCCGTCACTGGGTGTGCATTAAGTTAATTTTATAGTGCTCGCATCACCCCAAAATTCCTTCTAGACCGCAACGGACGAACCCGGCTGCCGAACCATTCGGTGAATGGACGCTACACCGGGCGAGCTAGCGGACGTCAAAGGCCGTCGAACCTACTAGGGTCCTCTTAGGCAATTGGCGTATTACATGAGCACTTTTCCGCTAGCCCTTCATTAATTGTGACGACGGAGGCACACTGTTGGAAGACATCACAGATACATCACCCTAATCTTGATCGTCTGAAATAGAAATTGATAAAGTAGAGTGACCCTGCGGGGAAAGGACCGGAGTGTCCAAATCCCCAACAACATACCGTGACATACGCTTCCCATATTGTCATCGAAATCATACGATACAGAACCGGAGTTAATGCGAGTACACTGACCACATATAGAATGATAATAAGGTCAGAGGAAGACTTCCTCTTAAAACAATAGAACAATATCCTTTCAATGTGAAAAGAAAACAAGTCCTGGTACTCGCACTAACCCCTGGCAATCAAAATACATAATAATAATATGATCCATTAATATAGAAAAAATAATTGAAATCAAAATATTTTGAAAAAATATTTTTTCAGAACAGCCCAAGTTTCTGAAAAGTAACGTTGAGCCCCAATGGATCCCAAGCCTAAGTGTGGACAAAAATTTTAAAAATATTTTAAACAATTTATTCAACACTTACGAACAATAATAATGTATCTAGTTATGATTGAAATAACATAAAGATATTATTATTTAGAAATCCCCCCCTCACACAGAGGGCTGTTGTAAATGTAAACAATGAGTGTAAAAACACTAAAATAAGACTCCAGGCACCCAGGCCCGAAATCAGTTACCAAAAATACACCATCTGATGCAAAACAGAGACTTCCAGGGAAGAAACTGCAGAACATCAGATGGTAGATGCAGAACACAACGCCTAACCACCCGTAGGTGAAGACGTAAACATGGGGAAAGAACAGAATTCATTCTGTTATTCAGCTAAACTCCCAAGAAATTTTAGTAATAATAATTACAGAAATTATGCCAAAAGCATGGGAGAATAGCAAGGGGGAACTTAAAGGACAGGGAGAGAGGAAAAACACTTGTAAAAACAGTGTAACTAAATAATCAGAATGACAACAAAATGGCTGCTGCCTTGAAAATAGGTAACTTAACATAATTTCATTAAAAAATTTTAAGTTACAGCCCTGATAATATTCTGTCACACATTCTTTTCCTCTCCTCCTTTTCTATCCTCCTTAGAATCACCATTTCACTAATATTTATGTGTCTGGCATCATTTAAACTGAGATTTAAAAGCACAAAGATCAGTCAGATGTTAACTGATGAAGGGCCAAACTTAGAATGATAAATGGCGCCAATTTCGGAACGTCCTTGACACTGCGCATGCGCAGTAGGGGCGAGGTGTGGAGGGCCTCTCAGGACATGTTTTTCTTTAGTTTTAGATGCAAATTTTGGGGATTGGGGGGCAAAATTTGTGTTTGGCCCTATATTTTAAGAGTTAGCACCAGCTATGTCTGGGTCATTGGTACAGTATAAAAATTTATAAATTTAAGGTAATTTGTATATTTTTATACTTACCAATGGCCCAGACTAGCTGGTGCTTAACTCAAAGTTATTAAGGGCCAAACACAAATTTTGACCCCCCCCCCCTCGCCCCTCCCCCCCCCCCCCCCCACCAATCCCCAAAATTTGCTTGCAAAACCGAAAATTAAAAGTCCTATCTGGCCCTCTATACATTTACTCTCCGCATATGCGCAGACGTCAGGAAGTGACTGGAATGGGCGCCAACATCATTCTTTGTAGAACAGAGTACTACATAAAAATTCAGCGGAGAGGTATGAGTGCCCACTCATGGGAGGGCCATCTCCGTCAGGGCCATTGGTAAGTATAAAAATATACAAATTACCTTAAATTTATAATATTTTTACACTGTAAACCAATGGCCCAGACTAGATGAATCGTAAAAAGGTGGAGAGCCTAGGACTTCAGAATTAGTAGATTAACATAGTTCCAATCCTGTAATCCAAGGTGAAAGGAAATTAAAATTATTAGGAATTACATGTATGTCTCTCTATACAGTAATAGAAAAGACATATCATACAAAAGGAGCCCAGTTGAAGTAATTCTATTTACTTAGCATGAAGACTATGCTAAATGGATGTAACAAGTTCCCAATTTTTAAGGCTAGCCCGGACTAAGCCCCAAAAATTAGGATGGCGTATTTGAGAATGAGAGAATATCCCCCACAAACATACGCCATATACAATAAAACTCCAGCTGTATGCAGGATATAATTACAGACAAAACAGCTTCACTCATAGTTACATACCTGATATAATATATAACATACACATGTCCAATCAAACCACAATGAACGCTCTCTGGAGAGAAAACACACTTCCGAGGTAACCCACAGGCGAGCCCATTCAGGAGTACAATAAATTCCAGTAACAACACTCCCCTACATGTACTATCCGATATCTATGACACTATAAACGTGCGAATATACGAGTTGAGTACCGAACATTAAAAGAAGCCTGGATCTAGAAATGGAAGTAGGTATGATTAACAGGCTCCGACACGGACCGCCCCCGAAATAATTCATAATTTCTAAGGTCCATAACATACAATAAAGCGTCAACCTAATAATTATTATGTGTGTGAGCATTAAAATCCTGCATGTAATCATCTGAATACCAGCTAACTGGTTATGCAGCCTCCGAGGTACCCAAAGACTAGCAATTTATTTATGATGAATAATGCGCTCGTATATGACATAGACAAATAATCACAGGAAACCAACCAACTAAAAAGTGGATGTGCCCATGAGGTAGCCATAGAACACGACCCAGCCGCCAATCGAGAACTGAAGAAATGCTTGTATGCATTTAAACTCATACGAGGCTACCGAGAAGAAAACTAAGTCTTGCCCGGTAATTGCCTCTAAACACATTGGCGGTGGGGGAAGGGGGGGGGGTTCAAAGTCATATCGAACCCTCCTCACCCGCATTACTTAATCGTTCTTGTGTTAGTCATAAAAATAATATAGGAACCACAACGGTTCCCTCCTGTCTAACCGACTCCATTATGGGCGGAGAAGGGCGTGAAGAACAAAAACTTCCCCTGATAAAGAAGGTCCTCTCGTGGAGGAAGCTTCCGGGGAACATCCCATAACAGACACTTGAGAAGACTGATCCAAGGTTTCTGTGATGACAGAGGTGCTACTAGTAGGATTCACAATGAGACTGTTTGATCCTAGACATAATCTACTGAATCAACTGAATTGGAGGATACGCGTATCCTATCATTCATCCCCATGAGATCAGCAGAGCGTCTACAGCATACGCTCAATGGTCTGGGCATGGTGACACAAACGACGGTGACTGATTGTTCCGGTGTGTCGCAAACAGATCTATCATGGGGCGATCCCTCTGGTAGCAAATCTGCCCAAATACTCGCTTGTTGAGCGTCTACTTCAATTGCAACAGGCGACCTTTCCGAGACAGCGAGTCTGCTAGTACGTTCAGATGACCCGGTATATGACGGATAGAAAGATGAACATGATGATTCATGACATACAGGAAAAACTTCTCCATTAGTTGGCATAATGGAAATGAATGGGTGCCACCCTGGTTCCCGATGTATGCTACTACTGTCGAGTTGTCCAACCAAATTGAACATAGACGTCCGTTATTATGTGAATCCAATGTTGTAGTGCTAGGTATATTGACATCATCTCTTGATGTTTATGTGATTCTCCTGGAACCAAGGGTCCCAAAGACCCTGACACTTCAAGACTGCAGGACTAGATTATCCCTTGCTGAAATAGTATAAATGCACTGTGACAGTATATTGTAAATTACATGTACGACTACAAACATTGTATAATGTTTCAAGTTAAATACATATATTGACTGATTGATTGAAAAGTCCATCATCGAGGCCTGAGGAGCAGCGGTCTTTCGTTCCTTAGCCGCATGCTGCTCCTGGGACGGTGTGTCAAAAACGGATCCTTTCTCCGAACGTCCCGATGATTAAGGCCTCGTCTCCCTAGCTACCGGATGGTCCGACTTCACAGGCGAAGATTGGTTCCTTCTTCGTGCAACAGGCTGGATATCCGATGTCGGGTAGCTAGGATGCGGTCGTGTGTGCTTAAATAATGTAGCGGAGGAAGCCGTGACTGAAGCTGACCTCGGCTGCAGACTAGATGGAGCGTCCCGAGCAGTGGGTGGACATATGCTCTGTCTCGTGCAAGTTTCCAACCAGAAAACTTCATTTCAGCCTTGTGAAACGTAGCGGAGGAAGCCTTAACTGAAGCCAAACCCGGCTGCAGACTAACAGAGCATCCCGAGTGGAGGGCGGACATATGCTCCGGCTTGTGCAAGTTTCTCAAAACAACATCTGATCCCAGACGTTGCTAGATTAGAGAGGGGGGCTTCTCCCGCTCGCGATCTATCAGACCTCAACGAGTACAAAAACTTGCTGACTTCCTCCCTATTTCCTCCCTACTTCTGTCGTCGCTGGGTGAGATATTTATATTATAGTGCTCGCTCTACTCAATCCACTTCCTAGACCGCAACGGACTTACCCGGCATCACAGCCTCCATGTATTGAGTCCTGCTTCACCGGTCGAGCTAGCTACTTGCAAGAGATTATAACCTTTAACCAAAGGCCTTAACTCTTGCAATAATGAGCTCTGTATGCTCCACGGAGCGCGACGACGGTATCACAGTTGGATGGGTGTCAGAATATCATCACCATGTTCATGTTCCTCTGAAACAGAAACTGACAGAATGAATTAAAATGGGGTGAGAGGTCCTGATCCTCAGAACCTTACCGCCAATAACGTACCACGAAACCAGACTACAACATCGGTCATCCCACTGCAACACAAGAATGACAGGAGTCCGCAGGAGTGTATCAGCTAAAGTCGATATCAGTCCTCCAAACTCCACAACAATATATATATATAACTGAGGTACATGAATAATAGAAGTCACAATAAAATTCAAAATATTTTTTGTAAACAAAACATTTTTGAAAAAACGCCCAAGTTCCCAAAGGGAACATTAAGAGCCCAAGGGCGGCATCCCGATAGAGCCTAAGTGTGGACAAAATCCAAACTTTTTGAGCTACATTACTGGAATAATAATCCATGTATTCTACAGTATACTACCGTAATAGAATATAAAAAAAACTACCTATATATGAGGATGTTGACAATGTAAACATCATCAATGTAAACAAGACATCAGGCACACAAAAAGGCCCAAAGTCAGAACCAATTGAAATACTAACAGATGCAAAGCTAGATCTTTTATACGAAGAAAAAATGATACATCGGATAGAAGATGCAAGACTAAACGGCCTAACACCCCTAGGGTGAGGACGTAACCCTGGGGAAGAAACAGAATAATATTCTGTAACAAATGTTAAACTCCCAAGAAATTAAAAAAAAAATTTCAATAAAAATTAGCCCAAACATTTAAGAGTTAAACAGGAAGGGTTCATGGAAGGATAGGGAAGGAATACTTCACAAACAGTGGAATAAACATTTTCAAAAATGATGACGTCAGGACGTCAAAATTGGGAAACATAAAATAATTTTATAAATAAAAAGTTACAGCCCTGAATGTCCAAAACCACCGTTGAACACTTCCTTCATCCAATAACAGCCTTGTATCCACCAATTCTTGCACTGATTTGTGTCTGGCATCCTCAAAAAATAGGCCGATGAAATCGTCAGATGTGTACCCATATGCGCAACTAGCAGAAAGCTGTATGACGGAGGGCCACCCTGGATGCCGACATTATGTACACCATACATGGTATGGGTACATACAGAAATGGATTGGAGGAGTGACTAATTTGATGGATAAAGGGTTAATATCTCCGGATAAAATTATTAGATTTACATAAAAAACAATACAGCACAGCACATCAGTAACCTGAATACATATATAAAGTAACCTGATAATCGGATTAATATTTATTGAGTTATCGCATGCCAAAGAAATGGATTGGAGGAGTTCTCAATTTGAAGGATAGAGGGTTAATATCACAGGATCAAATTATCAGATTTACACCAAAAACTATACAGCTCGGCACATCAGTAATCTGAACACATATATGAAGTAACATGACAATCGGATTGATATTTTTTTGAGTTATCTCATGCCAAAGGGATTGAAGGAATTTTCAATTTGAAGGATAAAGGGTTAATATCTCAGATCAAAATAACAGATTTACACCAAAAACTATACAGCTCGGAACATCCGTAACCTGAAGATATATATAAAGTAACATGACAACTGAATTGATATTTTTTGAGTTATCTCATGCCAAAGGGATTGGAAGAATTCTCAATTTGAAGGATAAAGAGTTAATATCTCAGGATCAAATTATCAGATTTACACCAAAAACTATACAGCTTGGTACATCAGTAACCTGAACACAAATATAAAGTAACTTGACAATCCAAACAATAATTTTCAAGTTATCGAATGCCAAAGAAATGGATACAGATGCCGGATGGACAGATGGGCGGACGGACAGACAGACGGACAGATGGATCATGGACGAACGACGGATGGCCACCCCTGATGCCGGCATTATGTGTACCATACATGGTATGGGTACACATAAAAAGGAGATTTTAAAGCACAGATGTCATTTCATTGTTGATGACTTTAGGGCCAAAGAATGATGTTGGCGCCAATGCCGGTCACTTCCTGATGCAGAGAATTAATTTAAATGCAAGCAGCAAATTTTGGAGATTGGGGGGTTCAAAATTGGTGTTTGGCCCTTGATAACTTTGAGTTAAGCACCACCTAGTCTGGGCCATTGGTTTACAGTGTAAAAATAGGGGAAATATCTAAAATAATTGGGAAAATACTGGATTTACATCAGATTTCCAATATTAAACCCTTCACCAAACACAAACAAGTAGGCAAATTTTGACCAGTGCTACAATGACAATAATAATTCTTAAAAATGTTTTCCACCAATTTTTCCCCCCAAAATAAGTTATTTTGGAGAAAGCAATGGTACTGTCATCAGGAACATGTTTTTGGTAAATGTTCAGCTGCAAATATTGTTTTTATTTATTTATTGGTGTTTAAGGTCACATATTTTTGCACAATGGCTAATCATGACCACAACATGAGTATCAACTCAAGACCAGGGGTGAGCGTTATTAAGCCATGTTGCCCATTTTAGAGAGGGTTGCACCTCCCAAGCATTGGTAACTGGGTCCTATTTTACCAGTAACAGGCACTGCTTCACTTCCGGGGTTCCCGCAGGGAAGCTGCAAATTAGATGGTGTTACTTTAGCATTTTTCTGACACATTAATGAATTGTTAGGTGGTAGCATCACCTGCAATGTTTTAGTTGTAATCCATCTTCCTGTACAGCAAGCAACCTATATATAGCCTATGTGTTATACATGTACCTACTTGATTATGGAAGCTAGCATATATTAGGTCCGGTTCTTCAATACCAGTAAATTTTCTTATGGCAGACAAATTGCAGTCACAGCAGTTGTCATCTATTACATTACCTGCTCTAGTCATGCATCTACAACACCTGAAAGATGCAGAAGAAAATAGAAATACATCTAGCTCAAAGCTGGTTTATGAATGGGTTTTAATCCTTTGAACCCGAGAGAGTGCTTTTCCAGTCAAGGAACATGATATGTCATAATTTAATTAAGTAGGATGACTGTCAAGTGAAAGCATGGGGCAAACCAAGCAATATTTTTAACGTGCAGCCTGAAGGCTGCACGTTAAAAATATTGATTGGTCTGCCCCCCCCCCCCCCCAATAATGAATATGGACTCTTCCAATTGCTGTCATTGAACTGATAAGGAATATACCACCAGGGTTCAAAGGATTAATGTTTACTATCACTTTAGCATACTCAGCTATATCAACACAAGTAAAGGAAGCTAAACGCCTTGTTCACTGAATTTAATCTTTACACAAATGTTATTTATTTATTTGTGTTTAAGGTCACATACTTATGCACAATGGCTAATCGTGACCGTGACAGTTTTACGGGTGGAGGAAGCCGGAGTACCCGGAGAGAACCACCGAGCAACGACGAGCAGCTGTCAGCTCTCCAACATCGTAACTCTGAACTCTGCACTGCAGCACAGGCAGGGTTAGATTGGTTGAAGACATGCACACCATCGATGTGCAGTACGCCTCAGTACACAGCGTCATCGTGCCCCCATGTAGGCAATCGGGGTGAAGTGTCTTGCCCAAGGACACAACGCGGTTGCCGCAGGTGGGATTCGAACCGAGGACCTCTCGGCTTGCAGCCAGCACCTCTACCAACTGAGCCATCGCGCCCCCTACACAAATGTTGCTTCATCTCATGTTTACATACATGTACAAATGAGAAATTAAGGCAACTTGAATAAAGGTTTCCTTAACCTTTTACCAACACAAGCAAGCAGATCAGACTTACAAATATTTAACCTGAATTACTAAATATTTTATGTTTCAAAATCATAGCTTATAGCTCCTCAATGAAAAAAGCTAAATGAGCTTGTTCCAATGAGAGGTTACAAGCTATATTTTGGCCTGTTTGATTCAAAGCCTTCTAAGGTTGATTCATACTAATTAATAAATATTTGTCCAGTCCTTCTTAAGATATAGGTATCTGAATTTTTTATCTTTAGCTCATACGGTTCCCACGGGTGAGGAGGTTTTATTTTTCTCATTGGAAATAGAAAATCGGGTTGTGCTAATAATGTTTACCCTCCCCAAACAGCAGCAAATATTAACACAGGAACTTGGCTTAAACACATTTGAATATACACATCATACAAAATTTATTCAAATCAGTACTTTAATATAGAAGTGCTATACAAAAAACTGATTGCATCTAATTTCGGTACAAAATGGCCACTGGTGGCCATCTTGAATTTCAGATCGCACCCAAAAACATCAGTTCTCATCCCACGGTGATAACAAAGGTACCCAAGAAGTTTCATAAAGATCGGTTGATAAATACGGCCTGTAGCCAGTGACGTGTTGACAGATGGACAGATGTCCAGATGGACAGACAGACGACGGGCCATGACAAAACCTCAAATTTGACTACATCAAAGTTGAGCTAAAAATAAACTTATCAACTCCTTCCAAAGGAAAAGTCATCAATAAATATAGAAGTTCTGTACAAAAAAACTGATCGCACCTAATTTCGGCACAAAATGGCCAATGGTAGCCATCTTGGATTTTGGGCTGAACCCCAAAACACTTGTTCTTGTCCCACGGTGACAACAAAGGTACCCAAGAAGTTTTGTGAAGATCAGTTCATAAATACGGCCTCTAGCGAGAGCCATATTGAAATGTGCACTTACTGTTTTTAAGTAGAAAGGTCGGTTTGGGACAGATAGCAGGGACAGTTTGGATCAAAACAATGGGGGTCGATTTGGCCAGAGGACACTCTGGGCGATTACATGTACAATCATACTGAATAGCGAGTCGTGGCCCCACTGTGTTTGTTATTATTGAAAATTTGCTGCGAATTGCTATTTAAAAATTCAGTTGGAGATGGTATTGTAGGTAACCTATTTGGATTTTTATGGTGATTTTACGAACAAATTTATACATGTTTACCAAGTCGAACGAAGTCAGATATTAATTGATAAAATGCTGGTGTCAAAACATTTTTTATTAGGTTATTTCAAAATGATCATGAGTTGGGCTGTTCAAACATACACATCTCACACAAGACTCGTCCCCACGTTAAACAATAGCACCGAATAAATCATTTAAAAGACGATTATCCGATATGGCAGCGACTTTTGTGAAAATTAAAACTGGTCATTTCGACAATTTTTTCAGCGTTTTTTTCTTTTATTGTCACCACTAATTTATCATTCGAAATGATATTGACGGATGTTCGAGTCCAGTTACAACACATTTCTTTCCTAATGATATGTGTCAGAGATCAAAGTTAATGGCCTCGTGAAAAGCGCACATTCCGTGTTACATAGCGCAGAAGTTAACGCATGTTTAACTAGGTTTACTTGACTGTTCTGCACTAGATAGCGCATTAACTAACGAGCATTTTCTGCACTAGATGTGACAGGACTTCAAGTTTTAACTGTAGCAAATTCTGCAATAAGATGTATTTTTATGTTCTTTTCTTAAGTCACTCTGTTTTAACCACAAATTTTCGACCACTTGGCCTTTATCAAGTGGAATACAATCAACCTAATGTAAATTTTTTTTTTTCTTTTCCCTGGGGTTTACTCACTACGTTACCTGTGTAGCTATTACCTTTTCTCGCTCTGTTTTTCCCTTCCACCCATCTACATTAGGTTTGCCAAGCCCCTCCCCTTACCCACCTAACACCCCCACCCCACCCTCCACCCATCTGGCTGAATCCTTTTAACATAGTGGGTAGTCGGAGAGTTTTTTCATCCTGGTTTCCTCAAGGCACAGCCCATTTCCCAGGCCCGTTTTTTTTATTTTATTCTATATGACGTTACGTCACGTCCGACATCTTCCTTTATTCATATAACTGTTTTAATAAGAAAAGGATGGATTTCCCTTTGTGAGCTACCGTTGATTGTATTCCACTTGATAAAGGCCAAGTGGCTGAAAATTTGTGGTTAAAACAAAGTGACTTAAGAAAAGAACATTTATCTACTTGCCTTTGGAGGATTTATATTTGAAAGTTAAAAAATTTATAGTAATTTATATATTTTTTATACTTACCAATGACCCAGACATAGCTGGTGCTAACTCTTAAAATATAGGGCCAAACACAAATTTTGCCCCCCAATCCCCAAAATTTGCATCTAAAACTAAAGAAAACATGTCCTGAAAGGCCCTCCACACCTCGCCCCCACTGCGCATGCGCAGTGTCAAGGACGTTCCGAAATTGGCGCCATTTATCATTCTAATAACCAGTGCCTGGTAAGCGCTATGTACTCAGCGGGGAGGCAAGAGTTCCCAACTCCTGGGAGGGCCATCCCCGTCTGGGTCATTGGTAAGTATAAAAAATATATAAATTACTATAAATTTTTTAACATTTTTATACTGTACCAATGACCCAGACATAGCTGAATAGTAAAAAGGCTGGAGGGCCAAGGACATAGAGCAAAATGGAATACGCTCAATAAAATAAAATAGAGTCATCCCCTGTAGGGAAAAGAAGTAATAGGCCTTACATGTATCTTTCTTATTTATGATAAATTAGAAAGATACAACACCTTCCAAAAATTGAGCTTCATACATCCATGTACTCTATTAATATCCAATAATCCCTATACTAATAATTTTTAAAGTAAGCCAATAATAAAGTAAGTCTAGAGAATAGAGACTCTTATACTCTTAAAAGTGTGTGAGAATTGCATAATCATGTCCGTTGACATATGCAATATTCAAAAGCTATACTTTAAAAACTAAAACTTGAATGAATTTTATAAACTTAAACTTCTCACTAAACAACCATCCCAATAACAGCTCAGAATTACTAACTCCGGAGGAGGTATCCCCTTGTTTTCATAGTAAAAACAGGTGACCCAAGGGAACACCCTCCCCCCCCCCCCCTTTTTCTTGCCCTGGGTCCAATAGCCCAGAGCGAAGAGGGCAGCCGAACGGAGACACTGCCAAAACAGACAGCCTACCTAGCTATAGTAGCAACTGTTAAGTGAATGACATTCTGAGCAGTAGATAATAGACCTAACAATAGAGGCCTCCAGAAATGGACTCGATATTTCTGAGATAAAATTCATGAATGGATGGCTGAGCGCAATGAGCAGCCTTCAAAAATCTATAATAGCAACACTATTAATGTAAGCCCAAGAAGTAGAAGAACTCTTACTTCATGAGCCGAAATCTTAAGCACAACTGCTAAGCCAATGATATACCATAAGCAGTACGCTAGTTAATAGAATCCATTAACAATAAAATGGAGCGTAACGTCCTTCTACTAGACATCAAAGACAGAAGAAGCTTACGCCCTTGTAATAAACAGATATCTGTTTATAAATACATAAACTGTACCCGGAAAAGGTAAAGGCCTATGTCCATACGAAGACGGAAGGACCTTAAAATAATAGGTTCCGGATAATAGGAGCCTAACTCTTATGCAACAATCCAACCTAAATAGTAACGGAAGTATTGATTCCGAAACTATGAAAGTGAAAATCATCCATCGATAGTGCATGAAACTCACTGACTCTACAGTAAAAGAGAAACCAACAGAATTACTGTCTAAAAGGTCAGAATTTGAAAACTACTGTTTCCAGAGGCTCAAATGATTACTTAGCTAAATAAGAACCGAAGTTAAAATCCGTATAGGAATTTAATCTAAAGATTCTAAGTCTATTTATCAAAAAGTTACTAACTGACTTAGATAAAGAGACAAAAGACTCAATTGTAAACTATCGTAGAGTGCATAGGTATGAGGTAACATAAACCTATAACCTAAATAACAACAGGCTGCAGTAGATCTTGTGAAACAAGTATACTAAAAACTAGCAATGCGTAGTATGGAGGGATCAACCATATGAACATAATGATCCCTACACCACGACGGAAGAGCCTCCACTTTAGTCGCATAGAATAGCGAAGAAGAGGATCTCCTATAGTAAGAAATCGCGTCCAAAGCTCGTCCAGTACAGTGCTTACAATGCAATACGGACCACACAACGGAATACATGAAGGTTGCGACCTTGCTGGTTGTGATAAAGATGACACGATTTACCCAGTGAAAAAAGATCCTCACATAGAGGAAGATTTCACGTTAAGATCCACAGTAGACAAGAGAGTAAATTACTCATGATCTCTGTGAAGATAGAGATGCTATCAACAGAAATGTATTGTGGTTGTTTATCTTAGCAATACCTGCTAAAACAACAGCGCCGGAGGATACGCGTATCCTATCATTCCGTCCTATAGATCAGTAGAGCGTTAACAGTATTAGCTCAGAGATCTGGACAAGCTAACACATACGTCTGCAATTGATAAGCAAGCTGTGTCATAAATAAAACATCATTGGGCGCTCCCATAGATAGCAAATCTGATTAAATACTTGTTTGTTGAGAGTCCATTCTGACAGCAACAAGCGACCCGTAAGAGAACGGGAGTGCGATAAAACAATCAGACGACCCAGAATATGACAGACCAAAACTGAACTTGGTGTACTATAACCAACAGACGGATTCTTTCCATTAAATTGAATAACGGAAACGAAAGAGTGCCTCCCTGGTTCCGGAGATACGCCACTACTGTCGAATTAAAGGACAGGAATTTGGGCCTGCGTTTCTGAATAATGTTCATGCAATGACATAAAGCAAGCCTAAAAAACATTATTCCGCGGAAGTTAAACTGATAGCTAAAAGACTGCGGAACCCAAAGACCCTGGCACTTCGAATCCGTAGGGATCAGTATATATCCCAATCTGTTTGACTGGCAACCGTCATAACAGCCACACTAGGGTCCGGCAACTGCGGCGGCACTCTCTGAGTCAACCACCGAATGTTTGCCCCAGTCTGAATCTCTTGTAACACTATATAGACAAGAGAATGTATAAATCAAGCAATTCATGGATTGCCGGAAAGTTGCCGTCGAAGAGAAGCTCCTCCGAGAACGAAGCGACTCTGAGAGAGTTCTTAACCTACTATCCACGCGTGGATGTAGCTAGGGCTGCATCACGTCTAACCAACTCCAATCAGCCACTGAAGGGCGGAGTTATACGTGAACAAACTACTGCCCTCAAAAGAAATTACATTGAGAATAATATCCCGTAAATCTTTTCTTGAAGACGTAATGATAACGCCTCAGTAAGGCGGATTACGTATAATAAAGCGTCTAAGTTAAGTCTACTATAC